>JANATF010000010.1:1200000-1876078 GCA_029449245.1 Mortierella alpina | reverse complement strand
ATGCCAAGTTTTTTTACCACAGAAATCATGCCACATGTGAAGGCAATCCAAAAACACGCATTCAAGGTCAGAAAAGGAAATGGACCGCCGAAAGGAGAAACTTTGCATAGTCAAAGTTATGGTGGGGTACTTGGTCAATAAAGAGACGGCGGATAAGAGGCCTGTGATTGACTTGGCCGGGCTGGCTGCTTAAGAAAAAGAGGCATAAGGGCCATGCATAACAATCCTGGGGAAACTGTGGCCATTTTAGGAAGCCGGTGTTTGGATGTACTCCACTACACCTGCACTGCGTCTTTGCCTCTCTTCCTTCGTTGACAGTCCTGGTTCAAATCCTTAACGCACACCCGGGCTACCTCGGGCCGAAGAAAACCGACAAAGAACTGGAGTCGAGGCTTCTTCCGTGTGGGGTAGGCACTATGTATGGTCAACAGCAACTGCTTCATGCGTATATGGAATTCTCTTAGCGCATCAACATATGCGAGCACACCTCGCAATCTCTCTCGAAAGTGCCGCCTTGCAGCTTATGGTATACTCACAGCACTGTTCTATCTGTGCAAGCTCCCCCCCCCCCCCCCCCCCCTTTTTTTTTTTAATGCCTGACAGACGCACTTTCCCGTCAGCTCATTTGCGGCTCTCGCATGCTGGCGGTATCTCTCACTTTTTCACACTTCTTTTCTACAGACACCAATCCCACGCACACCCCTCGCTCTTTTCGGTGCATTTGCAAAATTTCATTATTTGTACCATAAAAATATCCTGATCGTACCATAGATATGCGCTGTTTGGCAGTGTCTAAGATTCGCGTGTATTACGAACTCTTTTTTCTTTTTCTCTTACACTCACACACACATACACACACAGTCTCTCTCTCTTTCTTTCAAAAGGCTCTTCTATCAACACCCCCTACGCTCTGGTCTACCGTCTAATTCTGCAGTCGTTGAAGGAAAAAAGCATTGACCGTTGCTTGATCGTTGGAACGCGGGAAAGTTGAGAATGCATAATGTGCTCTGTTTTTATATTTCGGCTAGAGTTTGTTTGAACCAATGGAGCTCAATTGCGCAACGAAAAATAGCCGTTGCAATCGACGGATTCTGAAGCTTACTGGACCAGATGACTCGACGAGAACGAGACCCTTGAAAGTGTTCAACGTCTCAAGCGGCAGCTGTTGTCTAATACAGGCTTGCCAGAGGTGAGCCATTTTATCGTATATGCTGAGCAAACGGCGGAAGTGATTGTGTGTTTGTTTATTTGTTGTGCGAAAGAAAAGAGGGCACAGACTCTCATTTCTGCGAACGATCCTCTGCTTTTATTCACCGAGGGTACGGGAGAATGGTACAGCACACGCCCCGAATAGTGGCCGGATACCCTAGAGTCGAGGTATTACAACAGCAACAGCGAGGCCAAAGTTCTTTTCACTAAGCTAGGTTTGATTCACAAACATGACAGTAAGGAGGTCCTAAAACAGAAAACCCAACGGCACGGGCAGCAATGAATGGGCGCGAACCGATAACCTTGAGGCGCTTTTTTGTGCGGAATGCCTTAGTGTATTTCTTTGTGCGCAGGTACGGTTCTTGGTTTCGACTTGCTTCGTTTCTATTCGTTGCACTTAAGAAAGAGAGGAATGCGCGGGATGCTCGCCAATTGCGTCGCTCTGCAAGATTTTGATGGCGAACGGGCCCACTCGATGTCTGACTAAAAAAGCCGATTCTTCATGGACATTGACACGTACCTTTACCTTGCTCTCAGGATAGAGCGCCTCAAGTAAAGCAAAATGCTTGGTCTCTATGCCTTCACCAAAACAATCGCCAAGTCCAGGGCATGGGACGGCGAGAAAGTAGAGAACAACAAGAATCGCACACGATCGTGCATGACAGAGTCATTCTTTCGTCGTTTTTTTTTTTTTTTAAAAAAAAAGACAACGTGAGCACAAAGTGTTCATAGAAAACGTCACAGAATGAACGGATGAAAACAGTTGCTAACAACACCATGCGATCGCCTTGCATGTCCGTCTACAAATGAATTTATCTTGTATTCCATATATTCTATAGCACTAGTGGATCTTCTTGAGATCGCCATGGAAGAAGGAATGAGACTTAGCTATGGGCACAGACGATAGCAAGGGATGAGACCTTCTTGAATCTGCTTGAGATCGCCATGCGGTGCGCAGAGACTTCAGCAGCACAGACGAGAACAAGGAACATGGCACTTTTCTAAGACTCCTCGTGGCCGATTGCTCGAGCTGAGACTTACTGCACGGACAAGAACAATGTCCATGGTCTACTTTGAATCACTTTGAGCGTGTCCAACGATAGCGAGAAACTTCTTTATGGCACAGACAAACGAGCCAGAAACCGTAGAACCAGCGAGCACGCCACTCGGATAGATGCACGTTTGATCTTGCATACTGGTGACTCCGCTGCTTTCTAATTGATCAGAACACAAGTCTCAGGCCGCTATGACCTCCAACAGGGATAGGGCTAGTCTGACATTTTTACTTTTCCCATGACGTTCAGGCCATCTATGTGTCTCTTTGACCCTTTTTTTGTGATCTTTTTGCTGCCGCTCGGCGGTTTATGGTTGTTTTGTACGTCCATGCCAGTGCCAATTGGATACTGGTATGTTGAAATGCTGAGACAAAAAGCGATCCATGTCACACACTTTATATTGCGCTATTGGCGCCCATGAAGAAAACAGGGCACATACACATCTCGATGTTGCTGACACGATTGCCAACAGAGCCTTTGAGCGTGAGCATGAGCATGAGCATGACCATTAGAATGGAACATGCCGAGGTGTTTCTCCCCGCGGAGTACGCCCATGTGCTCTAAAGCATAGAAGCTTACGTGCCACACTTGCAGTTAGGGCATGGCCCCCGGCTTCCGCCAATACTCTGGCCGCGTCCATTGTTTGACCTTCCTTTCCCTAAGTTCACGCTCCCAGCCTAAACTTCGTCTCCGGACCAGGACTTTAACCATATTAACAAAGACTAGGGGGCTTTGATCTCAAACGTTTGTGCATATTGGACTTCCCCAGGTCAAGAAAGAGAGCATTCAGTAGAGAAAGACTCGATGGCATGTGGTTGCTGACATTCAGTTCTTATAACTGGGGACAGTACGCGAGACTTCATGCCCAGGAGTTAACAGCGTTTGAAATGGAAGCGATAATAGCAGACTACACCCTCAAAGAGAGCTAGGCGCGGGCATGATGTGAAAGATAGTTGTCTGCACTAACATGATATAGCCCCCAAAGTGCAAAAAAGAAAAAAAAACATTAAGGGATAGAGAAGAGTCAGAGAAAACAAGCGCTGGAGTAAAAGCAGCAAAAAGAGAAAACATGAGAGCGTGACGAGGGGGGACTGGTGTGGTCCTCATCTACAGTGCAGCGCTGTAGGCCCTCAACATGCCAGAGTGCGATAATAGGGCCTAATTTTTTTATTGTGTGACAGAAGTTCGAGGGCAGCTCTTACCCCTAAAACGCGTGAGGTTTGTATGGACAATTTCAGAAGCAATCAACAATAGGTTTCCCAGGGATCGACACACAAAGTTTTCCCCCTCGTCCAGTAGCCCTGCTAGGCTACCCTACACACGAAACACTTCCAAAAATAATTGCCAACATTCCTCTGCCCATTATCACTCCTCCTTTATTACCCTAAGTGGCCTCATACACTTTCTCGGAACGCTACACTTCTCCTGGCTACGATTCCATGTTCTAGGTTTTTTCTTGGTCTTTCGGTCTTGGAACCTAGCTCTGATATAGGAAAAAAGAGACAGCCTGTTGATAAGACAACCTCTGGCATGAAACTTTAGAGTCCGTCCAACAGTACTTGTTCGAGGTGCAACATGAGAGAGAAAAGCGCGCCAAAAAGCAAAGAGTTACAGGGAAGGATGAGGTGTGTTGAACTCTGTGCCCATGTTTTTTTTTGCTTCCACAACCTTCAGAGGCATCGTCTGTATGTCTCTCATTGACCATTGTTCGAGTTTATGCAAGATTGTATCGCCCTACCGCCCCTTTGTGACCCTCCGTGGCCCTTATTTGACATCTGCACGCTGCCTGATCCCTTTTCTGGCCAGGCTCCAATAGCCTAACCCTTTCCGCGCCTTTTGTTCGCGATGGATCTGAACATCATTATGCATCAGTAAAAAAAAATACACAGGAAAGGGGCAAGCGTGGCATGGTCAGGGAGTAGAGGCATCGGCATTGCGGCGGGTGGCAGGCGGCATCAAGTGCCTGGGTAACGCAAAAGGAAGGAGTTCCTCGGTCTTCTTTTGCTCGGCTGCACAGCGCCAGCACGATTTATTTCTCGTGATATGCCTTCCTCTCTCTCCCCTCGCAATTGCTCTCTCCCGAAATCTACTTTATACGTATATGCCCGGAGACATAAAAGTGTCAAAATGAGAGTGCACCCCTTCTAATGCATAGAGAGGCTGAAAAAACAGAAAAACGGACAAAAGCACAAGCGCACAGGGACTTTCTTGCTGGAGAAAATTGGGCGATTTTACAATTGTGGCCGCAGAAAGCGCGGGGGTACCCACAAACCAGTCACCGTTTGCATGAAAGAGTGGGGGGGGGAGGCTGGCATAGAGAGTGTATCACAGCACCCTTTAAGAGAGGCAGAGGGTCAAGGACCTTAGCCTCCTCGATGATGAGTGTTTCCTCTGTTGAGTATTGCATATGTTCTGCGTGCAGCAAAAGCAGTTCCATTGAGGGCTGTTGTCAATTTATGTTTGAGAGACTGCCAGGGACCAAAGTGCACCGGAAGAGAAATAGGCTTACCAGAACAATGCGGCCAGGGTTGGAAAGAGCATTATGATCTTGACTTTACGGTGCCCCGCTGTCAAGTTGCAGCAGGCGCTATTGCCCCTTGAATAACGTCTAACGGCCATTCTCAGTCTACTCTGGCATAGTGCAGTACTCTCGAGGTCTTTGAAGCACCATTTTCTGCTGAGGGTATGGTATCTGAGAGGATGGGCCTCCTCGAGGAGCGGCCGGGCCACTCGAACAGTTCACTATTATTCACTATTATCGACATGGAAATAGATAGCCGCTCTTTGCAATTGTATATCGGAACAACAATTTTGGTAAATGAATGTGCAGGGATAAAAACCTTTATAGACGGCTTGCACATAGGGGGCGGCTTTCGATACAAATCTGTTCAACTGCAGCGACTGTATCGGACAGAGTACGGGTATTCTATCTGATACAGTCGCACTGTACAAATATCTTGCAGTTCGTCCGAGACATACACAACTCAATTGAGTCGAGTCGTTGACTATATGCCTATATGCTGCACACATCTCTCTGTATTCTATAAGTTCAGTTGGCCCGCTTCTATTCATTCCAATTGAAGACCCTCACCTCTTGCTTGCTCGTTCTCTGCCACTCTCAAACCGTATATAACGCACCGATCCTGATCCTCCTTCCCACCTTTTTCTCCTTCTTCCTCACACTCTTCATCAACCAGCAAACTCATACCAAGTTTCTTCTCACTCTCAATCGCACGCCCCTCTCTTGGACTCTCCCTCTCTTTCTCACACTCCTACGTCCATCCCTCTTCACGTCAACGGAGCCACTCCCATCACATCACTTAAAGACAAGACAAGGTCTCCCTCAGATCATCCACTCAAGACATCTGCTTCAGTTCACTTTTGACCACATCCCTTCCCTTGCGTCCGCCGCCTCAAGTCTCCAGGCCCTGACCCAGCTTTGTAAGTGCTCGCGACGACTTCCCCCTTCTTCTCTCCATATCTGCTGACGCTGTCGATGGCGGCCGAAGATGATCATGGCAGCGATTTCAGTTCTTCGCGCTCAGCATTTCTGCACGCTGGCGGCAGTGACCCCCTGTCGCCATGGCATATCCAACGAAGTAGAACTGGCCTAGTGACTGTCTTTCGCTTGCTAACCACTCCCCGCTGCGACACGGCACACTTGTTCTCTACTCCCCCTTGTAGCCAACCTCATTCCTCTCAGACCGGGCTACTTTCCCTCTTGCACTCTCCCCTCCACCCTCACCCCAGTACACCACAACACAACAATGGACATGTCCGCCATTCAAAGTAAGTTGGCCCCCAGCCATGCGGGATTGTTTATTTATTTCACTGTCTTGGCCCGACACAAACCCTTGTTCTCGTCTGCCTGCAACTGAGACATCGGTGCCGCTGAAGGTTCTCTTGGGCTCCGTGCCTTCCTTTGAAGTTCTCGGCGATTTTTGCCCCTAGCTTGAACCCTGTTCGTACCTGGCGAGAGAGGCATACTGCAAACAAAAAATAGTATCCCAACCGTCGACTAACCTTTTTTTTTTTCCTGATCTTTTTTCCTTAAAACAAACAAGACTTTGAGCTCAGAAAATACGCTCCTATGCCAGACCAACTCCAACAGGCACAGCAACAACTACCCATGAGCAACATCAAGACACAACCCCTGCAGCTTCAGACTCCCCGCGTCCTCGAATACCAGCCCCACTTTGGCTCCGAGGGCCAGCCCTTCACCGTCACCCTTCAGTGCAGCGCAGATCGCTCGCTCCGAATCGGCTTTGGTACTTTGGTTGTCGATACGAAGCAGTACGCTGCCAACGGATATGTCACTCTTAGCTGCTCAGTCCCCAGCTTTTCAATCCTGAAATGGTTTGTAAACAAGGTCCCCCTTTATGTCCTCCAAATGGAGAACGACTCAGTTCTTGAGAGCTGGGGTCCATTCGGTGATTACACCTACTACGATGGTATGTGCCGTCATTGACTCGCAATTTTTGAGACAGTGCCCGGTGCAAGAGCAAGATAATTAACGCTTTCGTCCATTGCCATCCGTCGCCTTCTAGACATGAGCGCCAACAATGTCATGAACAACAATAACAACAACAGCAGCAAGCGCGTCAATAGCGATAAAATGATGTACGGCCAGAGTATGAGCCAGAGCCCCAAGAAGCATGAAATGGATATCGATCTGTCGCACACGCAGCTGAACCAGAGCCAGAGCCAGCAGGCTTCGCCCTTGTCCGCAACCTCGACTGCTTTAATCGGCGGCATTCCATCACGACGTAAGTATCCTTTGTGCGATAGTGCCTGTGGAGTAGGGAAGATAGTAATTCCTTCCCTTTGGCTGCCATTTTTATCAGCGATTGGGCTGCAGCCCGCCGAGGACAGAACCGGGGTTCTGGGTATTAAATGTCTGGCACTAATGAACTCTATCACGTTTTCAAACTCCTTGCCTCTACAGACAATGACTATGCTACCATCAGCAGCACCAGCGACAGCAACAGTGGTCTCTACTCCCAGATTCAGCAGCCCACTTCGCCCTATGCTCCACGCGCCGCTATGAGTTCTCAGTCATATCCTCGATCCGGATACTACAACACAAGTATGTATTAATACTCGCGACTTCATTGCATGACGTTGACACCTGACTTGCAGCTCGATGTACATATCCAATGGCGAGTATATACTAACAGCCTTTTGCGCCCTTCTAGATCAAATGATTTCATCACATATGCCTTCGTACTCGCAGCAGGATCTCGCCGCCACGTCGACCTACGCCATGACCTCAGCTGGAAGCCATAACAACGGCTACATCAGCAACCACCATACTTCGCAGCAGCAGGTCATGCCTTCCTCGCCTTCGTCCTACATTACCTCATCCCATCCCAACTCTATGGGCGCAGGCATGTCCGTGGGTAGCTACAACCCCTATGCCAGCATGCTTAACAAGGCCAACCTCAAGTTCACAGGCAACATGGATGATATGGCTCTTAACTGGACTGGCGAAGAGTGGGATTCGCACCGTCGCCTTGTTCAATTTTGGAGACGTCAGGATGGCAATGACATCCACTGCAACTTTGCCCCCGTCGCCCCCGCTGATCGTCAGCCCAACTCGATCGTGGTCTCGTGCATCTACTGGGCCGAGAAGAACGATTGCTTCTTGACTTCAGTCGACTGCATATACTTGCTGGAGTCGTTGATTGCTGTTCGCTTCACAGTCGAGGAGAAGAACCGCATCCGCCGCAACCTGGAGGGATTCCGTCCCATTACGGTCTCCAAGTGCAAGCCAGAGAGCGCCGAGTTCTTCAAGCTGATCATGTCCTTCCCCAACCCTAAGCCAAGAAATATTGAGAAGGATGTCAAGGTTTTCCCTTGGAAGGTGCTTCCCTATGCTCTCAAGAAGATTATCAGCAAGTACACTGCATCCTACAGCTCAACAGCCAGCATCCAGACCGATGCCTTCCACAACGCAAACTTTCCTCATGGATCGACCTTGCCCCTGACGCCTCAGCAACAATCTATCTTGGAGTCGAGCATCATCGCATAAGGAGGAGGAAGAAGAGGAGGAGGTTCCACCAGTGTCTTCATTTCTTGCATCTTAACATTTTACCATGTCTTGTCTTGATTGCTTCTGCGCTTTATTATTTCATTTCCTGTTTGCTTTTCGCCATATTTTGCCTTGTAGTTTAGTTTGCGCTTTATCAATTTCCTCTCTCTCTCTCTCTCTCTTTCTTGTATATTTCCAGTTTTGCTGATCACTACCTTTTGCTACACTACTCATTCAACCGAAGAAAAAAAAATACTTATCATCTTCAAAATAAAAAAAAATTAAAAAAAAAAAAGATCTTCAATGTACCTGAGCCCTGAGGACGTTCATAACACGAACCTCCGCTCCAGGGAAGCCCTCCCTCCTTTTTTTAAGTGGAGCTTGTATTTGTTTTTCTCCAAAGACTATAGTACATGCGCTAATGCGAGGCTGATAAGTATAGATTGACTTCTGAGCGTTTTTTCTGTTCGTCCGCCACGTTGTTTTTACAACTTGGGAGCTCATTATTGTTCTTTTCCAGCTCATTTTCTGTTCTCCCTGTCGCCATTTGAACTTACCTGAAAATTCCTAAGCCCGTGGAAGAGAGAGAGCTACACTTCTGTACGTCCCGAGATACCATAGAAGAGATGCTCATGAGGTCGCCTTACATGCATGTCCCTAAAAAGAATAAGAGCGTATTAGGATGCTTGCAAAAGAACCTTGCTAGCCTCTGAATAAGCAAAGTGCCCAAGGGCTGTAGACTAATATGGGTGGATGGACTAACTCTCGAGATAAGGAGGGAAATGAGGTACCTTGCACCTGCAGGTACCGCTGATGGGACTACCTTGAGCAACAAGCTTTGGTGGTGCTCAGTTCCCGCCCTCGTAGACGTTTTAGATTTATTCAAATATAGGCTCTCCACCAGACCTTGGGTGCGATTCGGCCCCTCTACACTCCCGACTAGGTAATGCTGCTTATGTTTTCGCATTGTGGCAGCACCAATATGGTTGTTGTGAGGTGGAGTTTGGCGGTACTGATGCAACAATGCAGCATCGTATGTACCTGCACATAACATGAGGTACCTTGCCCTTTGGCCGCAGCGAATGGAATGGGCAAGACATTGTTGGGATATTGGGACATGAACAGAACAAAGTAGAGCTGGGTTTTTCGATTCTGTAGGATACAGCCCGCTGGTCACTTATGGGGCTTATAGAGAAGGTACAGCGAGGATTGTATATATGTTCACCCATCACGCAAGCGGTCGCTTTTGGGAGGAACCGTAAGAGCTCAGGACCCGCGATGATTTTTCTTTAAGCTGTGTCATATAAAGGATGGAGAACAATGTTCCTGCATCTTACTTTGGTAACAATATCGCACATATTGTAGGAACGGTGCCTAGAACTTACAAAATGTCATGTTCTCTCAAGTAAGCGCCCACGGCTACTGCACCTGCAGCTTGTCCGCTCAAGTCCCTTAAATGCAAGCGAACGTACTTCTTGTGGGAACTGACATGAGCTTGACGGGTACAGAACAACAGTTTTCAAAACGTATCAGCAGCAATGTCATGCTGAGGCTTTTTAAATTCATGACGAGGACAGTCAATATTTCTCAACGCTTCTTTCATCGGTAGTTTCAAGGATGAGTGGTGAGCGGAAAGGCGAAAAGGATGAAAAGCGAGACAGAGCGGCGGATGCATGTTGGTGTTTTGAGAGAGGCAGGGGCCAGGCACACAAGAGGCATGTATTGTGCGATACATCGGATGGATGTATGTTGTCCTACGCAGCAGTGGTACGCGTGCTTCCCTTGAAGGCCTTGGCTTGGATCGGATATTAATCCATGCGTCTCGCGTTTCCTTCGCACATGTCGCGCGCTTTTCTCTGATAAACCAGGTTAGTCCCGAGGAGGTTTACATTCTTGTCTGGCCTTGGAAAACCGGTCCGGCCGCAATTCAACACCCAAGTGAGCGTCTGGTCAAGACTCCAAGATATGTAGAGTTGGACGCGTCCTACGTAGAATTGGACCGCTCACCTGATGCAATCCAACCTACCCCGGATGAATTTGCTCCCGGTCCACTTCATGTTGTTCCTTCCAAATTACTTGCTTGCTGATCACCATCCTTCAGGACATTGCTGCTCTTTGAACAAATCATCACAGCAACAGCAAGCTGGCACAGGCAGGCATAGTCGTGCCCACTTTCCTCTGAGTAGACGCAATACTTTGGTCATGGACAACCCTGTGCTGTCGGCTGTTAATGCGACTTTCGCGACTGTCGCGCGCGGGTTCCAGGCCATGCCCGGCTCAGCCATCGCCATCGACTACATCAAGAACTCGTACCAGAATGACCCTTTCAGAGTGGTGCTCGAGCTCGGGCTCGCCATCTATGCCGTCAAGTACATGCTCTCAAAGAAGTACAGCATCGACCAGAACAATGTTCAGCTCACAGAAAAGGTCAGTGACTTTGTTTTTCCCACCGGTGGTGTTCAGTTCAGAGCTATTCTCCTTCAACGACCCTGGCCAGCCTTCTAAAGGTTCCACATCAACAAGAAGAGCAGCACAAGCCCGGAAGCAGAGAGTCCTAATATCCTTTTCATACCATTTTCAGGAGATTGACGAACTTGTAGCCGAGTGGCAGCCAGAACCCCTGGTCCAGCCCCTGTCAGAGATTCAGCGTATGGAGTTGGAGAAGACGCAAGTCGTCGTCGGGTAACACTCCCTCTCTTTTCAGCGTTATCATCGGAAATACGACCTGGCATAGCAACGTTACCACACAATCGCTAATCCATGCTGCAACCCCTCCGTCGCGTGGCATATCTAATAGGGCACAAGGTCCAAAGCCTAAGGTTCTTTCATCTGGAAAAAATCTCTTGAACCTTGCAAGTTCAAATTACCTCGGGTACATCACTAATGAGGACATCAAGGTACACTACTGGCGGGGGAATCAGGCAATATAACAAGAAGGACATGGCGTATTGACTGGTTTCTTTCATATACCCTGACCTCACCTAACTTAAATCCTCCTCGTTTCTCAGCGAAAAGCCATAGAGACATTGCACAGCTATGGTGTTGGATCCTGTGGCCCTCCTGGATTCTACGGCACACTTGGTAAGATAAAACGATAAGGGCCCTAGAGGACGATTAGGACAGTTGGGAATGCACGGCCGTAACAGAAGCCCCGTCCATTGATCGCATTTGTTGTTGCGAATACTGTAGATGTTCATATTCAGCTGGAAAAGGATATTGCCCGGTTCTTGGGAACAGAGTCGTCCATTATATATGCGCAAGGATTCTCGACCATCTCGTCCGTGATTGCTGCATTTTCGAAGCGTGGAGATATCATTGTAGCCGATGATGGCAGTAACTTTGCGGTTCAAAAGGGTACCCAGATCTCAAGATCTAACATCAAATGGTTCAAGCACAACGACATGGCAGACTTGGAGCGCGTCCTCGAGTCGCTTCAAACGGAGATGTCTTCGGTAAATGCACGTTGTCTCATCTAGCGTTTGTTCAAATGCATCCCTGACCGTTAATCACAATATCTGCTGACGCGTTCTTATTTGGCGTTCACAAGAGCAAGAAACGTCCTCTGACTCGTCGGTTTATCGTGACTGAGGGATTATTCCAGAACTACGGAGACATGGCACCTTTAGACAAGATCATGGAGCTGAAGCACAAGTACAAGTACAGGATCATTCTGGACGAATCCAGCTCATTTGGTGTACTCGGTAAGACTGGTCGAGGCCTGACCGAAGTGTTCAACATCCCTGCAAAGGAAGTCGATATGATTGTGGGTTCCATGGCCAACACACTTTCGGCCAATGGAGGATTCTGCGCAGGAGCCAAGGAGGTGATTGATCATCAGCGCCTCTCAGGCCAGGCCTTTGTATTCTCAGCTTCCATCCCAGCTATGCTGGCCGTCTGTGCTTCGGAAGCGATCAAGATCTTGGAAACCAAACAAGGAGAGAAGCTTCTCAAGCAGTTACAGGAGAATGCCGCAGCTTTCCGGGCCGTCGTGCAGTCTGCCCCTCAGTGGATTGAATCGAGCTCGGATGCGGGCTCTCCCATTCTGCACCTCCGTTTACCACAGTCGACCTTGGTTACGTCAAGTGTGCTCACTCGGGACGAGGAAAAGACGTTGTTGCAGGAAATCGTTGATGAGGTAGCGAAACAGTCGAATGTTCCTGAAATTTGTTCTAACGCTTTGATTGATGAGTCCACAAGGATTAACACAAGCGCGTCATTTTTCTCAAACACATATTTCAGGTGGCTATCAAAGATGGGCTATTGATCACAAGGGCAAAGTACGTCGAGTCTCAGGAGTTGCATCTTCCTCGTCCCTCGATCCGGATTTCGATTTGCACCTCCCATTCGAAGAAGGAGGTCGAAAAAGCTGCACAGGCCATCAAAGCAGCCTTCGGAAAAGCCCTCAGTCGTCGCAAGTGAAGCCAGGCCAAAGGGCTCAGGCGCTTTTTCGGTGTCAGCTGAAGACTAAGAGACAACCAAAAAAAAAATGTTCCCGAAACCAAAGCGAACGTTACGAAAGTGATGGAGCGTGAGGGTCAACCAACACCGCTTGTAATAAACAGTTTTTTCTCCGTTCCTGATGCTTACTTCCCCTACATGCATGCGGTGAAATGATACGAACAAAAAGTTGCAGTTCCATCGCCACCTGCTAAAACAGCGTAGGTTTTACTTGTATTTTATTTCTCCTCGCCAATCGTTGGTCTATTGCTCCTGGAAGTCGACCAGTTGCTCATTTCGTGCCGTCGTCTCCTTCTCAACCCTGAAACCGCCTCCAACCTCACAGTCCTTGAGCATCGACTTTTCACAGACTTTGCTTCCGGAGCAGATGATGCAGCCCTCCAGCTTGACGTTGTCTTCGATGATGGCGTGGTCCATGATAATTGAGTTGACAATCTTGACATTCTTTCCAATCGTGATGTGCGCTCCAATTGTTGACTTCTTAACTGACGATCGATCCCCAATCTTGGTGTCGTCTCCAATTAGCGAGTCCGCTCCAACTTGAGTCTGAACCTGGTTTGTTGCCCCTGGGTTTCTAATCTTATCGGTCATCTTTGTGTACTGTTATAACAATAAGCGATGTGGTTAGCGCTAGTTTTAACCCAAAGATATCTGTTTCTTCACAGAAACCGTTGTATTCTGCGTCAAGTGCCTTTGTGTTCCTCAAATCAACTTACGTAGCGGTTGATCTCAAAGTAGTTTGGAATCGTGTTGGCCCTTCCACAATAGACATCCTTCGGGAGGACGAATGCTTTGCACTTGACAGCGTTCTTCCATTCTCCTTGGCTCGATTCCTCGTTCTCTGTAGGCTGGGTTGTCGAAAGACTGAGTGCCAACTTTTGTGTGTTAGGATGGGCGGTCACAGAAGCCTCAACGGCTCTGGTGACACCCTCGCGGTCAGCAAGGGCGCGCTGGTATTGGCTCTTGACCAACAGAGGCAATACATGCTCCTTGATGCTGGCCATAGTCCGCTTATGGGAGACCTCGGCGATGAGGTCAATCACCCAGCGCTTAAAGACGTAGAGATGACCATCTTGCAAGAGGCGGCTGATGTTCATCACGGGGTGGTGGCTCAAAAGTGACATCCTTAATGAGAACTCGTCAGAGTCCATATCGTCCGAGTTGTTCAAGTATATGAGCTGTGAGTTGCTGGCATCAATGCCCACATATTGAGTCACCTCTAGAAGCATAGAGTTGAATATGCGTCCAAAAAGATTTCGCGTCATATTGCATATGGCGATGTCCGCCGGTTGGGGGAAAAAAAAAAGCAAAGTCGAATGATGAATCCAAGCAAATATCCGTCGATTGTCCAGTGAGCGTTGTATGGTCCATAATGGAGGAGGGTACGAGGAGAGGGAAGGAGATTGCAGTGAGTACAGATGAGTCATATAAGCGTGTAGACTGGTCATGGCCTACAGCATCGATTGACATACCCTTGACCTTGCTCGAGCCTGAATGTCCACCCTCTCCTTTGTTAGGTTCAAAGAACAGTGCTGTAACTGTGGGATCTTCGGATCGATGCATGTCCAAGAACTGGTGGGGTATAAGACTTGTCAAGAGATCGCAGCTGATCACGATGAAATCGGTCTAAGGGAACAAAAGTTGAGTGTCGAATGAGAGATCCGAGCGCAATGGTTCGTTGCTTTCTTTTCGTGCCGCAGTGAATCCGCTGTAGCGGCTGCTGCTGGGGAGTTGTGGCCCCCATACCAAACGCATCATGAAGTGCGTTGAGATATTACCTTGATCTTATCCTTAATCAATGCCAATGCGTCTGCAGTTCCAGTATTGTCGTCCACAACTTCCATGGTGATATGAAGCTGTCCCTCATAGACGCGATCCAGATAGTGTCCCAACTTTTTTGATCCCGAAGTTAAACTGACAACAATAACGTCTATTGTGATACGCAGGAATGTTAGACGGGTTGATCAATGCAATGGGCGCGACAAAGTGACTGAAAGACCGACTGACAAGACAAACTGACCTGTAACTCCAGAAGACTCTAGCCATGCAAGAGGGTACGAGATCATGGGCTGGTTCTCGATGGGCAAGAGAGCCTTGGGCATATTGCTCTCCTCTGTCAATGGATACAATCTAGTGCCCGCGTGAAGAGCATGGTGAAAAGTAGATTGAGTGCTCGTGTGTCCCACGGGTGTTGGCCGAATGTTAAAACTGCTGCTGCTGTCGCATTGCGTGGCCTTACCCGTTTCCGTATCCAGCCATGATAATGGCCTGGAATTCGGGCACTCTTTTTCTGTACGGCATGGTTAACGTGAAGTGTGGATGTCAAGGTGTCAGGTTAGAAGAATGCTAAACGGTGCAGTGCTGCCTTGATAGAAAAATGAGTGTTTATTTTCCTTAAAGACGTCACACTCAATTTGGGAACCGGAAAACTTGACCCTTCTGATAACCTAAAGCACCAAGCGTGCCTCGGATGGGGTCTTGTCCACTTGGCCCTCTTGAGCCCGTCAGGTGCTTGATCATGGGCTCTGGTCCACAAACCAGCACCACGGAATTCTTTGCTTCGCGGTTCTCGGTGCCTGAGTTCTTGTCTGGCAGCAGAGTATCCGCCCTGATCGCCTTTGGTGCTGGTAGCAAGTCGCGAAGCATAGTCTCGTTCACGTAGCCGATATGTCCATTCCAGGCCGCATCCTCTGAGGCTACTGACCCGGGAGACCCAGGTCTATCCACAGTGTACATGACTTTAAACTGATCCGGGAAAGATTTCGCGAGCTGGTCGAGTTCGTCCTTGAAATACAACTCTTGAGGCGTATGTGACGCGAACACGAGCGAGATTCTGATCTTCTTGGTCGGGTGAGTAAGCGCCGAGTGAATGATGGGCAGGAAGGCTGTAATTCCCGTTCCTCCAGCGATCTATCAATATGTGTATACATCGTGAGTAAGTCATACGAACTTGCTGTCAAAAACCGTTCACAGACGACAAGGGATTCCTACCATGCCGATTTCATCCCACTTTTCCAGATCTGACTTTCCGCCTGGCCAGATCAAGACCGGACCCCGCATTTCGATCCTTTGACCAGGTCTCGCGGAGTGCATGAACCTTGAGACTTGACCCTCGCTGTAGCGTTTGATTAGCAATTGAACTGTGTCCTGATCCTTCTCGGTCGAGTGTACAGGGGTGTATGCGCGCATGGCCTGGATTTCGTCATCCTTAACGTAAATAGCAGAGCTGATGGGGATATTGCATGGCTTTGGAAGCTGGAACTCAAACAACGATGTCTCGTCCGACACCTTGGTGATACTCTTCAAGAGGATCGGGGTCCATTTTTCAGTGGTGAGTTCCTCGGCGGCAGAGAACGGGTTGAGGACACTGCTTTCGCGTTGCTTATTCCACTGATAAAAGTAGGCACCCGCACCGAGGGCGGATGCAGCGAGGAAGGTGACTATGTTCTGTGCAGTTGTGGATCGAGGTGCGCGTGCACTGCTGCTAGAGCCGGCGCTCGTTCTGTGGTTGAAGGTCGTTTTGGGCCGAGTCGGGTGCGAGTAATGTCTCGAAGCGTGTGATTTCGAATGCTGCAAGAAAGGAGCAGTCGTTAAGAAGACGACTCTAGCTCTACTGCTGTGTGCAGCGAGTTGCTTTAGTTGGAACATTGCGTGATGGGAGTTGTGAAGAAGGGGTGATGTTCGATTGATCTTTTTGCTGCAACGTCCTTGGCTTGATTTTTGGTGGCGTAGTTTATTGTAGTTCCGAGTTATGCCCAAGTCAGGATAAGGAACTCTCGGAATGCGGACAAAACAGTCTTGAGATCCTTGGCTACAATCTGCTCGCGGAACAAAATTTCCTCAACATGGTGTTGCCCGTCAAAGTAGTGTATCAACCTATGAAGCGCGAATGGATGTCGGTCAGTCCACAGTGATATGTATGGCCGGCCAGCACACTTCTGTTCGCTCAATGCCTTACCTCATAAACAGTTCCGCAACGCTCTGAGGCTGGTTTTCACACATCCTCATCAACCAGTCTTTTTCAGTTTCCAAGGCCTGCCCCGGGTTTGGCAAGATCGAGCTCGCGTCCTGCCTCTTTCCAAGCAATTTTCCAAAAGGTGGCATACTCATGTGCGACTTTACGCTGGAGCTGATTGCAGCCCCGGCACTTGCTGGCCCTTGCCCTCCTCCAGGGCCTGTCGATGATCGATTGTGATACCGATATGTCTGTGATGGTAGCACCTGTTGTTTTTGAAACATTAATTGCTGCTGCTGCTGTTGTTGCTGAAGCTGGAGTAGTGTCAACTGCCCAAAGTCTGACGATTTGGCACTTCCTGCTTGATTGCCACCAGCGGATGTCCCATGATGATTGTTGATAGTCGGGGACTCTAGGGTCGGAGTGAGCGCTCCACTGTTGCTGAAATCTTCACTCATCATGTGTTCATAGTCCTCGATCGAGCAGCCAAGTTTGATGTACTCTGGCACCAGAATCAAGATGTATGTGTGCAACTGCACAATCAGATCCTTGCGGAGCAAATATGTTAGCATTTCCAGGTACACCGTCTGGACTTCTTTGTCCTTGCCAGCCCCGGGTATATGGGCCTTGTAAGCCTTGGGTGTCGAGAGCTCGTGGAGGACATTAGGCAGAGAGAGCGTGGGAAAGTGTTGCGAGAAGTCTGTGACTAGTGATCTAAACATTGACGAAAATGTTATCAAAGCAATGAGTTATCCATTTCAAGAGATTTACATTCGTCATAGTTCCAAAAACTCTGTAAAAAATATGGCATACTCATTGATGGCGGCCTGCGGTGCCACCACATAAACGTTGCTGACACGAATCTGGTCAATCAGCTTGGCCTTTCTCCAGTAGATGAGATGAGATGCTAACCGATAAATCTGTGCCATGGAGCAGTCCAGGATATACTGCAGTTCATCGAGGCTATGCAGAGGGTGCATGAATTCCAGTGGTTAGATTACATCACAAGCAGCTACCATAGCAACCTCCTTGCCGAAATGCTTACCACTGGTACGGGACCAGGATTTGGACAAGTTTGACCAGGGTCGGATTGGCATCCAAAGGGATATCCTTCAAAATCTCCTCCGGATCCTCGAGCAGCAGAAGCGTATGATAAGGGTACAAAACAGGAAAGTTTTCGTACTCATACGCGATACCGATTTCATAGTCATCCATCATATATCCCATCCCTCCAATCCCACCGTACTGGCCCACCATTGGAGTCATCAGAGCCTGCTGAGTCCCGGGCATGGTGCAGCCGTTCGTATTATTGGCCGAGGCAGAAGGACCGTCGTGATCCACGCCACTTTGAATCTGACGTGTGATATAGGCTCCAGTGCGTGCTAACGGTGCAAGGTGAGGAATTTGTAGGGAAATATCGATCGAATCATTCAGGACCACATGGCAGACCTTGTCCGCAGATATGCAATCATAAATGGAGCGAACTGCTCGTGCCAACGAGGATAAGCTAAGCACTTGTTCGTGAAAGTGCTCAAGAGTGAACGCTAGAGGAAGGCGGACGCGAAACGGCGTAAGTGATCATACTCATTTGTCGCACATTTCCCGTAAGCTAAAAAAAAAAAAAAAAAAAAAAAAAAAAAGACAGATGAAGTGACTGGCATACCTGATTGGGCCGCTTCTTCCCGAATTGCGAGAATCTTGGTTGCCTCTTGGCTCACATATTGGCTGCTAAGTTCCTCATATCGGAGTGCCGCTGTCAATTTGCAGGCAATGTTCTTGTAGACCTGGTCTGCTACAGTATTAAGCTGGAGCTCCTGGGGTTTCAAAACAAAGACAACGTGAAAGAAGGACATTTGCTGAAAATGAGCTGCGGGCGTTGAGACGGTGTGAGAGAAGGCGTTCGACACCGATCCTTGTGTTATTTGGATTGGCGGAGGCATGCCGAGTTGGGAGTTGAGGTTGTTCTGGATGCCAGTCGGAGTTTGCGGTACTGATACAGGGTGGTGGAGTAATGACGACCCAAAGCTGGCCTGATGTGGCATGGAAGGAGTCATCTGCTGTTGCGGGGTTTGTCCTGCAAGGGGGCTGTCGCCAGACGCCGGTGAGCTAGGGTTGGAGTTGTAGGTCTGTGTCCTTAGTCTTTGCTGTTGTCGCCATACTGTTGGGTCTGTGTATGACCTCGTCGCCGCGCTCATCTCTGGGGCTTCGTCCTTTGATCCACGCCGGAGCATAGCCTCCTTCGTTTCTCTCAAACCCTTATTTCCAGATGATCCACCTCGGGCAGAATCGCTCTCGTCGTTCGAGTCCTCATAGCAAATATCTGAATCCGAGTCATTGTCGTCCATGAATGGAGCCGTACCGCCAACAATCCAACCGCGCTTGACGCGCTCCTTTGGTGGCCGCGAAGATTTCCACTTCCAATAGTGGCGTCTCTGCTTAAAATCTGGCCCGCTCATCCAAACCGGATGGCCAATAAAAGTCAGATCATCGACCGTCAGCTGGAAGCGCTTGTCACATAGTGCCAGCTTGGGAGACAGTAGGTTAGCGAGGAACTGTGGGTCGTATCCGAGCACCTTGTTTGTCGCCTGAAACTCGTCCACCTGAGGCACATTGGGCTTGCTTTTCGAATCTGTGGAGCGATGGGCTGGTCGGGCGTTTCCTTGCTTCTCTTGGGGGTACTTGTAGACAAAATGGTGTCCCCTGCTGGAATTCGTGACAATGACGATCCCTACAAGGCCATTCATGGTTGCTTGTGCATATGTGAAAGGCAACCAATGTTAAAACGGGCCGTAAGGTAAACGATTAAACTGCCTCTACGTCACGGCAAGTCACGTGCAATGGCCGAA
The DNA here is from genome assembly GCA_029449245.1 of Mortierella alpina. Classification (NCBI taxonomy): domain Eukaryota; kingdom Fungi; phylum Mortierellomycota; class Mortierellomycetes; order Mortierellales; family Mortierellaceae; genus Mortierella; species Mortierella alpina. The sequence continues at coordinate 1,856,524 of JANATF010000010.1, read as the reverse complement.
GCTAGACTTGCGCGTCAGGCACTGAGGTGGAAGACGACTACTTTTTTTCTTCCAGCGCTCATTTCATTTGCCTTCAACTCGCTTTGTCCTTTCTCCATTCAGCATCAGTCCAACTCAATCGCAGCTTGACTAACATCTACACAACATGACCTCAAGAGTGCCACAGGCCAAAGGCGGATTCAACTTTGATAACCATGTCCGGTGAGTACTCTGCGCGTATGGGACCTGGTAAGCTACCAGAGACGCGTCATCTCTCGGTGCATTCTTGCTAAACACTAGTCGTCTTGACTTGGTCTTGATAGTAACACCATGATGGAAGGAAAGGGACTTGGTGTCCCAAAAGCAACCAAGACTGGAACGACCATCGTAGGACTTATCTACAAGGACGGGCTTGTTCTTGGAGCAGATACTCGTGCGACTGCAGGACCTATCGTCGCGGACAAGAATTGTGAAAAGATTCATTATTTGGCCCCTAATATGTACTGCTGCGGTGCGGGAACTGCAGCCGATACCGAGATGACCACAGCGTTGATCAGCAGTCAGCTGGAGCTCCATAGACTGGCCACCGGCCGTCAAGCACGCGTTGTCACAGCCATGACCATGTTGAAACAGATGCTTTTCAAGTAAGATGATGAGGCCATGAAACAGTGCTCCCTCTTGTGCACTTCCAGTTGCGTCCTTTTTGCGCTCCCTTTTAGCATGCCCTGACTTTCATTCGGTGCAATTCTGCTACTCTTCATCGTTTCAAATCATCTATAGGTACCAGGGACAGATCGGGGCTGCTTTGATTCTTGGAGGAGTTGATATCAATGGTCCCCATCTCTACACAATCTACCCTCACGGTAGCACGGACAAGTTGCCATACGTTACTATGGGCTCTGGATCACTTGCTGCTATGAGTGTATTCGAGAGCCGCTTTAAGGCTGACATGAGCGTATGTGTGCTCTGTGAATATACTTTATGGTAATGCTTTTAGTTGTGTGAATTGTGTGTTCATGGGATCTGACCTCGTCTCTCTCCTGTTGGTGATGATAGCGTGAAGAAGGAATCGCTCTGGTTCAGGATGCCATTGAGGCTGGTATCTTCAACGATTTGGGATCTGGATCAAACGTGGATGTTGTGGTGATCAACAAGGAGAAGGTTGAGGTTCTCCGTAACTACGGCAAGCCCAACGAGCGTGGAGTCAAGGAAGCAAGTTACAAGTACCCCAAGGGAACAACACAGGTGCTCAAGTCGACTATCAGGGACTTTGTCGACATTAAAGAGACAGTCCAGGTCTCCACAACGGAGGCCATGGACATCTCGTAAACGACGCGCGAAAAGGACAGCGTTACCGAATATATCCTTCGGGAAAATAAATGAATTTGAAGATTTTGTAATTTGGTGGCGATCTTACGTTGCATTCCTCTTTTGTCACCTCCAGCAACATCAAAGCACTTCACCAAGGTGGGCAAGCGGTTGGACCACTAGCTCGGTTCGTTATGCCCCAGGAACAAGACCAGCAACCTGATTCGACAAGCCTCACTCCTCTGCGAAATCGATTGCCGCGCATCGCCCGTCCCCCTGCATTATTCACTGTGCGAACCACAGCACCCCTGAAAGCCCACCTCGACATCTTGAATGAACGGAGCAATTCACGACAGCTTTTATACAGGGAACTATTGGATGTGACAACCGCGTGCGAGACGTCTACCGCGGCTGATTACCAAGACCAAGAGCATTCACCTGCTATTACTAGCAGTGGTTGCCTGAACTCAGACGAGGTGCAACTGGCACCGTTCCTTGCACCGCGCTCAATCGAAGGTAGGTGATATACATTCATTGCCATGGACTGCTGCAGCAGTGGTGGATGAATGCAGGCGAGCTCACCGACAACTGTTACGCTTTTCTTCTTCAGCGAACGGAGAGACGTACGAATACGTTCCCATCTGCGGAATCCCAGACTACTTCAAGCAGTACGAGAACGCACAATTCCCAACAACTAATTCAGCACTGCCTCTAGAAGAGCGGACACGGGCAAATACAAACGCTGCAGGATCCTCATCAAGTATGATGTTCTTTTCAGCAGTGCAGAATCCAATCACCATCGATCTTGTTGATGACGACAACGACGACAACGATGATACATCCGTTCAAAGAAAGCGTCCCTTGGAAAATATTGCTCAAGGTATATGCGATGATGATCTGACAAACGGAGCAAGGCCAACAAAACTTTCGCGTGTATCGGAATCAGGAACAATCCCATCAAAGAGTATGGTCGTCTTGATCGAAGACTCTGACGACGATGAAAAGTCCGGTACACACCAGTCGTGTAAAAGCAGCTACAGCGGGGTAGGCACATCAGCATCGCAACATTCAACATTTATGGTCATTAGCGATGATGAGGATAGCGAAGGCAACGATATCGATCATACGGTCGATACTCACAACGCTGGAAGGAAGCAATACCCACGACAGCTCAGCAGCTCACTCCAGGACCTCGATCAGCATTCGTCAGTCGCAAGTTTGGACAGGTACACCGGTTCTCTCTCACGTACACCGCCGTCATCACAGTTCCCTGGACAAGGATACTCCCTGTCGGAGGCTTCGCCATCCGCTACATCAGCCACATCAGAGCTTACCCCCTCTATTATGGTAGCCCCCGCGACGACGACGCTATGTGCAGAAGAAGGGTATAGCCTGTCAAAGGAGCAGCTTTATGTGATTGATCAAGTCGTCACTCATCACAGGAACGTCTTCTTCACAGGCTCTGCAGGTACAGGAAAGTCTGTGTTGCTGCGTGAGCTGATCAAACAGCTCCAGGGAAGAGGGTGGCATAACGGGAAGGGCGCCACTTCTACAGCGATTATGGATAGGACGATGACAGGGTCTGTTGCTGTTACTGCGTCAACAGGAATTGCGGCTTGTAACATTGGAGGCTGCACACTGCATTCATTTGCGGGTATTGGTTTAGGCAACGGCACGGCAGAGGATCTTGTCAAGAAAGTCAAATCGGTTAGCGCGGCAGAGTCGCGATGGAAGCAAACAAAGGTTTTGGTTGTCGATGAGGTATCGATGATCTCTGCCGAGTTACTAGATAAGTTGGATTTCTTGGCTCGTCGTATACGGAAGGACAATCGACCCTGGGGCGGAATTCAATTGGTTCTGTGTGGTGATTTCTTCCAACTGCCGCCGGTCAACGCAATGGCTAGGATAAGTGAAGCCGACAAGGCAGCATGTTTGGCAGGAGGCAGATACGGCAGTGCAGGTAGGGCGTTTAAAACGCTAAAGGCGAACAAGGCCGCTGCAGTTCAAGAGACCTGTAGTTTCTGCTTCGAGGCAAAGACTTGGAAGGATACCATTCAAGTAATGATTGAGCTTCGACAAGTGTTTCGGCAAAAGGATCAAGGTAATCTATGTGCCACTCTAAGTAAACATCAAATTCACTTGCGTTGTGCGTCTTACTGACGGGCAATTGGTACCTACTAGAATTTGCTGGTATGCTGAACGAGGTGCGGGTAGGCAAGATGTCCCCGCGAACGATAGCAACCTTTCGGAGCCTTGAGCGCGACATCCCGAACGAAAACGGCGTGGCGCCTACTATGCTGTATGTATCTTTTGTACAGGTGACGAAATGTCTGTGACATGCGTTAGCAACTCACATTAGGACGCACTCTTTCTTTGGCTCGCAAAGCTTCCCTTCTCGCAAAGAAGTAGAAAGATCGAACAATAGCATGCTGTACAAAATCAGCGCAGAGTCGCTCATTTTCACGGCCAGGGACACTGGAAAACTCAAGCACAAGATGGAGGAACTCTGTATAGCACCAACAAAGCTCGAAATCAAAGTGGGTGCACAGGTGATGCTTCTTCGAAATCAAGGGGCAACCAGTGGTGGACTCGTCAATGGCAGCATTGGGATTGTAATAGCCTTCTCAACAGAAGCCGCAGGGAACAATATCCGCGCAGGACCTTACGGAGATCTGCCACCGATCAACGAGGAACATGAGCGACTGCCCAAAGTTCGCTTCCAGAATGGAAAGGAGATGGTTGTCGGGAGAGAGGATTGGACACTGGAGATGCCTGGCGGAATTATCCTGGCGAGAAGACGTCAGATCCCATTATGCTTGGCGTGGGCGCTGAGTATCCACAAGAGCCAAGGGCAAACGTTGGAGAGGGTGCAAGTAGACCTTGGCAGGGTCTTTGAGACTGGTAGGCATTCACTTCCTCTGCAAGCTTTGCGAGGCTCTACTGGCCAGTGCCTGGAACTGAGAATGTATTATCTAACACGTGCTTTTTGACCTTGTGTTCCCTAGGCCAGGCGTACGTCGCACTTTCGCGCGCGACATGCCTGCAAGGACTCGTGGTGAAGAACTTTCAGCCGGGAAAGGTCATGGTCGACCCGAAGGTGATAGCGTTTTATGAGCGAATGAAGAGCATCTGAATACAAACTCCGTCACATGTCTCATCAGATCCTTCACCCTTCCAGTAGCCTTCGATCTCTTGCCTCTTCTCACCCATTTACTTTGCTCTCTTCACGCGGTCGTTTCCTGCTTACGCATTCTTGCCAGCCCTTGTGCCTCTCTTTATTCCTTCGCACCTCCTGTTTCCTCCTTTCGAGAAACTACAAGCTCTCTTATTCCCGCCTTGTTTTCGTGCTTGTCTAAATCTTTTTCTGAGAGGAGCCCTGAAATCAACCCACGCCTTTTCATTTCGTATTCTCTCTCTTCATCCAATAACGAAAACCATGACCAAGCCAAAATCACCCAAGCGGTCCTCACCGCCGTCAACCAAGGGCAGCGGACACCATGCCGTAGGGACCGCCATAGGCTCGGACCTCGCCGCTTCTGCAACCACCGCAATGACCGTAGACGCACCCTCTAGTCCCACGTCAAGCAACGGAAAGCATTTATCCGAGGGACACCACCATCATAATAGCAACAGCACTGGACCGACTGCAGCATCTAAAGAGGTAGGTAGAGCCAGGCTGAGAGATGTAGAAATGTGCCCCAGGACCGGATTCGCAGGGTGTGACATTCTACCCCTCGGAGAGGGCAACACAAGGACGAAGGAGTAAGCCTGCAGGAAGAAAGTACATGGAGCAACACTCGCCGCACTCGCTTGGCCTGGATTGATGGAGTTTGATCTTATTACCACTTACCGCGTGCACATTGATGTGTAACATCAGTATAAAATGGTTTGACAAGACTGACGCCTAGGATGGTAGAGGATCAAGCCCTGCGAAAGGAATGAACTGTTGCTGTGAAGCGATTTACGGATTACGGACAGCAGGATCGCTCGGAACAATTATGGCGTGGGCCAACATCGGTCAGGGATGCGACACGTTCGTGAGAGATTGGCCTTCTGAGCATTGCGAAGCGGCCTTGTTCTGTGGCACGGTCATTGTGACGACAATATGAAAGGCAGGGACATTTCGCACTATGTGCTAACGTAATGGCTATCGTGCCTTTATTGTTATTTGTAGGCGGTAGTATTGCTGGCGGACCAGTCTGCAAAGGCCAAGTGGGCTAATTGGTCTGTTCGCACACTCTGGACTCTGATTATGATCGGAGGGTTTTTTGCGTGCGTAGCAGCAGGCCCGCTGTTTGTGATTCTGTTAGTCGTCATGGTGCAGGGGCTAGTCTACAAGGAGGTGATTTACCTGGCGGCTGTGCCAAGTAGGGAGAAAAAGTTACCATGGTTCAGAGCCATGAATTGGTAAGACGCCGCCAAAAGCAGACCTGTCAAATTAACTTTACCAGCTCTTACTGAAGCTACCTTCATTGTTCTCTGGGTTCTAGGTATTTTCTGTTCAGTACAAACTACTTCTTTTATGGAGAGAGTTTGATCCACTACTTTCAGCATGTTGTTTTTGTGGATGCATTCTTGCTCCCATTTGCAACGCACCATCGCTTCATCTCGTTCACACTCTACGTTATTGGTAAGGCGCAGAAACAATTCGCAAAAAAAAAAAGGAAAAAGGAAAATTGCTGGACATGTATCATAATCTGACCAATATATATTTTGCCCATCCAGGTTTTGTGTTCTTTGTCGCCAACCTGAAGAAAGGTCACTACCGGTTTCAGTTCTCTCAATTTGCTTGGACACATATGACATTGCTGCTCGTCGTCTGTCAAAGCCATTTCATCATCAACAACATCTTTGAGGGCTTGATCTGGTTCTTCTTGCCAGTGTCCTTGGTCATCGCCAACGACATCTGGGCTTACATCTTTGGATTCTTTTGGGGAAAGACCCCTCTCATCAAATTGTCGCCGAAGAAGACAGTCGAAGGCTTCGTCGGCGGTTGGATCATGACCATTGCCTTTGGAATGCTGGTAAGTCAATGCGATCCTTTGAAAGTGCTTGCTATATGAGTTGCTCATCGCTGGGCTTCTTTCTCACCGATTTTGTGTTCCTTTTAGTTTGCGACTTTGTTTCTGAGATATCCATACATGATCTGCCCAGTCAAGGACTTGCGCGCGACCGCATTCTCGGGACTGACCTGCGACCCTAACCCTGTGTTTGTCCCTGTGAAGCATTACCTCAAACCCTGGATGGTTTCGCTTGTCCGTCACCTGGGTCTCCGCAATAACTATGTGATGATTGCGCCTCTTCAGTTGCATTCGATTTTCATGGCTTGTTTCGCATCCTTGATCGCACCTTTTGGAGGATTCTTTGCCTCGGGTTTCAAGAGGGCGTTCAAGATCAAGGACTTTGGGCAATCGATCCCTGGACATGGAGGCATCACGGACAGGATGGACTGCCAGTTCCTTATGGGCTTGTTCTCGTACATGTACTATCAGTCCTTCATCAAGACCAGCGCTGTCACCGTTGGATTTGTGCTTCAGACTGCGACCAAACTGAAGGGTCCCGAGCAGATGGAGCTGTTTGACCACCTGAGGCAGTACTTGATCGGACAGGGACTGCTGGACGAGGACAGCTGTGTGATCATACCCCCCAAGGAGGCATGGGTCTCTTGAGGCAAATCTCCACCTTGTTCACAGTTCGCACAAACGTTTTGATAAAGATGATTTTTTTACTTTACGCGGGTTATGTGTTAGCGGCGCAGATATGGAAGTTTTTATACATCCGTCCCAGGGCAGGTGTGGGGCGCTGCTCAGCGTCCTTCTTTGTGTCTTTTGCCAGCCCAGCGTCTCCCTCGTCTATACTGCCCGGCATCCTTAAAGGGAGACCACTCCATCACAACGACCATTTGCACTCCTAAAGTTTACTGTTGAGAGTCCAGCAAAGCGTGTGCATTATTCCTTCATCCACTCTTTACACCTTGAGTCTTTTGGACCCAACTCCGCCATTTCCATTGTCGCAGACACTCCATTTCACCCCATCCCGCCTTGAACCCTCGGAGCGGGTAGCACTTTGCGCAATTGAGCACCACACGTCGAGTGCGTTTGCTGCTGCTGAACCGGAAGAGCCACCGTCGCTTCGATGGACCCATACCCCTTTCCAGGAACACCGAGGACCCCAGGCTGCGAACCAGACCTGTCGCCGATTGACTCTGCCTCGGGAAACATTCATGCCAATGGGGGTCAGGATCCTCTAACATCGCTGCCCGGCCTCTATGCCGAGGCCTACCCACTAGCCCTCCAAGCTGTGCAAGAGGATGCCAATGGCGATCATCATACGGCAAGGTTGCTTTACTGCGAAGTCTGCGAGGTAGAACAGGCGTGGGATAAGTAGCGTGCAGTTGATATCCTGTTCCTTGTGTTTAGTCCCTGAATGCTAAGATTCCTTTGATTGCCTTGGTTGCTCTTGTACTGTGGTATAGATCTTCATCAAAATCTTAAAGCGTATGTATCCTTGACTCCGTGGCTCGCTCTGATGTTCAATCATCATATCTACCAAACTAATGTCATTTGATATATGAACATGGGACCATTGGGCATAGTGTTACCACTTGGAGAGGAACACGATCTTGTTCGCAGGAAATCGGAGCAATATTCAATGAGAGCAGAAGCCATATGGGAGTCCAGAAGTTCAAGCACCACGCCAGTAAAACACATAAAAGAACTCCCAGCATACGAAAAGCTCGCACAGGAGGCGCAGGTACCCTACCAGGTTAAGAAGCATGCATACATTTGATCAGACTTTAGGATTTTTACTGACTGGATGCTACGATCTTCTGGTTGATAAAAGTTTGCGTTCGAGCAGGCTGTGGCAGAGCAAGAGAAGCAGCATGAACAAGGAGCGCTGGATTTCTACATGGACTCGGCAGATCTATTTTTGCAGGCATGGAAGGATGCGGCTGACGGAGCCATCAAGGACGCTTTGGAGCAGCGGTTGCGCGATGTCATATCAAGGGCCGAGAACCTGAAAGGCGTGTCAATAGACGCAATGCCACTACTAAGTAAGCCCAATGGATGCCTGATGCGAATGCATTGCCCCAGTATACGGCAGAAGTGCAAAGATGTAGCATGGAGGTTTTAACCAGGATTTCGCTCGATCGTGTTACATTTTCTGGGTATTGTCAAATAGAGGTCAAATCGAGTTCAGCTCCCGTCATCTCTGGACCATCGAACCTAACCCCCCAGGAACTGCAGGTTCTTAAAACGACCATGCTTATCAATAACAAGAAGTACCACCCATGGAGTGACCTAGACGTCAAGGACTTACTACGCGAGAAAGGACCTTTCACAGATCCTGACGGCATGCTTCCACTGTCGGACAAGCAGATCTCAAAGTTTGGGTCATGGAAGCGCGTCTCGCAGATCATGGAGAATCCAAAGATGATTTGTTTAATTTCGAGCACGAGCATCGTCCAGGATATTGTCACAGACTGCTCCTTCGTGGCCAGTCTTTGTGTCAGTGCGAGCTATGAAAGGCGATGGAAAAAGCAGGTAAGACGATTGTGATATCATCTTAGTCAGAGCGTGCTGGTAGACTCAAATGTATGGCTTCGGTTTGCTTACAGTGCAGAAAATGCACTTTTACTTGATGTAGCTCATTCGGGCATGCATATACCCCAGAAACAAGTTTGGCGAACCTTGTTATAATCCCCACGGCAAATACCTTGTAAAACTCACTTTCAATGGCATCGCGCGTCGCGTCGGTAAGTTTTTGGAAGGGGAGTTTTTTTCAGATATATTTCTCACAGCACGGAGTTATCGCAAAGCGTTTTCCGCATCTGCCACCTACTACTAATTTCACCCATATTCCAAAAACAAAAAAACTGCATATAGTGGTGGACGACTACCTACCAGTGTCGAAGTCGGGAACACTCATGTGCACTTTCTCAACGAACAAGAACGAGCTTTGGCCGAGTATTATTGAGAAGGCGTACATGAAACTCATGGGAGGCTATGACTTCCCGGGCTCGAACTCTGGCATTGATTTATAGTAAGGAACAAAGGAAGGAGACATGCCCAAGTTTATAGCCACAGCTTCTTCTTAACTGTTCCCACGTCCTTTGATCTGTTAGTGCACTGACGGGCTGGATTCCCGAGCACATTTTTATCAAAGAATCCAACTTTGATAGCGAGAAGCAGTGGAAGCGAATGATTCATGGGCAGCGCAACGGTATGGCAACGCCCTGTCTGTGCTAAGATTCAGGGACTTTTTGAGTAACCATGGATCGACTAATGCGATGTGCTGTTTATGGTAGGTGTCGCACTGGTAACGATAGCAACAGGCAACATGACAGATGCAGAGGCCGACCGCCTGGGTTTAGTACCGACACATGCATACGCAGTGCTGGATCTCAAGGAAGTGCAAGGGCTGAGACTGCTACAAGTGAAGAACCCATGGAGTCATAAGAGATGGAAAGGCCCTTTCAGTCACTTAGACGCTGACAGTTGGACGGAAGGATTGAAAGCCGAGTTGAATTTTGATCAGTTTGCAGCGCTTAAGAACGACGACGGCATTTTTTGGATCGACTATGAATCGGTGTGTGCGACATTTGATACCATACACATTAATTGGAACCTCGAGACCCTGAACCACCGTGCCGTTATTCATGCGTGAGTCAACCAAGCCCGACGTGACAGGGATCACGGTAGGTTCATTCGTATTTGATTCTTCCACTTGCTAACCAAGTGTTGTTCGGTAAATGAATTATGTGGAGGTGTTTATAGACCTTGGCCGTACAATTACGGACCGAAACGCGACAACTACAACTTGGGCTACAACCCACAATTTTCACTCTTCACCAACGTCAAGGGCTCGCGCCCGTGCGGTATTTGGCTTCTGCTGTCGAAACACATCACGGTTACGGAGGAGAACCGGGATTTTATCACTCTACACGTTTTTGATGTCCAAAAGCAGCCTCAAAATCAGACAGCAGCAGCACTCTTGCCATCGACCAGTCCACCCTCTGCCACAGGGACAGCCACAATCCCGAATTTGGCGACAGGGTTCGGCTCACAGCAACACTCCCATACAGACTCCCGCAACCATGGCACGCGTATCTACTACGAAGGCAACTCGATGATTAAGGGCATGTACGTGAACAGTCCGCATATTTTGGTTCGATTCGAGGTCCCTCCAGGGCAAAACGAGTATACCATTGTGCTGTCGCAACATGTCAAGACCAGGGATCTACACTTCACGTTGCGAGCCTATGCCGTCTGTGAGTTCGAGCTAAAGGAGATTCCCAAGAAATACGCAATTGAAAAGAAGGTAAGGGGTGTACTACGTATTCTATTTTCGTGCATCACTATTATGCTTTTGGTTGACAATGCCATGATTTGTTTGTAGTTTGAAGATGAGTGGTCAGAAGAGACAGCAGGCGGTAGTAGTTACAATGCAGGATTTTTGAACAATCCTCAGTACAAGCTGGTAGTACCGGTGCCTCTCGCTCCTCAGACCACCACGTCCGCGTTCTTTATGTTGGAATCACCCAAAGATTTTGCGGCGCACGTTCAGCTGGTCAATTCTCAGGGCAAGCGTGTATCATGGTAAGATGTTTTTCGCTTTGCGTCGTGTTACTATTCTTGATCAGGAGGCACTAGACCTGAAGGTGCAAGCTTTTTTTAAACGATTTTACGTATCATGGTCTAAATTTTGGACAGTGTATGGACAAAGGATATTATCGCGCAGTCGGGCGAGTACAGGCATGGATTTTGCTACTGCGAAGCAAATGATCTTCGACGTAAGTGTGCAATTTTGGGCGTGTTAATTTTTCTTGCTTCAAATGGCGATGGCACAGTTTATATTCTGAGGATAATACTGACAAGACATGCTTGGTGGCAAAAAAACCACTCCTCCTCCCAAATAACATGTAGCTGGACAATACACTGTCATTGTGTCGACATTTGAACCCGGCCAGATTGGAAAGTACAAGTTAACGCTGCAGTCCCACATTGATATGTCGCTTACCCGGTTACCCATCGAAGGAGCTGTAAGGATTCAATGCAGGCTATATAATTATATTCTTTGCACCTCCGAGAATGCTGCTTACCGCGATACCTCCATTTAAACGGCTTGTTTCCTATACTTTTGGGCTGACTAGGGCATGTTCAAGAAGATTCTGAGAGGCGAATGGGTCCTGGGAGTGAGCGCCATGGGCTGGCACCACCACCAGAGTCTGAGCTATGCCAAGAATCCTCATTTTCTCGTCCCCATCACGGAAATGACAACCTTTATGTAAGTTTCCCCAAATCACTGTACTAAAATGTACTCAGGGGGGGGTCGTCGACTAACCTATTCCGCTGCTATATCTCACTCGCTCTTTCTCTCTCTCCATTGCTGGTGTAAAACAGGGTACGACTGCAAACGCCAGAAATCAGCCCGATGCCAAAAATCAATGTCACTGTATTTGAGCGACTGGACGAAGGAGTTCTTGGCCGAGAGGTCAGTTCCTCAGGGCCTTACACGTCTGTGCCACAAGGAGTCGCTACGGAACCGATCACGCTTCTGCCTAACCAATACGGGTATCTGATTGTCGTTTCGATCCTGGAACCCGGTATTCCCGGCAAGTTTGTGTTGTATGCCTACAGCGACCGCGCTCTAGAGATTGAACCTGGCGGAGGTGCCCAGACCACGCTGAACTTGAGCAGTAACAGTGGTGGTGGTGGCGGTGGCGTGAATGGATTGACGACCTCGATCCGATCGCTATCCGTGACATCGTCTTCGTCGTCCATAGCGGGTTCGCCGTCAACTTATTCGCCTGTGATGTCACCCAGTAGTAGTGGCAGCGGCGGTGGATATGCGAATAACAGACCTTCGGCGAGATTCAGGAGGCAGTTCGGCTCTGGGTCTGGACAGGGCGCGGCTTCTGGTGCAGGGTTCTCGGGGCCATTGTCGCCCAGTTAATAAAGTGCATCAACTCGCTGTTCGCTGTGTGGTGGTTCGAGTGTGAAGTGGGCGTAGCAAAATGGGCAGGCGTGTCTTGTGGGTGGGGGGGGGGCTTGGAAAAGCGAATCCTCTCTCAAGGTGTTCAGGACCAAAATTATGGGTATACCTCGACCGGGTGTCACACCCTACGACCATTATGTTCCACCACTAGAGAAAGCGCTTCAGGAAGCATATCCAGGTCAGAGTCGAGAGCTACAGCATCGGGCGTACACGCGTCTCGCGAGATTTTCCCATTTGGAGAAACTTCAGCTGGGCCATGATAGCCGCGATATTGGTGATCGTTATTTGCACTGTGAGGTTGTGAGGGTGATGCCGACTACCAGTATGAATGCTTAGAGATGAGCCTAGAAGGCGGACTATCGATACTGGAAGGACTGAAGGAGCTGAAAGTTTTGGACGTGATGCGCATGGCAACAAATATGGGTGTGGATGAGGTAAAGTGGATGGTGAAGAGCTGGCCCAAGTTGCAGGCTATCCACGGAATAAATGACGAGGGGCAAGAGCAGGAGGCTGACCAGTTGCTAAAGGAGGAATGTCCTTCGATCAAGCCAATTCCAACTTGAAATATTCGGTTCTAGTAGAAGTAATAAAAAGCAGGCGCGACTCTGGCCCAGTATCCAGAGCCCCACACCGACTAGAGCTTGACACTGTTCCCGAGAGAGGCGTGTGTGCATCGCTTTGCTGACTCACTACAAGCAAGGGGATGCCCCCCTTGGGTGCAGGCGAAGAAAAATAAACCTTCGGGCCTGATCTCCTCCCCCCTGGTCCCTTCCCTTCACCTCAATGCCCCTTACCTCTACTGCCACACCACGAAGTTAGAGGTCCTTTGTTCCATATCATCGTAACGCACCGGCCAAGATGTGGAAGGAAGCGATAGAATAACGGTTGCTTTCTTTTTCTTTTAGTATTTTTATTTGTGTTCTGACTGGTTTGGAGCTGTCTGTGCGTGTGTCCGACGTTGACCTGGATCACGGTTATGATTGGAAGAAGGTTGGCGTTGTTTGTCGAATGTCAGAGGAAAACAAGGTTGGTTGGACAGGACGTTACGACGATTAGCAAAACAAAAAAAAAAAAAAAAAAAAAAGAGCGAGGAAAGAGGCGACCAGGACAGATCAGCACAGCGTCCTGCAAAAGACATCCAAATGCTATTGCTGAAGATGTTGGGGTATATAGCGCACACGGAGGCCCGTCATCGCATCTGTACTATACAGTGCAGGCATGGCCGCTTGTTGCCGAGTTGGGTCAGTTTGTAGAGGAGCTGTGTGCTCGGTGTTCATGTGGCTGGCCAAAAAAAAAAAAAAAAAGAAGAAACGCAAAAACGTTTGTTGATCTTGTCATGAAGAGTGATGCACGTAGTCATCCAGCTCGACAGCCTCGTTGACGTTCAGTCTCCTCTTCCTCCTCCGAAGGATACGCTGCCTGGTTTTCCGGGGCGATTGTGAGTCTGAGGGCTCGATTTCCTTGAGGAGGAAGGGTCCTGTGGCGAGCAAGGAGACCATCAGTGCTGCTGAGGAGAACGCCGAGAGGACGATTGCTGTGACGATCATTGATCCCCGAAGCTGTCGTGCACTGGTAGAGAGGGGGGGGGGGGAAGGAGGAGGACGACGATGGGGGAGGAGAGATGGATAGAGAGATGACTAGAGATAAAGAGAGAGAAGAGAGAGAGAGGGAAGAGAGATAAAGAGAGAGAAGAGAGAGACAGAGAGAGAGAGAGAGCGAAGGAGTGCACCTTGAGTTCCAACTTCCAACCCAAGGTGACTGCCATGCTGGTTCAAGAATACACAACAACTTCCTCCGCCTGTGTCCTCCATCGGAATCGGGCGTCGAAACGGAAGGTGAATATCCAAAAAAACTCGGGGCTCCGCCCATGGTTCCCATATAATTTTTTTCTTCCTTGCTTTGCTTTTCATATGGAGAGCCGAATATGTACAGTACTCTCTTTTCCTAAGCAGTGCAGTAGAGAGGGGTATTCCAACAACATCAAGGTCACCCACGACTTTGAATCTACTTTTGCCACGGTGTAACGTTGAGCCAACTTCTGTATGCTTAATTCAGTAGCGTGCATGATGCATGAAAGCATGGCTATTCTCACAACTCGAGTATTGCGTAAGATCCAAACACTGCCCACCGCTCCGAGGCCTCCCCAGTCTCGTTTCGTGATTCTTTTCGCGCGCTTGACGCGATGTCCTGTGCAAGAACGAAAGAGGACGTTTGAAAAGACGTTCACACTAATGCTCATCCGTTCACGATTATTGAGTTGGATGTAACCGGGATCTCGTAATGGATCTTCAGAGTCCGAGTACTAGTTGGCTTTGGTTAAAGAAAATACTCGCCTGCATGGATATACCTTGATCCGTAACTGTGGACATGTACTTGATACCTATTGCGCCATGCCCGTTTTTATACATCCACTTGGCGTCGCGCAGTACGAGTGCAGAGAAGAGAGACTGTAGGTCGACGATGGGTCTACGGCGGAACCTACGCTGTGAACGAGGAAACTGAACATCCTGCCATTTTGCTGCTTTCAGCATCGGCACATGGAAATGTTGGTTTTGGTTTACCATGTGCTACCACTTTGGAGAATGTTTTTTGAGATTATAGTCGGTATTGACTGGTCTCCTCAGGTATTCACTTCGGCAACTTTGCTGCCACTTCCACTGATGCGGACACGGTCGCGTCTGTGGATATGGCCACCTTCCTTTGAAGTCTTCTTGTCCTTGCCTGTGATTCGGACACTGTCGCGTTTGTGTACACGAACACCTTCCTTGGGAGTCTTCTTGTCCCCGCCCGTGTTTCCGACACTGTCGCGGCGGTCGAGATCTGGGTGGTGGGGCATCGGCACAGAAGAGGTGAAGGCAGCCAGAGTGACGACCGCAGCCAAGAATGTGAGAAGAGCTATGATCTGTCTCTTGCTGGAATGGCAAGTGTTGACAAAACGATCTTAGAGTATTGGATTGCACCCTTTATACCTCGGTAGAGCAAAAGGGATTCTAAGGAGGGGCCTATTGACCCAAGAATGCCGATGCATGAGATATAGGAAAAAAGAAAAAGGAAAACGTCCACCCTCACGTAGGGAGCTGATGCTCTTTCAAGATCAAAAGTGTTATTGTACAATCTATAACGTCGAGATTCACACAGGTCGTTTTAGCGCCGCCGTCTCTGGTCTTGTCCTCGTTTCGAGACATCGCGCTCCAGCTCTCGGATCCGCTGTCCCCCCACAAAGAAGCCTTTCTCCTGCGGGTGCTCTCCCTTCCACTTGATCGCCGTGTTGCGTACTGCTTTTTGATACCGTGCTTGGCGCTTATCCTGGTACTCGGGCAGTATGGAGTCGGTGCTGCTCTCCTCATGCTCATCCTTGTTCGATGATGACGATGACGACCCGTACAGGCTATCAACTTTGCCTTGACAGAGACGCAGCAATAGCTTGCGTGCACCATCATCCTCGAGCTCCCATGTCTTGGTATACACGACAGGAAAGTCCTTGAGTTTCGGGTAAATGGGTAAGATGGTCTCTTCCTTGATGGGGGCCAAGAAAGAGAGGGATGGCGACGTCTTGTTAGTGTTTGCTATGGATCCAAGTGTGGTTGATAATGCTGAAGATGTAGAAGATGCTGAAGATGATACAGATGCTGAAGATGCTGAAAGTGATGTAGATGCTGTGGATGTAAATGCCGGTGATAATGTTGGTGTTGGTGCTGGCTCTGACGCTGAGGCGATTTCTGAAAGCAGGCGGGTATTTTTGGGTGTTGCGGCGATAGAGAGCTCCTCCAGAAGGGCAATGGCTTCGTCAAGATGGTTGGTTCTATTCCATGACAATGAGAGAGTAAAGTGTTAAAAGACCTTTCTATCCATCCCGAGCAAGTGCAAAGGTTGATTCTACAGTAGCGGTGCGTGTAGTGCGTGCCGACGGTCAGACATACCTGCCCAAAAGATTAATCATTCTGCGGTAGCATTGATAGTCCGCCTTGCGTGTCCTCTTCTCCGTCAACACACCAGTACTCTTACGCCAGGCCCTCCAGTCCCGGAAGACTTCTGCCCCAAGATCGACATTTTTCCAGTGATAGCACCCTTCAAGCATGGTCGAGTATGTCCAGCTATCACGGTGCGTTCCGGATTGTTCGAAAAGCTCCCTGTAAATCTCGGTTGCCTTTTCAATCTCGTTATGCCGAACATACATGGCGAGATATGCATTCAAGAGTCGGGAGTGAACGCGTTTTTCCTGTTTCTGCAACTGACCCGTTTGTTGCTCGCCTGCCTCGAGTGCCGTGCTGTCCACAGACTCATTGTGAACCTTTTGCGATCGTGAGACAAACCAAGAGAACACAGACTCTCCCTCGGCCAAGGCCTCTGTTTCGTTCGCGGGGGGTCTCTCAGGCAGCAAAAAATATGCCGGTACCAAAGACAACTCCGTAGACTTGGGCTCAGATGTTGGCATTAGGCTTGGCGTCGATTCGATTTGGGCTTGCTCTGCTTGATTCCTGCGATTCAGCTTGAAGTTTCTCAGGTGAACATCCATATCCTTCCACTCTGTAATGCACCACAAAAAGTTGGTGACAGTGATCCCGTCCAGCTTCAAGACGCCCTCACTGTCCAGCTGAACGACCTTTTGAAACACTCTGCGAGCGGTCAAAAGATCCTGTCGCTTTGAGCACGCGAACAACAGGGTGTTGTATGTCTCAACATCGGGCTCAAATCCGTATACGTTTTGCATCTCGTTCAAAAGGGCAAATGCTGTGGCAAAGTAGTCGGGGCGCATGGCGCAGGCGTGGATCAGGCTGTTGAAGGTCGCGTCTGTTGGCTGCAATTTCCTGGTCGGATATGTTTTAAAGATGTCAAGGGCCTTTTCCACTTGATCGGTCTTGGCGCAGGCGTGGATCATGAGGGCGTACGTGCTCTCGACCGGAGTAGCGCCACTGCGCTGCATCTGATCAAAGATTTTCCAGCCAAGGTCGTATTCCTGAACTCGCAAACATCCTTTGACCAGGTTGGTAAAGACTTCGACGTCCGGGTTGTGGTGCTTCTTGAGTGCCTCAAAGACCTGGAAGGCGGACGAAATGTCTCGGCTTTTGACATGAATTCTCATGAGCGAGTTATAAGCACTCATGGACGGAACGAGTCCATCTAGTAGAAGATGCCATCAAACACTCTAGTGTTAGATCGTACGGTTAGGCTACCTTATTTTGAATCCTAGCCGTTGTTGATACTTACTCTTCAAAATCATCTCGATGGTTCCTTGTGCCTTCTTCAAGTTTCCTCCATTAGCATACGCCTCCATAAGGTGATCGAACGACTCCATGTTGGGTTGTACCCCGACCTCCTCCATTAGCTTCATGACCTGTTCCGCGTTAATTGCGTTGCCTTCCAAAGCATTGACATAGATGAGCTTGTTCCACTCGTCCACTCCCAGGCTCTGGACTTTTTGGAATGCCAGCGCATTGGCGTCTGCTTCGTTTGTAACATCCACAAGTGATGTTGATAATGTCGAAGAATTGTTATCGTCCATGACATGCTCCGCCTGAGATCCGGACTGTGCTGCAGCGTGCAAATCCTCAGTCGAGGGCAGTCCGCTCTGGAGCTGCTTGATAGTTTCTTCTCTAGCGCCTCGAGTGTCCAAGAAGGTAAGCTTCAGATCTTGCAAAAATGTTTCCGGCAAAAACGAGAGCGCATTGGGGTTGCCCTGTTTGACGGCAGGGGTCGCCATGGGGGAAGATAGCGACTTGTAGACGGACTGTGCTGCCTCTGACCGCTGCTTGTACTCCCGAATCGATTCCTCGTATGCTCTCTTTGCAGCCATCTTTCGCTCCTGCTCAGCGATGGCTTTCTCCAGTTGCTGGATATCCCGCTCCAGTTCCGATGTTTCGATCTGGATCTTGTTCTTTGTTCTATAAGCAGCGGATAGATGTAAGTATCTGGTCAGCTTTTCGGTTCACGGTGGATTTCAATACGTAGATTCATCACTATGGGGTTGCCAAGGTAGCACGTACTTGCGAGAGTAAGATCGGGCAGAGGTCTGGTGGTGTAGGAACGTGCCTGGTTTCCAGGTGGGACTCAGCCGGAAGGCATGGCCTGGTGAGGTGGGTAGGATTGTCCTCCTGGTAACTATAGCCGCTAAGTGGGCCATTGCAGGTGGGTTCTCAGGGTCTGTTGACGGGTTTCGGATAGCCAGGCAAGACAAGCAGACCGGGAGGAAGGGCGAAAAGAGAATGGGGGCGAGACAGGAGTGTGCTGCAGCAAGGAGTGACCTCTTTCTGGACAGGCAGTTTCCTTTTCGAGCTGAAAAGAAAACAACCTGTGTTTGCAGCCACCCAGGTGCTGTTGGTGGCAAAGGCTACTAACATGTGCGACTCCAGGATCATTCTGTGACGATAGACTACCAAAAAATGAGCCGAGAATTTTGCACGCAGTATACGCAAATAAAGACGGGCCAGGGCATCAGCGACATTCTCTTTCATTCCTCGACCCTCTCCAGAGAATCGATAACTCACACATCATGTCGGCCCAATATGATCTCACCTCGAGGATGATCCCCTTCCTGGATCTCCATCTCGTCTTCCCTCTGCTCGAGTTCCTCGAGATCAACGAGGTACACACGCACATCAGCTTTGCTTTTTCAAAAACTATTTCTGCAGATCAACAATCTACCGTACAACAACAACAGCAGCAACCAACAACAACAGCAGCGATTACAACCACAGCCACAGCCACAGCCTTAGCATGGTTTTGACAGCTGGAATGGAGAATGGCGAATGTGTGCGCAATTTGACAGAGGACACCGCTCAGGAACTGGACAGACTGCCAACAGCCCATCACTCTTCGATTCGTGTCAAAATGGCCTCTAACCCTGTACCTGACGCTGAATCTACGATCTACCTTTAGCTCTACTACACCCCCACGACCCTGCTGGAGGCTCGCTATGAGCTCTCGTTGAAGACCAACATGATTGACTTTATCGACAAGCTTAACGGAGAGTTGGAGGATGCCGGCATCACCCCTGCTGGTTCGTATCTTTTCTTTTTTTTTGTCCGCTGTCGCAGGGCATCATTGCGGCATATTGCACAGGATATTGAAACTAACGATTGCGTATTGCGTTGGAATCTTGCCGCCATTCTACAGCTAGCGAGTTGGCCAAGAAGCGCGAGGATATTCTGGAGCAGCTTCAAAAGTCCCAGGCTGAGGCCCAGAAGGTCATGGATGTCATTGAAAACCCCGATGTCATTGCCGCCCTTCGTCAGGACAAGCTTCAGAACTTGCAGTTCTTGAAGGACAACTATGGTGTATGTGTTCCTTTCCAGGCCCTTTGCGCAGAATCTGAGTGGTTTCAGGAACAACTTTTGCAGTATGCAGCTGGAGACATCATCTCACACGGACTCGCCCTTGTTACGTGCTTTTTTTGACCGTCGACCTTTGTCGTTTGGCAATGATAGATGACCCCCGAGATGATCCAGACTCTGTACACTTTTGGACAGTTTCAGTACAGCTGCGGTAACTATGGTGGTGCTGCTGATATGTTGTACCATTACCGCGTCCTGGTAGGTCCTTTTTTCGAGCACATGTTCTGTATTGAACTATAGGTGACTCTGGCCGTCATTCTCGACTTTTTTTTAAACCCTTATTCCGTGTTATCTGACATGATTTTCTGCCTCTATAGTCCACGGATGACACCTATGGCCTTTCCGCCCTCTGGGGCAAGCTGGCCTCGGAGATTTTGGTCGGAAACTGGGAAGTTGCCTTTGAGGCTGTTCAGGAATTGAAGGAGATTATTGACAAGACTGTAGGTGCTTTTGATCATGCGAGTGAACCTATCCTTTGTTTCTGCTTTGTTATCTTTGGGTCCGAGGAGAATTGCTAATAACGATACTCTTTTTGATACAAAAAACTGTTTAGCACTTTGCCTCTCCCCTTCACCAATTGGAACAGCGTACCTGGTTCCTTCACTGGTCCCTGTTCGTTTTCTTCAACCACCCCAAGGGTCGCGATGCTGTCGTTGACTTGTTCTTCCAGCCCGCCTACATCAACACGATCCAGACCTCCTGCCCATGGATTCTTCGCTACCTCACTGCTGCTGTGATCACGAACAAGCGCCGCAAGAACCTGCTCAAGGATTTGGTCAAGGTGATTGAGCACGAGTCGTACCAGTACCGCGACCCCGTCACTGAGTTTGTGGAGGCTCTGTATGTCAACTTTGATTTCGATCTGGCCAAGCAAAAGTTGGTCGAGTGCGAGGGTGTTCTCGACAATGACTTTTTCTTGGTGTCGATCCAGGAGGACTTTATCCAGAACGCGCGCTGCTTCATCTCGGAGACGTACTGCCGCATCCACCAGAAGATTGACATTGCTGAGCTCTCGCAGACGCTGAACATGAGCAAGGAGGATGGAGAGAAGTGGATTGTGAATCTGATCAGGGATACCCGGGTCGATGCCAAGATTGATTACCAGGAGAACACGGTGCTGATGAACACCAACACGACCTCGGTGTACCAGCAGATCATTGAGCGGACCAAGGGCCTGTCGTTCCGTTCGCAGGTGCTTGCGACGTCGATCGACAAGCGCGAGGCTGCGCAGGCCAAGGCGGTGGCACACGAGAAGAGCCACCCGTCGACGGAGGTTGCTTAAGGCGGAGCGGGACAGGCAGGGTCCAGATAGAGTTGTGGATATGTTTTGTAGGGGGAGGGGGAGCGTTCTGCTTGAAGAAAAGAAGATACATCGCAGCAAGCCATTGATTGATTGCCCGCAGTGCGGCCGTGTTTGTTCTCCCGCCAAAACCAGGGCTTGTGGTGTGCATGTTTGTGTGTCCGTGTGTGTGCTGTGATCGAGTACAGTAGCCCTTTTTTTTTTTTTCCCAGGAGGTTTCACCTGGTGTTGACGTAGGACTCTCTTTTTTTTCTTTCTTCCCTTCCCTTCCTGACAACGGCTGGCTGCCAGTCGTTCCTCTGCCTCGCTGTCGTTGTTGGCGCTCTTCCTCCTTCCTACCCTACCCTATCCTGCTCTGCTCTGCTCTGTCCCTTTCCCCGCTCCTCCCTGCTGCTCCTGCCTGCTGCTCTCTCTCTTTCCTCCACCTGCCGCCCTTTGTCCCCGTCCTCGCATCCCCGACACGGCCCTCCTCGCACGGCCTTGTGCTGTTCGCCATTCCCCGCTCGCCGCCTCTGACCGCTGCGCTGATTGCAACAGGCGCCACCATCCCTCCATCCCACCAGCGTCGCCATTCCCTCTCATCGCTCCGCCTCTCCTCCTCTCCTCCTCTCCTCCTCTCCTCCTCTCCTCACTTGCATCTCTCCACAACCTTCCATTGCATGCTGCCTCGCCTTCCCTGGTATGTTATGTGCATTGCACGAAGAACGAAAGAAGAACGAGAGGAGACCCTTGGCTATTTTCCGATCAAGGCGGGCGCACTCACCACGTCGTACAGAGCCCCAAGCTCTTGTCTTGTCGGACGTATCTCTGCGGTCAGCCTCCGTCTTACACTCTATTGCTGTATTTATATATATTTACGCCAGAAAAAACGAGGTCAAAAAAAAATGACGAGAAAATGGCTCTCAACCCTGGAACGTGCGTGCATGTGCATGCGTATGCATGGGCTCAGTATTCGATTTCACAAACATTGATCAACGGAAAAAACCCCCTTCTTCCCTCTTACTGCACAAAGGCTGCGCCTGCGCTGACAGAGTTCTTTTCGTGGGCGTCGCTCTTTTTTGCCTAGACTCACTCAAGGTGCCTTCTTGAAATTTTGTAATTTGCGCCCTGTTATTCTTTGCTTCTTACGATCGGTGAGTACATTAGGTCTCCTTCTGCGATCCATCATGTTCGTCAGTAGATAACCCCCAGGTACACTGCTGTAAATGGTATCCTACTTTGCATCTAACAATACCTCCGTCATTGTACTTTAAATCTTACAGCGCTGTGTGGCTGTGTGTGGAGCTGTACTTTTGTGCCTTCACATCATCGACCACCTGTATATAAACCACATACCTCCACTCCACGACTTCACGTCGTCCATCGCTCTCTTGCCCATCCTACCCTGACATGGAGGACAAGGAGTCCCTTGCAAGAAAGCAGGACGAGTTGCTCGCCGAACACCTTTCCAGTGTTGGTGGATATAACCAAAGTCCTCCAAGCCTCGTACACTCTACACCTACCTCGGCGCCCATTCTTGCCAAAAGGCCTGAGCAATCGCCGAATATTCCGCAACAGGATCATTATCAACGATACCTGCAACAACAGCAACAACAGCAACAACAGCAACAACAGCAACAACAGCAGCAACAGCAGCAACAGCAGCAGCAACGACCGTCCCCTTATCAATCGCGTGACCCAAGGCAACAAGATGCTTTTTATATGACAGGACAGCAACGCTACAATTATTATGCAGCTGGAAATATCCTAGTGGATCGACCTGGATACCAAGGTTTATCGGCGCTTGGACAAACACCGTCGTCTGCCGGGATTACACCGGGAGCCCTGCCCAGGCCAGCCTCGGCTGGATCGCCTGTGATAAGGGCCAACACCATGTATATTCCCCATACCGGATCGCCGGTCGCCATGCATCAGCAGCCCAGCTACCCCAGACCACCCTATCCTCGATATTCGGAGCACGATTATGATGAGCATCAGCAGCGACAGTACGAGCAGTACGAGCAGCGGTCTCGTTATTACAGAGAGGCGACACCCTCGCTACCTAGCCTGCAGGATTACCAACCACGACGCGCCGCCTCCACGCTGCAACACCGACCCTCGGTGTACCAAGGTGCGCATGGAAGCTCCCAGCAGCCTCGACCATTGCAGTCGCCTCGCCAACACCATATTTCGCAGCTGCATGCCCAACGTTCGTTGAACTTGGGCCCTCAAAGTCGGCTCCCTATCTCAAGAGATCAATTGCCGACGGCTCCTTCCCCACCAGCGTCCTCCGCTACAGAACCAGCCCCGGCTTATCCAGAATCAGTAGACACGGAACCTCAAAGCTCCTCTTCCTTGCATGGCCCTTTCAGCGAAGCGGCAGCCTCCAGCAGTTCAATGCCATTGTCAGACTCTGCGTTATCATCGGCAAGTCTGACTCTGGAGTCTCAACCCGCTCAGTATCTCAGCAGAAGCAACACGCATTCTTCAAAGTCGACAGGATCGCCGGTGGCCACAGAACGCTTAGCGAGGCATACACCACCTGCCCCCGATGCAACCTCCCGTTACCAGCCGCCAGCCATAATGCACAACCCATACAACTCCAGCAGTTCATCACTTAGCACACTGGTCCGATCGGGCACTCAGAGTCAGTGGGACCCTACAGGCTGTACCATGGTCATGCAGGCAAAGTCAAGAGCAGCCCAAGCAAACTCATATTCCCGCCAGTTCACACTTTCCTCCATACCGGCAAACGAAGAAGTACCTCCACTACCTGGAAAGATGGCATCAAAAACAGGCAAAGTTCGCATTCAGCTTACGTTTGACCGTCCGTTCTTCAATGCCGGCGGAGAATTATCAGGAAGACTGGAGGTGCAGTGCTCGTCTTCGCGGTCTGTCATGCTGGCTGATATGATTATCGAATTACTGGGATATGAAGGTACCGGCAAGAGCGCCACTACAACTTGAATATTTTTCGTTGTTTTTCAAGGAAAAAAGAAATTTGCCGCTGATCATTTCACACTTCAAATAGCGCTGGCGAAGGATCATCTTGCGCCTAAAGTATTTCACAAGACTGTGCTTCGGCTACAAGACATTCGACATCCGTCTCAGGCCGTCCAAGAGCATATTGATCCAGGTAAGTTTAAGCAAATGTGGATAGTTCAATTGCCGCTAGTTCGCAAAAGTAAAACGACGCCTCTATCGCTTCTAGACTCGGAGGGCTATTGGATGGCACGGAAAGGACGCACGATATTTCCTTTTCGACTCAACATCCAGGATACGCTCCCCAATTCCTATGACTCCAAGTTGGGACATGTGCGATATGCTGTATCAGCGTAAGTGTTTAAAAATTGTATACAGTTCTTGCAGTTGGTTAGGACACCAACACCGTTGCTGTTTAAGGGTCTAATGTGCATTTGCTTCACTTGACGCCTTGGCAGTATCGCGCTTATGAAGGCCAACCATCACAAGGAAATTGTTAATCACACGCGAGAGGTCTTTATTTACGAGACTTGGACCACGGACGATATTGCGCAAGCTCGACGAAAGTCTGTCAAGGCCGACACTAGCAAACGGCTATTCATGGGTGGGGAAGGCAGTTTGGAAATGTATGCCGAATTAACTAGGACCATGGTCAGTTCAGGGGGTATCGTCTACGTGAATGTTGGGGTCAAAAACCTGACTAAAAAAAAGGTAATGATCAGTGTCGATACACCTAAAGGTCTGAAGGAGTCTAGATTCAAAAGGACGCTAATTAACATGTATCGCATAGATCATGGGTATCAAGCTATCACTCTGGAGACACATTGCCGCAGCGCACATGCGCTCAAGCATGAACAGCCAGTTATCGTCTAACGGAGGGTCCCGTGAACAGGACAATGTCAAGAATTACAGCGAGATCATCTACAAGGGCGAGGACTATGCATTCGATAATGATGATCCACGGGTCGTGGTCCTCCCGGTGTACATCCCTTCAGGTGTCTATTCCCTGCGCAACACTTCATATCTACACGTGCAGTTCTTTGTTCAAGTCAGTTTGATGGCTTCTATGAGCAAGGCATTGGCAGTCGAGTTGCCAATCTATATCGCCCACGCATCCTCTTGGTCCGATCCCCCTCCAAGGATTCCGAGGGACTTTTGCTTCCCGCTTCACGAGGATGAACCGGTCAAGAAGAACAAGACTGGAGTTTTTACAAAGAAAAAGTCATCCGCAATTACCATGCATTCAACTGGATCGACCTGCAGTGCCCCCAGCCTGGTCAGCCTAAAGAAATCCATCAACAGCGCAGGCGCCTCTGCTTCAGCCCCGACTAGTCTATCGGGGACCCCCAATAACTCTGACGCAGGCACCACGGACGGAAGCAGCTCCCGTCCGACTACGCAACGCTCAACCCTCAAGGACCCAGATTCTCCTACCAGCGTTCTCGACTTTTCTCAAGCTGGAAGCCTCTTTGTAGTCAACCCAGACGCGGCCAGCATTTTCAATGGCTCGGACGCTCGATCTCTATTGAAGCAGCCGCTGGCAACACGTTCGGCTTCTAGTCAACGAGTTTTGAACACAGGCCCTGAAGCGTTATCGGATTTTGCCTCTCCATTAGACCGCTCCACGCCTCTGACGCTCTACGATCAAGACCAGCCTAAAAGCAGATATGACGATCCTGGGTATGCTTATGACGACGGTGAGCAAGATTTTGACATGAGCAGGTCGGTCAACACGTCCCAGTCAAGTACAACAAGGAAAGATCATGAGAAGCCAAAGTCAAGCAAGATGGGTCTGCGCAAGACGCTTGCCAAGTTGTCGATCGCCATCCCTAGTCACAACACACACGCCAGCCCTAACATGGGCAAGGCTTCTCGTTTAAGTCCGAGCGCACGTATCACGGCGACTACCCCGCAGTCCACCAAGAGTCTTAGCATGACCAGCACTGATGATCTTAATTCGCCAGGGTCTGATAGTCCACTCGGTGATCAACCATTATCGCGCCAATCCAGCGGATCAAGTATGGGATCCTTCAACCACATATTTGACAAAGCGTCCAGAAAATCGAGCATTGGATCGACGCGAGTCATGACAGTATCTCCAGGGCCGGTTTCGCCTGAACTAAATTATCGCGGCCAGCCACGAATAGCACCTTCCCACCTCGGCTCTGTAGTTCATTCGGCAGCCAATTCACCAGGACATTCGGCCTCGCACTCACGATCAGCGTCCCCTACCTTTCGGCCCAGCTCCTCGCCCATCATGGATGATGGGCGCAGAGATCACAATATCCGCGAGAATTTAGAGCACCTCGATCAACTAGGCGATGAACCCATGATCCCTGATGTTAGAGTGCAAGAAGGAACCCCCATAATGGAGGAGATGGGTCATGAAGAGCGATTTATTGCTGGTACAGACACTGAACATGGTTCGTTCTCAGGCTCAGGAGAGATCATGGACACAGGCATGGGCTATTCTTTGGCGATGTCAGGCCCGTATGTTGAAGCTTGGGGTTCTGGGCGTGAGCTATCCAATACTATGGCCACGTTTTCGGAGCAGGATCAAGAATTACAGACAGCAAGGGGGATTAGAGATGAGTACTACTATGGAAGGAGTACCCCTTCGAGTGAGATGTCGAGCGATCTCTCGAGAGCACCCTTGCTTACTCAAGAGCTTATAGATGGCGGCGGAAACCCTTACAACACTTCTGGACAGGCCCATTCGGAACTTGCGCCAGTGGACCCTTACGTTGACGAACCCATAGCTCTGGTTTCGGAGGAAAGCAGTGAAATGACTGGGCAATTCCGTGATCTGGAACTGGGAGGCAGCGCCTACGAGGGACAGGATCGTCAGAGCACTCAGGACGTTTTACAGGAGAGTGGCGAACGGCCCCTGTGGGATTCGGCATCCTTGTATGAGCACGCCGTTCCCGAGCACCATCATGTGGTTCACCTGGACCAAGACATGGCCCTCTCACCTTCTGCTATACAAGACTCGTTCAAGTCGACTGAATCCCCAGCGTGTGCTTTATTTAGTCAGTTGCCTGTCGGCCTCATTATAACGCCAAGGCAGAGTCCAAGGCAGAGTCCAGGGCAGAGTCCAGGGCAGAGCCCCGACAGACACTACCCCACGGACCAGTACCCCCCCAAATACTGAGCTGTGAATGCATGGAATTGACCCAAGGATCGCATATTAAGAGATGAATGTCTAGATTTGCTTCAGTACTATGAGTGCCTGCAGCACGAAGCACACGATGGAATAAACCGCATCATTCACGTTCATCATGTGGTGCTGGAGGGGTTCAAGGCGACACGGAACCCTGGACAAGTGTAAACTGAGGTTACGTCAAAGTTTATGGGCCTTGCAGAGCAGCAAAAGTATCATACAAAGTGCGCCAACAGACATATCTAGTTTCAAGAACGCCGAAGAAGCCCAACACGATGGAATCTGCAGGATTTTGGCTTTTTTTACTGTGCGTGCCAATGACGTATTTGTCGTCGACGCACACACACACACACACAAAGACAACTGTGGTTGTATCGCAGAGTTGCTCTGCAAATAGAGAGTAGATTTACTTTCCCCAACTGACACCTCTAAGCAAGGGCGAAGAGGAGCGCGAAAAGAGTCGGTCCTGCCACGCGCGTGAAGGTGGCTCTCACCGAGCCACATCGAAACTTGACGGGTTTCCTTACACGTGTTGACGATACATACTATGATGACCACATGCAAGATATGGAGATGCGGGGCATTTGCTTTATCTAGACGTTTCATCACCAGTAGTCCTCAGAACTCATGCTAGTAACGCTCATAGTGTCGCTCGCCATCCCGGGATCATCGCTCATCAGGCCAGAGTTTCCATTACTCTTGCCGTAGCCGCCACCTCGCGCGCCTATGGCATTTTGTCGTAGCTGTCCCAGGCGCCTGTGTTCGGGACTTTCTACTGCTCCTGCTCCTGCTCCTGCTCCGCCACTTTGCTCCAGTTGTACCATTGACGATCGCAACTCGTGCATGGGCACAAGCTCATCCTTTCGTCTGACTTCCACCACTGTCATCTCGCTTGCTGTAGAATCGGAAGCCCACGAATCTGCACGGACGGGGCGCGCCTGCTGCGGTTTGTTTCTTACTGGAGACTGAGGTCCTTCGTCCGGCGAGAAGCGCTGAAGTAATGGGTTCTCTTGTTCGTTCGCCAAGTTGTTAGAATCGCCTCTCCACACTGGTAGTCCCTGCCTGTTTCTGCCAAGACTCTCTTCTGAAGCTCCTGCCTTGGCCAAACGCCGCTCCATGGAGCTCATAGAAGTCCTTCTCTTCTTCTGCACCAACTCCACCCTCTCCTCCAGATCATCCTCCTCATCCGAATCGCCAATCATGTCGTCCTGCCGCCCACCGATCAAAAGCGCTGTCAGCCTGCTGGCCTTTTGTTGCCAGGTCTGTGGGATAATATAACCAGGAGAGTATTTCTCGGCCGCAGGATGCGCAGACTTTCGACGCCGTCCAGGAGTAATGCTCGCGAACCAGCCCTTCTTGCTCTTTTTCTTCTTGAGTGTTAACGATTCCGTCGAGGGCTTCTTCGTCAGTCCCATCTCCAGATGGTCACCGTCCACGTCCACGTACTCGTCTTCGTCATCCGGATGTATCGGCAATCGCTTGTAGGTTCCATCGCCATGGATCCTTGCCTTGGTAACGAGAAACAATTGCTCGAGCCGCTGCCTCTCCACAGTCGTCATTTCGAGTTGTTTCTGCCGCTGTTCCCTCGTCATCTTCTCAAACACGAGCTCGTTCAGAAAAGTATACATCCGATTCAGAACTCCAACGTGCATGAAGCCAGCCCGACCATTCTTTTGCCAACATCCATTCTTCTCCAGAAATATCTCCAATTTTTGGCGAGACATGGGTCGGTAGCAGATCGATCCCGGGAAGGCTGGCGAAAACTCCTTAGGGACTAACTGTGGAATCTCCTCATGGTTCTTGCGGTACAGATCATCCCAGAAGAGGTACCACCATTGATGACACCGCGTCCGATTCACCGCCGTCATCCGTTCATACAGATATTTGACGGCCAGGGACACTTGCTCTGAAGGTTGTCGGATACGTGGGTTTTCCTCTGTCGCCAACAGCAGTGGTTCGAGTTCCTTTTGCTTTAACGTCGGATTGTCGTATACGTTGATGAAAAAATCGTACGAGAGCGTCGCGTCCTTGCGAAGAGCTTCGTCGCGGTAGTGCTCTTGGTAAGACCTCATGACCTTCTTGACCTTCTTGACACCCCGTGAAATGAGTGCGTGGTTGTCTCGCAGGAGACGCGCCAGACCAGGCGTGATCTGAAAATCCCGTGTGATGCCAATCACGTCGTGGCTGATCGTGGTCTCGTGTAGCAGCTGTGACGATCCCTCGGGATCCTGCAACTCGCCTTCAGAGTACGTAATGGTGACTGAGAACCCCGGGTTCATGTTGTGACCCTGCCAACTGGACATCTTTTTGCGGTGAATCGTAAACAATCCTCGCTTGTAGCTAACAGGTGCATTGACAAGGGACATCTACAACACCCAAAGAAAAAAAAAAGAGAGAGGTGGTCAGAACATCCATAGAATCGAATGTCACCATCAATCCCTTCATATTTCTCTTTGAGTTGTTTGCCTTTGCTCGCTTACCTCCATAGTCCCGTTGCTCTCCCTACCGCGTTGAATCCCTCGGGTTTCAATAAAGGGGCGGACCACAAATTTTCCGTCCAGTGCCCGAAGCTGATACCTCAAGTCCCGACGCCGCTGAATCTCGGGATCCTGATTCTGTTGAATGTACCGATCCAAATCGTGCTCCTTCACAAGCGTAACCACGACCGAGGACTCGTCATACACAAACACAACCGAGAACGGAAACGGGACCACATAGGCCTTCCCAAAATACGTCTTGATATTCGAGGCCATAAACTCGGGTGCATAGTACATATCCGGCCCAACAAAGTCGTTCAAGATTAATCCACGCTTGCGAACCATGGCCGGGGTCAGAAACTGGCAGGCTTGAGAGTACGACCGCAATCCAATCTGACGGACGATCCTCAGATTCTCGACATGTCGCTCTGCCACAGTCCCCGAAAAGTTGAGCAGATAAGGTGGGCGGTGCGGTGACTGACTGTAAGCAATGACCTTATCCGTAGGCATTTTGTAACTTTCATTCACCAACAATGTCGTTGTCCAGGTTTCCTGCCAGACACGTCGCTTGATGTGCTTGAAATAGTTCAATTTTGGGTTGTAAATCTCGAGTGAAAAGTCGAGTCGCCGTTGGATCTGCTTGAGCATGATTTGGAACTTTTGAGTTTGACGGATAACGAACCAGATGACGATGAAACACATCAGGACATAGGTGGCCACCAACATGGTCCCGAGGGTGTTTTTCGAGACAGGGCCGACATTGAGGACAAGGAATAGGCCAATGACACTGGTCGCAACTGTGCATGCTCTTGACCAGTATTCGCTCAGGTTCTGGGAAGCATACAGGAAGGGTTGGGTCCGATAGTGCCGATAAATCAAACTGACTGTAAACAGGATTTGAAGTCCTGCGCGTGTAGCCGCAATCGTCCTGCGCTCGTATCCGCGGAAGAGGCAGTTGTCCTTTGAAAAGAATACGACAATGATCACGGCAAACAGCTTTGTGAACATGATCACGACCTTGTAGGTTCCGTACTCTCGCCGGTACCCTAGACATATTTTGGTATGCTTGTGTGAGCTACGTCTTCTAGCTTTTCATGATGATTAGAAGACATATGGGGGAGCAGCTCACCATTGTATAAGAAGTTGTAAGGGCAGTTGTCTGAGTTGGTCAAACGCTTGTACTCCTCGTCCAAGTCCAGTCTACGCTCGCCCTGTTCCGTGTACTTGTCGATCCTCGGCAAGTTCAACATGATCAGACGCCGGACTGCCAACGGGAAGTAAATTGTGTTGACAGCAAGAGCAAAGATAGCCAGCGGAATGATCGCATAGGCAAAGTTGAGGTCCTGAATCTTCATCGAAGTTACGTAGCAAAAATCGTCAGGAGACCGGTAGATCCCACTAGGACCCAGAGGCTCCAGCGTGGGGAAGTCGTCATTCAGGTAAGGGTTCTTAATCGGCCACATGGAATCGGACCAGACCAGTGCATCAAATGAGAGCTTGGCCAGAGGCAAGTAGAGCGTTGTGAGCAGGAAAACAATGGCGATGGTTTCAATACGCGCCTTTTTGGACCGAAGACTCCATGAGGATACCTCAAGACCCTATATAACGAGCGCAATAACAGTAATTTGTTAGCGCTAACGTGCGTTACAATGCTAGGGGTAATTTTTCTTTCTCTTCTAGGATTTACCTCAATATCATCGTTGGGGTCAGCCCTGGTCATGATCTTGAATGTGTACTGGGCAATAAAGCAAACGAGTCCAAACAGGATCAAGAACACCATGCCGAACCCAAACGCCCTCGACAAATCCAGCGACATCAGCGCTGGAATGATGTTAACCGTCGCATAGAGCCATTTTTGGTTCACAAACGAGTTCCCAGACACGGATAGATAAAGCCCCACAAACTGGAGAAAGTCTCGGATGATCTCGAGCTTCATATATGAAATGCCGACGGTCGAGGATTCGCCACTCATAATCCCATCCATCGTCGCAGATAGCAATGTGTTTTGAAGCTCCTGATCAAAGAATCCCGAGGGTTTAGTCACATTCACCTTGAGCTCATCCAGCGTGACTCCAATGGGGACCTTGTCCAACGGTGGGAACATTCCTTCCCTTGGATCGGGTGGAGGCGCCTTTTTGGGTGCCTTTTTTGCTGCCGGTGTCTTTTTCACGCCAGCTTTGTTCAGATCCACTTCATCCTTTGGTGGGGCAGGCGGTGGTTTAGGGATGTCAGTAAACTGTGCAGGTTTTAACGATGACAGGTACACATCCAGGGCTGGGTATGATATCAAGGGTGCCGTCGACTGGAAGAGTGCATCCGAACTGTCCAGAGTTGAATTTTCTGGCGAAGTCTCTGATTTTTTAGTGCCCATGGGTGTGCTGCCTGCATACTTTTGGTGTGCGTTCATATTCCCAGCGTCTTGGCTTGAAATGACCCTCCTGCTGGCGTGCTTTCCTGGACCCCTTCTGTCGCTAGTGCCTTTATCCTTCGTCATCACCATTGGTTCCTTTGACAGTGGAGACTGCTGCAGTAGACTTGTCTGTTCCTGTACGTCTCGGTCGTCAAAAACACTGCCGGGACAATCTTCTGGGATGGACTCGTCCAGGGTACTGGTGGAGCTAAGGAAACTC
This sequence comes from Mortierella alpina, assembly GCA_029449245.1. Classification (NCBI taxonomy): domain Eukaryota; kingdom Fungi; phylum Mortierellomycota; class Mortierellomycetes; order Mortierellales; family Mortierellaceae; genus Mortierella; species Mortierella alpina. The sequence continues at coordinate 1,824,380 of JANATF010000010.1, read as the reverse complement.
TGGACTGATTCCCGTTTAGAGGCGTCGTCGATTGTCCCGCTCGTTCTGCTGGAGGCTTTTGAATGGACCAATGTTTGCTGGCTGTTTGATCGGGTGTCCCTTCCATGTCGATTCACAAAACTTGTTCTTGACGATGGAGTCGAGGATGGTGTCTCTGAATGGCTAGTGGTGACACTGCCGCTGCTGTTGGATCGATGGTCCTGTCGAGCTCGAGGAATAACCACCGTTCCTGATCCTGTAGCGCCCACCAGTTTGGGAATTGGCGGTTTGACGGGAACACCCTTTACGACTGCATACATGATCTCAGATCCTCGGCTGTTGCGCTGCTCGCTCGGAGCCTTGCTGCTCGCCTGCCCCGTACTGTCGGTCCCGGCTTTCCGTTTGCTGACGTGCGATGGTTGGTCATTCTCTGAAGTGACTGCAGTCCTACGCTCTGATGATCTAAACTCTTCCGCTCGCACAGGTAGACTATCTGCTAATTGATTCTCCGGAGCTCCTGCTGAGCGAGGCTTCTTTGGCTCTGCTGCTGCTACTACTGCCGCTGTTGAAGGAGGAGGACTGTCGGTCATAGCTGCTGATATCCTGTCTAGTCCGCGAGTAGCGGGTGATGATGACTGATCCTGTTGGTCTAATGCTGGCTTGACTGAAGTATGTGTGTTGCGGAGACAAAATATAAAAGGACTGCGTGAATATCATTTCTGATCGCATTTTGACCACAGCTTTACTTTCAGGATGTTAGATTTTACCCAGGAGCTGCAATGCATCAACAGGTCGACTGAGGGGTTCTGAGGAGGACACATGGGGATGACTCCTGGCCTCATGATAGTGGTGCCTCAAGCTGTCCTCCTTGGTATACACGGGAGGAATAACAGCCAACTTCATGAAAGGTGCAGAGGAGGCTGATGATCCTCCAGATGTTGAGGTGGCGGACGCACGCTGTGGAGGGCTAGCCTTTGATGGTTTGGTGTCTTGAGCATCCATTTGGGTGCGGCCGGCTCTTTGAGAGGCACTTTCCTTATGTTTAAGACTGGATTGACCTGTTGCCATTCTGCCAGCTGAAGTTGGAGTAGCGTTTGCTCTCGGTGATGCCGGATCCCGCCCCGAATCGGACGTGCTTGTCGTGGTGGGAGGCGGTCTGAAATGGTGAGGCGCTCTAGGGGCAGTGGATCTATGAGGTGGTATTGAGGGAGGGGTCCGGAGAGGACGTGGGTTCATGGTGTCCAGTGCATGACGTTGAGTTCCAAAGACTCGAGACTGTACCGGCGCTACTGAGCGCAATGGAAAGAGGGGCCCTGAAGATGTTGAAGAGGAAGGCGAGGCGGTAGAGGGTGATGGAGGGGGTCTAGGAGGCCGAGGCAGTGGCGTCTTTAGCAATGGTGCAGTGGAGGATTGTTGTGCAGAGGGGGCGGCGGGTGTGGAGTTGGTGCGGGATCTATATGGACTGAGCGCCCTTGGTCGCTCTGCGGCGTCTGCACCCGGCGACTCTAGTTCTGCCCAGAATGATATTAAGTTGTTGACGCTGGGTGACTTTGTTGGTCTGTTGTTGGCCATCTTTTAAGAGAGAGAGAGGGAGACAGAGGGAGAGAGAGAGAGAGAGAGAGAGAGAGAGAGTGTGTGTGTGTGTGTGTGTGCTCTGAGAGCGAGGGTGCGTGTGGTGGGCTGAGATAAAATGGATGGTTGTTCTACAGGCTGCAAATCATTAGGTGTATCGGTGAATCTTTGAGTGGTAGTATCAGCGAAGGTGTTACGCAAAAGGGACGAAGGTACAGGACAGAGGAAAGGAGCGAAATTGAAGATTCGCGGTCAAGGATGCTCGATGTACAAGTGCGTGGAGTGCGTGGTAGCGTAACGATTGTCCAGGAGCGCAGAGGGCTTGGAGGATTGAGTGACCATGTGTGCGTGAGTGTGCGTGAGTGTGCGGCAGCAGACAGACTGCAAAGCGCTCGAAAAAGGGGCAACGCGGAGGAGCATGACACGGTGCTGACAGTATTTTTGTCCAAACTCTAACCATAGTATTATTGCTGCTGCTGCTGCACGTCAATCTAATCGTGCGTGGGCTTCACTATTCAGGGGTGTTCAGCTCTGCCCCACCGCACGGGTCTCCTGATCAGCACGCCTGCCCCTCTTTCTCAGACATTCAGGTGCTCACAACATCCATATTTTCATACGTACACATCCAATCTATCCCAACGCGGCACATTCCCGCCAGCTCGCCAGCCAGGAATTCGCTTCGCCGCATCTACGTCCGCGCAGCCCGCAGTTTGGTCAGCTCCGCCTTGAGCGACCGCATGTCCTGCCGCGTAAATTCTCGCTCTCGGTTGGCCGTCTTCAGCTGTCGACTCAACTCAAGCTGCTCCAACTCCAGCTCGCGGATGCGTTCCAAATGCTCTTTGGACACATCTGGACTCATCCGCTCCGCCCTTGCCCGCAGCTTTTGGTTCTCGCGCTCGAGCTCAGACAACAACGTGTCATTCTCCCTTTGCGAAAGCTCATACCGATGTCTCAAGTCCTGAAGCGTTCTCTCCAGCTCCGCCTTTTGTTGTCGCAGTGGCTCTAGCGCCAAGACAGCCTCGTGGTGGATGAGTTCGGTGCCCCTGAACGTTTCGTCCGACAGCAGCGCGCGGTTGTACTCCATGGATGCTTTTGTAGAAGCTGCATGCGACCCTTGGTTCCGATTCTGGTTTTGGGGTGGGGTGGAGGACTCTGATGGCAACGCCAAAAGCGATGAACTTTGGAAGGACCCTTGAGTGGGTGTGCTAGGATTCGAGGGACGGGCAAGAAGCATGGCCTGCGCCTTGGCTAGCTGCGACTGTGCTATGTTGACTTCCTTGTCAGACTCGTCGAGCCGCTGCTGGAGTTCGAATATTGCCGCCTTCTTCTCGTTCTGGAACTCCTGCAAGAACTGTTGCAGCTTGCCAATGCCTTGCTCCGCTCGCGCCAGCTTCAGTCTCAAGGCTTCCACCTCGGACCTGTCCCCGCTATCGCTTTGATTCAAAGAATGCTCTTGATCGCTCGCCTCCTTCTGACTATTCTTCAGCTCTTGGTCATGCTGCTGAAGACGTGACACCTCAGCCTGAAGATCTTGCACCTTTTTCTTGTTGTCGGCGTCCAGTCTCTGCAAAGCAACGAAGCTTACGCCCACCCTGGACAGCGACTGAACAGGCACTCCGAGAGGTTGCAGCCCGACGAGACTAGCCTCAACAGTACTCTCCAGGGCTGACAGCTCCTCTCGATCCTCTGTTGGCATGAGCAGTTTGCCAAATATGGTGACAATCATCTCCAGATGGCTCTGCGCCTCTGTGTGCACCTTTTGTTTCAAGGCCAGCTCAGCCTCAAGTTCTGCGACGCGGTTGTCCTCGGTGTTTCTCCTTTGCTTCGCTGACTTCAGGTCCTGCTCCAGTTGATAGAGACGCTGCCTAGATGACTCAGCCTCTGCCGTGCTCTCGGTGATCAGCCTCTCCTGCATGCTCAGTTGGTCATTGAGGGCCTCTCTGTCCTTTTGCAATGCTGTCAAAGCAGACTCCAATTTGCGGCCATTCGCTAGTGCCTCCTCCAGCTTTTGCTCAAGGACTTGAGCCGACGCCGTTGACCTTTCCAGGTGCTGCTCGTCGTCATTGTTCCGAAGTCTGAGCTGCTCCAGCTCGCGCTCTGCAACCGCGGTTTGATGTTTCAAAGATGCCAGCTCAAGCGATGTTTGCTCCTCCTCCCTCTGCTTCTCCAACAGGAGATTCATAGCCCGCTCAAGCTGCTTCTGCAATTGATCCAAACGATCGCCGCTCAACTTTTTCTCTTGTTCCAGTTGCTCCGTCAAGGTGTACACCTGGGCCTCTAGATCTGACGACGCTGCTGTACTGGTGGAAATGCCGTCCTGAAGCGACCGCTCTGCCTCATCCAACCTTTGCTGTAGCTGCTGGTTTGCAGTCACAGAGTGCTCGAGTTGCAGAGTGAGATCCGACACACGATTTGTCCATGCTTGCTCCTGCTGAAGCCATTCTGACCTGTTTCCACTATTGTCCTTTTGCTGGCTCCGCAACTCCTCCAAGAGTTCCTCTCGCTCTCGCAACTCCCTCTGGAGATTCAGCAGGTTCCGCCTAGCCTCCTCCATTTCCTGCTGAAGGTCCGTGTCTGGTGAATTGCCTGCAGAGCCTGATTGCAAAGTCGCCTCAAGCTGGCTTATCTCTGTCTTGGCAGCCATGAGCTCCATCTGGGTACGCTGCAGCAAGTTCTCCGTATGCATTTTCTCCTCCTGGGTGGCAATGAGGTGTTCCTGCTGCTTAGCTGCAAGCTCTGAGAGCCGGTCAAGCTCGATCTGGTGGCGCATACTTTGGTCTTTATCGACGCTCGACCTCCTCTGCGTCAGCGCTGACTCCTTGATAGTCTGTGAAGCCAACTCTAGCTCGTTCTTGAGCTCCTGCTCACGCTTCCTCGACAGTTCAAGAGCGGTTGTCAACGACGCCATTTCCTGCGACTCTTTTTCACGATCCGCACATGCTGACGTTTGGGAGCAATTCCGGTCATCGAGGAGTCCCTTGCAGTCGTCAAGTTCCTTTTGCAAGGCAATGCGTTGATTTTCGACAGCCACGACCGATGCCTTCCAGAGTTGTTCGCTCTTCTTTAGCTCCTGCACCACCATTTCAGACCTGCGAGCTCCATCCAGATCAGATTCCAATTGCAAGATGTGTTCATGCAGTTTAGTTATTGATCCCTTGAGGACACCCTGTTCCTCCAACAGGGCTTGCACATTCGCTGATTCCCGCTCCTGAGACTGCCTTTGGGCATCCTCTTTTTGTCGTTGATCGTCCTCAGCACCTTTGACGCGAAGAGCTTCAAGTTCTTCCTTGACAAGGTTGTAACGGTGTTCAAGCTTGACCATTTTGAAGGCTTCTTCGTCCATGTACTGAGCCTTTTCTTCCTCAAAGCTCGTCACAAGTCGCTCTTGAATGACCTTGTACGCCTCGTCCTTCATGGCTTGATGGCTCTTTTGCTCGTTCCTAAGATTGGCGAAATGATAAAGTAGATAAAAAAAAAGAGAGAAAAGGAACGATTTGTATATTGCTCAGTGTGTGTTTGTGTAGGCGTGGTTTGCTTTTGCTCTGGCCAGGTACATTTGTGAAGCACGTATACCCTCCCCCCTTTTATTCGTTTGCTTGTTTCCAAGCGTCTATGCAAACAGCAAAATAAACATAAAAGGACAGAAAGAACATCGTCACCGCCTCGCCTCCCTTACCGATGCTTTTCGGCATCTGCCAAGGACCGCTCCAGATGCTCGATCCTGGCGAAAAGATCCCGTCGCTCGGTCTCTGAGCGCTTGACCTGTTCTTGCCACTCCTTCATCTCGTCCCGCTGACCCTTCAGCTGGCGTCGAAGTCCCTCAGCCTCTTTGGAAAGCTGTTCGGGCGAATACATAACGCCGTCGGACGAAATTGTGAAAGGCGACGACGAAAGATATGAGCGACTATCCCTGAGAAGCTGTTGCTGAGCATCTTGTAGCTCTTGTCGCAGTCGCTCGTTCTCCTGACGCACGCTCGCCATTTGCTCGAGCTCCCCTGTCGAAGTTTCGTACTCCTGACAGCGAATGCGCATCTGCGCCAGTTCAGTCTCGAGTCTTTCGCACCTTGTCAGTGAAGAGGTATGGTCCTGAACATGGTGGCGTGCTTGTTCCAGTTCTGCCTGAAGTCGTCTGTTCTCGTCCTGGATCGATTCTAGCTGCCGAGTGTGGCTCCAGAGCGATTGTTGTTGCGCAGCAGTGGCTTCTGCCAAAGATGCATGCATCTGGGCGATTTGGTGGCGCATCTCCTCGTGCTGTGCCTTCAGTAGTTCCGCATAAGCGGCGTTCGTTTCCAACGTCTTGCATTGTGCGCCAAGAGTCTGAATCTGCTGCTTTAGTTGCTCGTTCTCGACTTGCAGTGTATGAGTGGTCGGCGCATCAGATGCGCCCGATGTTCCCTCTTGAATCAAAGGCATAGCCGCAGGTGAGAGTGGTGGTGCTGCATGGAAAGCTGTCGCAATAGTTTCCTGACCACTAGTCTCACTACCTGCAAAATCCATTGATGCGCGGTTGCCCTCCATGGACGGTCGAGCACTGCCGGGGTACATGCGCCTTTCACTCTCGGAGCTATTTCGAGGCTCGTAATTTGAGAGCACCGAGGATCGAATTAATGGACTTGTCGGCAAAGCAGGCTGATGATGACGATTATGGCTGTTGTTATACTGAGAAGCAGAGCCCTGCTGCCGTCTCTCTAGTAGTTCGCGGGCTTTTTCGAGTAGTCGCTCTTTTTTGTCGGGGCGCGCACGTACCCCTACGCCAGCCGCCTGCAGCGCTGACACTGCCGCTTGCTTCTTTAACAGCACTTCTCGGTCGAGTACACTTGGGCTGGAGGCACGCGGGAGGACTGGGCTGACGGGCATATAGTGATGATGCTTGCCAAAGTCAGGCGAAAGCGACGGGTGACCATGTACGGGAGGATCCAGTAGCTGTCCTGAATTATGTTCCGCAACTGTTTGAGACTGAGGTGTTGAACTTTCCACGTATTCAAAACGGGTCATGAGAACCCTGTCCTCTTCCACCGGATTCGCTTTGGCTTCGGTCAAAGACGTAGCGGGAAGCTGGATCTCCTGAATGTCGGTATCGGTATGGGTGTATGTTGATGCCGCAGGATTAGAGGAGGTTACATCTGGAACACAACACTCTAGTTCAGGTTTACGGTAACCGTACGGCTCGGATACTAGATGCTCGGGCTCGGGCTCGGACACATGGGGCTCTGGCACATGGTACTCGGGCTTTGGCACATGGTGCGCAGGCTCAGGCACATGGTACGCAGGCTCAGGCACATGGTGCTCGGACTCGGACATGCGGTTCTCGCGATGGGGCACACCGCTTTCGGGATGCGGCGCACTGTACTTGGGCTCGGTTACAGGCAAAAGCACAGGTACATGTGGGGCTACTACTGAAAGTCATCGAAAATATCAATGAGCAATAGGCGCTAAGCGTGTGCGTGAAACAAAGATAATATGCAGCGGGGCGACCCTGAGTACATACCCTGATTCGGCTCCATGGCATCAACCAAAGAAATACCTTTCGAGAGACTGAATGTAGAGATCTCTTGCTGCGGCTCTTCTGACGACTTTGAAATCAACGCCAGCAGATCATGGGCTGATCCAGGACTCTTGGAAGTCGCAGAAGGAGCACCCCAATGGTTCGCCAAAGGGTCTGAAGACAATACTTTTACGCTTGGCTCTGGGGTCATGCTCGTTTCTGCAAATGGCTCTCCTTGAGAATTGCCGTGCTTGATAAATGGACCTGAGACGTCTTTTGATGCATTCGCCGGAATATCCTCCTGTGGCAAAGCAGCGGCAGAGACGCCGGTCTCCGGTTGCGCTACGCTTTCCATTTTCACAGCAGATTCGTCCATAGATTCGACCGCCTTTGCCTGAGACTGGGCGAGCGGTGAAGCAAAGATCGAGGTCGCACTGCTCTTGACGCCCTTGAAGAGGCGCGACATGCCACGCTCGAATGCCGCGGACTTTGGCATATTTAGCAGATCCTCAACCGCACTCAGCGTCTGAGGATCCAAAAGGGAAGCCAGTCCACGCTCACGTACTGGTGGGCTGTGTACCTCGGGGACTGGGGGCGCCGACCCAGCAGTGTCCTCAGAAAGCGACACCTGATCAAACGCACCAGTCTCGGCCTCGGCCTCTACAGGGGCCGGTTTCCAATGTGATGGCTCCAAATATAACGATGTTCCCGCAGAAGCTGTTTGAAGATGTTCCTGAATTAGAGGCGACTGGCGAGCCTGGGAGAAATAGGGCGTTTGGGCCAGCTCGCTGCTCAGTTCCATAATAGAATAACTGCTGGAGTGTCTTGCTTCATCGCCAGCAATATACGGACCGACCATCTCTCTGTCGAAAACGGGGCTACTCGGTCCTGAAAGGCGGTCATCGAATGGAATAGGCTGGTCGTAGGAGGGTTGACTCAGGAGAGTGGGTTGTGTGGAAGGAACTTGACGGGTAGTCTCCGTGTCATTGCCTGATGCGACAACCACTGGTTGCTGCGGTGGTTGGGCCGATTGCGAAAGCGTGTCACCCGTAAAAAGCTGAGGTACATCTTGCTCCTGTTGAAGTTCAACCAGATGGTTATAGTTCGAATGATGGTATGTCAGCTGGATGTCATCAAACGGATTGGGCAGCGATCCAGCGCTGGTATGCAGGGCTGTTGTAAATGGTGGTTCATAAGAATCGGGCTGGAGCGATTGTTGAAGGTTTGCAGCGGTATGATATTGGCCCGTTGGCGCGTGCATCTCATGCTGCTGCGGATCTTGATCAAGGGGTAAGCTGAGATGTTTTTGTGATATGAAAGTTATCAGTGGTAGGTCGGCTTCAAGTCCCGGTTGTTGCTGGCGATGAACTTGAGGTGGAGACGCCTGGGCTTGCTGAAGTTGATCATTTGACACAATCTCTTGGGTAGCAGGTGCTTTTATCGAATCCTGCAACCGCACATTGTGGTGAGAGAATTCCTATGATGAGCAGAGAAGAGTTGCGTTATCACTATTAGCATGTAGAAAGTGCACATAAGCAATGTTTATACGGGTACGGATTCTGAAGGGAGAACGGACCATAGGCGTTTTGAACAATTGATCGGATAGCGACTCTGCCGGAGTTGATGGATGGACCAGTAGATGTTCGGTCGGGCGGACATTGTCGAGAGTGGCTTCAAAATGAGTCGCTGGTATGTTGACTGTGCTGAGATTGCCACTGCCAACATCCGGTAGTTCTGTCTGTGTTTGATCGTGGTCGCTGCTTATAACAAGGTCTTCTTGTAATTCCTGGTGCGCAAATGCGTCCTTGTGAAACTGATCCGAGTCCACGACTGCTGTTGTCGAGGAGCCTGCAGCCGACTCTACAGCATGGGATCCACCATTAAGAGCTGATGAATCCTGCACAGAAAAGCTTCCGAAGAAAGGCGACGAAACTTTTGTTGATGAGCCAGCGAAGAGCATCGATGTATCTGTGTCCGGGCCATTAGAGAAGAAATGCGAGGCGTCCATATCCGGGGATTCCGAGAACAAAGAGGAGGAATCCTGGTGAGCTCCATCGTCCATTGGTGCCGCTGAGTGCTCTGCAAAAGGATCAGCGCCTTGATGGGTCTGTGTGTCGGGCTGGTGGGTATTATCCTGGGTCTGATCTGCCTTGTGCTTATGATCGCTGTTGGAATGAGGGGCCAGCTGGGTATTGCTCAAAGACGTCGGTGGAGGTGGATGATTTGGTGCTTGGATGGGTGCTGTCCGCTTTAGTGTATCAGGTTCCCTTACTGGCTCTTGGTCAAGGTGTTTGTTCTTGTTTGGCTGCAAGGCTTCTTTTCCCTGATCACTGTCCGCTAGGAACAGTGGCTGAGACTGAGGCTGAGGCTGCAGCAAAGACTGCAACTGGGTTGGAGATTGGAGCTGAGACTGAGGTTGTTGATGCACACGCGACGGTGGGAACGATGACGGTGGCGATTGCGGTTGGGACGACGCGTTCGTACGAGCCAACTTCTGGGCATGAGCAGCAGGCGGCCGTTGCTGAGGCTGGAACAAGTCAAATGAAGTAGAGCCGCCTCCAAAGAGAACGTCGGCTGAGGGTAGACTGTCGCCTACAGGGACGGGCGCCAAGGAGGAGGACGGAGACGGCTCGACGAGCGAGCTCCTAGGGGACTTGTACATCGCGGGGCTGGCCATGGTAGTTGGTCCTGGTGCGTGCGGTCCAGGAGACATTGCCAGTGGGGTTCGTCCGGCGGCACGCGGAGCCTCAGGTGAGCTTGGACGAGGCGGTGAAGGACGAGATTGAGGCCCAGACTGCTGAAGTGGGGGACGCATTGGCGGTCGAGGCCGAGGCTGCATCGGCGGCCGTGGATATTGCTGATGCTGCGGAGGAGGGCGTGGATATTGCGGGTGCTGCTGCTGCTGCTGTTGCTGGAGATGTTGTGGAGGAGGTCGTGGACGTAGCTGTGACTGTGCCATAGGTTGTCGCCCGGCCGGCGGCGGACCCTGATGCTGAGGGCGGAAGGGCCGCACTGGAGCCTGCACGCCAGGAGGTGGTGCTAGTGGCCGAGGCGCTGTGCTTGTCGACTGGGCTCGATTTATGCGTGTCGTAAAGGGCACGCTGGCAGTCATGGGAGAGCTGTCTCCAAAGAGGCTGTCTGCAGTCGGCAAGTCCTGCTGGGCTGAGCTGCTAGGCCCATCTGAAGCCGGGTGTCCGGGCGCGGGATTCTAGAGAGTAGTGACAGATGAGAGAGGTGTTCGTTTTTTGAAGGCAGAGACGCAAACCGTCGCTCCCCCTTGCGATGAAAAGAAGGCGGTACCTGCATGATGCACGATCTGTGTTGTGGTTGATCCAGGAGGGACGCAGGGCGCTAGGTCAGGGGAAGATGCAGGTGAAGGATAGGTGAGGAAAGAGGAGACTGCACTCTGGTCAACAGGATCAAGTGTGAGAGTGCATGGGAACGATGGATGAATGAAGTGTAGCAGGATGAGCCACACGCTCAAACGAGCCAGCGTTCTCTCGACGCGAAGGTGCCACGTCACACAGACGGCTACTATTTTCTCTCGCATTGGCTGTCTCGCCGCTGCCTCTTGTGCAACTGGCGTGGTGGCCTGAGTGCCCCGCGGCCAGTGCGCTTGCCAGCAGGAACGACGGGTCGTGGTGAGTCGGATGGGGAAGGCATGGACGATGGAGGGTCTAAGGAAGCAGGGAGAGAGAGAGAGCAAGAGAGATCGCGAGGAAGAAGAGTCGGCTGGAGAGAGAGAGGGACGTAGCGAGAGCGAGAGAGAGAGAGAGAGAGAGAGAGGAGGAGACGAGAGGAAGGAGGAGGAACCCTGGCTAGTGGAGAGATACTTCTTCTGCTTCCTCTGCTTCCTCTGCTTCCTCTGCTTCGTCTGATTCCTCTGCCTCTTCTGCTTTCTTCTGCTTTCTTCTGCTTCCTTCTGCTTCCTTCTGCTGTGTCTTCGTCGTCTCGCTCTTGCTCTGTCGATGGCTACAGCCAGTGGGTGTGACACACAATGCTCTCGTCTCCGCGCCTCCTCTGCAGCATTTTTATTTTTTGTTGTATTTTGCTTCTGTGCCTTGTATTTCCCCTTGGGTTGGGTTTGTGCTTCTCCCCCTTTCTCCTTTCTCGCACTCTGTCGCTCTCTGTTTCTCACTTTCTCTTTACTCGCTGGCGCTCACTCTCGTCCTCTTTTTTTCTCTTTCTTTCTCTCTTCCTCTCTCTCTTCCTCTCTCTCTCTCTCTCTCTCCTCTCCAGCCCTCGTCCCTCGTCACCCTCTGGACGCTGTTTGCTGGAAAAAAAAACGAACCATGACCCGGGACTGCAGCCTGAAAGCAGGGAAACAACTCTAATCGCCATCACACAGCACCCTCACCTATAGTTTAATAATCATCTGGCCCTCTTTCGTTTTCCTGTTCCTTCCATCTTTCAATCCTTTTGCTCGTCCCATCCACATCGTACACCGGAGCATCGCTCTTTCTTCCACCCAGCTCATCCGCTGGCATCATCAGGCAAGGACACTGCAAGCCAGCGAACCAGGTCCAAATAGAAAAGAGGCAACCTAACCTAACCTAAACAGACAGAAGAACAAAGGGGAACAAAGTGCAGCCAGGCTTCAGGTTTCAACATCGACGCTCGCCGTTTCTCGCCCAAAACCCAAAAAAAAGTGGTTCCTGTCCTTCAACAGGATCTAGTCCACATTTGCATTCTCTCTCTTCTTGACCGCTGTCCGTCGTCCACGCTGCGCCTTCTCAATCTCTGCCCTTTTTTTGGACCCACCTGACTCCGCAAGTCGAACAAGAAAGGTTTGCTGTTGGCTGCCCTACAAAAGAGCACAACGATCAAAGTCGAGTCGAGTCGAGTCTAGTCAACCACCCGACAGACTTGGCAGCCCGGCCAAGCCCGACGTTCAAGGTGTGTGTATGCATGTTTGCATGTTGCGTGTTTGCAAGAAGGCTCCCCTGCGTGTGTGTCTGTCTATCAGTCATCACCTGCTCCAAAGACACGGGCCGCATTTTTTTTTATTTCACACACTGATTTTCTCTTCACACTTCTCCGCCCATCCTGTGCACTGTCTGTGCTCACTGTTCCCCCTGACCCCTTCTTCCCGGCCCCCTTTGTCCCTGACGCCTTGCTTCATAGTACAGAACATAGCATGTTTGGCATCAGCAACAGCAACAGTACCAACAACGCCAACAACGTCGTCCCCACCACCACCGCAACCATCACCACCACCACCACCACAAACATCATGAACCCGCCAAACTCCGCCCTCACCAACACTCCGTTGCAGTCCGCTCAGATCCCAAACTCAGGGGCACCGGGAGTCTTTGGTATGCAAGACAGCAGCCTTGCTGGACTGCGGAACGCAGCACACCTTCGTCAGTCCGCCCCAGTCATGGCCATGGGTGCTATCAATGGACAGCCGCAGGCGTTCCAGCAGGCCCAAGCCCATCAATACCAGCTGCAGCAGATTCAGCTCCAGCAGCTCCAGCAACAGCAGCTCCAACTGCAGCAGCGACAGCTTCAACAGCAGCAGCATCAACCACATTCGCCTCTCCAGTCTCTCCAGCAGCATCAATCGTTGGTACACCCGGCGACGCCACAGAACCAATCCTCTCAGTTGCCCGGTCAAGTAATACCGACCCCTGGCTTGCCTGCTTCTGCGCAGAGCTTCGCATATCAGGTACCATCTCAGACAGCTGCCATGTATCCAACGGGACATATAAATGCTCTTCAAATGCAGCAACGGCTACTTCAACAGCAGCAACTTCAACAGCAGCAACTGCAACAGCAACAACTGCAACAACTGCAGCAGCCACAACAGCAGCAGCAGCAACAGCAACAACAACAGCAACAGCAGCAACAACAACATCATCCATTGCAGCTTCAGCTTCAACAGCGACAACTGCAGCAACAGCAGTTGGTCCAGCAACAACAGCAACAACAGCAACAGCTTCATTTCCAGCAGCAGCAACAACAACAGCAGCAACAGCAACAACAGCAACAACAGCAACAACAGCAGCAACAACAGCAGCAGCAGCAGCAGCAGCCCCAGCTTCAACAGCAGCAGCTACAGCAGCAGCAACAACAACAACATCAACAGCAGCAGCAACAGCAGCAACATCAACATCAGCAGCAACAACAGCAGCAACAGCAGCTTCATCAGCAACAGCGGCAACAGCAACAGCAGCCACTACAGCAGCAGCTACAATTACAACAGGCTCAGCAGCAGCAACAAATGCAGCAGGCTCAGCAGCAACAGCAACTGCAACAGCAGCAGCAAGGCCAGCAGTACCAACAACAGCAACAACAACAGCCACATCAACAGCACTCGCCGCAACAGCAGATCCAAGCTACTCAGATGCAATGGTCGGGGAGTAATCATGGACCGCAAAGGTACGCTAGGACCAGCCAGTCTTGACTCTTCAGATTATATCGACCATTTGACCCAACAATCGCTAATCAGCTCATGTTCTCTGCTCTAGCGCTCCAAATGCAAACACTATTCTGGACGAGCAAGAGACCAAGGCAACCCTTCGACTTTTGGAGTTTTGTCGCAGTCTGATCTACCACGAGGAGGTATGCTTCAAAAGTCATTGGCCTGTTTCTACAGAATATGATGCATCGCTCTGACATTTGGACCCATTACATGCGATAACACGTACTCTTGCCCCATGTTATTCGTTTCTACAGAACCAAACTATCCAGCACTGGCAGAACTTTGTAAACAAGTTTTATGCAAGTGAAGGCAGGCAAAAGTACACCCTCATGAATCCCATAAACAAGGACTGCAAAGTATTTGGTAAGCAGATTTACGGCAGATGGTCTGTGCAGTACCTAAAAATACAGTGCCTGCCTTGTCATTTCCATTTTTTTTTTGCAGCCACTAATGTTGAAGTGTTTGTTGTTGATAGAATTGGCGGCTTCATCTCTTGCCAACTATTTTCACACTAACTGCCAATCTGGAGTCCGGGAGATGAAGTTGACACTGGATGGGGCATTGGAGCTGACCGCTAAAAATCCGTTGACGCTCGAGTGCTCAAAGGTGTCCATGCTGTCGGATTATTCCAGTGGGTCAAAGGTATGAATGCGGTACCGTATCAATGTTCCTCAGCCTCAAGTCAGTTTTGAACTAAACCTTGCCATGTTTCTTTCTATATAGGTCATTATGAACGGAGCACTTCAAGTCACCTTCACAGGCGACTTCCGCATTGACAGACTGGACATCTCAACGTCGGACTTTGTAGAACTTATACCTCGTCCAAAAGAGGATCTGTCGACAAGCCCTACTCTCGACGGGAAGACAGACTCCAAGAAGAAGAGCAACTCCAAGCGCGCGAACCCTAGTAACAAAACGGTGGGCCACACTGTCCCCGATAGCGCAGTGAACGAATATGGAGTTTCTACCAAGGTTATGAGAGTCTTGGAGGTAAGTTTTTCTCACCCGCCTGTTCTCTCGGCAGAAAATCGGCATGTACAATTGGACTCAGAGTTCCAATGTGACTGATATACTTGGTTGCCTTGGTTTAGATTTCGAACATGCGCTCAAAAATGCCAGAACTGATTCACTCAAATGCAGCAACTAAGCGCGGAGGATCAGGTATGAGCTTTTGCTATCTTATTTACAAACCGCTTTTCATTTTCTGAAGGCCGTGGGAACCATAGAAGGTTCATAATGTTATTTATGGCTGCTGCTAAACCTCCCATTTCTGATATTTCTTATAGAATCTGCGCAGCAGGATGTGAACGTGACAGTGAAAACAGAAGCATCTGGGATGGCAACACTGAGTTCCAATGTGATCATGGCTTCATCAGGGCAACATCACGGTCCCGGTTATGATTTCACAGCACCGGGCGATGGTTCACATCTTCATGCAGGGATGATGACCTCGCCCGGAGGTGTTAAGCGCCGTTTCTCGTCTGGTTTGGCTGCAGGCGTGTCAGGAATGATGGGTCCGGCATCGATAAAATCACCGTCGGTAGAGAGATCCCTTGCAAATATGAATGGCGAGGCGGAATCAGTAGGGTACTCTGGAATGGGAGGTATGGTGACGCATATCGGCCAGGTACAGCCGCCAGGGATGCACCAAGGCAACAGCTTTGTGGGATCACCGGCACCTATGCCATCAACACCTATAATTTCCTCCGCAACAATACCCGCTGCGATGGGAGCGACCAGTGCAGCACCTGTAAATAACGGCGGCAAAATTGGGAAGCGAGCCCGAAACTCGTCCGTAACGGTGACCTCTGCACCAAACCAGACAAGCAAAGGAGCTGCCGCGGGCGGTGCAACTTCAAACGGTGCAGGAAGAAGTCGAAAGGGCACAACAAAGAAGGATTCCGCTTCCAAGAGGAAGGGAAGTATAGTCGATGACGCTATCTCAACAACAGTGACCACAGGGGCACCCACTGCGGTCGTTCTAGGTGACGCTGCCAGCGCGGGTAGCGTACTCACAAAGAACCGTCCATCTAAAGTCATCGGTTCGCCCGTCTCGATTCCCTCGCCCACAGTGGTGCCAATGATGCCTACAATTAGCCAGTCAGGAACTCTGGGAAGCAGCAACGGCTCATCGTCCTTGGAAGTAACGCCATCCACTGCTGCAGACACGCAAGGATTTGTAGGCATTCCCTCAGACTTTTACTCGAGTCTTATGCCTGCTCATACAACTTTGACTCCGGACTCGAACGGCATGAGCATGGACTCGATGTTCCACATGCCTCCTCCCCCATTTGGACAAGGCACGGACGCGGGGGCTGGAAATTCGATGGACGAGAACGATGCGTGGTCGAGCTCGCTGGATTTCATGAATGACTCCAAGGGTCTGGACATCGGAGAGTTTATCTTTGATGGAGGGTTTGACGGGCAGGACAGCAATGGTATCTCAGGTGGCGGGAGTATGGCCCCTCTCGATAGTATGACCATTCCACCTAGCGCGACCATCTTGACAAGCATGGGCATGAACAGTGCAGTTGTGTAGATTATCGTTTATCTAAAGTGTGCTTATATGTACGGTTATCTGGCCGTTGTGGTCCAGGCTCCACCGCTATTTCTATCCAATCCCATCCAAGTTCCTCCACTATAACGTCATGTCGGCGCGACTATTGGCTTCCACCGAAGTGGCCTTCAATGGTATTTTCCAAGCAGCATGAACGTTTCTATAGCGTTCTGATCCCTCCTGTCATGACAGGCGTTGTATTTTTTCGAGGCATATTACGATGTGATGAAAAGATCACGGACGACGGAGGGACAAAGTAATTATGGTTGTTGTATACAAACCATAGTTGCAAAGTCGTTAGTGTACGGGGGCACAGCTTGCATTATGATGTCCAGTGCGTGTTCTTGATATCCAGATCCAGAGAACTGGTGTTTTTTAGTTGTTGGTACGGCGCTGCGAGTGAGGGGGGCGAGTCCGTCCTGTTCGACCGTGAGACCCTACCGCGACGGCGATATCGATTCAGGCATTTCTTGTCGCGGGCCTTGATGGCGGGCCTGGCGGGGGCAGAGCTGGTTCGCGTACTGCACCGCGCCATTGACCGAGACCATCTTGATCTCCCCTTGACAATATGCCGCGACCTGGCCAACTTGACTGGCTTCTTGCAGTTACAACAGGTTTTGAACGTCTGTGATCCTTGGCCAATGCTACTGGCACTTGCTGGCGGATGGCCGCACCTCCGCGCCGAAATGTCCTTGAATCTTTGACTCTACACCTGTACCTGCCGCCCCGATCATCAGGATCGGGATAACATTCGGGTTCTTGACGCGTCAAACCTCTGGATGTGCATAGGACCTGTCGGGGTTGTGGTTGATATGGTGTCGGCCATGTTCATCGCACCATCCACGTATCAAGGAGCCTAGGATATATGTTCATAATATGTCAGTTATGAGCATGGAAGCCGAGCTTTTGAAACGCCAAAAGCCAGTATGACTCCTGAATGTGTGAACAAAACGATTGACAGATAACCACTTTTTCTGTACACTTACTGCTTGATAGGGCATGCTTCTCAGCTTGAGTCATGATCGTGTGCCGCTCCTGCGCGGCCTTTCTGGCCCCTGCTCTCGTTGTCCGTATTTCGCTAGGTCTTCTTGTCCTTCAGCCGCATCTGAGTATGCTCAAATCCCTGCAATGTGCTGCGGACTGTTCGCTGCGCTTTGGCTGCTTTCCTCTATGTCCAATAAGTTGGTGGCTGGCTTCATAGCATGGTCTGGCTTGGAAATGCTCCGAAGGGCGTCCACGACACGTTTGTTCTCTGGATGTTTGAACCGTCGCTCGCGCCTCTTGGCCATGCGCCTCGTGAACCTGCGCTCATTGATCTCTGCCGTGCCTTTATGATTGGTGGGCAGTTGATAAGAGTGGACGCTGGTCATGGCGAAGTCGAAGCAGAGGCAGATGAAGGCGAACGGGATCCGGCTTTATTGATGCGGATGCTGCAAAGCAAGAGGCGTCATAGAAATGTGTCATCAATACCGAAGGCGCTCTTATCACCAGTAAGAGTGCAATGAGACGTACCAAGTGCATAATACTTGCTGATGTTCTCTTCGATCGCTTCTAGAGAGAGAGCCCTCATGTCTCGTTCATCGTTTCCACCAAAAACAAGAACTCCCTTGCCGCAGCGGCTGCCGGCGACTAGAACCTGAACATCTAGCTTTTCGGCCGTAGCCTCACAGGCAACGTGGTCCCTAGTCGCTTTAGTTAGCGTCACCTCGCTTGTTGTGGCTGACCCTGCACCGTACTTTGCAGCATTGAACAATTTGTTCCAATTAAATTATGACTGGCGAGCATCCTGCAGTTCCTATTTGAGAGGCTCGACGGTTTCTCAAACAATCGCGGCTGACAATCTTGCTTGCTTGAGAATGGTGTAAGTCTGCTTGACTTCTGGTGTAGCAAAAACGCTTTGCCTAGCTGTGCTCGTGGTGCGAGAGCCAGCCTCCTTGGCAGCCTTCTGTTGGAGCCGCTGGTGCTCCCGCGGTGTCTTGCTGTTGTCCTTGTTGACTGATGGGTTCGGATTGATAACTGTCTCCTGCTGCTCGATTCCCTCCTCCTCCTCCTCCTCAAGATGGTCTAGATCTTCCATGTCTATCAACTGTTCGAGCAGCTCCTCGTTTTCCAAATCCAGATCCTCCACGTTATCGTGCGGGTGGTGTGTTCGACCAGGTAGCGATAATGCTAGTCTGGTCTATGGCTGTGACTGAATGCGGTGTCTTAAGAGTATCTGACGTCTTTGACGGTCCTGCTCAACTTTGCTGCTCTTCACCTCTCTGGACTGGACTACTTTCGCCAGCTCCCCCTCAACCGGGAGAACCCTCCACTGCCAGGCATCGGTTTGGGCTACTACTCACTCAAGCGCAGAGTATCTTTAGAATCGCCTGCACACGGCTCGAGCTCCTTTCGTGCCTTATGGCTCGTTCTAGTTCGTCATACAACGCGGACACTCTCCATCGCCATGTCTTGACCCGCGGCTGTCAACCTTCGCGCAACGTTTCTGCCCGCTCCCGCCTGGTGGATCTGTAGGTCTTCAGCCGCTCCTGCAGTCTTGCCTCCCGCTGAGGGGCGGGGTGCAGTCTGAGCATCACGCGCAAAGAATATGTCATGGCCTTGTCGAACACTGACACTGTCCAAAGATTGGCGTGCACCGGGGCGAGTTGGTCCACATGGGCTTTCATAGTGTGGGAGAGTCCACCTGGGCCTTGACGTTAGTATCCGCGGTAGATTCCTTGATAGTGTCGACGATCTTAGTGCATGCAGGGTTTTTGTCGCTTGTGACTTCAGTACCTCCCATGATCCCTAAAAAAAGGATATGCATTACGGCCCTGAACTAGCGAGCAACTCGCTACTTGAGCGAGTGCTTGAATTTGTTGCTCGCTCGCTAGAGCAATTACACTTTTACTATCTTCTACCTTCTTTGTTGGCCCCGGAAGGCCGCGCGTGTTTCTGCAGTGATATGATCTTAGCGAGCGAGCACCCGTAAAGACTAGCGAGCAAGTAAAATATTTTGCTCGTTCAGGGCCGTAATATGCATGAAGCTAAGAAGTGTGAGGTCATCGTTCTCTGTCGGACCCTTCACATGCTCCACCCAGAACGCTTGTAAATCGGGATGCATAGGGACGACAACGGTCGCAAGCGGCGCTCCACCGTTGCGGGGGACAAATCCTGCTGGCAGGATACTGTGATGTTCAGCGACTGCTGTAGAGTAGGAGGAAGGCCGCGGTGAGCAGAGTAGAGGTCAGTCATGGCCATCTATACAAACGAAAAGTATGATCGATATGTCTCCGACGATGTACTCAGCGTGTAAATGGAGGCGTAGTCTTCGTCTTACCAGGTGAACGACTTTTCGTAGTGTAAACGACAGCTCGTGAATTGCATTTGTGATACCGGCTCATCTCTTTCCTATGCCTTGGCTCTACAAACCCTCCTGCTGCCTGTTGAGCCTTGGGATTTCATTTTTCGTTTCACATTGTCTACTTGCAATGCAAGTGCTGACGATTTGGAGGAGGTAGACAGTCGGTAGACAAGCGGTGGACAGGATTTAAAGCGGTGAACAGTCAAGGCGGTGCACAAGCGGTGGACGAGCGGTGGACGCGTACGTCTATATTTCGCGCTTGATACCAAAAGAAAAACTGAAAATAAAAATATATCCAAGCCACAGGAGCTTTACTGCTCGCCTGATTCGCATCCACTTTGGCATTCACACAGCCTCCATAACCAACTGCATTCTTCTCACCCGTCCATTCCCAAACACACTCAACATACTCGCGCTATGGCTGCGTCAAAAGTGGTCGAGGACCTCTTTTACAAGGCGTGTCTCCACGCAAAGGCTAATGTACCGTCCGCCACAATGTCGAGTGCTTGCAATTCACTTGTGCATCCGTTCCTTCATACTCGACCACTTGTCCTTGATCCTTTCTGATCGTCTGCCCATGTCCTTGATGCTGTGCTGGAATGCAATAGGGTCTGACAACATCGGATTTCACAATCCTCCATCCAGAGTGCGATGCAACAGAGCTCGCCATGTCCCTGAATGTGCTGTTGGTCAAGGTAAGCGTACTGCGGATATGGAGGCGAAGCATTCAGCGCGGATCGTGCTTGGACGTTCTTTGTGTCACGAACTAAGTGCGGCATTTCACTCACTCCAATAGGGGCTGATCGAGGTATTCCAAGTCAGAGGAGAACTTATTTACAAGGCCGTATCAGTGGAAGAGGCCGGAAAGTACGTAGGGCCAGGCCGCAAACAAAGCGCGCCTACACTTGTCTATTGTGGACGACTTCTTCCTTGGATATTCTTGGGCTTGACTGATGATCATTCATTCCCCTACTTTGTCTCATTAGGGCAGGATCATTGCAGGGAGAAGAGCAAGTTGTTTACAGCACCATTCGAGCATCAGGAAACGAAGGAATTTGGACAAAGCACCTGAAGTCAAAGACAAATTTACACGAGGCAGTCATCAAAAGATGTTTGCGGGCGCTGGAACAGAAGGCATTGGTGAAGGCAATCAAGTCAGTAAAACATCCTACGAGGAAGTTGTACATGTTAATGGAGCTTACCCCCTCCGTCGAGGTCACAGGTGGTCCATGGTTCACAGATCAGGAGCTGGATGTGGAGTTTGTGGAGCACTTGACAAACACATGCTACAAGTACATTACCTTGAAGGTAAAAATTGAGTACTTCTCGGCTACCATTGTCTCATGGAATGGAGCAACATCTGCGCAAATAGTCGGAAAAGCACAATCTATTGACACTCGCCCGTTTCGACTATCAAAGTCCTTTCCTAGAGATGCCAGCAGTGTCTTCACTGTCGCACACAAGGCATACCCATCTGCAAGCAGCGTACACAAGTACATTATGGAGAAGCGGATCAGTCAAGTCGATCTGACGGTGGATGACATCACAATGCTTCTGGACGTGCTGGTGTATGATGGCAAGGTTGAGCGTTTCGTTGCACAGGTGGACGAGGACTGGGGCGACGAAGGTGATCTGGACAACGATTCAGATTGGGTCTACAAAGCTGTCACCCGGGACAAGAAGGCCGAGTCTGCATGGCAGGACTGCCCTTGTGGCTACTGTCCAGTGGCGGACTTCTGCACAGAAAGCGGGCCCGTCAACCCTTCTGGCTGTACATACTATGCCAAGTGGCTCGAATTCTAGTCCCATCCGTGTGTCAACTGAATTTGATACCTCCCTCATGTCCATAGCATTGCACTAAAGAATATGGAGAAGGTTTATACAACCTTTCCTTTCACGCAAGCGTTCTTGGTTTGAGAAGTGCTTCTGACTCGATCCTGAATTCTGAGCATCACCGAGAAACCTAAACAGTCTCAAGGTTCCACATTCTGAGTCGGGTAATGGCGTCCAAGCCCACTCGCATTCATATTGTGAGATACCCTTGATGCGGTATTTCCAGGCTGTACCCGACCATCTTGCATCTCTCCACCTTTTTTCGCACACAACTGCTCGGTAACCATAAGGTCATTGGAAGCATCGGTAACACAAATACACCCTGCGCGCCCTGCCGATCTCCATTGCATGAGTATGATAACTGCTACATAGGATACAGGCATACTGCGGCTATGAGTGCTACAATCGTCCTATTTGCAATTGAGGTATTGGGGTCGGTTGCCACACCTAGTGAGCAAGCGCATGTTTAACTTCGCAACCATGAGAGGGTCGGTCATGATGTACGCGCTTTTCAAGTGTTCCTGAAAGCGATATCCAGAGTGTCTGTACAAGTTCCTGTGAGGTTCGTGTGGGGGTTCTTGCAATGGCTCTTGAGATGAATTTCGTTAGCGTTGGATGGCCGCTGCGCACGTGGAGTGCATATTCAATAGGGCAGCTCAAGGTTGTTTCTCAATACACTGCAAGGTGTATGATTTGTTTGACATCGAAGACCTTAAACGTACGAGGGCGCCACCGTCATACCAGGCACATGGTGTTGGTCTTGGATACACTATTAAAGCCTGCTGCTGTTGGGGATTGAGTTGAATTACAGTGCATTTAGGTGTTGTGCCTGTCTGAGCAAGCAAGAGCCGGTAACCATGCCACGTTCTTCTATAACATGCGAGCTATAATGACTTCAGCCCTCGCCTCATCGTGCGTTTACTTTTCCACACCAACTGATAGAAGTTTGCTGATAACTGTTGAATTGGATGTCAGTGAGGCTCTGTGATAGTAAACCTGACAGACGACCATTCGGTAGAACTGGATTGCTCGTTGTTATTCATCTCAGCTCCCAAGTCCTTTGCACTTGCCGTTACTTTCATATATTGGCCTAACGCGTTAGTTGCTCAACACATTCAGTTACGAATGATGTTTTTCCAATAGCGGCCGGGGCGAAGTTTGGATTCAAAGAGTGCATCTGTTGCCAGGCATGATCCACGCTCTCGCTGGATCATGGTGTCCCGTCTGATATGCTCAGATTGCAGCGTAGCACCGTGGATGGTTCACCGAAACAGCTGGGGCATAGGCTCTTACTTTGAGGTCACGGAATATAGAGACACCGGGGCAAGCTCATACTGGGAGAGTTTTGTGTCATACTGGCTCCAGTGAGTTTGCTGTACAGAGCTCAAACTCGGCAAACGTCTACAATTCATTGGTTTTATCAAATTTTAAATACGGGAGCTGACCACAACTGCATTCATATAAAGAGCCGCGGCGCTCCTGCTTCTTCACAATCAAAAAACACAATCGATTCTTTACTACTCCAAACCGAGTCCTTAACAAGATCCCCCGCAGGAAGACCTAAAAGCTACAAACTAACTTTCACAGAGGAGCTGCACAATCCCCGAAACACTTCAGACCAGACAATCGTAGGTTTTGATAATTTTGAGTCTGTGAAAATATACAGCTATAGAAAGCATCCGTATCTTCTGTCAATGTGACACTTCTTCCTCTTCCCTAGGTTCGATTATGCAAGTTATCATGAGAAATCTCTGCTGCGCCATGTTGCTGCTGCTAGTCTTGACAGCCGTTGTGCATGGGCAGGGCGACGAAATTTGCGATGTCAGCCGTAATGGAAACGGCTGTGGTAGCTCTACGCATGCCAACGGTGGTGCCTGGCTTTGCTATTTTGGACACGCTGCCTGTGGGATGATTGGCGGTTCATGCTGCCAGACCGGTCGTGGATGGGCCTGGACGTGCTGCGTGCCCAATTAGAACTCCATCGAGGAGAGATATTCCAGAGTCCTGGGACAACACGAAATAAAGCAACCCCCACTCATGTCCTGACTCGCATCATCCACTCCCCTGCCCGACATATTCTTGCGGCTCAACTCTCCACTCTTCTCGCGTCGTGCCCTCAGAACTGTACGTACCCTACTGCCATCACAGCAACCCCAGCGCGCCGCTTTCGGGATTCTCGAAAATCCAAAATGTCCGAGCGCTCAACATTATTTCCGGCTACAGAATGTCCTTGCCATGCAGAGCCTCGGGGTGTTTCGACTTGCGGTCGGTCTGGTTCGCTGACCCATGCAATACTTGGCAACTGACAGAATTGACAGAATTAACAGATAGTGCATTATGGCCACCCATCGCGAAGCTTCTTTGCCCACCGGCCAATTCGTCGATACACGCCTGCCCCCGCAGAAGCAGCTCAGCCCGAGATCGGGACTACATCCGTGCCCCTGAAGTCTGCATCATTCTTCATCGGATCCTACTGCAGGGACTACAATGAGGATTTTATGCTCTGCAAGAACGAGAATAGCGACCCTGCCCGCTGTCTTAAGGAAGGACGCAAAGTCACTCGTTGCGCCATGGACCTGTACGTATCTATTTCTGACATTTCCTCGGATCACTTTCGTATGCAGACCTGACAAGATTTCCGACCCTCCCGGTTCTATGTTTTCTATCCTAGGATTACCAAGCTCAGGGAAAACTGTGAAAAGGAGTGGGAAGATCACTACAGGTGTTTGGAAAAGCATAATCAGGAATACTATGCCCCAGAGAGGACCTGTCGCGTACTCGGCCCTAGGATAAGCGTAGTATCCTAGGCCAAGCCTTATTTCGCCTTTTAATGCCTTGTCGACATGCGACCCCTTTTTACTGAATGCCTTGAATTATGTCCTGACCGGTGACTATGGGTCAAAGCGGCATTACGCGCTGGGCTCAGTGTTTAGTATATATATAGTCTGTAGTTCCCTCTCTACAGTTGCTCTTTACCTAGTAACTTGAATACATCCTTGATCATACCCTGAACCCTCCTGTCTTACCACTTCCCTTGTCCCTGCCCTCTTGCACTTGTGAAAGGTCAACCTGTCCTCGCCCTGCCCAGATTCACGACAGGACCCTGAACGAGGGGTATCCTTATGTCAGCACTAAATAGTGGACTTAAGAGGCACCCCCGCATTTGGTAGCTATCTTCTAATGTAGCTTAACTAAGTTCATCCCATAGAGGAACCCCATCGTCGTCCAGTGGCTGAAGGAACCAGGGCCGCTTTTGCATAGCTACGTGGGTTGCCGTGGCTAGGATCATGTTCTGGCACGCGAGACTGTCACGGTGAAAATACATATGGCACTTGCGGCAATATGAGCGTCTCATATGGACGCGCGCGACGAAGCCGTGGTCGCAAGGGTTGGCAGGGTCCACAGGGGAATTAAACGGACACCTCTGAGAGGTGTAGTACTCGTTGATGCCAACTACGGCGATCCCTGCAGCACGAAGCTATAGTTGAAGACAGCGTAGAAGGATTATGAGAACGTTGCACGATTTTGAGAACAATTGTTTGAAAGCCTTTAGGAACGTGTGTGCGTGTGTGTGCGAGCGAGTGTTGTGTTGTGTACGTGTGTGATAGTGATAGGAAGAGATGTCTTACCGTCTTCACGAGTTTTGCTCCAAAGGTTCCATGGTTCGAAGGTAAGCTTGATCCGCCAGAGCCAAACTTTCCAAGTCCAACGGCCACAAGCACCTTGCCCCTTGGTGCCTCCTTGAACATGTCCATTATGGCAGAGATGGCGGTGTCGACTTCTGCGTCCTTGGCCTTTTTGAAATCCCATGCCATGCGACGATGAGTGAATGATCCGTTGTAGTACGTATCCAAGTCTGCGTGGGCCGTCTGCTCAGAGTCTAAAAACTCTACGACCTCCCTATCCGACACGCCTCTCTTTGGAAGGATGCTGACTTCCCTTTCGCAGACCTTCTCCGTCTTTCTGCTCTCCAAGGCCCGTTGGAAGCGAAAGTTGGGCTGATAAAGCGCCTTTTGCTTAATCTTTAGGTTCCGCATTGTGCCCCCTTCCAACACAAGGTCCAAATGGTCGTCTTCGACCTTGTTGGTTTCCTGTATCACTGTAGCCAACTGAAAGGAGCTGTCAGGGCCATTGGCAGGCGCCATCATAGCTATTGCACTGCTGCTGGAGTGCGTGATGATTTCGTTCAGGTCCTCATTCTCCTCCATGTCCGTTTCAGTACCACTGTTGTTGTCCTCATCCATGTCCGTATCAATGCCACTGTCGTTATCCTCCTCAATGTCTGTATTACAGCCACTGTCTTTGTCCTCCACTATGTCAGTGTCGCCGTCCGTGTCGATGTGCTCCTCCATATCCATATCGGTATTCGTATCAGACTCTGAGTCGGTATTATGGAAATGAACTGGCACCCGAACGCTCACTGCTGCGGTTACGACCTGGCCCAAGTCTATGCCCGCGATCCATAGCTGGTCTAACGCTCTAGACAACCAGTAATTGGAATTAATACAACGGCTGCAAAAATGCATGCGACAAACATCCTCAAAGATAAAAAAGTACTCACAACTCATCTGGAAATGGTCCAAAGGCCTGTTCGACATCCTCTGGGGACTTGTAAACGTTTCGAATCTCAGTAAGGTACCGCGTATTACCCATTCTAGGATCAGTCCGACCGGGCGCAAGAGTTGCGTCGGGCTTGAACCCCTTCAGAACTCTTGTATCGAAAGCCATGACTTGCAGCTCGAGATCGTTCGTTCGGAATGTTCCTGTGAGGGCATATTTCTTGGCCGCATCATAGATGTAGTCGGCTCCGTCCAGTTTTGGCGCCACGGTTTGAAGTGAAGTGCGATAGCCTCTAATCTTCTGCGCGGGACCTCTTGGAACCATCAGATGGGAGAGAAACTGTCCTGGCGCCATGTTGCCTAGGCTTGTGAGTAGGACCTGATACAAATCATCCACTTTGGCAGAAGGACCAAGAGCCTTGACGACCTCGGCGCGGTATGTCCGGTGTATACACAGTAGGAGCTCTCGCTCTGATAATGTCATAAAGCCATACCTGACGGGTGACATCGGAACAATGACCGGACGCTTTGACTGCTCTACAAGTGCTCGTACTTGTGTGAACGCTGTCATAATGTTCTTTGGAAGCTCGTTGGCATCAACCGCGTCTCCTAGCTGAATATGTATGAATTTTACAATGTTAGGGTTGCGTTCCCGCTGACTAAAAAACAATAACAGTTATGCCTACATAGAAGCGACCAACACAACTTAACTTGCGTGTTTCACCATATCAGCGGGTACGAAGACTCCAATGATTGACAATCTCTTTAGCCAAAGCGCTAGCCAAAGGCTCAAACAACGCAGAGAGGTTGACTTATCCGAACCCAGAATTCGGGTATCCTGTGTATATCTCCCCTTGTACGTTGCATACACTGCAACGGCGATCCCAGCGGCCCTCGACCTCGCAGAAGTGACCTTGGACGTAGCAAACATGTGAAGGAGGGGAAGGAGAATGCTTTTAAACACGCCTTTTGCTGCCTTCTTGTCCTTACCTGCAAGCGCGGCTGCTAACAGGTCACGACCCTCTGAGTGATTGGTCGGAAGGAGATCCACCGAGAAAAAGTACAAAAGGGCTCGTTGCGCAAGACGCTTGATGACATTCCAGATGCGCGTCAACTCGCAGATGGCTGTTACAATGCGTGGTCGCTGAATCGTACTGTCGACTTGCGCAGTGGAGGTCGAAGCCGATGTGAGGTCAGGGGGATCAACGCTTGCTAGAATGCAGTTTCTTTGCAAAGACCCAATAGCCAAGGAACGGGTGGGATGCCGGCGGGATAGATCTCGCTTTGTGGACACACGAGGGGTGACGCTACTAGGCCGATTGGGGAGTGCGGTTCCTGGTCTTGGGGCAGCCTCTTCGTCGTCCTATCGTCGTCGTCGCTATCACTGTTTGACTCCTCCTCGGTAGCAGGCCGCGGCCTGTACGGCTTCCTGTACAGCTGCTTGTACGGTCTTGCTTGCTCTGGCGGAACACGAATAGGGTCTGCGGGAACGGTCGAGTAGCTATATCGTGCTCGTGGGCGCAAGGGAGGCTGACCACTGGAAGGTCGGGGGGCATTCCTTGGAGCAACTGCTGCCGGTTCAACTGTTCGATAAACATTGAACTTGCGACCTCTTCTTTGGCGCGGGGGATGGTCAGTGCGTTCCCTGTGTCGACAGACTTTTGAGTTAGAGCTCATCGAAAAACGAGTTGTAGTCGGCAGTGAAAAGTCGTACGCATGCCAGGGACAAAAAAAGTCTCATACCTTCGCTGTTGCCTAGAAGCCTCTTGCTGATAGTCTCGAAGTGTTGCATACTGAGCTTCAAGATCAGAATACTGAGTCCTGAGTTCATCGTAGCCGCTCACATCCAGAGGTAGCAGGGCGGACGGCGTCTGAACCATATACACAAAAACCTGCTGTGGGATCTCAAAGTCGATATCCGTGGTGTTGGGGTTGGCGACACTGGTGCTGTTAAGATACTCGTTGATCATCGAGTGGATATCTTTTTGTCCGCAATAAAGTAGGGTAAGCAATGGGAGTTTACATGATTTGCATCAATACAAATCATAGCGGATAATTTTACCTTCTGTATCACTAATCGACTTGATTATGGACAGGTTGGTCTTGCTGCCAAGGCCTTTGACGTTCGCTGAATAATCGTTCTGCGACACGATGGCGAGCACGGTCAACTGCTGCCTTGATAGATTCATATGTGAAAGCACCTGCTCCAGAGAATACACTAGGAATCGGTTCCCCGAGACTGGCCGCCACACAGTCTTCACGGAGCTGTAAGCCAGCAGATCGCTATCACTGGAGACAACAATGTCCTGATCACCGCAGTCCTGTGCTATGCGAACATCGGCCTCAAACTCAGCTTCGATGACAGTCCAACCTTGGGAGCGAAGATATACGGCAAGTGCATGCTTTTGCTCGAGAGAAAGGCGGAAGCATCGTTTAAGCGCGGCCAAGAAACTCCTCTCCAACTGCTTTTTTGGCCATTTCTCTCTCAACGCAACTAGCCATTTCTTGCATCAGGTTTGCGGCAGCCAGTTTGGAATCAGTGCGGTCCTTTTGCCTTTTCGTGGTGGTGATATCCTTCTCGGCTGCTGGGTCACCATCTACATACACGACGACGTTTGTTTTTTCTCCCAGTTTACGAGACGGCGCCTTTTCGATGCTGGCCTGGCTTACTACTTCCGTGGCCGCCGTGGTGTATGCCCATTGTAGTTGGGGGAAAAAACAAGCTTGCAGGTCTACGAGACGTCTCCCGTGAACTGGCACTTGGGTGGTACGGTAGGCTATCCCTGGATCAAACTTCTTTTCCTTCAACAAGGCCCAAAGATCTCTCACGCCCATTCTTCTGTGTTTCTGTAAAATATTGTTGGATGGAAGTGCGAGGTGGAGAAGGATGGGAGAGAGGGAAAGCGAGGGCCAAACCAAGTACGAGGAAACAAGAGAAACGTACAGGATAATGAAACCGAGGCGGAATGAAAGGAGAACAATGATGAGCTGAATCAGTATTAAATGAAGACGAGAGAAGTGATTGACAGACGGAGCGGAGACGGAGGTAGCAAGAAGAGCGAGGAGAATGCTGAGGCGATCACGATTAAGCTAGCTATCAGCTCATGCTGTGGCTGAGATCTGCTGCTGAGTATTCCCATGATGCCTATGCAGCATGCAACCGTGGTTGTGTAACTGTGTCACAGGACTTTCACATCAGCTTATGGCAGAACGGAGAGGTTGCTACAGTCGACTCTCTATAAAGGAAACGCATAAAGTTAGAGGCTGAGGGATGTCTCAGACACTACCAAACACATAGCGACACTTACCTTCTAATCTGCTTTCAAAGGTAGACGAAGGAGGGCCGTCTGCATCCACAAGGCAAAGTGTCAGAACTACGGTGTGTCAGTTGACCTTGAGCAAGCAAAGCATGCGAGTTCAATGTCACTTACAAATTTGTCATGAGCTTTCTGGCTCAATAAACTTTTTTAGAGCTGGCGCCGGACCTTGGTCGTCGGCCCCGCCTTCTCCTGCACATCCACATCCACTCCAGGTCTCTTGCTCCTTCTTCCCTGCCCCTTTCGCTGCTCCGCCTGCTGATCCTCTTTCGGCTTGTACTTTGCAGGACGACGGCCATCCACGATTTGAGCCTGGCAGACCGTCGCAATATTCTCTGATCCTACTGCATCCCGATCAAAATACATCTTGCACCTCTGACAGTATCTTGTTCGGTCCTTGATCTGGCGCAAAAAGTTGTCACAGTCTTGCCGTGGACACTTTGCGGAGGTGTAGTATTCATGTGCGCCCAGCACAATATACCCCAAGGCTTTGGCCTATTACTTGCAAGAATTAGTTCCTTGTTCGCTTTTTTTTTTTTTTTTTTTTTTTTTTTTTTTCCAAAAATGTCATCGAGATCACTTGCCTTGATCACCAACTGTCGCTCAAGTCGTGAGTGTTTCGAGGCAAGGCCAGTCTGGCTGTTAAAACTGGCCAGTCCAATACAGAGAACAACTTGCCGCTCCTCCTCCTCCTCACGCTTTCGCCCTTCGGATCCTCCTGCTAGTCTCAGAATCGCTTTAATCGACAAGTCGATCAGTGCCCTTTGAGCTTTTT
Organism: Mortierella alpina; assembly: GCA_029449245.1. Lineage (NCBI taxonomy): Eukaryota > Fungi > Mortierellomycota > Mortierellomycetes > Mortierellales > Mortierellaceae > Mortierella > Mortierella alpina. The sequence goes on along the minus strand of JANATF010000010.1, from coordinate 1,794,536 downwards.
TTAGATCCCAACTCTTCTTCAATACCCATGACGATCGGTAGAATGAAAGAAGTTTGCTGAGAATCGTGTTGGTTGATGTGTTGGTTAATGTGCTGGTTGATATGCTGGCTGGAGATGATGTGGTTGTTGATGTAATGCTAGAGGCGGGCTGCAAAATATACGCGAAATACTGAGAGAGTGTGGCTCGTGAAAAAGTCGGGATGTTGCTCTCTGCTTTGTCGATACGTGCATCCGCTTTGCGAGCCTCCAGCGCTTGTCTGTAGCGCGCATAGGGCACGTAGTGCATTTTTCTGGTGATCTTGACGATATGTCGCTCGTTTGGCTGTCTGGGGTCCAGTTTGGCAATAACAAGGGGATTAATCTCCCCAGGGTCGGCTCCGAGAATAATTGCATCTGTCAGCCCCTCCCGATCTTCTGGCTTGTCCAGCACAGCCTCCAAGTTATCGAGAATTTTGCTCTTTTGGCGCCAGTTGATCGCGTACGCTGTTGATGCTGCTTGAGATGTGGATTCGGCCTCTGATGAACCTTGAGCAGCGGTTGCAAAGGTACTCTGTGCCACAATGGTCGCAGTTCCTGAGGCAACCTGAGCCTGCAACATGTCCTTGGCGTCTGTGTCGAGGTCACGAACTGCAGTGAAGCCGCCTTCAATTTCCATTTCAGCATCCATGTCACAAGCAAGGTCCTGATCCCGATTCTCCTCCTGCTCTGCGCTGCTGGTTGCTTTGCGTCGAGGGCACTTCGTATCATAGGCTAAGAGGTGAACTTCCAGGCTGTTGGTCACGATACTCCCTCTCAACCTGTACCGGGACTCGGAGACATTCTGCTGGACTGATACTGATGCATATCCACCACATCCGAAAAGTCGCTCCATGAAACGACCGATATGGTCCCTCACGTACTCGACTGCAGCATTCTTGAACCTGAACGTCTCCAATTCCATCCTCTTTTTTTTGTTCATGGTCCGATCTTCTTGGCCCAGTTCGCATAGAATATCCTGAACAATCTTCTTGGTGTCGTCTCTTGCATAGAAGATGTCGAGGAGTGCGGTCTCGGACAGAACGACAAATCCAGTAGCTAGCTTGGCCTTTGGGAAATCGCAGTACTTGCCAGAGGTGTTCATGCTGAAGAAGTGATCAATGTCACTCACTCCGTCGGGGTCAGGGTTCGGGTGCCCTTCAAACTAGAAATCAAACAGCATTGCACGAGAGTGAGCGAGTGATCGTTTCCGCGACATCTTTAAACATCGGTTCTAGGCACTCACCACACAATTCCTGTAGTGAGATCTTAGCGCTGCTTGTACTGATACCATCGCCATATCGGACATCGCAGTGATCGGTAGGTCAGGTACGTCCTGTTTGAGTGGGGGGAGCTTCGTCATCTCCGAGAACAGGCTGTAGGCCTCTTTTGCCGACTCCGCCGCGGGTCTTGTAGATGTCGCCTTCGCCGCATATCCACCTGTGCCTGATGGCCCTCCATGATACAACATGCGTCCGAGGTTATTCATAAATCCTGCGTCGTCAATGATCTGATTTAAAAGTGCCATCCTGGTGGGGCTGTTGGGCGGGGTGTTGTCGAGGAGGTGGGTAATGTAAATGGCCATGGCGTAATACGCTCTGAGCTGAATGTCGTTCAGCAAGAACACAGCTGCCTGCAATTGCCTCCGCAATATCTCAGCCTTCTGTCGATCCAAGCCCATATCCACGATGCGCCTGGTCACCGATCCAATCGTGAGAGCCTTGGTTTGGAATCTACTCCGTAGCTGGTGATCGTCAACAATAGCTGAGCGCAGTTGTCGCTTTTTCTCCGACGGTTTGGTCTTCTTCTTCCCTTTTCGAGCCTTCTTGACAATGGACTTTTTCGCTGCCGGTGGTCGGGGACGAGGTCTTGGAACTCGGGGCGGAAGCTGGTGGTCATGGAGCTTGGATTTTGTCACATCGCTGTATTTGTGACCCGCAAGGATGGACCTCTTGCTCTTGAACACAGGTCGAAACTGATTTGGATGAGACTTGCGAGCGATGTAAAAGGGTGGCGAGGTCATCAGACTCTTCGCTCTCTGCGCCTTCATCGCCACGCGCATTTGCATGAGCCGCTCAAGTTCTGTAACCCCGTCTGTAAAGTCCGAGTCGTGTCTGGCAGGGGGGGTCTCAACCGGCGTGGCTCTTTTGTCCAAAAAGACGTGGCTCGCGTTTTCAAAATGACTTGGTGCGACCTCAGCTGAGACTTTGGTCGCCGCAACCGAGCAGTAGAGATCCAGCATAGCTGCGCTCGTGGTGCTCGGGATCCTCTCGATGATGTCGGTGTTCCTAGCGAGGCCGAGTCCTTCGATGTTCTTGGAGAAGTCATTGTTGGAGACTGTCGCCAGCAGAGCCAGGTGCTTCTCAGTGGGTAGTCCCAAAGCCTTTAGAGCGGCTCCCTTCGAGTAAACTCCATAGCCCTGGTGGTTGGGAAGTGGACGGAGGACGGTTATCACGCCCTCAAAGCAAAGTAAATCGCTGTCCCCGGAGACGGCCACGGCGTCTATCTGATTCGAAGCCAGCCCAGCTATGCACATGTCTGCTTCAAAGGTGCACCGGCAAAGAGTGACTTTTGATGCCAGACCTTCCAGGACAGCCGCCATGGTCGCAGCAGGGACAATGAACACTCTCTTGAGGCATTTCCGGATGGTTTCAACGACCGCTCTCGATGTCCACTTCCCCGCGAGCGAGCGCTCCTTCATGCTGCTCAACGCCCTCTCCATCCTCTCCTTGGCCTTATTCCTCTTCTCTTGCCGTTCCTGGTGTGCCTTCTCTTTCTCCTTTGTAGCTGCTCCATCACAGTGCACAAGACAGTGCTGCCCAAAGGTCTCCACGATGGTGTCGCCGAGACGAACGCCAATCCTGTGCCCGTTCTCGATCGAGCTATCCGTTTGCAACTGGTGCAGTAGCGGGGCGAAGTAGCAACCCAGGAAATCGACATGGAACATCTTGCCTGCCAGACTGGAGGGATGCACAGGAGGTGGACAGAGCCCTTTTGCCTTGAGCCGTTGATAGAGACCGGCCACGCCCATCTAACAAGAAAGAAAGAAAGTCGCTTGTTAAGTAGTTTGCTGTATTGCTGAACGCCCGGGGTTTGTATTGATATGAGCAGCCGAGCAGCCATATGAACTTACCATCAAAAGACGACCGTTTACAGATAACGAAAGGTAGAGCGTGTAAGGGAGTGGACAGACGACAGAAGGTAAGCGACACGACACGAGACGAGACGAGAGAGAAGGTGAAAGATAGCTGGATAGGGATGGCGGCAACACGAGGAGAGAGAGAGAGTGAGAGATGGATGGAGGAGAAGCAGCGGCAGTATGAGAGCAAGTGACTGATAGAGTAGAGTGAGGTCCAGAGCGAGAGTGAAATGCGGCGACTAGGAGGCAAGCGAGAGTGAGAGACAGTGACAGAGAGAAAGTCGAAAAGACAAAGAAGAGCAAGAAGGGCAAGACGAGCCTAAGATGCTCGAGGGCAAGAGAGAAATGAGAGAGCCAGTGTCGACAAGAGACAGCCAACTGGCTGTTGATCAAACCTGGACGCTCGTCTCTGCCGTCCATTGGACATCACAATGCTACTGTCTGTGAGCAGCTTAAGTGCTGTTGCCACGGCAGCATGTATACGAGACGCGTCCTGCGCATCCAGTCTCTTCCGAAAACAAACACCTTTCCTTTGCATCCGTCCCTCGTACATGCAGTCTTCAATCGCCCACACACTTACAGCACTTGCAAGCACTTGCAAGCACATAAGCCGCAACAGCCACAGTAGCAAGAAGTATCAGCCATGAGAGTCAATGAAATGCTACCATTGAAAGTTCAAGATACTTGGATAAACGGCGCGATACGCAAATGGGCAGAAGGCAGTATAGGCTGAACTTTTTTATGAGCGGCATAAGGACACTCCTGTGTTTCCTTTATAGAGAGTCGACTGTATAGGTTGTATATTTGCAATTTCATCGCATGCGGTCCCTCTTCAAACTGTCTTCCACGCTTTAAAACTCATGCTTTCCATGCCAGTGCCTTAAAGCCACTATGAGACTCTTGTTGAAAACCAGGGTGAATAGGCTAGTCTCTGCTGCAAGAGACATATGCTAGCGTGTTAATAACCAAACCTGAATCTATAAAAGATAGCGACCAGAGACCAGCAGTAGCAGGTTACTCAAACGCGTTATGGGTGCCGTCAAAGCACTGCTCTGCCGTCCGCCTAGGGCTGCCTCAGCTGCCATAACGAGGCGAATCCAAAGTAGACACCACTAATACGATCGTCTTTGTTGTACTAGGTGAAAGCGTTGCTCTCTTCAAACTTCTCCATCCATTTGATACAGGATAAAACTGGGTCGGGATCCTTCCTCCTAGCCTTGTTCATGAACGAATACCATATGTTGTAGACGTCGTCGTAGGTGACAGAGTGGTCTCTGGAGAGCTGCTGCCCGCTGCCATTCATGATGCGAGTAAACTTGCCGTAATCCATGGTCAGTTGCTGCATGACTCGTTGAACGGTCGATCCTTCCATAATCATATTTCTAATAGTAGTCCTGACTGCTGCCGACTTTTGTCTTGATCCAATGTCGTTGATGCCATCCAAGGTGTGGTTGTGCCTGTATCTGCAACTGACGATGCGAGCCTGCTCCTTCTTACCACTCCTCACCTACATGCATGTCGTGGGGAAGAGTGTGATCTTAGCCGTACAACCTGAACTTATGCTTTTGTTCCGAATCCGTGTCTTTCCAGTAACCCCTCCTTTCTTTCTACCCTTTCGTTCACGCGAAGCCCCCCGGTACTGACAGTGAAACTTATGGCAGACCCACTCGTCTGTCGGTGCAAAAACGTGCTCGTATTTGCCTCTAGAGATAAAGTTCGTGCTGATGCTGGCGCAGTGCTGGGTCTTCCACTCTGCAAATTGGACTTGGGGGGGAATAAACTCCACGGTACCAGGGTTGGCCGGAGTAGGGGATTCAAGTCGCGCGACTCAGGCTCGATGCCATAACGATTTGCAGCTCGGATGATGTACTCATCCTTGAGTAATATCCCCCGTTCAGCATCCCACGCCACAGCGTTGAACTGCTCCGCCATTCGTGCTCTCAGGCTGTCGCGTACGCGTACAACGCTTTTTATTAATATGGGATCCATAGAAAGGAACACAATCGACATACATACTTACCTCTAGAGATTCTCCAAGTTCTGAGGCTATCATCCCGGAGATACCTCCTTCAGCAGCATCGTTATCACCGTTTATAGCGACATCCCCGTTACAAGCACCCTCGCTTTCTCTACCATCTTCGTCAGCTTCGTCATCACCAGCATCTGAAACTACATTAGCCATGTGATTGCCCCATGTTGAAAGTGAAGTGAAAGACGGCAGTGTTAGCGACTGATTGACTGATTGATATATACATCTTCACGCGTCTTTCGCTGCAGGATAGCACAAAGCTGTGCGGAAACCTTACCATAGCTTGGAGGCAGGAAATCAACAACTGCTCAATTTGGGCTCGAGAATCTTTGTCCAAAATGCCAGAACCTTCGGCCTTCTCATGCTCTGCAGCAGGCAAAGCCTCATCAGGCACCTCAAAGACAGGTGCAGTCTCCATCAGAGTAAAGAAATATCGAGGTGGGTCAGGGAAAGAATGGGGAGCGAAAGGTTGAAGACTGTGGACGAATGGCAAGGTTGACGCGTGAACCTGGTGCAAACAGTGGGTGGTGGATTTGTTCGGGTGGAACTAAGGGAGCTCCTGAACGAGTGTGACTTATCAAAACTTTTAGGTTTCTTTCTTTTTTTTTTCACGGTAGCCAGGTGCATAAACAGAACAAGGAGTTGATGGAGAGCCTGAGGTTGGATACTGAATATTTTTGTTCCACCACATAGAAACTCGAGAAGATCATTCCTGGAGCAGCGAATAGGTCTATCCACCTGCGCGAGAACACCATCTACAACTAAACCGCTCAAGGAAACACTCAGCGCGAGGACTGAAATCGAGCAGGACTTAGAAAAACAACGCTACTACTCATTGAACGTCAGTTTCTTCTCATTTGTTGGCTTGATATCAATACGTCATTCCTCTTTTTTCCCATCCCAGGTGCCAGAACCGAACTCTAGCGTGTTCAGCGCTCGGAGACACCATAACAGGACCGAAATGAGTTTTCTATGCTCGCTACTCCCCTCATTGTGGCAATACAGTTGGATCTATTTATTTGCGTGACCTCTGCGCTACATCCTTATCGGCCATCACCATCTCGACAGTCCTACCCCTTGTCTCCGGCACGAAATACCAGATATACCCGACGCCAAAGAATGCAAAGCCGCCAAACAATATGAAGGTTCCGTTGCCGAGAGCTTTGTTCAGAATTGGAAATATTAATCCAACAATGAAATTCGTTCCCCAGTTTACACCCGTCGCTACACTCGATGCGGACGAAAGAGCGTAGGTTGGCAGCATTTCAGAGATCAGTAACCAGGGGATGGGTCCCATCCCAATCGCGAACGTGGCAATGTATAGAAACACTGCTGCAACCACCAAATTACCAATGTTGCAATAGGCTCCAACAATCATCAGAATCGCAGAGAATCCAACTCCTCCACAGGAGACCATCATCAGTGTCTTGCGGTCGACGCGATCCACCAGGTATATAGATATCGCCGTCGCTATTAAGCTGCAGAGCGAAACCCCAACGGTGATATATTTGGCATTTCCAGACCCGAATGCGCTGCTCAGGAACGATGTTGAGTAGTACACCAAGCCATTGATTCCCGTCGCCTGCTGCAAAAAATGCACAACCACGCCAATCAAGGCCAAACCGCTGCACTCGGACCGGAAAAGGGCCACAATTCCATAAGGATGTTCTGTCGCGGAGCTGCTGAAGGTGATTGTAGACTCTGAATCACCCCGTTGGACGGGCTGTGCAGTGTCTGATAAGCCAACAGCGGCCCTCTTTTGCTCGGCTGTTGCGTCCTGTCCCAAAAGGAGGGTGACCATTTCCTCAAACTCAAGATCCACATCGATCTCGCCCTCGGGTCCTCTCAACCTCTGCAGTGCCGAACGAGCCTCCTTCAGCTGCTGCTTCGAGACTAGATATCGTGGGCTCTCGACCATGGTAGGCAAGATGAGGCACTGAATAAGCGCAGGCATCCCATTCATCGCAAGAACAAATCTCCACCCAGGGGGTGTGCTCCACACCAACCCGACAAGATTCGAGACCAAGAGCCCACCAACGAGCATGAACTGGTGTAGTGTGCCCATTGTGCCCCTTGTCTGCACGGTTGCAATCTCGCCAAGATATGTCGGAGCCACGACGCCACCCAGACCGCAGGCAAAGCCAACGAGGATACGCCCGATGATGAACTGAGCCTGATGAAAGGTGAGTCCGAGCACGAGAGAGCCAATGATAAAGATGGCGTTGTTGAGCATAATGGTGCGAACCCGACCGATCCGGCTCTGGATCCCACCGCCGACCAAACCCCCTAGACAGGCACCTAGACAGAACGAGCCGACAGCAAAGCCCTAAAGGGGGATAGATAGAGGATAAATAGAGAGATTGGTTGAGGAAGAATCAGCCATTAATAAGATTCCAAAAGTTTATAGCAAACGCGAATTAAGGATATGCATTTTTCGCACTCCGCGCCCCACATTCCTGTCATTCAGGAGGGGTGAACGCGATGTCTTCAAAGAAAAAAAAAGACGGGTGGACCCGGGGGCATCCTCCAAGATGGGCGAACGAAGTTGGTGCATGAGTATGAAAGGAAAAACAGGCCAGAAGGAGAACAAAAATTATAGAGTTGGGTTTGGACGTTATCGTTGTTATCGCAAGTAGGACATGAGGAAAGGCTAACAACGGACTCAAGATCGCTACTATTGTAAACAAACGATGCCAGACCACTGCAGACTACGGCATATGTGCACAATTGTGTACCCATAGAAAAAAACCCCTCCCTTCTCAGACCCGGACCCAACGTGAAAGCACCAAAATAAGGGACACATTCGCAGAATCTTGAAAGTATGAACGCAAGTAAGTGCAGCGAACAAAACCAAGCAGAAAAAGGAGGTTGCAGTAAGAGTTAACTTGCCCATAAGAGATCTGAGAACTCAAAACAATTAGGAAATCCATCCGTGATATGGTAAGGGTTGGGGCCGCATTCGCCGTTCTTGCCCCGAATGGCGGACTCGGGGATGTTGGGTGATCCGATCACGTAGCCCATGGTGAGCGATGTGAGCGATGTGATCAATCCACAACCGAGCATATATTTGGGCATGCCTTTCATTGCGCGCGAGTCCATTGTGTGCTGTATTGAAAAAGGCTTGGGAGCAGAGGCAGAGGCAATATCTCAGGGAGCAGATGACGAACAAGTGGATAAGAGGAGAATGAGGAGCGACGAATTGAAATTGGATGGAGCAAGTGCAAAAGTGGGGTATCAAGGCTCTATATATACAAAAACTGCCAAGAAAGATGAGAAAGGGAAACGCAAGACAAAATAGAGACTGAGAATCCTGCAAACATCTGATTTCCAACATTCTATGTCCAGACGACCAACAAGCTCATATAACGCAAAAAAAGAGTTCAGAGGGAGGAGGGAAGGGAGGTTACCGATGCTTGTGTGTGGTGTGGATAGCTACTGTCCGCGTGCAACCTTGCATACAACCACATTGAGCCATGAGTGAGGGGATACTAAAAGGAGCAAATGGGCCAAACGCCCTCATTGATTGCTCTCGCTGCTAGACATATTCGTTGAAGCTTGAGTTACGAGAGTGGTTCAAGATGATCTCGCTTTCTGATTGTTTTTCTCCTTTCAGGTGCAGTCTCATAGACTGCCCGCAGTAGACGGTGATGCTGGTCAAAGCGCACTCGATTGTCTCTTATTACTGCAGCAGGCTTGAATGCCCGTAATTGGGACCATGGATAACGCCTTGATGCACAAGACCTTGAGAGCCTCCGCCGAAAAGGGTCACAGCAAATCGATCTGTTAACACTTTACTGGCTTGGCATCAAGGAGACGATCGAGCGGGCAGGATGCTAATTTTGTTGCAGATTCTTCAAAGAATCTAGATAACAGCGGGAACATAACTGGTGATGTTTGAAATCAACTTTTTTGTCTTTTTTCGCACGGTCCCCAGGAATTAAGAGTGCTAGTGGATAGCAAAGAAGTGGACGGAAGGTAAGGGTTGGGTGGTTTTGCAGCATCACGAAATCTTTGTCAAAGCGGGCATTCATAGTGTGCCTTTCGCTACGATACATTCTCTTTCTTAATACTTCGCGATTCATGGAGCTTTCCGAATCTTTCATTAGAAGAAAGGTCCGCCAAACACAGGACTTACCCATTCGGGAGCCTCGCCATTGGTTCCGCCCTAATACGCATTCGTTAGGGTTGGCCAGACCGTGCATGTTGCATGATCGAAGCCCAGACATGAAACATGTCTAAGCCGAACAGTTTTTTGTACTCTTCCATGGACAGCTCAGTACGTGAGAAGAACCGCTACAAAGACGAGCTTCTTAAAATGGCTGCCATAAATATGCAATCGTCAACCGTCGCCAGAGATCAAAGAATCGAATCCTTTGGAAGAAAGAAAGTTGACCGTTCTAGATGAGAGGGAGAAACTGGCGCGTTGAGTGCGGAGAATGAAACGTCAAAGTCGATGTTTGACGCCATGTAGTCACCACTCAAGTAGCACGAACCCACAGAGGGACATCACTAGAGCCTTGTAGGGCCATTGCGCTGTGACCTTGCCTAATATCTACTCATTATCAACGAAGAACATACGGCAAGCATGCTAAAGCGCTCGACATGGGAGCTCTTCATCCAGTCCATACTGAATTCGGATGGTCGACTACCGACGGTCCCAAGTGGACTGTCTAGCATGAACGCAGATGCAGCCTGAAGGCTCATTATTACAACATTCCGCAGTTTTTGGGAAAGCGCCTTATACACCAAATGCAGCTGCATTCCATTATCGTTGTATAACACTCGGGAAGCACACAGGAAGCGCTGACCCCAATTACAGACCGTGTCAGACATCCTGTCTGTATAGCATTTTTGGCCTATATAACCTGCAAGCGCTAGGATTTGGTCCTTGTACATGAGACTACAACTTCATTCGTAGAAAATGTGCTAGCTCAGTTGTCAGAAATCTCTATCTCAGGAACGATATTACCTCGCGATCCCATCGCGCGAAAAGCCTCCTTTGCAAGTCACTACAAAACTATTGACTTGCTCTGCATACCCTCATCTTTTTTCGTTCCACATTCCTCGTTTGCCTTCGTAGTTCCTCTAACTGGCACTCCAACGGGCGTTAAATTAACGTCCAGTGCTCGAGTTCCTCCTTATACCGTCACTCCTGTTCCTGATGCCCAAGTTGTTGCTCATAAAGCCTCGTTTCCATGCATTACAATCGACGCTCATCTCACGCGCGCTGCTCGTGCACTATATTCATTAGGGCCCTGGTCTCGGCTTGATACGTCTCTTCAACCTCAAAAGGTCGCATCCGAGTCGCCTCCTTGCTGTCGTTAGGTTTACCTTTGACTGTTACACGCTGAACTGGCATAATCTTGCCTGGTTCACTCTTGAATGGCACACCCTTGGACGGTACACTTATGGTTATGGCCTATGCTGGTGTCCTCATGTTTGATGGTATTGTTGTTAACTATGTTTACGGGTGTTTGGACTGGCGTATTGGGCGATCCTGTTTGAATTATTTTTGTCGCTGTGGTATCAAGTGGACTACTGGAGTTGTGTTTGCCTTTGTCCCTTGGAATGGACCTCCACGGAGCTCGGATGACTGGTATCGGTCGGTGAAGTCAGGGGGTCAAAGTTCGTTGGTCCGGTGGCTCCACACCAGGTGTCACGGTCGTTGTAGAAAAAGAGGTAATTGTAAAACACTGCCTGCTTTAACGGCATGAAGTCAGAACTGTCATTTTGTAGAATCTGTGGGCGTCCCGATATATCATTTGCATGTTTCCATCTGCTTCTTGAGCTGAGCCTCACTGACCTCGGGAACGAGGTCCCAACGTAGCTCAGCGCAGAGCTTTAGTCGCATTTCATAACGCATCCGACTCTGCATGTCATGTTTGAGGCTGTTGTACTTGCAGCCGTTCTCGGGAAGGGTCCAGCAGTTGACGATGTAAGCCAATTCCTCTTCTGACCACTTGCAATCGATTAAAGGATCTGGGACTATGATAGCGTCCTGAGCGATCGGGCGTGGTGCTACTGCCGTACGCGTGGGCTGCCAGAGTGAAGATGATGGCTGATGCTGATGTTGATGGACGGCGACTCCCGGCACGGATGCATGATATCCACTAGATAATGTCCTTTCAAAATTTGATACAAGGTCAGCAAAATGCTATTTTTCAAAAGAAAAAAAATGGTCCTACTTACCCCTCCGGCGTAGCGCCTAGTCCCAGGGTGTGTGGCGTCCCGCGACGGCCTGGGGTTGATTTGTTCAAGTCTTTGGTGATATGGTGCTTGTGGTGGTGGGGATGGCGCTTCGCACGGAGGGGCGAGGAGCCACTCGTGGATTGGATACGAAGTGCATTCACCCACAAAGCGATTGCGGTGGCAGCGTTGCCGTCGCGACTCATTATTGCTCGACCAGCCCGAACGGCAGGGCAAATGGGGCTCGAGCAAATAACTGAACCCATTCACCTTGACCGTCCGCACAACCTTGCCCAAGACCCTCCTTGATGATGGTGTTTCAACTCGTGGAGGCAGCGAAGGCAAGTCTTGCTGGTTCTGAATTCATCCTGCATTGCTGTTACGGTAGACTTTGCGAGCTCCCTGGGGGGTCTTCATGCCTCCGCGCTTCGCGTGGCCATTAATACGGCACCCAACGCAGGTTCCTGACCCATGAAGTCGATCACCTAGATCTTGCGGAGGCCGGCGGGGCAGTCTTGGGTGTGGTGCTGTTGACAGCGCGAGCAAAATCCATTGCTGGGCTCGATCGTTGGGTCCGGGTCAAAAGTATAGAACAGAGCGTTAGCTGGATGCGAGTCGCACGACTTATGTATGTATATATAACGGTTTAGTTTACTACTCTATTGACAGATGAAGGGATAAAATCTAAGATGAATTAACTACAAGTGCAGTGAACGAATGGGTCGGTATCAACAGTACGATCCTCTTTCTTCTGCAAGAAGGCCGATCGAAGCATTGGTCGTATCAAGCGACACCGGCTCTTCGGTCGTCGCCATGGCTTCCTCATTCTTGGTCTCCTCCCTGTCGGATTCGTCTGCAGAGGACGAAGACTCGAGGGGACTGACAGGCGCCGAGACCCGGAGGGACTTGAGCAGATGATTACCATTGCTGTGGACAGCACTCGATGAGCTCACCACCGTACTACTGCTTGAGCTAACGCTGGAACTGGTACTCATGCGTTGCAGAGAGTGGGTACTCATGCTCATGCTGGAGCGTCCCGACGGCCATACTGTTGTTGATGTGCTGCTGGCATTGGCCATGGCGGCGGGGAACTCACGGCGAGGAGAGTGTGGGGATGACGGGGCTGCGTCCACGGAGCCGACCGTACGGCCATGTTGAGACACGGTGACATCGCTTGTCGTATGGATCATCATCCCGATTTCCCTCACCCCAGCAATGGGCGATGCTACCTCGCTCTCATTGTCCTCCCTGACCTGATGGTGCTGTTGTTGCGGTTGTTGGAGATGCTGCCGCACAAATGGCAGTGGTCCAGACTGAGCTACGGACCCAGATCTTGCTCGACCATTAGCCCGGGTGTGCTGCTGCTGCACGTTTTGTAGCTGCTTCAGACCCGAGAATGATTGCATTCTGGCCTTCTGTGTCGCCTCTAACTGCAGCAGCTTCGCCTTGGACTCCTCTAATTCCAACTCTAGCTCCATCTCTTTAGCACGCAGTTGCTCCAGTTCGCCTAGTTCACCCTCCAGGAACAGATTACGTTCATGCAGCTGCTGCATCTCTTCGAGCCTGGGCTCCAATGATTCCATGGTCTTGATCTGCTTCTCTAACTGTAGTGTCTTTGATCGAAGCAAAGCAACCTGTTTGGCCTGTCCTTCAAGCTGAGGCAATCGGATCTTGACCTTCTCTAGCTCAGAGGAGACGCGGTCGTATTCCTCCTTGTAATCTGGCTGGATCTTTGCCTGCTCTGCGAGGAGGCCCTCCAACTCTCTATTTCGCGTAGCCAAGAACTCGAGACGACGGTCGTCTTTGTCCTTGCTTCTGAAAGACTCAAACTCCTTGGTCAAAAGCGCGTGCTGGTTATTAGAAATGTTGAGCTTCTCTGACAGGCTCCGGTTGGCATGATTAATCTCTGCGTTGGTCGTCTCTAGCTCGGAGATGCGATCCTGAAGCGACTTTACCAAAGCAACTTGTCCTCCTTCCATAGCCTGTAGCTGAATAATCATGGCCTCCGACGAAGTCGCGCGAGTCTCCCACTCCATCATCTCCGATCGCAACTGAGCGGCAATCGTTGAGCTCGCCTCCAGTTTAGCGACTTGTGTCTCTAATTCCCAAACTCGCTTTTCATACTCTTTGGCCCGTACGGACAATGCTTCGTTCTTGCTATAAAGATCCTCCATCGCTACTGTCTTCAGGCTAAGTTCCTCCAGCAGGCGGTTCCGTTCATTCTCCAAGTCAATAAAGTGCGCCGTTCGAACTGACTGCTGAGGTTGTTGCTGAGTAAACGGTCTCTTTTCCAACTCCCATGATCGAATCTTGAGTGCATCCCGTTCTTTGCTAAGCGCCTCAAGTTCCCGCTGAAGCCTTTGATTCTGTAGATGTTGCTGAATTGAGCTACCACTGCTGTTGCTCATAACACTGCTTCCATGCCGCGCATGGTGCCGCTGTCCATTCATGGAGGCTGTCTCCAACACGTGGTCTACAGACGCTGACATCGCCCCGTTCGTCTCCAGTTCCTTGACTCTGGCGACCAGAAACTGGTGGTGCTTCTCCAAGTCCTGCAGCCTTGCAACCTGATGGGCTACTTCCATTTGCTTACGCTCCAGGCGGTGATTAGTGTCGAGCAGCAGGTCATTCTTCTCCTTGAGTCGATCCAACTCTGTGTTCGAATGGCGTAGCAGGTTCTTCAGATGAGTAATAGTTGATTCCTCGGGTGAGGATGTAGTCGTCACGGTTGACGATGAGGACGCGTTGTGAACTTTGCTGTAGCCAGATATACCATCTGCAGAAGTTCTTGAAGTAGATGCGAACTGACTAAGGTGTCGATCCAAGCCTGTCTCCAACTTATCAGAGATGTGTCGCATCAGAGCTTTCTGGAACTCCTCCGGGTCAAACTCGTTATCAGTCGTTGCAGCCCCTGCTGATGTGTTCGTGGTGCTGGCGGAACTGGTTATCATTGTAGACGTTGAAGTGGCCGTCTTTGGTGAGGACTCTGCACACGCGGCTCTGTTTTGATGAAGAATGGTGGATGGCGAAGAGCTGATACCAAGGCCGGTCGGCTGCTGCTCACACGGTTGGGGCGATGATATACCTAGGCCATTTATGAGTGCATCCTAAGAAGCTCGATATGATGAGCAAGTAATGAGCGTCAATGCTTTGTGCCAAAACACCAACGTCCATTTTAAAGTTCATTGATATGTCAAAGCTCTCTCCTTCTGTCTTTTTGTTCCTTCCTGTCGACGGCACTTACTCTGGAGTCGGCAGTACCATTCCTAGAAAGAGATGGCCTCGAGCCTGCGCGATAGCTTTGAGCATCCTCGCTGTCGCATTCTGAGGCCGTGGCACAGTCCGAGAGTGTGGATTTTTGTGGCATTGTTGGGGTAAAGGTTGGTGCTAGTGGGTTCATGCTACTGCTGCGCTTGTTGGCAGGTTGTATATCTGTTAGAGTAACCAATATACGACGAAGATGAGCGAGAGTGAGTTGGCTAGAAAGGCAGGTGAACAGGAGGCAATGGCCACAAAAGAGTGACCAACAGCGTGCTTTGCACCGATTGCAAGGGGTTGAGCAGAGTAGGGAAAACAGACTGGAGCAATGGGGATTCAAGAACAGTTCACCGAAGGTGTTCAGAGGGGAATTGATAAGAAAAGAGAGAGTGAAAACAATGCAAAAGTGAAAAGGGGCTACGGGTGCATGGACGAAAAAGGGCTGAGGAGCGAGGGCGAGGAGTGAGACGAGGTGGCGAGGAAATTGCATGAAAGAAAAAATGCAGTCTGACGAGTTACCATGGGAAGTGCTGCTGCTGTTGCAGAGTCCACTCGGGGTGTGTTCGCTCGATCGCTTGCGATCAAGGGCTGGGCGCTAAGGAGAAGTCGCGTTCAGTTATGAGACAAAGATGCTGATGGTCAGGGGCAAAGTAAGGAATACGCCTAGACACGTTCCCATAAGCAACTGGGTGCGTTTGTCCTGCTCTAGATTTCCGCACCTGAGTGCAACAGCAATGTGATAGCACGCAGTAAGCCCGCAGGACGTCGTTCCTTATCTGAGAACCACACTTTGGTCCGATGCTCTCAGTAACGAGAGCGCACAAAGATCGGCCTCGCAGATGGAGCCAGACGAGTAGATCGACAGTCTATTGCTTTGAGGAGCACCTGGCCCCGTTTGAACCTGCTGGTCATTCAAAGCACACGCGCACAAACGTGCTTCCGTGCCCGCAGTCTATCAAGGGGCTGCAATGGCTTTCTCAACTCGTCCGTTGGTCCTCCAGAAGCCAATCTCCTCAATTCTGTACTTAAATGATTGCCCTTGTACTTTTTTTTTTTTGCCCCTTTGCCCCTTGCTCCTTGCCCCGTGCTGCACCTGATATTACTGTGTACCAAATGTAGGTTTGTAGTCGAGGTCCCCGCACCGGAGAAACCAACGTGCAACAAAAACAATGTTACAGTATTTACCTGGGTAGCAAAACCTGGAGACGACGAGGGAGAGTCGCCCAAATTACCCATGGTCGCCCTGTGATTGGTATGCCGCGGCGGGGGTACGGAAGGCATCCTACAGGCAACACTTGAGGACGACCATGACGTGGCAAGAGCAAGCTCAGGGATGTCCTCGACAGAGCGTGGTTTAGTGGCGACATTGGGCATCTTCAGAAGAGCCTAGCTCATAAGGACAATCCCGGGTTAGGCATATACAACGAACAACTCATTGGAGAGGTACTTTGATAATGGGACAGCACTGTACAACGACCGTAAGGTGTGGTTCTACATTTCTCGTGTACCTCTGAGGTTGCATTCCTGGATACAAGCTCTGTATACCGCGCACGCACTTTACAAACGGTCTCGTGCGCCAGAGTAGAGTCGCCTGTGGAAGGGCAAATGAAGAGCGCGGCTGTCGCTGACTGCTTCGGCAAATTAATGTTGAGGCGGCGCGGACGGGCAGAGAGGCTTGCAGATGAGAGAGAGGAGAATGACATGGAGCGTGAGGGTGGGGTGCCTGACGCGTACTGCAGCGAAACGCGCTGGGGCTTTGCCTGAGCCATTGCTAGCGAATGCTTGCTTTCTTTGCTGGCTGTGCAAAGAAGAGAAGGATGATGAAGCGTGTCAATACAAAGTGGTGCCCAAGTCAGTGATGGAAGCGCTTTTCTGTGCGCGTGTTCGAAGGGCGAGTGTTCAGAAGGAGGGAGGGGTCGCAAGGGCAAGAAGAGGGGCTTTAGAGCAAGCTGGTGCGGATTGGGATCCGAAGCAAGAAGGAACGGGAATCAGCCGGGTGTCGAGTGCCACGCGACGATATGCTGAGGGGGCGGCTGCTGGTCTGGAGGATGCTATAAAGAGGACACAAGAGCGCGGAGTGTGCTATTGAGGTAACTCACTGTGTTCTTCTCTCGTGCTCAATCGTGTTGGCAAGGACGCAAGCGACGCAAGAGTGATAGCGACGCAAGAAGAGTGAGTGACAGCGACGCAAGAGTGAGCGAGCGTGAGTGAGAGATGAACAGGGTGTGCGTGTGAGTGCGAATGTGAGTGTGAGTATGCATGTGTTCTTGACAAGGCAAGATGTGGACAGGAGAATTCAGATGATGCTGAGAGAAATAAGACGAAACACGGTGGTGCAAAAAAAACTTTGATGCAAAAAGTGTATTTCGACGGTTGGGGTGAGATAAATCATTTGCCGGCGCGCCAGCTCTTGCTCTGCTTCCCTTTGCCCTTCTTGTTAAAGCGCTTGCCACCGCTCTGCTTTACCTCCTGGATCTCGTCAAACTTGCGCTTGTAGTAGTCGCGTCCAGTAAGGTCCTTCATGACCTCGCCCGTGATCGTCGTAGCGCGCTCCTTTTTGGTCAGGCGCGAAGAGTAAAACTCCGTGTTGCCTTCGATGATCGTGCCAACCTGGAAGTACTTTGGGAATTTGGGTTTGCCCTTCTCTTCGCGCTTGTAAAACCGCTTGGGGTCCAGCACATTGCGCAGCTTCAGGATCTGGAGGTCCCGCTTCAACTCGGGCGTCATCACTTGCTGAGGAAGATCAAACCAACTCTTCCCTGTTGTCTTTTCTCTCTCCTACATGTGTGCACAGGTGTAGCGTTAGTTTCATGAAGGATGATTCAGGCAACAACAGCGGAAAACATTTAGAGAGGGTGCATGGCAGACGAACCTCCTTCTTTTGCTTCTTGCTGATGTGGACCTTTTCCGCATTCATGTTGATCTCGCAAGTCTCCAGAGCCGATTTCGATTTCAATCCTGGGCTGCCTTTATCCACAACCACGACGGAGCTCAAATCAACCTTGGCTCTGACGCCGTCCTGCTTGATATAGATGTCTTTGCTATCAAGTCCTGTCTCCAACTTGGGGAAGTTGAACCTTGGCTCTTCCTTCTTTCCCTCAAACATAGCCTTTCGCTTGAGCGAAGCCTGCGCCTTAACGAGCAATTCATCCAAATCCTCTCCATCAGAGTTTGAGTCCAAGTCAGAGTCAGCGTCAGAATCAGAGCTTGGGTCGTTCGAATCCGCCTCGCCTTCATCCTCACTCTCTCTCTCTTTGTCTTCCTCGGCATCAGAGTCATCGTGCTCATTTTCAGAGTGTTCCTGGTCCTGATCCTGATCCTGCAACTCTGCGTCTATGCTCTTTTCGCAGTCGCCCTCCGTGCCCATTGACAACCCCTCAGCTCTAAGCGACTTGCGTGGTGCCTCGACTTCATGATCGTTATCGATACTTCCTAAAGACGGGCTGCTGGAATCTGGCGTGGGTGTGGAGCTCTCTACAGTCTCTGAGCCTTCGTCGGCAACCATAGGCCGTGCCTTGCCCTTGGCTTGTCTAGCTCGGCGCGGCGCGCGCGCAGGGAGCTCCATGGTCTCCAGCGCCGATGCGTTCTGCCTGCTCCTGTTGCGGGTTGTGACCATGTTTGAAATTATAGTAGGGAGGATATATATGAGGAGGCAGTCTGTCGAATAATGACAGAGTTTGTCGACGGCGATGGCGGATAGCGAATGTAGAAAGAGATTTGACGATTTTGTCGATGGAGAGAAGCAATGAAAAGCTCACTAGCCTTTGCTGTCTTTTGGAGAAAAAAAAAAAGAAAAAAAAAAAAAAATAGACGAGACGACTGCTTTTTTGTAAATCACGCGTCGGGAAACCAAAAGACTGCCCGCTGAACGGACCCTGCTTCCACGGACCGCCCTTTCCTTCCCGCCTCTTGTCGACCTTCAACGCCCTCCTCCTCTTCAGCCCTATCTGCCTGTGCCTCTGCTCCAGCCCTTACCCTGCCCTCCTCTCTCTCTCTCTCCCTCCTTCTCTAGCTGCATTCTCCCTCAGGATGGGCGCTGCCGACTCAAAGTTGGCATTCAAGAAGAGCGTCTTCCGGCTCTTTGAGGAGCGTGTAAGTTCTCTTGCCTCTCTTGTCACCTACTCGCCCCCCTCCCCCCCTTCTCCGCCGATTGCATACGAAGCTTCACATTTCGACCACCTGGCTTAACGCATGGGTTCATGGAGAGTCTTTTCGACAATATGAAAACTGTGCTGAGTGAAGCTGAGGCACGCTTAGCCTTGGGATGGTTCAGAGAAACTCTCTGAGGAATAGCACAGTGCAATGAAGTTCCAACAATCACAACTGTTCGGTATTGCAGCTCACGCGTACTTATGCTGACATTAACGCGCGTCCTTCCCTGCTTAATAGAGCATTCCCTCCTCTGCTAATTACTACTGGGAGCAAGTATGTTCATGGTTCAACGAGTAGGCTTTGTTAATGGCGGCGGCAGCTACACTCCTAGCTCTCTGTGTGATGTTGCATTTCGTCGTCGAGCGAAACCCATGTTCTTCCCCCCCTTGATCACTTTGGAGCAGCCCGTCTAATGTAAAGGTTGCCTCGACACCCCCTCGAACTAGTTTTGGACCCTCCCCGAGTCTGCAGACGATGTGTTTTTGCTCGTGGGCTCGCAGGATATCAGGCGCGTGCGGAGTGAAGCCCGTGAAAACCTGGAGTGCCTTGTGGACAAGGTAGGGGGAACGCTTTACTTTCTCATTTTTAAGCCCACGCTAGAGTTGTTCATAGGAAGTTGCCCGCGCAGAGGTTTAAACGTCAGTTCCATGCCCTTGTAGATACTGGGTCATCTCTTTCAGCTGTGTGACTCCCCGCAGTTCATGACTCCGCACGCTCCTGCGATTCAGGTGCTTAATTGTGTGCGAGTGCTGACTCGGATCCTTCCCTTTATATTTGAATCTGACGAGCTGATGAAGTGGGAGGAGCGTTATTTCTGGACTCCTCACGCAGTAGTCGCGTCGAGCAAGGAGCATCCCGCGCCGTTGTCCGGTGCAAAAGCAACATCAGTCCCAGAATGTGAGATACAACCGATGCCGCACTTGGATCAGCCGGATCCAATGGCGGGGACTTCAAGAACCGATGACCAGGTAAAGCAACCATGTATTCAAGAATCTGGAAAAATTTGACCTAAAAGCCATGGTGTTTGGTCGATTGATATCAAGATACCTACGACACCAGCTACTAGAACTCGAGGAAAAGGCGATGCCCTTGCGTGGACAGCGCCTGATAAAGACTCTTCTTGATCTGCTATTCACCTCTGGATTCACACTCCCTACAGCACTTGAAACGAGGAGGCGGGTGAGCCATGTCATATGGTAAAGCATCGACTCTTGCCGCAGCTTGTGTCGAAAACCCCACTATTTACATTACGCCACTAAAACCTTTGTGCTCTAATTTAGGGATGCAGGCATCGGCTCTTCTAAAGCAATCGGGTCATCAAAGGAACTGGATGATAACCGGACAGAGATCCTACGACTACTATTGGTACTCTTCTCTCGATCCATGTACATATCGCCTGCCGCCATCGCCACCACAGAGAATCGCTGGATCGATACTGTTGTTACTGGATCAGACCGACAGGCCACACTAGCGATCCTCTGCAGTCTTATCAACTCGGCACTAAAATACAACCCTTCGGGATGGGGTTTACCCTATAATCACGTAGTATTCAGCGATCAGAAGGAGTTGTTGGTGATGCTCAGCCTGCAAACAATAGTCGTGCTTTTGGACTATCACGTCATTGAAACCTCCCAGCCTCAGTCTCCATGCTTACGAAGGATTGAGGAACATGCGAGAGTTGTAGACCAAGGATTAATGACGTCAGTCAGCTCTTCAGCGTCCTCATCAGCAGCGACAGCAGTAGCTTCGACGACATTACCAGCACAAACAGCAGGCGCGGGAATAAATAATCAGTTCCAGTATTACCTTTCGAGGTTACACCGGGAACAGGACTTCGTATTTCTGACGGACGGGCTGTACCGTATTTTGAGCAACCCCATGGCAGTAAGTCTGGCTGGCGTAATGGATTTCTTGTCTACGCGTTACTTATAATGGTACACCAATTTAACCCGCATACATAATTTTTTTAAAACCAAACTGCAGGCCAGCAGCACCTATCTTCCAGGATCAACAAAACAAGTGAAATGCTACCACGAAACCCTGATGCTTTGCTGGAAGACCCTGGAGCTGAATAAGGTAGGATAAGACCTGAACCAAAGACTCAAATGTTTACACATCACCTAATTTCTTCTCTCCCAATCGCATAAACCACCCATCTTATTCTTTTCTATACGGCGTAGCGTTTCCGCACGTATCTTTTGGAAACTAATCGAGTACTTGACATCGTGGTGATATTGCTCTACTTTTCACTTGAGCATAAGTTAGACACATGTAAGCGCACATGGATTGATCGGGATCGCGCCCTCTCTTTTAGTGTGCTACCCTGACGCCAATCTCTAATGCCTATTGATGACGCTAGCACACATTGGTCTGGTCAGGATGTGCGCCTGTATGCTGCAAACGCTATCCAAAGACCGTGCGTTTGGTCACTGTTTGAACAGGCCATTTGATGGCCACGGCTCCCTGCCCGCAAACGTCAGATTTCAAGGCTTTCATGGGACTTACGGTGACTATCTCATTTGTGTAAGATGCCTCGATCTGGACATAAAGACTTATATCGTTTACTATAAAAAATGTAGTTCCCGCGTCTAACCATTGACTTCCTGGCTGTTTACAATTCGCTCTTCTGTAAGTCCGTGCACCACCTCATTTCTACAACCAAGCGAGCTCTCCGATCACTCTATCCAGCCCTGATATCAACACTCTCCAATGTCTCATCCTGCATCAAGAATCTCTCGCCCCTGGCATCGAGCCGACTGTTGCAATTGACAACGTCGTTTGCGTCTCCGTCTTTCCTTCTGGCTGAGGAGAGCAACCATGAACTTTTGGGTACTCTATTAGATTCGGTGTGCAGCATGCTGTACTACCACGCATCGGGTAAGCGAATGGCTTTTCTAGGGAGTTTGACATGGGTATCTGAAGATGCCTTAGGAACGGTGTCCTCTCAACCTTGCTGGACAGATTATCTAACAGCTAGTTGCTTCCAGATAACCCGCATTTGATTTACACGCTGATCCAGTACGAGTCCAAGATTCAAACCATGGCTCGATTCACGCTACAGCGCGGTCTGGCTGATATTCACAAACTGCGCTATCTTAAAAAGGAGATCCCGCATACTGGTCCTTTGTCAAGTGAGAGTGGTCAAGCCAGGACTTCAGACAATCATCCGCGACGACCAACTGCTCAACGACCTGACTCACAACAAAGTGGTATTGGAGAACCTTCAACGGAGCTATTGCATCTTATTAACCGCGACAATACAACGCTCACAGAGTCGTCTCTCATCTCTGGACCCACTTCTTGGTCCATTCCGCAGATGTCCTCCGACCCGGTACCGCCATCCTCACGCTCACTCTCTCCACACAGAAGAGAAGGAATTTGTCCACGGAGTGGACCGCTGGTCATGCCTGCCCTCGTACGACCGGATAGTTCAGATTCTATCATAGCCCCGCCGAGTGATGGGGGAGGACACGAGGGAGATGTTGAGGACGAGGGGGGCCTGTCCACAGTCTTGAAAAGCCCCAAGGACCGATCGATACATGCACTGTCAGAAAAAGCCCGTGGTAAATTACCTGAGAAGGAATATCAGAACTCCTCTTCGTCGACAATGGTCCGCGAGGAGTCAAGCTGTGAACTGGAGAGTGACGATATACGGTCACTGCAACTCAAACGTATGCCAAGTCTGTCAAACTTAACCTCAGCCGCGTATCCCCCGCGTCCCCCGCTCTCTGCTCGGAGCTCCAGTTACTCAAGTAATCAGCAAGGACAGACCACGACGACGGCTCATGACGTGGGCCTAAATGGCTTTATTCCAACAGAAGAATGGGTAAGAATGTGACCAAGCCAGCATCTTTCCTACTTTTATGCAGCCTTTAGCAAACGAAAAAGACAACCCGAGTTGAAATGAACTGACTTAGATCGTTGGGTGCAATTGTAGGTTCAAGGGTGGATGAAAAACCTTCGGTTTGAGCCGCTCTTGATCATGCTTCAGTGCACTATACCTGAGATTGAGTCCATTCACGCCATGAATGACCATCAGGTACTCGAGCATATCCGGACAGACATTATCCCCATGCTCATCAAGCAGGTCCTTCCCGAGTCTGGGAAGCCGCCGATCATCGTCCGCAAGTTTACCTGGATCGACGCGCTTGTGGTATGGTTCCAAGGATTACTTTGGAGTCAAATTTATGTTGGAGGTTGCGGCCGTCTTGGCCGGCAGGGTATGGGGGTATGGTACGATACAGGAGTTCGATTGTTCTGCATTAGGACCGTCACTCCTGTGTCTTCTGCCTTGTCGGCTGCCAACGCTGCGAGCGCTGCAGCCGCCGCCAATGTGGCTTCGGCCGCTGCAGCAGCTATCAATCGCGTGGCTGGATCCACGTTTGCGACACCTACAGCCCAATCCGCAGCCTCCGCGACTACGTCGCAGAACCAAGATCATTCTATCCCGAGAACCACTATCTAACTCTCCGGCTCTTTCGCAGCGCATGCGTCCGGTAAGCGAGGCGCTGGGAGTCAATCACGGTTAGCAGACATCAACCAGCTCAGCCGCAACTACCGCAATGGCTCGTCCAAGTCCAGCCCACACCAACCACATTGGAACAAAACTGCGCTGTAACAATTCCCACCAACGGCAACGTTGATAGATGTCGAATAATGAAAATAGCATCAAGATCTGATAATTCCCTCCACCCGAGTGCATTTGCGGTCGTAGGCATAATGAGATACTGTTGCAATATATTGCGGGCATAGTCATCTTTGACAGCACCATTACTTAAACATGAGCGTGAAAGGATACCCCGGGTTCTTGACTCTGAAGACCTGAATCAGTACGCTGAACATGAATGCAAACAGACCCATAGACACCCAGACGGCGATCCTCTGCGACAGTGGGTTCTCGATTCTGGGCACGACCGCGATCAATGCAATGACGCTGCCAGTCAGAGCAGCATCTATGGAAATAACAAAAATAACAAGGAGATTACAGCATGCTTAGCATGAGCTGTCTGTTGCTTATCGTGGTCCCTTTTTTCACAGATATCAGCAAGCAAATTCCAAGTCGCCTGTCCAAAAAAAACTTACAGAGCACGGCTACGATCTGGGTTTCAAGTCCAAACTGGTTCTGAAAGCCCTGGGCAATAAATCCTGGGCGACCATCTCGTCCTGGAACAGTGTAAGGGGGGTTGCGGATTTGGTTCCACATGTGTCCCGAGATCATGACGAAGATGATAAACTAAGGACAAGAGAGAAGCTGGGGATCAATACAATTTTCCATGAAGGATGATATGCATCGATTGGATGGGCACTTATGGCCTCCAGAGTTATTGTTACCATGGATCCAGCAGACCAGATGTACTTGCTTCCAAAAATCTTTCCTGCCTTGGTATAAAGAACGTAGATCGAAAAGAGCACGCTTACGACCCCGAGAACATTCACAGAAAAACCGAAAAAGTCAAAGGGACGCTTAACCCTCATGTCAGTGCCTGCGCGAGCGTTTAGCCAGTGGGCAAATGTTTCAGCTTGGAATCCACTAGTTTGAGGTAGAGCGTGAGAACTTCGTCAGCGTCATCGACATCGAGACTCGCACACACGTACACACATACACACATACACGCGGATCCGGGCTATCTAGCAGGCAGGTGACAATGGATATATGTATTACCTTTTGCCAAAGTCATAACGGTCAAATGCGGGTTGGCCGGAAATAGCATCCGAGGCAGGGAAGAACAGTACGGAAGGTGCGCTGTTCATGCCAAACTTTTGGAAGATGGCCTGTCCAACCTTGAAGTCCAGGACACCAAAGAACAGCTGCGACTTGTCGGCAAGCCTGGACCAGCCAGCAGCCACAAGTTTATACTCTGGGTCAAAGTTCCTACATAATTGTGCGTAGTTTAAGGAGACAACTAGCGCGCGATCAGTTTCAAACTTCGGTATACTCTGCCCAGGTGTCTGTTGGCAACCTGAACTCCACTCTGGTTGAGAACAAAAAAGACGCGACCACAGCGCAACAACCTACAGGCAAGGAGCGCAATTGAATTCAGGACTGACGGCGGTGAAAAGGACGACCATGGAATAGTTTCTGGGCTTGGCCATGACCTCCTCGAAAGCGTTGGTGTCGAGCTCGATGATGCCCTTCGTATTCGCAGCCTTAGCATGAAGACGAGCGACCTTCTTCTGCAACAGCTCGTGCGCGTTCATCTGCGGTTGCGCGTCGACCACGACAAAAGATGATGCCGACAAGATGGCAATGACGGCCAGGACGAGGGCCAGCAGCAATTGCCTTGAGTAATGTCCCATGATGTGGTCTATATTTCGCTCGGGTGGAGAGGGTACCGCTGCTTGCCGCTGATGTCAGAAAGTCGAGAAGGCGGAGGCAAGGTTCTGTGGATGGAGAGATTAGAGAGATGTAAAACTACTACTACTGGTCCTACTCAAATATAGAGTCGTATGATAGTAAACCCTCTAAATGTAAAAATATCTTCCTTCAAAATCTTCACGCTTTGCGTCAACTCGCCGGGAGACCGTTGCCCCTTGAGGGCTCGGTAGCCGTCGCAAGGCAGCGCTTTAGATTTCTCGCGAGTTAACAATCTGGCCATTGGTGCGCTCTTATGATCAGCAGCACCGCAATGGCTATATTGGTCACGGCATTGGCCGCAACCGGGACACTTGATTGCCCGTCGCTCAACTTCCCCAATGTGTGACATTGGCAGCAGGTGATGCGGAACTCGTCCGCGCACAGAACAATATAGGTAAGTGCTTGGCACTGGAGTAAACGATAAGAAGATGAGTTCAACAATGTGCATTCACGATTGTTAGTCCATGGCGATCTTGGCATACATATTGCGTTACCTCCTTTTTGAGCAACGAAATGAAATCTTGGTACCGGACTACACCTCGCTTGGTTCCAAAGGATCCATCTCCGACCACAAATAGGGGCTGTGGTCCCGATCCTGGTCTCCGTTTTCCTGCCAGGCCTGTCGCTGAGATTATCTGATCAACAGCCTTGTTTTAGTCGCTTGCTTGGCTGTTTGTGCGTAAATGCCTTGAACTTTAGAGGCTCTTTCTGAAAAAACTGTCGAAGGTGGCGCTGAACTTAAAGTATCGATACGACATGAGCCTGAATAGAAGCGGTAAGAGCCACACACGCAGTAGTTTGATCGCCTTCCTGAGCCTGTGAGCGCTTGATATTGTCGCGTACTTGGCTCTAGGATAAGCGTAGTATCCTAGGCCATGCTTATTTCGCCTTTTAATGCCTTGTCGACATGCGCCCCCTTTTTACTGAATGCCTTGAATTATGTAGCAGGGGTAGGGTCAGTAGGTGGAAAAGAGTTGTCTTTGTACTAATGATCTAACCTAGACTATATAGTGGTTGTGACTACTGGTACTACTGTTACACCTTCCCCTTTTAAAAATGGATACCATGTGTCGTTTTGAATTCGTCGATCAACTCGGAGCAATGTGTGAGGTTGTCGAGTGGTTCCAGGTGGCGGAGCTGCGAGGGTAGCCCTTCCAGAGGATGAGGAACTGGTGCTGACGTCGGTAGCGTCTGTACTCGAGGATGGCTTCAGCCTCGTATTCCTCTTCGCCGTCAATGATCTCTGGTGGTGGCATTGCGGGGGCTAGTGGTCCGAGGGCTTCTGGCGAAGGCTTATATTCTTGGAGGCGGTCTACGTGGAATACATCGTGAATCTTCATGGTCGGTGGCAGTTCAACACGGAACGAGACAGGCGAGTGCTGCTCCAGCAACGTATAGGGTCCGATGAAGCGAGGCTGCAATTTGCGTGAGGGCTGGTTTTGGTCCGCAGCGACTGTTGTTGTATATTGACCCTTAACATAGTATGTGCAGTCAGATAGCTAGCAGAGCACTCAGCCACCAGGGACCCGCCACTATTTAAGGCACCCTGGAGCCTGTCATTAAAGATCCCTCTCTTGTTCTCATTCATTCTTGGTAATTTGCCTGCTACTTCTCAACTGTGATGTGATCTGTGTTCAGCAGCACCTGATCTCCAACCATGAACTTGTGGTCTCGGCGTCGCGTGTCGGCATTCTTGGCCTGTCGTTCCTGTGCCAAGGCTAGGGCCTCCTTTGCGATGGTCAAGGAGGTGTGCTGGTTCGCCATGAACGTCTCCACCGTGGGAACGAGTGTACTCCGGGGTAGGAGCAACGATGCCGGTACGCGTGGGTGGAAGCCGGCGTTCAGAAAGAAGGGGGAAAATCCTGTGGTGGCTGTTGTATATTGACCCTTAATAGCAGAATGTGTGCAGTTAGAAAGTTAGCAGAGCACTCAGCCACCAGGGACCCGCCACTATTAAAGGCACCCTGGCGCCTGTCATTAAAGATCCCTCTCTTGTTCTCATTCAATCTTGGTAATTTGCCTGCTACTTCTCATTTTTTTGAATGAAGAATTGAAGGATCTTTGGATTGAAAAAACACGATATCGATCGACCCATCATCTGGCGTATCCGGCATCCGTGCAGCCATCAATGACTATGATATTTAAAAAAATACCATTACGCTCAGGCACAGCAAGATCGATAATTATCGACGGCTCTCCTCTCTGCGTCAGGCACAGCCTAAAACAAAATCCGTTGCCTTTCGCTTGTACTACAGCGTACTCAAAGCAATCTTAACTAAGATGCTGAATATCCGTCCATACAAGGATAGGGCCAATGTTGCCTCTTGTAGACGCCAAAAAATGGCTGTCCTCCCTTCATGTGCAGCCGAAGTAACTCCGGTCATATTAGTGGGCACTCACGCAAAAGAAAGCGGCGCTCAGCACTCATAGAAGAAAAGGCACAAATAAAATTTTAGTTTTACACATCTTTATCTCCCGCATGCATACAATTGATCAGATGAGGAACCAATCACAAGATGACATGCGAATGGCGTGATCGGGCAATGACCATCACAAAACACATTTAAAATGGGAACGGTGAATGGCAATGGCAACCTGCTCCATTCTGTCCTCACAACTTCACCCTTTCTAAGAACGCACTGCCATGTCAACTTCCACCTCGAGCAACGTCTCTGTTATGGAGCAAATAAGCGCAAGCAACCCTTCACGCTGTTCTTCACCTCCTCTGTCCTCCACAACTACTGCTGCTGGCAGCCACAACAACAAACGCACGAACGTCACAAAGGCTGCGTCATCAAGAGTCGCGGAGCCCAAAGTTCAAGGCAACTCCGACGCCCTCAATATGAGTCCGCTCTTGCCAACCCCTGGTCAAACACTGCTGGACCCACGTCTCCACCATGAGTTGTCGCCCTACAAGTGGGAGCCGTCGCAAGAAGAGCTCAACGTCGCACATATTGGAGCTCGTTGAAACGTGTAGGCAAGTTTTATGGTAGGAAAGTAAGTGAGAAAAAGATGTCGGTCCACACTGACCACACACCGGTATTTATACATGTTTATTGTTACTACAGAGATGTAATGTTGGGTAAATAGATAGGTGAAGGAGTCATTGCCAAGAGATGGATAGCGGAAGGCTATAGCCTGGCGCGTGTCCTAGCTTCTGAATGATTGGCCATGATCCTAATTCATTAGACGTTACGCCAATACTACATAGCATGGGTACCGGATGACTGATCCGGACCAGGAACATCTTTCTGGTTCATGTAGTTCGTGCTGGCGAAGGTCCATGATTGGTACCTGGAGCCAAGCTTCTAGATATGACATTTTGTATCTTCTAGGCAAGCACTTTCACTGTTTTGATTGGACTCGTTGGTCTTTGTTAAGGAGTCTACGATAGTAGACGCGTTCGTATCTCTGTGTACTTACTACTGGACTCTGGTGAATATTGCACACTCGTAATGCCCAAGCCATCCTCCGACGACTCGAGACGTCGCAGACACTCTGGACATCCAAGCTTATTGCCGAGATGTGTGACAAACACCAGATGCACGACCAACAAGAAGTGTTCACACCCATTATCCCTCTGGCCAATAACGAGGCCGATCTTAGGATTGCCAAATACCGCAATGCCGTCCAAGGATGTGAGAAGGAAATCCGAGGTGTCAAACGAGCCCTTCGCGGCTATGCCTGCGTTTTTGACCGACACCATGAATTTGGTGATTCAGGAGAAACCACCAACAGCATTGAGAGTCGCTATATATTTCATGGCGAACACCTCGGGCTGCGATCCAAGCGCCAACGACAAACCAGACCTCAGCTGAACCCAGCATTCCAATCGGATGTAACCCCCGAACCAGACTCAGCTCTGCATATGGAACCGCATCAGTCTGACAAGGAAAATAAGGAGCCGCAGTACCCTGGCGATAGCTCAACGGATGACTCCCCTTCCGCTGATGAATGGGTATTGATGCCTGGAAAGAACGCTGTCCCGAAAGAGGAGCGTTGCACGAAGTGTACCGACACATATGGCCCAACAACCCCACACCGAGAAGAAAATTGTCATCGATATGGCACTAAGCAATGACGCCATGATAGAAATAAAATACAAACCTTATCTCATTTAAACATTGTTCCAATGAAACCATCATCCTTCGAAATGGGAAAGCTCTCCCTCTGATCATGGTATTCGAAGCTGCTATAAACTGCTCCGCATTGATGTAACATTTCAAGTAGGGTTTCTGATCGGCTGGATCGGATCGTATTTGAGGCTGTCGAAGTACGATCCGAAAATACTAGGGCATATACGATACGATACGCCATACGAAAGTTCGTATGGGGAGAAGAAAAAAAGCCGATCGGATCGGCTTGCTATTGTGTTCGTATGGACTTCGGATCGTATGCTGATCGTATCGCTTTCGTTCTTTTTCGGATCGTATGCTGTTCGTATGGCCTTCGTTCTTTTTCGGATCGTATGCTGTTCGTATAGGTTCGTATGGCAGTCGGATCGTATGCAGATCGTCTTAGAGGTTCGTATGGCGGTCGGTTCGTATGGGACTTCGGCAATCCGATGTTCGGATCGTATTTTATGTAGAACAACCGAATCCGATACGAAAACCTGTCGGATCGTATGGAGCCTCTATCCCATACGAATGAATGGCATTCGGATCGGATCGTACTTCGTATTTCGGCTCAACGCCGAAACCCTAATTTCAAGTATCCGTCGTTGTAGTAGGGGTCAGGTCAAGTAGGTGGAAAAGGAATGTATTTACAGGTATCGTACTACTCTACTACGGTTTCTCAAACGTCGAGTCGAGTCGAATACGCACCCCATTCGGGTTCGACTCGACTTTCTGGTGTCGAATGTCGAATACGTTCGACTCGACCTATGTCGAATGAAAGCGTTATTCGACTCGACCATCATTCGACTCGACAGCATTCGACTCGACGATATTCGGCTCGACAGTCATTCGACTCGACTGATAATCGACTCGACAGCCATTCGACTCGACTGATATTCGACTCGATAGCCATTCGATTCGACACTCCATTCGACTCGACACTCATTCGACTCGACTGATAACCGACTCGACACTCATTCGACGCGACTGATATTCGAGTCGAAAGTCATCCGGCTCGACGGATATTTGACCTGATCTTCAACTGACCCGACAGATACTCGACTCGACGCTCATTCCACTAGCTCTATTACTTGAATCGACCTTTATTCAGTCTATTTGTCGAATATCCGTCGAGCCGCATGAGACTCGAGTCGAGTATCAGTCGAGTCGAATGAGTGTCGAGTCGAATGGCTATCGAGTCGAATGAGTGTCGAGTCGAATGGAGTGTCGAGTCGAATGAATGTCGAGTCGAATATCCGTCGAGTCTAATGAGAGCCATGTCGAATGGAGTGTCGAGTCGAATGAGTGTCGAGTCGAATGGCTGTCGAGTCGAATGGATGTCGAGTCGAATGGAGTATCATTCGACAAGTGTCGAGTCGAATAGACCCATCATTCGTATTCGAAAAGTCGAGTCGAACCCGAGTCGAATGTCGAATGTCGAATATTCGTGAGAAACCGTATACTCTACTCTATATAGTCGTTGTGACTGGACACTACTGTTACACTTTCCCCTTTTAAAAATGGATCCCATGTGCTGTTTTAAATTCTTCAACCAACTCGAGGCAATGAGAGAGGTTGCCGAGTGGTTCCCAGGTGGCGGAGCTGCGAGGGTAACCCTTCCAAAGGATGAGGAACTGGTGTTGACGGCGGTAGCGTCTGTACTCAAGGATGCCTTCAGCCTCGTACTCCTCTTCGCCGTCAATGATTTCTGGTGGAGGCCTGGCGGGTGCTCGTGGTCCAAGGGCTTCTGGTGAAGGTTTATAATCTTGGAAGCGGTCCACGTGGAACACATCGTGAATCTTCATGGTCGGCGGTAGCTCAACACGAAATGAGACCGGCGAGTGTTGCTCCAACAGCGTATAGGGTCCGATGAAACGAGGTTGCAATTTGCGTGAGGGCTGGTTTTGGTCCGCGGCGACTGTGATATGGTCCGTGTTCAGTAACACCTGATCTCCAACCTTGAACGTGTGGTCTCGGCGTCGTGTGTCCGCGTTCTTGGCCTGTCGTTCCTGTGCCAATGCTATGGCCTCCTTTGCGATGGTCAAGGAAGTGTGCTGGTTGGTCACGAGCGTTTCTACCGTGGGGATGAGTGTGCTCGGGGGCAGGAGCAGCGCGGCTGGTACACGTGGATGGAAGCCGGCGTTCAGAAAGAATGGGGAGAATCCTGTGGTGGCATTGGTGGCGTTGTTATAAGCGAACTCTGCAGCAGTCAAGAGTAGGTCCCAGTTCGTCTGTTGTTGGTCCACGAACGCCCTCAGCATGATCTCCAGCGTCTGATTGGCTCTTTCCGTCTGGCCGTCCGTCTGTGGGTGGAATGCAGTTGACATGGCGAGCTTGACATCCATGAGGCGATGAAGTTCTTTCCAGAAGTGGCTGGTGAACTTGGTGTCGCGGTCCGAGACTATGGTGGTGGGCATTCCATGCAACCGAAAAATGTTGTCAAAGAAGATCCGAGCGACGTCAGGGGCAGTGTCGGTCGTCTTACTGGCCACGAAGTGGACTTGCTTTGACAGCTTGTCCACAAAGACTGTGATGGCGTCAAATCCTCGCGGCGTCTTAGGCAGCTGAACGATGAAGTCCATGGTCACTGTGTCCCAGCGCTGATCCGGTATATCAAGGGACTGGAGAAGTCCTGCTGGTCTTTGACGACTGGGCTTGTTGCGTTGGCAACTTTCGCAAGTCTCCACGTACGTCCTCGTGTCCCGTGCGATCCTTGGCCAGTACGCTGCTCGTCTGAGTTGCTCATACGTCTTGTCGAATCCCAAATGACCTGCTATTGCTGAGTCATGAGCATCATGTAAGAGAGAGAGACGAATGTCAGACTTCTGAGGAATGCAGACAAGGTTTGTGTCATGTCGTTCAACAAACAAAAGATTCTCGTGGAGTGAGTATCTTTGGGGGCAACTTCCCTGGAGGCAGCTTTCGTAGATAGGACCGAGTTTAGGGTCATCCGGGTAACTATCAATCAGGCGCTGCCTCAATCCTGGGTCCAGTTGTACAACCAACGAGTGTAGCGCGACGGGGTCTGGTTCCTTGTGGTCAGGTCGTCTGGAGAGGGCGTCTGGTACGATGTTGTCTACGCCACGCTTATACTTGAAATCAAAGTCGTACTCCTGTAGCAACTCCATCCAACGTGCCTGTCTGCGAGTCAGTTTGGGTTGCGTTGGAAAGTGGCGAAGCGTGGCGTGATCCGTGTACACGACGAAGTGTGATCCATCCAGATAATAACGCCATGTCTTTAGCGCGTGAACGACAGCCAGCAGCTCCTGTTCGTGAGTTGGATAGTTCCTCTCTGCAGAATTCATCTTCCTGGATGTGAACGCCACTGGTCTCGAGACTCCATGTTCGTCTGTCTGGAAAAGCACGGCTCCAACAGCGAATCCAGACGCATCAGCTTCAACAGTGGTGGCTAGATCGGGGTCAAAGATCCTGAGTACCGGTGCTTTGCTGATGGCGTCCTTGAGAGCGGTGAAGGCGTGTTCCTTGTCAGGGTCCCAAGAGAATGGCACGCCCTCACCTAAGAGACCAGTCAACGGTAATGCGATGTCAGCAAATCCATCAATATACTGTTGGTAAAATTGAGCGAGGCCAATGAATTGTTGCACATCCTTCTGCTTGCTAGGTCGAGGCCACTCGCGAATGGCGCGGACGAGGCCAGCGTTGGTGTGGATCCCGTCCTTGGAGATTACGTGTCCCAAAAACTCCGTCTCTTCCTGCATGAACGAACACTTGCTCAGTTTGACGTAGAGTCCGTGTTTGCGCAGAAGGGTGAGCGCACTCCTGATGTGGTCCAGGTGTTCCTCCTTTGTTTTCGAGTAGATCAGAATGTCATCGAGGTAAATGACCACCCATTTGTCGAGGATCGGGTCGAACACGTTAAACATCATGTTTGAAAAAGAGGCAGGAGCGTTAGTCAGCCCGAAAGGGACAACGTTAAACTCAAAGTGACCGTAGCGACAGCGAAAGGCGGTTTTGTGTGTGTGTGGGTCGTAAACGCGCTGTTGGTGGTACCCAGAGAGGAGATCAAGTTTGGTAAAAAACTGCGCGCCGCGAAAGCGGTCGATGAGCTCGTCAATGCGGGGGAGGGGATGGCGGTTCTTTCGGGTGATTCTGTTCAGGCCGCGGTAGTCCACACACATGCGTAACGATCCATCCTTCTTTTTGACAAAAAGGACAGGTGCTCCGTATGGCGAGGTGCTAGGTTTGATGAACTTCTTTTTCAGCAATTCGTCCAACTGCTTCCTGAGCTCATCGAGTTCCGCAATGGAGAGACGAATGACTGGTCGGACAGGGGGGTCGGCGGTGGGATCAGTTTCGATTTTCATTGCATCGCCTCGGTCTGGTGGGAGACCATCAGGGAGGGAGGTGGGGAAGACGTCGCGAAACTCGTCGAGTATGGGGAGCACTTCGTCAGGGACGGGAGGAGTGGAGGGGTTGTTGCCCGAAGTGGTCTTGACTAACGCCAGGAACACTTCGTTGCCGGGTTGGGAGGCGAGGGAGTTGAAGTGCATGTGGCTCAGGAGGCGGCGTCCAGACTTAGCTGTAATGGAAGAGGGGGCGAATCCTCTGCATGACCAGATGACATTGCAGCCACGGTGCTGGAAATGCAAGTCGTTGGTGCGCCAGTTGATGTCGGGGTTGGTGGTTGTGAGCCATGGTTTGCCGAGGATCAGGTCGTAAGATTTGAGTGGATAAAGGAGGGGGTCGAGATTGTCAGCGTAGTTGTTGCGAGTGAGGGTGATGGGGACAGTGTGCTGAGTGATGGAGGAGGAGCCGTCAGGAAGAACAATGGGAATGGGGTTGCGCGAATGGAGAGGAAGTGAATGTCGTTTCTGAAAGGAGGTACTAATGACGTTTCCCTCTGCACCGCCATCGATGAGGATGCGTGCAGGTTGTCCATTGACGGAGCCAATGAACGTGAGCAGCGTGCGCTCAGCCTCAGTCACACTGAAGGACTGTAGCCGAACGGCACGTTTGCGCACACGTCTCTGTTTGCTCTTGGAGAGCGCGGGTGAAGACGCGTTTGAGGAGGCTGGGTCCAGGTCCATCTTCTCAGGCAATCTAAGCACCACAGATGGGTCATGGCAAGGTTTGGCAACAGGGGGCGCGGGGTTGGGGGCGGGGTGAGTATCCAGAGTATTATTCTCATTTGCATGTGAGGGAGCGAGCGCAGGTGTGCGGCAAGCCTGATGTTCAGCAGCAATTTTATTTGCAGAAATAGAACAAGTACTTGCCTGGGGGCGAGGCTCACTCCCTTTGTCCAGAGGAGAAAGGGAGGGGGTTTCAGCGATCAAGTCCTGGACTAAGCCTGACCGCTGGGGGCGTTTCCCGACTGGCCATGGAAGGGAGCGCCCACGTTAGTTGCTATATGATTCATTCCGCGGGGGCGAGGGGGGCACCTGTTCTCATATGACAGATGTCCCAGCTTGCGGCACTTGAAACAGCCGCCGTTGTCGATGAGATACTGTCGCTCTGCGGGAGTCAGTTTTGGGAGGTGAGCCCAGTCGTTGTTGTGGTTGTTGTTGCGGCCCCATTGGTGCTGGTTACCGTTGAGGCGAGGGCCCCGCTGATTATAGGTTGCCTGGTATTGGTTCCGCTGGTTGCTGTTTTGTCTATTGACCTCTTGAACGATGGCGTTGATGAGGACCTGGGGGAGCGCGAGGTGATCAACTTCCATCGCGTAAGGGTCGGGTTGGTTGAAGGTCGGGGCGGTGGCGATTTTTTGAGTGGATTGCAGGGAAGTGGCGGGTTTGGGGTTCATCACTGAGTCGGGTTTAAAATTGTAAATGTTGTCGAAGCGTTCGGCGGTGGAGAGTAGAGTCTGGAGGTCGGAGTTGCCGGGGTTTGAGACCTCAAACCCTTTAAGCATTTTTGTTGAAGGTCAGTAGGGGCGCCTTTGTAGAAGCAAGTCTTGATGGTCTCATCCAGGAACGCGCGTGCGTCATGCGACATTGAAGGGGAAATAAGCATGGAGCGATAAAGTCGAATGCGTTGAATGTATTCGGAGCAGGTCGAGGTGAAAGCGATGGAATATAAGAGTGAGCGGATGCTGTCCAGGAAACCGACGGGGCGGAACTCGGTGCGGAAGGCCTCAACGAAATCGAACCAATGTGCGTCGTCGGCAAGAGGGTGGGATTCCCACCAAAGGGATGCTGTGCCCGTCAGGAAGATGATCGCGTGCAGGGTCCTTTCCTCAGCGGCGATCTTTGCTCCCACGAAGAAGCGTTGAACCGCCGTGAGCCAGGCGTCGCATTTGAATCCATCGCGAGCGCCCTCGTAGAATGGTGGGTTTGGGAAACGGAAGGTGGAGGCATTGGGCAGGACGACGCTGGTAGTGGGTGTAGCGGCCATGGGAGCCTGGAACTGGTTTTCGTTGGCCATGTTCAAGGTGGCGAAGGCGTTGCAGAGGTAGTCAAGGTCGTGATATTCAGGGTCAATGGTGGCGGTAGTCAGGGGTTCTGGGTGTAGTGATGGGGTAGGATCTGGGTCAGGGAAGGGGAGAGGGCAAGTGTCTGGGTCTGGGGTCTGGGGTCTGGTGGATCGAAGTTACTTTGCTACCATGTAGTAGGGGTCAGGTCAAGTAGGTGGAAAAGGAATATATTTACAGGCATCGTACTACTCTACTCTATATAGTCGTTGTGACTGGACACTACTGTTACATCGCCGCTGTGGTGTAGAAAATGCGATGTCCTCTCTTTCTTGCTTTTGATTTGTAGTACTTTGGCAACATGAATGCCCAGGTGGTGGCACGTACTGCACCGCCCTGTTGCCTTGAATGATTTCTGTGAAATAAAAAGAGCACCGACCCCGAACCTTGGCTCGTGGTCTGTTTCCCTCCCAAAGATTTGCCTTGTCATATTTTGCCACAACCGCTGCTGAAACATTCATTCATATCGAACCTCCACGATCAAACCCACACACACTGGCTGTCCCCACGCGAGAGACGCTACTCTACCATAGCTTTGCCCGCCAACAGCGAGAGCTGAGCAAGAGTAGAGACGGGTTTCCCCTCTATTTCCATTCCACCTGTCCGTACGCAATCTGTTTGAAGCCATCTTTGTCCCTCCTGGCCCTCCGCTGCTGCTATCACCGCAGCGACCGCTAGGTAATAATCATGTTGCCTTAGCGACCAAGAATGGAGCGCGTTGCAGACCACTTTGGCCAATATTCTTGCACAGGAATCAAGAGCGAGCCCTTTGAGCTGATGAGTCCTTACCCGCTGTGGGTCGTATTATTTTATTAGATACATACTAGTTTTGCTTCCCTTCTTCTCTCAGAGTCTTCTTGTGGACCAGCGTTCCCCACCGGTCCTCATAGTAAGTTACTCATGAGTTAGTTCATATTTGTTATCTCCTTGAGACAGAAACACTTACCTTTAAGTAGTCATTCTCTCATAGAGTGAATCCCTTTTTGGAGTTGATCCTTCCCCCAGTCTTGCGCGTCCGTTAATCGTTCCCACGATCAACTTGTAAGTGCGCTGGTGTTTCCTCTCTCGCTTTTCTTCCTAGTTCATGATGAACAGATATTCATATATTAGTATGTTTCTTTTGATGTAGACCAACGACACCACACCGCTGAGGAAAGGACCCTTCACGCGATCATCTTCCTGACGGGCACAGCATCCCTTTGGTGGGAATCCCACCCTCTTGCCGACGACGCACATTGGTTCGATTTCGTTGAGGCCTTCCGCACCGAGTTCCGCCCCGTCGGTTTCCTGGACAGCATCCGCTCACTCTTATATTCCATCGCTTTCACCTCGACCTGCTCCGAATACATTCAACGCATTCGACTTTATCGCTCCATGCTTATTTCCCCTTCAATGTCGCATGACGCACGCGCGTTCCTGGATGAGACCATCAAGACTTGCTTCTACAAAGGCGCCCCTACTGACCTTCAACAAAAATGCTTAAAGGGTTTGAGGTCTCAAACCCCGGCAACTCCGACCTCCAGACTCTACTCTCCACCGCCGAACGCTTCGACAACATTTACAATTTTAAACCCGACTCAGTGATGAACCCCAAACCCGCCACTTCCCTGCAATCCACTCAAAAAATCGCCACCGCCCCGACCTTCAACCAACCCGACCCTTACGCGATGGAAGTTGATCACCTCGCGCTCCCCCAGGTCCTCATCAACGCCATCGTTCAAGAGGTCAATAGACAAAACAGCAACCAGCGGAACCAATACCAGGCAACCTATAATCAGCGGGGCCCTCGCCTCAACGGTAACCAGCACCAATGGGGCCGCAACAACAACCACAACAACGACTGGGCTCACCTCCCAAAACTGACTCCCGCAGAGCGACAGTATCTCATCGACAACGGCGGCTGTTTCAAGTGCCGCAAGCTGGGACATCTGTCATATGAGAACAGGTGCCCCCCTCGCCCCCGCGGAATGAATCATATAGCAACTAACGTGGGCGCTCCCTTCCATGGCCAGTCGGGAAACGCCCCCAGCGGTCAGGCTTAGTCCAGGACTTGATCGCTGAAACCCCCTCCCTTTCTCCTCTGGACAAAGGGAGTGAGCCTCGCCCCCAGGCAAGTACTTGTTCTATTTCTGCAAATAAAATTGCTGCTGAACATCAGGCTTGCCGCACACCTGCGCTCGCTCCCTCACATGCAAATGAGAATAATACTCTGGATACTCACCCCGCCCCCAACCCCGCGCCCCCTGTTGCCAAACCTTGCCATGACCCATCTGTGGTGCTTAGATTGCCTGAGAAGATGGACCTGGACCCAGCCTCCTCAAACGCGTCTTCACCCGCGCTCTCCAAGAGCAAACAGAGACGTGTGCGCAAACGTGCCGTTCGGCTACAGTCCTTCAGTGTGACTGAGGCTGAGCGCACGCTGCTCACGTTCATTGGCTCCGTCAATGGACAACCTGCACGCATCCTCATCGATGGCGGTGCAGAGGGAAACGTCATTAGTACCTCCTTTCAGAAACGACATTCACTTCCTCTCCATTCGCGCAACCCCATTCCCATTGTTCTTCCTGACGGCTCCTCCTCCATCACTCAGCACACTGTCCCCATCACCCTCACTCGCAACAACTACGCTGACAATCTCGACCCCCTCCTTTATCCACTCAAATCTTACGACCTGATCCTCGGCAAACCATGGCTCACAACCACCAACCCCGACATCAACTGGCGCACCAACGACTTGCATTTCCAGCACCGTGGCTGCAATGTCATCTGGTCATGCAGAGGATTCGCCCCCTCTTCCATTACAGCTAAGTCTGGACGCCGCCTCCTGAGCCACATGCACTTCAACTCCCTCGCCTCCCAACCCGGCAACGAAGTGTTCCTGGCGTTAGTCAAGACCACTTCGGGCAACAACCCCTCCACTCCTCCCGTCCCTGACGAAGTGCTCCCCATACTCGACGAGTTTCGCGACGTCTTCCCCACCTCCCTCCCTGATGGTCTCCCACCAGACCGAGGCGATGCAATGAAAATCGAAACTGATCCCACCGCCGACCCCCCTGTCCGACCAGTCATTCGTCTCTCCATTGCGGAACTCGATGAGCTCAGGAAGCAGTTGGACGAATTGCTGAAAAAGAAGTTCATCAAACCTAGCACCTCGCCATACGGAGCACCTGTCCTTTTTGTCAAAAAGAAGGATGGATCGTTACGCATGTGTGTGGACTACCGCGGCCTGAACAGAATCACCCGAAAGAACCGCCATCCCCTCCCCCGCATTGACGAGCTCATCGACCGCTTTCGCGGCGCGCAGTTTTTTACCAAACTTGATCTCCTCTCTGGGTACCACCAACAGCGCGTTTACGACCCACACACACACAAAACCGCCTTTCGCTGTCGCTACGGTCACTTTGAGTTTAACGTTGTCCCTTTCGGGCTGACTAACGCTCCTGCCTCTTTTTCAAACATGATGTTTAACGTGTTCGACCCGATCCTCGACAAATGGGTGGTCATTTACCTCGATGACATTCTGATCTACTCGAAAACAAAGGAGGAACACCTGGACCACATCAGGAGTGCGCTCACCCTTCTGCGCAAACACGGACTCTACGTCAAACTGAGCAAGTGTTCGTTCATGCAGGAAGAGACGGAGTTTTTGGGACACGTAATCTCCAAGGACGGGATCCACACCAACGCTGGCCTCGTCCGCGCCATTCGCGAGTGGCCTCGACCTAGCAAGCAGAAGGATGTGCAACAATTCATTGGCCTCGCTCAATTTTACCAACAGTATATTGATGGATTTGCTGACATCGCATTACCGTTGACTGGTCTCTTAGGTGAGGGCGTGCCATTCTCTTGGGACCCTGACAAGGAACACGCCTTCACCGCTCTCAAGGACGCCATCAGCAAAGCACCGGTACTCAGGATCTTTGACCCCGATCTAGCCACCACTGTTGAAGCTGATGCGTCTGGATTCGCTGTTGGAGCCGTGCTTTTCCAGACAGACGAACATGGAGTCTCGAGACCAGTGGCGTTCACATCCAGGAAGATGAATTCTGCAGAGAGGAACTATCCAACTCACGAACAGGAGCTGCTGGCTGTCGTTCACGCGCTAAAGACATGGCGTTATTATCTGGATGGATCACACTTCGTCGTGTACACGGATCACGCCACGCTTCGCCACTTTCCAACGCAACCCAAACTGACTCGCAGACAGGCACGTTGGATGGAGTTGCTACAGGAGTACGACTTTGATTTCAAGTATAAGCGTGGCGTAGACAACATCGTACCAGACGCCCTCTCCAGACGACCTGACCACAAGGAACCAGACCCCGTCGCGCTACACTCGTTGGTTGTACAACTGGACCCAGGATTGAGGCAGCGCCTGATTGATAGTTACCCGGATGACCCTAAACTCGGTCCTATCTACGAAAGCTGCCTCCAGGGAAGTTGCCCCCAAAGATACTCACTCCACGAGAATCTTTTGTTTGTTGAACGACATGACACAAACCTTGTCTGCATTCCTCAGAAGTCTGACATTCGTCTCTCTCTCTTACATGATGCTCATGACTCAGCAATAGCAGGTCATTTGGGATTCGACAAGACGTATGAGCAACTCAGACGAGCAGCGTACTGGCCAAGGATCGCACGGGACACGAGGACGTACGTGGAGACTTGCGAAAGTTGCCAACGCAACAAGCCCAGTCGTCAAAGACCAGCAGGACTTCTCCAGTCCCTTGATATACCGGATCAGCGCTGGGACACAGTGACCATGGACTTCATCGTTCAGCTGCCTAAGACGCCGCGAGGATTTGACGCCATCACAGTCTTTGTGGACAAGCTGTCAAAGCAAGTCCACTTCGTGGCCAGTAAGACGACCGACACTGCCCCTGACGTCGCTCGGATCTTCTTTGACAACATTTTTCGGCTGCATGGAATGCCCACCACCATAGTCTCGGACCGCGACACCAAGTTCACCAGCCACTTCTGGAAAGAACTTCATCGCCTCATGGATGTCAAGCTCGCCATGTCAACTGCATTCCACCCACAGACGGACGGCCAGACGGAAAGAGCCAATCAGACGCTGGAGATCATGCTGAGGGCGTTCATGGACCAACAACAGACGAACTGGGACCTACTCTTGACTGCTGCAGAGTTCGCTTATAACAACGCCACCAATGCCACCACAGGATTCTCCCCATTCTTTCTGAACGCCGGCTTCCATCCACGTGTACCAGCCGCGCTGCTCCTGCCCCCGAGCACACTCATCCCCACGGTAGAAACGTTCGTGACCAACCAGTACACTTCCTTGACCATCGCAAAGGAGGCCATAGCATTGGCACAGGAACGACAGGCCAAGAACGCGGACACACGACGCCGAGACCACACGTTCAAGGTTGGAGATCAGGTGTTACTGAACACGGACCATATCACAGTCGCCGCGGACCAAAACCAGCCCTCACGCAAATTGCAACCTCGTTTCATCGGACCCTATACGCTGTTGGAGCAACACTCGCCGGTCTCATTTCGTGTTGAGCTACCGCCGACCATGAAGATTCACGATGTGTTTCACGTGGACCGCTTCCAAGATTATAAACCTTCACCAGAAGCCCTTGGACCACGAGCACCCGCCAGGCCTCCACCAGAAATCATTGACGGTGTGGTGTCGTTGGTCTACATCAAAAGAATCATACTAATATATGAATATCTGTTCATCATGAACTAGGAAGAAAAGCGAGAGAGGAAACACCAGCGCACTTACAAGTTGATCGTGGGAACGATTAACGGACGCGCAAGACTGGGGGAAGGATCAACTCCAAAAAGGGATTCACTCTATGAGAGAATGACTACTTAAAGGTAAGTGTTTCTGTCTCAAGGAGATAACAAATATGAACTAACTCATGAGTAACTTACTATGAGGACCGGTGGGGAACGCTGGTCCACAAGAAGACTCTGAGAGAAGAAGGGAAGCAAAACTAGTATGTATCTAATAAAATAATACGACCCACAGCGGGTAAGGACTCATCAGCTCAAAGGGCTCGCTCTTGATTCCTGTGCAAGAATATTGGCCAAAGTGGTCTGCAACGCGCTCCATTCTTGGTCGCTAAGGCAACATGGTTATTACCTAGCGGTCGCTGCGGTGATAGCAGCAGCGGAGGGCCAGGAGGGACAAAGATGGCTTCTAACAGATTGCGTACGGACAGGTGGAATGGAAATAGAGGGGAAACCCGTCTCTACTCTTGCTCAGCTCTCGCTGTTGGCGGGCAAAGCTATGGTAGAGTAGCGTCTCTCGCGTGGGGACAGCCAGTGTGTGTGGGTTTGATCGTGGAGGTTCGATATGAATGAATGTTTCAGCAGCAGTTGTGGCAAAATATGACAAGGCAAATCTTTGGGAGGGAAACAGACCACGAACCAAGGTTCGGGGTCGGTGCTCTTTTTATTTCACAGAAATCATTCAAGGCAACAGGGCGGTGCAGTACGTGCCACCACCTGGGCATTCATGTTGCCAAAGTACTACAAATCAAAAGCAAGAAATAGAGGACATCGCATTTGCTACACCACAACGGCGAAGAGGAGTACGAGGCTGAAGGCATCCTTGAGTACAGACGCTACCGCCGTCAACACCAGTTCCTCATCCTTTGGAAGGGTTACCCTCGCAGCTCCGCCACCTGGGAACCACTCGGCAACCTCTCTCATTGCCTCGAGTTGGTTGAAGAATTCAAAACAGCACATGGGATCCATTTTTAAAAGGGGAAGGTGTAACAGTAGTGTCCAGTCACAACGACTATATAGAGTAGAGTAGTACGATACCTGTAAATACATTCCTTTTCCACCTACTTGACCTGACCCCTGCTACAGGACGGAACTCGGTGCGGAAGGCTTCGACAAAAATGGACCAGTCAGTGGAGTCCGGCAGATACTGTCCATCCCACCAGAGTAGGCCGGTGGAGCCAAGGTAAGCGATGGCGGTGACCGTGCGGGACACATCGGCGATGTTTGCGCCAAGGAAGAAGCGGCGTACGGTGGTCAACCATGCCTCGCAAGCAAATCCATCGCGCACGCCGTTGAAAGGGGCAGGGGTTGGATATCTGTAAGAGGGTAGGAGTACCGAAAAGGTGGGAGCAGGTGAGTTGGCGGAGGTGTTGGCAGTGGGAACAGTGGTTGGAACATTGGTGTAGCTGGGTTGATCAGCCATGATGGCTAGGGGCAGAGGTTATCAAGGTGAGTATGTTTTATCAGTGGATCGAGGTAACGAGCCTTTGCTACCATGTAATAGCTAAAGCAAGTGGGGGTTCTGGGGCTGGGGTCAGGGGAGCTTGGGTGAGAATCGTCTGATCTTATTACAGAGGGGGCAACCATCTATTTATCTATCTTTGTGTGGGACCAAGCATGGTCGCGTTCCAGTCTCTTACGGCTTGGCGTTATCCTTGTTCTTGTCCCTTACGATGCACCCTCAACTCCTGTTACAAATAGGTTCTTGCCTGATGATAATTATCCTCTGCCTTTGATCTCCGACCTTATCGGAAAACTTGCAGGGAACTCGATCTACTCTACAATCGATCTGTCCCAAGCATATCATCGGTTACCGGTACATCAAGATGACCAGCCACTGACAGCATTCATGCATAAATGAACGCAATATATGTTTAAGAAAGCACCATTTGGGCTTAAGCCTTTATCAAGTCTCTTCCAACGAGGAATGTCAAGGATCCTCGGTGATCTGCCGTTTGTGCTCAATTTTATTGATGACATTATGATCTTCTCAAAAAATCGTGAAGAACACGCTGAGCATGTACGTACTGTAATTGAAAGGCTCACTGAAGCCAAACTCATAATCAATGAGAAGAAATGCAACTTTTACAGTACCCAGATCACGTTGCTAGGATTTGTGGTTGGCCTGCACGGCAAAAGTGTCGATCCCGTCAAATTCGCCAACATTGTCACAGTATCATAGAATGCCCTCGTACTTCGCCATCCTACTTCGCCATCTGCGCCTCCACGCGCACCTGCTTCGCCCTCCTCAAAGCACTTCGCCTTTCCCTCACATTAGTATAAATACCCTCTCGCCCGTTGTGGTGAAGGTACTCTAGATACGTAAAAATAGACTATCTGGTAAACAACATGAAACTATTCTGGCCAATGATAAGAAAACTACATGTGAAAATGCCCTTACGTTTGATCGTATGATCTGATTTCCGTTGGGGGCAATGGGAACTGCGCAGACCAAACCAGTGGTTGCTATCAGTCAAGAAAAAGGGCTGGGGTAGAATATTCATATGATAAGTGACTAATACAAAAAGTGCCAGATAGCAGCATGCCAACCAGAAATTCACTTACTGTGAGAGCCGCTTGGGGGACTCGTGGTTCTCACAGGGTGTCTGTCTTGGGGGTGAAGAGAAGAGAGAATCTATCTGTAATAGCAACAGGACAAGAGGGTGCGAACACGAGGGATACAAGGAACAAGAGGGAGGCCGGGGGGTGGACAGGAGTACTAGGGAACAAGAGGAAGGGGCAGGAACCGATGATGTTTATTATACACGGGCGAGAGGGTATTTATACTAATGTGAGGGAAAGGCGAAGTGCTTTGAGGAGGGCGAAGCAGGTGCGCGTGGAGGCGCAGATGGCGAAGTAGGATGGCGAAGTACGAGGGCATTCTATGATACTGTGACACCTTCCCCTAACAAAAAGAGAAGATCGTGTTGCTGGCAATAGTCTCGGAGGATGTCTTGACAGTGACTGAG
Organism: Mortierella alpina; assembly: GCA_029449245.1. NCBI lineage: Eukaryota > Fungi > Mortierellomycota > Mortierellomycetes > Mortierellales > Mortierellaceae > Mortierella > Mortierella alpina. Next base: position 1,750,128 of record JANATF010000010.1, on the reverse strand, counting down.
GCTTCGGAGAGGCTCCCAGGTCGACACGGCGGCGTCATAACCGACCCACTTGATGAGGAACCTTGCAGTTTGTTTGCTGCGACCCAGCTTGTGGGCTAGGATACCTTCAACTTCATGTTCGATATTTCCGTCAATGACTTCTGGTTCGGGAGCCGGTAATGTACGGCGACCAAGGGACTCTGGTGATTCCAGGAATGGTTTGAAACGATCAACATGAAAAACATCATGGATGCGCATGGTGGGGGGAAGTTCAACCTGGAAGGAGACTGGCGATCGCTGTTGAAGGAGAGTAAATGGTCCAAAGTATCGAGCTTGGAGGGAGGCGGCGGGCCGTGTGGAGTCATAAGCCGTAGTGATGTGCTCTGTGCTAAGCAAAATTTGATCGCCGACTTTGTAGGAATGGGAGCGGCGGTGGGCGTCAGCATGCTTGATCTGCTGCAGCTGGGCTGTAAGCAGACTGTCCTGTGCCACGGCGAGGGCGGACTGTTGGGAAGAGACAAATGAGTCGAAGTCCGTTGCTGGTGACGACGAGGGTGCGTTCGCGCTCAGTAGTGACGCCGGAACGTGAGGGTGGACGCCATGGTTCAAGAAGAAGGGGGAGACTCCAGTCGAGGTGTGGACCGCATTGTTGTATGCAAACTCTGCAGCGGGCAGGTAGAGGTCCCAGTCGTCTTGCTTATGGTTGACAAGAGAGCGTAGCATTGCCTTGAGGGTTTGGATGGCGCGTTCAGACTGGCCATCTGTTTGAGGGTGGAATGCCGATGACATAGCAAGTTTGGTTCCTAGACACTCTTGAAGGCGGCGCCAGAAGGTGCTGGTGAACTTGGAGTCGCGATCCGAGACAATGGTAGTGGGTAAACCGTGGAGACGGAACACATTGGCGAAAAAACAGTTGGCGACGTCCTTGGCCGAGTCAGTAGTCCGGCTAGGAGCGAAGTGGACTTGTTTGGAGAGCTTGTCAACGAAAACGGTAATGGCGTCAAACTTGCGCGCCGTTGTTGGAAGTTTGACAACAAAGTCCATTGACACCGTCTCCCAGCGTTGTTCAGGGATCGCAAGGGGCTGAAGGAGACCTGCAGGAAGCCGGCGGACGGTCTTGTTGCGCTGACAACTCGCACAGGACTCGACGTAACGGCGGACATCAATTGACATCGACGGCCAGAAAGCGAGGCGACGCAAGGTGGCATAGGTTTTGTCGAAACCAAGGTGGCCGGCTATAGCGGCGTCATGAACATCATGTAAGAGAAGTAGGCGAAGGTCAGAAGACTTTGGTATGCAAAGCAGGGTATCACCATGTCGTTCGACGTATAATAATCCATCGCGCAACGAATAAAGTGACGAAGACTTCCCCCGGAGGCAGCTTTGGTAGACTGAGGCCAAGTTGGGGTCCTCATTATACCCATCGATCAGGCGCTGCCTCAAACCTGGGTCTGACTGGAGGTCCAGGGCGTTGATAGACAAGGGGGGTGGAGATGGATCGCGATGGTCAGGGCGGCGGGATAAGGCATCAGGAACGACATTGTCGGAGCCTCGCTTATACTTGAAATCAAAGTCGTATTCTTGAAGGAGTTCCATCCAACGGGCTTGGCGGCGGGTGAGCTTGGGCTGGGTGGGGAAGTGCCGGAGGGTGTCGTGATCGGTATACACAATGAAATGGGACCCGTCGAGGTAGTATCGCCATGTTTTCAAGGCGTGTACAACGGCAAGCAGTTCTTGTTCGTGGGTGGGGTAGTTTTTCTCAGCAGATTGCATCTTGCGGGAGGTGAAGGCGACCGGGCGGGAGACTCCGTTCTTGTCTGTCTGGAAGAGAACAGCGCCCACCGCAAAGCAGGATGCGTCTGTCTCAACTGTTGTACGCAGGGCGGGGTCAAAGATCCGTAAGACCGGGGCGGTGCTGATGGCTTCTTTGAGGGCAAGAAAAGAAGTCTCGGTTGTCTCGTCCCAGACGAAGTGTCGGCCTTCACCTAGTAGGGCTGTGAGGGGAAGTGCAATGTCCGCAAAGTTATTGATGTATTGCTGGTAGAACTGAGATAGTCCAATGAATTGTTGAACATCCTTCTGTTTCTCTGGTCGTGGCCATTCTCGAATTGCGCGGACTAGGCCGGCATTGGTGTGGACGCCATCCTTGGAGATAACATGACCCAGGAACTCGGTCTGCTCTTGCATGAAGGAACACTTGCTGAGCTTGGCGTAAAGGCCATTTTTGCGGAGGAGGGCGAGGACGGAACGGATGTGCTGAAGGTGTTCGGCTTTTGTCTTGGAATATATCAGGATGTCGTCTAGGTAGACTACGACGTACTTGTCTAGCGCCGGATCGAAGACCCTCAACATCATTTTCGAGAATGCTGCCGGGGCATTTGTGAGCCCAAACGGAACAACATTAAACTCGAAATGCCCATATCTACAGCGGAATGCAGTTTTGTGGGTGTGGGGCTCGTAGATCCGTTGCTGGTGGTAGCCAGATATAAGATCCAACTTCGTGAAGAACTGAGCTCCTCGGAAGCGGTCAATCAATTCATCGATGCGGGGTAGAGGGTGGCGGTTCTTTTTGGTGATCCGGTTGAGGCCTCTGTAATCGACACACAAGCGAAGCGATCCATCCGCTTTTTTGACAAAGAGGACCGGGGCGCCGTAAGGGGATGTGCTGGGTTTGATGAATTTTTTGGAAAGGAGATCATCCAGTTGTTTTTTGAGTTCGTCAAGCTCGGCGATAGAGAGGCGAATGACAGGTTTGAACGGTGGGTCGGCGGTGGGGTCGGTTTCAATGCGCATAGAGTCGCCGCGGTCAGGGGGAAGACCAGAGGGAAGGGACGATGGGAACACATCAGGATACTCGTTGTGGACGATGGCGTGAATGGCGGGATGAAGAGGAGGGGGAGGGGGAGGAGGTGGGACTTCGGGTGGTAGTTGTTCGGGAGATTCGGGGTCGTCGTTGGTATGTTGGTCGTTGTCGTTGTCAGAGGATCGAAGGAGGGCAAGGTACACTTCGCTACCAGGAGTTGTTGCTTCCGTAAAAAAGTGGATGTGGGAGAGGAGGCGACCGCGGGTGCGTGTGGAGATAGAGGAAGAGTGGAACCCAGAGCACTCCCAGTCGATATCAAGTCCATTGTGGCGGATGCGAAGGTTGTTTGTTCTCCAGTTGATGAGGGGATTGACTTGGGTCAGCCAAGGTTTGCCCAAAAGAAGATCGTATTTTTGTAACGGATAGACAATGGTGGTGAGAGACGTGGAGTATTGTTGTCGTTGGAAGGTGATGTTTGCAAGGTCAGAAGAGAAGGACTGTGAGCCGTTTGGGAGGATAATGGGAATGGGAGACGAGGCGTGGAGGGGGATTCTGTGCTTTTTGACAAAGGAGGATGAGATGACATTACCCTGCGCTCCTCCATCGATGAGGATCCGAGCAGCATGGCCGTTGACATTGCACATAAACGTGAGCAGAGTGGTTTTGGCTTGGTCGGCAGTGAACGTGGAGACGCCAACACCTTTCTTTTGTAGTCTGCGGATTTTGCTTTTGGTCAAGACAGGCACAGGAACCGCATCAGGCACAGGGGCAGAGGTAGACGCAGGTACGCGAGGGAGCAGCGCAGAAGAGACGCTCAGGGTAGGAAGGGCGGTGGTAGTAGGGCAGATCAGGGGGACAGGGTTAACATGTGCGGTGGTGGAAGGAAAAGGAGAGGTGGGTGGGGGTAGGGGGAGGGGGAGTAAAGGCAGGCAAGGAGGTAGACAGGGTGAAGGAGCGGGTGTTTCTGGCAGAGAAGAGGGTTTATTGTGAGTAAAAAGCTGATCTGACGAAAGGCACCCACTCCTCTGGTCCAGAGACTGAGAGGAGGGTGAAGTAGCAACCAAGACCTGGACGTCTCTTAGTTGCTGTTGACGTTTCCCGACTGGGCATGGGAAGCCGGCTGTTGAGGGGCAGAGGTCTCGAGGTTGTTGAACTGACGAGAGGGTGTGATGAAGCAGAGCTGGATCCGCCCCAAGGAGCAGGGAAATAGTCAGGACCACTGCGACACTAGGATCCGGCAATCGTTCATCCGCCCTCCCTCTATAATATCAAAATCCTGCTGCCCTCTCTATTCAGTATAGACCTTATGAACACATCAATTTTATATAGCTTCAGTATAGCACCCTAAATTTATAACCCATAAAAGAAGACCCAGACTTGGACTTAGGTTCCGGGTCTGTTTCCTCCCCAAAGTTTTCCTTTACATCGATTGCACAGTTTAGAACTACGTTCCTACGCACATCCTCACCCCCCTGACACCCCAAAGTAGGATTAGTGTTGCTCTGCCACAACTTGACGCTCCGCACACGGTATAAGCGTTTGAGTGAGAGTAGAGACGAGAATAGTGCTTTAGCCAACCTCTGTTCTTTACACCAATCCGTCCCGAGACACTCCACCGTCCCCCTCCTCTCCTACAAATCCTGAACCATCAAGGCCCGTATCCCTAGGCCTTCCACCAGGTATGAAGATGATCACATAGAGTGTCTTCTCGGAGGATCAAGAACAGTACCCCTCGGATTTGGAACTATCCTTGGCACAGGAGTCAAGAAGGAGTCCCTTTGTCTATACAGGCCCCTAACCTGTGTGTGCCGTTGTTTCTGTAGTTTTTGTAGTTATAGATTCTCTCCCTGTCCCCCACTTGCGAGAGACACCCTGTGAGACTTGAGTCCCCCCAACGGGCCTCACAGTAAGTGTTCACTCGGTTTCTCTTAAGTTTGTTAAGCCTGTTATCAGTTAGATACTTATATTTTGAATAGTCTTCCTTTTATTCTCAGGCTCAAGAGCAACCAAGTCATTTGGTACGCTTCCGCCGATTGCCCCCAACGGAGATCGATCGCAAGATCAAACGTAAGGGATTCTATCATTAGTCATTTCGTATCTGAGCAGTCTTACCTTCTTGAGTTGACCGTAGTCTATTTTACAGAACTAGAGTTACTTCACCACACGTTTTCTTGGTGGAGAACCTGGGCAATCCTTCTTGGATATCAATTGCCAAAAATAAACTCCTCATCCGAGGTCACGACGAACCAATCACACCGCAGGAAAAATTCTCTGCCGGAACCTAACCGATGAGTCACCCCCGAATGCGCCACGGCCCCTCTGTGCCAAGCATTCCCAACAATCTTGTTCCGGAGGTGACCCAGACCGAGCCAATCAGCAACCCCGCTGATATCGCCGTGTTCGATGATTTCGATGACGCCAATCCGGTTCACCCCGAGCCGCGTCCCGATTGGGCGGTCGCTATCGACAATCAGTCATTAACTTTGAGAACCGAGATAAGAGATGAAATGAGAGCCATGGAGAAACGCATCCACGAGGGAGTCGCAAACATCATTGGCCAACATTACGGAGGCCGTAATCGTCCGAACGAAGAGTTGCAAGGCCCCCACAACATGCGAACTCCCAAGCCATTGGTAGCCGATGACACCACCGACGATGAACAAGAGGCAAGTCTCAGTCAGAGAGCTCCCAGGCAGTCCGCACGTCCTGTTGGAAGACAAGTTCCCCGTCCAGCTGATGTCGATCGTCATCGGGCCAGAGAGAATGAAGAGGCGAACCCGCACTACCATGCCATGGACGTTGATCTGTACCGACGCACTCTCGAAAGGATCAAGTCATACGATGGGCCAACATTCTCTTTGAGCCGTAAGAAAGGCAAATATGCCGATGACTGGATCAGAGGATTCGACAACTGGTTCCGAGCCAAAGTGTGTGATCCGAATATTGACGACAATGCTATCCGTACCGGAGTCATCCGCCTGGTCATGTCCGCAGTTGGGAAACATACCGAGGCCAGCGAATGGTGCCGTATCCGCGCTCGAGAAAGGAACATGACGTACCGGATTTTGATGGACGATCTATCGGATACATTCATGGACTTGGATGAAGCCAGACGTCGAATTCAGATCGATTTCTTGCAAGAGTTTCCTCAGACAGCCAATGAGAGGATTGCAAAATACAATGTCCGATTCAAGACCCGCGTTGACCTTCACCGTGCTGCCTGTGCCCGTGCTCGACGGGTACCTGACGAGAGGTCATTACTGTCCTGCTATGCCGCTGGATTGTACGATACGCACCAACGGTATATCGCGCTTCGTCAAGGCGACTGGCAGACCGCCATGGAGTATATGAGAGAATTGGGCTCTCGATACAACGAGGTAGAACTCGCACGAAAGCCATCCAAAGCCGTAGGAGAATCGGACTGTGAAGAATCAGAGGACGATGGATATAACTCAACCGATGGAGAAGCCGCTAAGAAGCAAAAGGACCGAGCTCAATCCTCGACAGGGACAGGACGATGGGACTCCATGCATGAGGACCTCAAAGCAGTTACTGATCAACTCGGAGCTCTCACCATCCTAATGACCAAGCAACAGAAGAATCAGCCTGCTCGTACCCCAGGCGCACCACTGAGCTCCCGTCCAGCTAAGGACATGTCCAACGTCAAATGTTACAACTGTGATGAGACCGGACATTATTCGTCCAAGTGCCCGAACCCACGCAGACCCCGCACCCTCATGGCTCAACAATGGTACCGGGCTTCTCAGTATGACGACGACGACAATGCTGGAGAATATGCGTGCTATCTCTCCAAGGTCGATCTCGAGGAATATCTGGAGGAACGTTCCGCAGCTGAAGAGCAGGATTTTTAAGAGGGGTGAGACATCGTGGTCCAGACCCTCACCCCCCTAGAAAAGGACCCCCGCACATATTGGCGGCCGTTAGAGGAAAGATAAAGCCGCCCACGCAGACACCGTACCAGAAGACAGAGACCAATAACGCGAAGGACGTCGAAAAGAGCACTGTCATGCCCGCGCTAGGACCTCAGATTGATGCCGTCGTTCGAGAATATAGCATGGACACAGATGATAGAGCCGGACCAGCATTCCAACCATACGATTCAAACACACCTCCACCAACACGCGATTCCATAGAACGGTTCGATCATATCGAAATACCTCCAAGACCTCAGCAACCTCCTCTTGAAAATCGTCCCGATCAGTATCAACGACCGTTACTGCGAGCTCTGGATCGAGAAAAGAAGATCTCAGAGCAAATCAAGAGGTTGGACGAGGAACAAGCCTTGCGGGAGAAGCGAAAGCAAAAACCAAGCAAGACCAAAGCAACCAAGATAGCAAAGGTTGCAGGAGCCAGAAAGGAGAGCCAAAAGCCTAAGGAACCCAAGAAACCATCGAAGGAGAGCAAAAAGAAGACCGCCGAACTCAAGGACAAGTTGCATAAAGCCGTCCATGAGAGCAAGAACGAGGCCGAGGAACTTGCCAAGATTGCACGATTGTTGCCACGACCGATACGACTCACATGGAAGGATAGCCCCTTCAACATCCTGCAGTTCACCCGAGACGTCGAGGTTACAGGACTAAGCCTCTCTCAGCTATTGGCTTTATCCCCAGCCTTAAGACGAGTACTCGGAGATTCCCTCAAAGCGCTTCCTTCACGTGAGCAAGATGTCCTGCTAGCAAAGTACCCAGGCTTAGGAGTGGACAGTCAGAGCCCCGAAATACATGCCTTCCTCGCCCGCTCGGATATTGCCAAGAACACCACCCACCATTTCTTGGCCACCGTGAATGGTTATCCCGTGAAGCCGTACTTGGATGGTGGAGCGTGCGTCAATGTCTGCACTCCTGAGTTCCTCAAGAAAGCCAACATTACTACCATCTCTAACGTGTCTCGTATCACGATCCGATCCTTGGGAGGGTTATTGTCTGCTGTTGGAGAGGCAAGTCTTATCCCGCTGGACATCGCTGGACAGACGGTAGTGATCGGGTGCCTTATAATCAACAATGCACCGTGTGAGCTCCTGCTTGGACGAGGATTTCTGGAGATGACACAATGCGTAACCTACTGGAACAAGGGAATGTATCAGATGAAAATCGGAGGACGAATCATTGAGATCGATGGAGGCAAGGGCCACTCACCAATGGTCATAGAGGAGACTGAGGAGGAACCGCGCTTACAGTCGGACATCAAGAAGGGCTACAAAGGACTCATCGAGGACAGTGAAGATTTTGACGACGATTCTGACGACGAGGAATCTCTCAGCGATACATCTACTTCGGCCGACGATGAGAGTGACTCCAGCACGGACCAAGAATATCGTGAAGCGTTTCTCGCTGCCACTCAAAACTTGGCGAGAGAAAAGGTCGAGTTCGTGACGATGCAAGACCTCTTGGCCGACGAGGTAGCCGGCAACATCCAAGACGTATTCCTGCTCATGGCAGTACCCAACTTTAGAGCTCCCGGTATACAACCTCAAGAGGAAGCCTCCTTGGACGTGTTTGTTACAGAACCAGCCCCCCTAAATGGCGATGCCACCACACTGCACTTCCAGAACAACGAATATGGGTTCTGCCTTGAAGCCCCAAAAAGCCGCGACGTCTTATCTGACACACCATGTCGCCTGGTCCCTGGGTTGGAAGAGCACAAGATTATGGTTGGTGACCTACCAGAGGTCGAAGAACACATCGCCGAGATCCAACAACTCTTTAGCAAGCACACCGGAGCCTTTCCCAAAGAAGGCGAGATGTCCCGCACTATGAGAGCTGACAAGCTCAGTGCCGCAGCTTCGTTTTCAGTACGAGAAGACGTCCCGTTCCCTAAGGCATACTCCCGCAAATACTCTCCCGGCCAGATTCGAGTACTGAACGACTACGTCACGCAGATGGAGAAGGCTGGAAAGATGAGAAAGTCATCCTCGCCAGTATCCTGCAACCCGCTGCTGGTTGAGAAGAAGGATGGCTCGTACCGCGTCTGTGTCAACTTCATCCCCGTAAACAAGCTCATCAGACCCATGGCGTGGCCAATCCCAGACGCCCACATGGAGATTAACAAGCTTCAGGGGTGCAGCTGGCTCAGCTTCTGGGATTGCAAGGACGGCTACCTGCAGTCCCCAATCGAGGAGCAATGCCGGTACCTCACCGCTGTCTCGTTTCCAGAAGGACTTTGGGAATACAACGTTCTCCCTATGGGTCTCATCGACTCTATGCAATGGTATAGTCGCCATATGGGAGATGTCTTTAATACCCCTGAGCTTTCAGGAAAGCTAGCAACGTTCGTGGACGACATGGGTACCGGTACCGATACCTTTGAAGAGCACATGGTCCGTGTGGCCAATATCTTGGCACGGATGGACGAGGTGAACGGCTCCTTTGCGGGTAACAAGTCAGGGTTCTTTGTCCAGCGTCGAGAGTTTCTGGGTAGAGTCATTGGTCCGGAAGGCATCAGCATCCACCCCAAGAAACTGATGAAAATCGCCATGTGGCCCATGCCCAAGAACGTCCGAGAACTCCGCCAGTTTGTAGGATTTGCTTTGTTCCTGGGTGCTCACGTGTCTGCCTTCACCAAGATCGCCATCCCGTTGTTTGAACTGTATAAATACGACAAGCGGCCCGCCACCTTCATCAAGATGTGGGAAAAGGACGCCAAGTATCCAACTGCTTTCACTCAGATGCAACAAGGATTGGTTGGAAGCCCCGTCCTCGTCATCATTGACCACAAAAGGCCCGTGATCATGTCCGCCGATACCTCCGATGTGTGTACAGGCTATGTTATGGCGCATGCGGCGAACATTGACGACGATAATAACATCACCATCCACACCAAGTACCGACCTATCCTATTCGGAAGCCGCAAACTGTCAGGACCAGAGACTCGATATTTTGCAACTGAACGAGAGTTGCTAGGCTTCGTATACGCCTTGAAAAAGAACGAACACTTACTCTTGGACAAGACCATCCACGCGTTCCTGGACCACCGGGCCTTGTTGTATCTGCACAATTTACAGTTTCAGAATGCCAGGTTGACCCGATGGACTCTGTACGTTGCTCGCTTCAAAATTGACATCCATCATCGACCTGGCAAGGACATGCAAGACTCTGATCCGTTGTCTCGAGTGCCTGGAGATGGGACCATCCCTACATACGGATTGGAGGATGAGATAAATGATATGGGCGGTTTGAGATTAGTGGCAGTGATTGAGATCGACGAAGAGCCTTACGCCTCCATCGCCGCCTGGCTCCAAGGACTACCCATAACTCACCTATCTCTGTCTCAGATGAGAGATATAAGAATCAGAGCCCTCAAGTACTTCATCCTGGATGGTAGACTCATGCAACGAACGGTCGGCGCCTCTCCACGCACGTATGTCCCTCCTCATGAAAGGCAGAATATCATAGATGCGCTCCATGGATCCAGCACCAACGGTCATCTTGGAATTACAGGCACCTACAGGTGGGCTTCCATTGCCTATTTCTGGCCGGGCCAGTTCGAAGACATCAGGCAGGCTATCCAATCCTGCGACGCGTGTCAACGGTTCCAGAAGCGCGACTCGACACGCTACCGTCATCACCGCATTCCGCCTCCGCCCTCCATTTTCTTGGTCGTGGGCATGGATCTGGTGGGACCCTTGCCACTGTCTTACGGGAAGCAGTATGTGCTCAACCTCATCGACTACACCTCCAGTTGGGTAGAGTCCATAGCCCTAAGTAACATCCAAGGTCAAACCATCAGGAAAGAGGTCGAACGTTGCTGGTTTAGACGATATGGATACCCACAGGTCATCATTACCGATAACGGCTCCTCCCTGGCTCAAGGCGCCTTTAGACTGGAGTGTGATATGCAAGGCATCAAGATCGCCACTGCCGCCGCCTATCACCCACAAACCAACGGAAAGGTGGAACGGTATAACGGATTCATGAGTCGGCAAATCAGCAAATGTTTGGCGGAAGAGAAACTACCACCTGAAGAATGGAGGCAAATGTTGGAAAAAGTCGCATGGACATGGAATACGATGGAGAAAGACGATCAAGGTTACTCACCTTTTGAAGTTCTGTACGGACAGCCAGCTCGCAACAAGCTAGATAATGCTTACAATCGTGCAGTGGAGGACGAGGTGGATTTGCTGGCTTTAAACCGACACAGACAAGGGATGTTGGCACAAGTTAGAGAAACCGCGGTCAGCCGGATCCAAGAATATCATGAGGATAAAGAGCGGCGCTCTACTCTCTTACCTCCAAGAAAATATCGAATCGGACAGCCAGTCCTTGTCTACCGTGCCGACCTCGATAATCGACGATCTGGGAAGCTATTGCCAAAGTGGAACGGACCATATCATATCCTTGAGAAAAGAGCCGGAGGAGCATATGTTCTGGCCCAACGACGCGGGTCACATCGAACGATATACAAGCAAGGACGTCCTGTCAACCATACGAACCTCAAGCCTTATCGAGTTAGCAAGACGGCGTGAGTCAAGAGAACACGACTGTAGAAGTAGAATCGCCATGGAGGACGTGAAGGATAAAGAAAAATGAGAGGGAAAAGGGAAGCGAAGAGGAAAAGGAAAGAAAAGAAAAAAAAAGAGAAAAAAAAAAAAAAAAAAAAAAAAAGAAAAAAAGAAAAAGAAAAGGGATGACACCAGAAAAAAAGGGTGAGACCAAATGAAAAAAAAGGGGATGACACCAGAAAAAAGGGTGAGAGCAAATGAAAAAAAGGGATGACACTAGAAAAGAAAGGGTGAGACCAAATGAAAAAAAAAGGAGAGGGATAACACCAGAAAAAAAGGGTGAAACCCGATGAAAAAAAAAAAAAAAAAAAAAAAAAGATGCAGGAAGCGGAATAACATATATCTAGAAAAATGGGGATACTCGCTTGGAGCTGCTTTCTCAGGGTGATGACCCTGTAAAAGAGGCACTGCGATCGTGTGATGAAGCAGAGCTGGATCCGCCCCAAGGAGCAGGGAAATAGTCAGGACCACTGCGACACTAGGATCCGGCAATCGTTCATCCGCCCTCCCTCTATAATATCAAAATCCTGCTGCCCTCTCTATTCAGTATAGACCTTATGAACACATCAATTTTATATAGCTTCAGTATAGCACCCTAAATTTATAACCCATAAAAGAAGACCCAGACTTGGACTTAGGTTCCGGGTCTGTTTCCTCCCCAAAGTTTTCCTTTACATCGATTGCACAGTTTAGAACTACGTTCCTACGCACATCCTCACCCCCCTGACACCCCAAAGTAGGATTAGTGTTGCTCTGCCACAACTTGACGCTCCGCACACGGTATAAGCGTTTGAGTGAGAGTAGAGACGAGAATAGTGCTTTAGCCAACCTCTGTTCTTTACACCAATCCGTCCCGAGACACTCCACCGTCCCCCTCCTCTCCTACAAATCCTGAACCATCAAGGCCCGTATCCCTAGGCCTTCCACCAGGTATGAAGATGATCACATAGAGTGTCTTCTCGGAGGATCAAGAACAGTACCCCTCGGATTTGGAACTATCCTTGGCACAGGAGTCAAGAAGGAGTCCCTTTGTCTATACAGGCCCCTAACCTGTGTGTGCCGTTGTTTCTGTAGTTTTTGTAGTTATAGATTCTCTCCCTGTCCCCCACTTGCGAGAGACACCCTGTGAGACTTGAGTCCCCCCAACGGGCCTCACAGTAAGTGTTCACTCGGTTTCTCTTAAGTTTGTTAAGCCTGTTATCAGTTAGATACTTATATTTTGAATAGTCTTCCTTTTATTCTCAGGCTCAAGAGCAACCAAGTCATTTGGTACGCTTCCGCCGATTGCCCCCAACGGAGATCGATCGCAAGATCAAACGTAAGGGATTCTATCATTAGTCATTTCGTATCTGAGCAGTCTTACCTTCTTGAGTTGACCGTAGTCTATTTTACAGAACTAGAGTTACTTCACCACAAGGTCGAGGGTGGATCGAGATTACCTTTGCTACCATGTAATAGCAACAGGACAAGAGGGTGCGAACACGAGGGATACAAGGAACAAGAGGGAGGCCGGGGGGTGGACAGGAGTACTAGGGAACAAGAGGAAGGGGCAGGAACCGATGATGTTTATTATACACGGGCGAGAGGGTATTTATACTAATGTGAGGGAAAGGCGAAGTGCTTTGAGGAGGGCGAAGCAGGTGCGCGTGGAGGCGCAGATGGCGAAGTAGGATGGCGAAGTACGAGGGCATTCTATGATACTGTGACAATACGGCAGGGGAGGGAACGGGACTGTAGTTGTGTTCGAGAGGGGACGATGAGAACTGTAGGGGACGGAGGTCGAAAGACACACCTGTCTCGTCTCTGCTCTTGCTGTGGCCGCGGTATATATGTGTGGGAGAGCTGTGGCAGAGTAACTAACCGCAATGGTTGTCAGTGAGGTGAGAATGAGTGTGGGAACGATGTTCTTACAATTCAGTGTATATGATACGATTTTGGGGAAGGAAACAGACCTCGAACCAAAGTCCAAGGCTGGGGCTTCTTTTATAAGATATATAAACTTGGAGTGTTACACTGAAACTATGAAAACTGTGGTGGCTATAAGGGGGGTACTGATGTTGATTTTAGAGAGGGAAATGAAATCTTGATATTACTGAGGTAGGGCATATGAGAGAAGGGATCCTAGCTTCGCAGTGGTCCTGTACTATTTCCCTGCTATTTTGGGCGGATCCCCAATCTCTTCGTCACACCGTGTATAATAAACATCATCGGTTCCTGCCCCTTCCTCTTGTTCCCTAGTACTCCTGTCCACCCCCTGGCCTCCCTCTTGTTCCTTGTATCCCTCGTGTCCACACCCTCTTGCCCTGTTGCTATTACATGGTAGCAAAGGTAATCTCGATCCACCCTCGACCTTGACTATTTTTCCCTGCAGAACTTTTTTTTTCCCCTCTCGTTTATAGTTTGACTATTTTTCCCTGCAGCACTTTTTTTCCCTCTCGTTTATAGTTTGCTTTTCTTTTTTTTTCCCATGGAGCAACTTGACGCCCTCTTTGTCGGCATCGAGCCCGATCGTCAAAACTCAATTCGTCGAGCTTTCGAGGACTTGACTGCCGCTGCCACCTCTGCCCCTACCCCTGCCCCTGCCCCGGCTGCTCCTACGGAACGCGAGCTACAAGCGGAACGCCGCGACGTTGTCCGCACACTGGCCCAAGTCCTCAAGCCGCAACGCCCTCCGCCCTACGCCGGTGAGATCGACGCTGATGCCTGCAATAACTTCATTGACAACCAGAGAGAGTACTTCACGGTTGTCGACCTGAGTCTGTCCGAATGGGTCCAATACACAGCCCTCAACCTTATCTCCGATGCCAAGTCCTGGTGGCGCTCATCTGGGTTGTCTATCAACACTCCGTGGCCCAGGTTCGAGGAAGACTTCCTAGCCTTTCACACCCCTCCCAATGCCGTCGCCGCTGCCCGAGAAGCCCTCGAATCACTCAAACAAGGAAAACGAACTGTCGCCCTGTACACCCACGAGTTCCGACGCCTGCTTCGCCGTGTGCCCACCCTCGACAAAGGGACAGCTCTGCACTGGTTCGTCAAGGGCCTCGAGTCTGACACCAGCAAAGAAGTCAAACTTCGCCAGTGCGCCACTTTGGAAGAAGCTATTTCCGTGGCCACCTTGATCCACTCCATCCTTTTTCCAAACGGACCTACTGTTGCTCCCAAGCAGAACTCCAGTGATATGGACATTGATACCCTTCACGTCGCCATCAACAACCTGACGGCCCAAGTCAACTATCTGTCCCAAGGTTCCAACAGAAACAACAACGCACCACGCCCCTCCAAGCTCACCCCTGGGGAAAAAGCCCATCTGATCGCCAACAAAGGCTGTTTCCGTTGTCGCAAAATTGGACACATGGCTTCCAACTGCCGCTCCTTCCCCAACCAGCCGCAACATCAACCCTCTCGTCAGTTCAACAACCTCGAGACCTCTGCCCCTCAACAGCCGGCTTCCCATGCCCAGTCGGGAAACGTCAACAGCAACTAAGAGACGTCCAGGTCTTGGTTGCTACTTCACCCTCCTCTCAGTCTCTGGACCAGAGGAGTGGGTGCCTTTCGTCAGATCAGCTTTTTACTCACAATAAACCCTCTTCTCTGCCAGAAACACCCGCTCCTTCACCCTGTCTACCTCCTTGCCTGCCTTTACTCCCCCTCCCCCTACCCCCACCCACCTCTCCTTTTCCTTCCACCACCGCACATGTTAACCCTGTCCCCCTGATCTGCCCTACTACCACCGCCCTTCCTACCCTGAGCGTCTCTTCTGCGCTGCTCCCTCGCGTACCTGCGTCTACCTCTGCCCCTGTGCCTGATGCGGTTCCTGTGCCTGTCTTGACCAAAAGCAAAATCCGCAGACTACAAAAGAAAGGTGTTGGCGTCTCCACGTTCACTGCCGACCAAGCCAAAACCACTCTGCTCACGTTTATGTGCAATGTCAACGGCCATGCTGCTCGGATCCTCATCGATGGAGGAGCGCAGGGTAATGTCATCTCATCCTCCTTTGTCAAAAAGCACAGAACCCCCCTCCACGCCTCGTCTCCCATTCCCATTATCCTCCCAAACGGCTCACAGTCCTTCTCTTCTGACCTTGCAAACATCACCTTCCAACGACAACAATACTCCACGTCTCTCACCGCCATTGTCTATCCGTTACAAAAATACGATCTTCTTTTGGGCAAACCTTGGCTGACCCAAGTCAATCCCCTCATCAACTGGAGAACAAACAACCTTCGCATCCGCCACAATGGACTTGATATCGACTGGGAGTGCTCTGGGTTCCACTCTTCCTCTATCTCCACACGCACCCGCGGTCGCCTCCTCTCCCACATCCACTTTTTTACGGAAGCAACAACTCCTGGTAGCGAAGTGTACCTTGCCCTCCTTCGATCCTCTGACAACGACAACGACCAACATACCAACGACGACCCCGAATCTCCCGAACAACTACCACCCGAAGTCCCACCTCCTCCCCCCCCCCCTCCTCTTCATCCCGCCATTCACGCCATCGTCCACAACGAGTATCCTGATGTGTTCCCATCGTCCCTTCCCTCTGGTCTTCCCCCTGACCGCGGCGACTCTATGCGCATTGAAACCGACCCCACCGCCGACCCACCGTTCAAACCTGTCATTCGCCTCTCTATCGCCGAGCTTGACGAACTCAAAAAACAACTGGATGATCTCCTTTCCAAAAAATTCATCAAACCCAGCACATCCCCTTACGGCGCCCCGGTCCTCTTTGTCAAAAAAGCGGATGGATCGCTTCGCTTGTGTGTCGATTACAGAGGCCTCAACCGGATCACCAAAAAGAACCGCCACCCTCTACCCCGCATCGATGAATTGATTGACCGCTTCCGAGGAGCTCAGTTCTTCACGAAGTTGGATCTTATATCTGGCTACCACCAGCAACGGATCTACGAGCCCCACACCCACAAAACTGCATTCCGCTGTAGATATGGGCATTTCGAGTTTAATGTTGTTCCGTTTGGGCTCACAAATGCCCCGGCAGCATTCTCGAAAATGATGTTGAGGGTCTTCGATCCGGCGCTAGACAAGTACGTCGTAGTCTACCTAGACGACATCCTGATATATTCCAAGACAAAAGCCGAACACCTTCAGCACATCCGTTCCGTCCTCGCCCTCCTCCGCAAAAATGGCCTTTACGCCAAGCTCAGCAAGTGTTCCTTCATGCAAGAGCAGACGAGTTCCTGGGTCATGTTATCTCCAAGGATGGCGTCCACACCAATGCCGGCCTAGTCCGCGCAATTCGAGAATGGCCACGACCAGAGCAACAGAAGGATGTTCAACAATTCATTGGACTAGCTCAGTTCTACCAGCAATACATCAATAACTTTGCGGACATTGCACTTCCCCTCACAGCCCTACTAGGTGAAGGCCGACACTTCGTCTGGGACGAGACAACCGAGACTTCTTTTCTTGCCCTCAAAGAAGCCATCAGCACCGCCCCGGTCTTACGGATCTTTGACCCCGCCCTGCGTACAACAGTTGAGACAGACGCATCCTGCTTTGCGGTGGGCGCTGTGCTCTTCCAGACAGACAAGAACGGAGTCTCCCGCCCGGTCGCCTTCACCTCCCGCAAGATGCAATCTGCTGAGAAAAACTACCCCACCCACGAACAAGAACTGCTTGCCGTTGTACACGCCTTGAAAACAAGGCGATACTACCTCGACGGGTCCCATTTCATTGTGTATACCGATCACGACACCCTCCGGCACTTCCCCACCCAGCCCAAGCTCACCCGCCGCCAAGCCCGTTGGATGGAACTCCTTCAAGAATACGACTTTGATTTCAAGTATAAGCGAGGCTCCGACAATGTCGTTCCTGATGCCTTATCCCGCCGCCCTGACCATCGCGATCCATCTTCACCCCCCTTGTCTGTCAACGCCCTGGACCTCCAGTCAGACCCAGG
This sequence comes from Mortierella alpina, assembly GCA_029449245.1. Lineage (NCBI taxonomy): Eukaryota > Fungi > Mortierellomycota > Mortierellomycetes > Mortierellales > Mortierellaceae > Mortierella > Mortierella alpina. Next base: position 1,732,908 of record JANATF010000010.1, on the reverse strand, counting down.
TTTGAGGCAGCGCCTGATCGATGGGTATAATGAGGACCCCAACTTGGCCTCAGTCTACCAAAGCTGCCTCCGGGGGAAGTCTTCGTCACTTTATTCGTTGCGCGATGGATTATTATACGTCGAACGACATGGTGATACCCTGCTCTGCATACCAAAGTCTTCTGACCTTCGCCTACTCCTCTTACATGATGTTCATGACGCCGCTATAGCCGGCCACCTTGGTTTCGACAAAACCTATGCCACCTTGCGTCGCCTCGCTTTCTGGCCCTCGATGTCAATTGATGTCCGCCGTTACGTTGAGTCCTGTGCGAGTTGTCAGCGCAACAAGACCGTCCGCCGGCTTCCTGCAGGTCTCCTTCAGCCCCTTGCGATCCCTGAACAACGCTGGGAGACGGTGTCAATGGACTTTGTTGTCAAACTTCCAATAACGGCGCGCAAGTTTGACGCCATTACCGTTTTCGTTGACAAGCTCTCCAAACAAGTCCACTTCGCTCCTAGCCGGACTACTGACTCGGCCAAGGACGTCGCCAACTGTTTTTTCGCCAATGTGTTCCGTCTCCACGGTTTACCCACTACCATTGTCTCGGATCGCGACTCCAAGTTCACTAGCACCTTCTGGCGCCGCCTTCAAGAGTGTCTAGGAACCAAACTTGCTATGTCATCGGCATTCCATCCTCAAACAGATGGCCAGTCTGAACGCGCCATCCAAACCCTCAAGGCAATGCTACGCTCTCTTGTCAACCATAAGCAAGACGACTGGGACCTCTACCTGCCCGCCGCAGAGTTTGCATACAACAATGCGGTCCACACCTCGACTGGAGTCTCCCCCTTCTTCTTGAACCATGGCGTCCACCCTCACGTCCCGGCGTCACTGCTGAGCGCGAACGCACCCTCGTCGTCACCAGCAACGGACTTCGACTCATTTGTCTCTTCCCAACAGTCCGCCCTCGCCGTGGCACAGGACAGTCTGCTTACAGCCCAGCTGCAACAGATCAAGCATGCTGACGCCCACCGCCGCTCCCATTCCTACAAAGTCGGCGATCAAATTTTGCTTAGCACAGAGCACATCACTACGGCTTATGACTCCACACGGCCCGCCGCCTCCCTCCAAGCTCGATACTTTGGACCATTTACTCTCCTTCAGCAGCGATCGCCAGTCTCCTTCCAGGTTGAACTTCCCCCCACCATGCGCATCCATGATGTTTTTCATGTTGATCGTTTCAAACCATTCCTGGAATCACCAGAGTCCCTTGGTCGCCGTACATTACCGGCTCCCGAACCAGAAGTCATTGACGGAAATATCGAACATGAAGTTGAAGGTATCCTAGCCCACAAGCTGGGTCGCAGCAAACAAACTGCAAGGTTCCTCATCAAGTGGGTCGGTTATGACGCCGCCGTGTCGACCTGGGAGCCTCTCCGAAGCCTCAGTCACTGTCAAGACATCCTCCGAGACTATTGCCAGCAACACGATCTTCTCTTTTTGTTAGGGGAAGGTGTCACAGTATCATAGAATGCCCTCGTACTTCGCCATCCTACTTCGCCATCTGCGCCTCCACGCGCACCTGCTTCGCCCTCCTCAAAGCACTTCGCCTTTCCCTCACATTAGTATAAATACCCTCTCGCCCGTGTATAATAAACATCATCGGTTCCTGCCCCTTCCTCTTGTTCCCTAGTACTCCTGTCCACCCCCTGGCCTCCCTCTTGTTCCTTGTATCCCTCGTGTCCACACCCTCTTGTCCTGTTGCTATTACAAACATTGACGAATGGGATGAGCCAACAACGGCAAAGCAAGTTCAATCCTATCTAGGCACGTTCAACTTTTTCAGAGAATACATCCCGATGTTCATACGGTTGCGGCGCCGTTAGATGCACTTCGCAGTCGAACCGAACCATTCACGTTGAACAAAGAGCAAAAAGAAACTTTCGAGACTTTGAAAAAACTCCTTACAAATGCGCCTATTCTATCTTTTCCTGACTTCAAGTTGCCATTTATGTGGCAACGGATGCTTCAGATGTTGGCATTGGAGCTGTTCTGTATCAACTACCAAAAGGCAAAGCTTATCCAAAAGATACAAGATACGTCTCTTTTATGGCCAGATCCCTTCAAGACAGAGAACGCAAGTACAGTGCAACGAAAAAAGAGTTGCTCGGAATGGTCTTTGCTTTAAATAAGTTCCATTACTATTTATGGGGTAACCATTTCGAACTGTACACTGATCATCGTGCATTGATGTTCATTCATTCACAGCAGAATTTGAACTCCATGATGACTACATGGCAGGATACTCTCCTGAATTATTCATTCACTGTTCATTATCGTCCTGGCATCCTGTCGTGAATCTAGGCAGGGCAAGGACAGGATGACCTTTCACAAGGGCAGGAGGGAAGGGACAAGGGAAGTGGCAAGACAGGAGGGTTCAGGGTATGGTCAAGGATGTATTCAAGTTACTAGGTAAAGACTAAACTAAAGATGAGACTACAAGGAGTATTTATACTAAAGGGAGGTGCGCCATGGTGCGCGCCGCACCATGGTCATGGGTCAAATCAGAAGGGTAACACAGCAACAGCCTGACCCAAATAATAATTTGTCGACTCTGGCTTGACCTAGGGGTTGAGGACGCGACATCTAGGGCTGAGGTCGCGACACATCCTCAATGTGCTGCCGGATGCACTTTCGCGCTTATTCCCTGCGAGAATAAGACGCTACTCAGAACCTAAAGATGAAGATCGCAAGATAGCTCTTGCCTATATGCATGTTCTTCAAAATAAAGAAACTGAGAGGGTTACTGTACCTGAAAAGGAAAGAGAAGAGATCCTATTTAAGTCGCATGCGATGGGTCATATCGGCACAAATGCCATGGTTGCAGAAATTCATAGACAAGGACAAACTTGGCCTAAATTGGCGAACGACTGCTCAGAATCCATTAAGCGTTGTCGTGAATGCCAGCGTATAAACATTGCGCGTAAAGGATATCATCCGATGAAAGCTGTTCATGCACACCTTCCAGGAGAACACTTTGCCATTGATCTTGCCTGTAGCAGGGGTCAGGTCTAATAGCTGGAAAAGAGTTGTATTTGCAAGTATCGTACTACCCTACTCTATATACTCGTTGTGACTGGCCACTATTGTTACACCTTCCCCGTTTAAAATTGGATACCATGTGCTGTTTTAAATTCGTTGACCAACTCGAGGCAATGAGAGAGGTTGCCGAGTGGTTCCCAAGTGGCGGAGCTGCGAGGATAGCCCTTCCAAAGAATAAGGAACTGATGCTGACGACGATAGCGTCTGTACTCGAGAATGCCTTCAGCCTCGTATTCCTCTTCGCCGTCAATGATCTCCGGTGGAGGCATGGCGGGTGCTCGTGGTCCGAGGGCTTCTGGCGACGGTTTATATTCTTGGAAGCGGTCCACGTGGAACACATCGTGTATCTTCATCGTTGGAGGCAGCTCAACACGAAAGGTGACCGGTGTGTGCTGCTCTAGCAACGTGTAGGGTCCGATGAAGCGAGGCTGCAATTTGCGTGAGGGCTGGTTTTGATCCGCAGCGACTGTGATGTGATCCGTGTTCAGCAGCACCTGATCTCCAACCATGAACTTGTGGTCTCGGCGTCGCGTGTCGGCATTCTTGGCCTGTCGTTCCTGTGCCAAGGCTAGGGCCTCCTTTGCGATGGTCAAGGAGGTGTGCTGGTTCGCCATGAAGGTCTCCACCGTGGGAACGAGTGTACTCCGGGGTAGGAGCAACGATGCCGGTACGCGTGGGTGGAAGCCGGCGTTCAGAAAGAAGGGGGAGAATCCTGTGGTGGCATTGGTGGCGTTGTTGTAGGCGAACTCTGCGGCAGTCAAAAGAAGGTCCCAGTTCGTCTGCTGTTGGTCCACGAATGCTCTCAGTGTGGTGAAGGTACTGTAGATACGTAAAAATAGACTATCTGGTAAACAACATGAAACTAGTCTGGCCAATGATAAGAAAACTACATGTGAAAATGCCCTTACGTTTGATCGTATGATCTGATTTCCGTTGGGGGGCAATCGGAACTGCGCAGACCAAACAGTGGTCGCTATCAGTCAAGAAAAAGGGCTGGGGTAGAATATTCATATGATAAGTGACTAATACAAAAAGTGCCAGATAGCAGCATGCCAACCAGAAAATCACTTACTGTGAGAGCCGCTTGGGGGACTCGTGGTTCTCACAGGGTGTCTCTCTTGGGGGCGAAGAGAAGAGAGAATCTATCTATCAATATCTAATGTAACGTCGACACACGCAGGTTAGGGACCTGTATAGACCTTGGGACTCCGTCGGGACTCCCGTACAAGCTGCAATAATACGCCGAGGGGTGCTGTTCTTGGTCCTCCTCTCACATCGCTAGTGGTCCATTATCGTACCTGACAAGAGACCGGGGAGCTGCGGGCCTCTGTGGTGTCGGATGCTTGATACGGCAGGGGGGGGGAACGGGACTGTAGTTGTGTTCGAGAGGGGACGATGAGAACTGTAGGGGACGGAGGTCGAAAGACACACCTGTCTCGTCTCTGCTCTTGCTGTGGCCGCGGTATATATGTGTGGGAGAGCTGTGGCAGAGTAACTAACCGCAATGGTTGTCAGTGAGGTGAGAATGAGTGTGGGAACGATGTTCTTACAATTCAGTGTATATGATACGATTTTGGGGAAGGAAACAGACCTCGAACCAAAGTCCAAGGCTGGGGCTTCTTTTATAAGATATATAAACTTGGAGTGTTACACTGAAACTATGAAAACTGTGGTGGCTATAAGGGGGGTACTGATGTTGATTTTAGAGAGGGAAATGAAATCTTGATATTACTGAGGTAGGGCGTATGAGAGAAGGGATCCTAGCTTCGCAGTGGTCCTGTACTATTTCCCTGCTATTTTGGGCGGATCCCCAATCTCTTCGTCACATCAGCATGATCTCCAACGTCTGATTGGCTCTCTCCGTCTGGCCGTCCGTCTGAAGATGGAATGCAGTGGACATTGCGAGCTTGACATCCATGAGGCGATGAAGTTCTTTCCAGAAGTGGCTGGTGAACTTGGCGTCGCGGTCCGAGACGATGGAGGTGGGCATTCCATGCAGCCGAAAAATATTGTCAAAAAAGATCCGCGCGACGTCAGGAGCAGTGTCGGTTGTTTTGCTGGCGACAAAGTGGACTTGCTTGGAGAGTTTGTCCACGAAGACCGTGATGGCATTGTGACTACGGTTTCTCAAACGTCGAGTCGAGTCGAATATGCACCCCATTCGGGTTCGACTCGACTTTCTGGTGTCGAATGTCGAATACGTTCGACTCGACCTATGTCGAATGAAAGCGTTATTCGACTCGACTATCATTCGACTCGACAGCATTCGACTCGACGATATTCGGCTCGACAGTCATTCGACTCGACTGATAATCGACTCGACAGCCATTCGACTCGACTGATATTCGACTCGATAGCCATTCGATTCGACACTCCATTCGACTCGACACTCATTCGACTCGACTGATAACCGACTCGACACTCATTCGACGCGACTGATATTCGAGTCGAAAGTCATCCGGCTCGACGGATATTTGACCTGATCTTCAACTGACCCGACAGATACTCGACTCGACGCTCATTCCACTAGCTCTATTACTTGAATCGACCTTTATTCAGTCTATTTGTCGAATATCCGTCGAGCCGCATGAGACTCGAGTCGAGTATCAGTCGAGTCGAATGAGTGTCGAGTCGAATGGCTATCGAGTCGAATGGAGTGTCGAGTCGAATGAATGTCGAGTCGAATATCCGTCGAGTCTAATGAGAGCCATGTCGAATGGAGTGTCGAGTCGAATGAGTGTCGAGTCGAATGGCTGTCGAGTCGAATGGATGTCGAGTCGAATGGAGTATCATTCGACAAGTGTCGAGTCGAATAGACCCATCATTCGTATTCGAAAAGTCGAGTCGAACCCGAGTCGAATGTCGAATGTCGAATATTCGTGAGAAACCGTACTTGAGGGCTCTGATTCTTATATCTCTCATCTGAGACAGAGATAGGTGAGTTATGGGTAGTCCTTGGAGCCAGGCGGCGATGGAGGCGTAAGGCTCTTCGTCGATCTCAATCACTGCCACTAATCTCAAACCGCCCATATCATTTATCTCATCCTCCAATCCGTATGTAGGGATGGTCCCATCTCCAGGCACTCGAGACAACGGATCAGAGTCTTGCATGTCCTTGCCAGGTCGATGATGGATGTCAATTTTGAAGCGAGCAACGTACAGAGTCCATCGGGTCAACCTGGCATTCTGAAACTGTAAATTGTGCAGATACAACAAGGCCCGGTGGTCCAGGAACGCGTGGATGGTCTTGTCCAAGAGTAAGTGTTCGTTCTTTTTCAAGGCGTATACGAAGCCTAGCAACTCTCGTTCAGTTGCAAAATATCGAGTCTCTGGTCCTGACAGTTTGCGGCTTCCGAATAGGATAGGTCGGTACTTGGTGTGGATGGTGATGTTATTATCGTCGTCAATGTTCGCCGCATGCGCCATAACATAGCCTGTACACACATCGGAGGTATCGGCGGACATGATCACGGGCCTTTTGTGGTCAATGATGACGAGGACGGGGCTTCCAACCAATCCTTGTTGCATCTGAGTGAAAGCAGTTGGATACTTGGCGTCCTTTTCCCACATCTTGATGAAGGTGGCGGGCCGCTTGTCGTATTTATACAGTTCAAACAACGGGATGGCGATCTTGGTGAAGGCAGACACGTGAGCACCCAGGAACAAAGCAAATCCTACAAACTGGCGGAGTTCTCGGACGTTCTTGGGCATGGGCCACATGGCGATTTTCATCAGTTTCTTGGGGTGGATGCTGATGCCTTCCGGACCAATGACTCTACCCAGAAACTCTCGACGCTGGACAAAGAACCCTGACTTGTTACCCGCAAAGGAGCCGTTCACCTCGTCCATCCGTGCCAAGATATTGGCCACACGGACCATGTGCTCTTCAAAGGTATCGGTACCGGTACCCATGTCGTCCACGAACGTTGCTAGCTTTCCTGAAAGCTCAGGGGTATTAAAGACATCTCCCATATGGCGACTATACCATTGCATAGAGTCGATGAGACCCATAGGGAGAACGTTGTATTCCCAAAGTCCTTCTGGAAACGAGACAGCGGTGAGGTACCGGCATTGCTCCTCGATTGGGGACTGCAGGTAGCCGTCCTTGCAATCCCAGAAGCTGAGCCAGCTGCACCCCTGAAGCTTGTTAATCTCCATGTGGGCGTCTGGGATTGGCCACGCCATGGGTCTGATGAGCTTGTTTACGGGGATGAGATTGACACAGACGCGGTACGAGCCATCCTTCTTCTCAACCAGCAGCGGGTTGCAGGATACTGGCGAGGATGACTTTCTCATCTTTCCAGCCTTCTCCATCTGCGTGACGTAGTCGTTCAGTACTCGAATCTGGCCGGGAGAGTATTTGCGGGAGTATGCCTTAGGGAACGGGACGTCCTCTCGTACTGAAAACGAAGCTGCGGCACTGAGCTTGTCAGCTCTCATAGTGCGGGACATCTCGCCTTCTTTGGGAAAGGCTCCGGTGTGCTTGCTAAAGAGTTGTTGGATCTCGGCGATGTGTTCTTCGACCTCTGGTAGGTCACCAACCATAATCTTGTGCTCTTCCAACCCAGGGACCAGGCGACATGGTGTGTCAGATAAGACGTCGCGGCTTTTTGGGGCTTCAAGGCAGAACCCATATTCGTTGTTCTGGAAGTGCAGTGTGGTGGCATCGCCATTTAGGGGGGCTGGTTCTGTAACAAACACGTCCAAGGAGGCTTCCTCTTGAGGTTGTATACCGGGAGCTCTAAAGTTGGGTACTGCCATGAGCAGGAATACGTCTTGGATGTTGCCGGCTTCCTCGTCGGCCAAGAGGTCTTGCATCGTTGTGGTGAAGGTACTCTAGATACGTAAAAATAGACTATCTGGTAAACAACATGAAACTAGTCTGGCCAATGATAAGAAAACTACATGTGAAAATGCCCTTACGTTTGATCGTATGATCTGATTTCCGTTGGGGGCAATCGGAACTGCGCAGACCAAACCAGTGGTCGCTATCAGTCAAGAAAAAGGGCTGGGGTAGAATATTCATATGATAAGTGACTAATACAAAAAGTGCCAGATAGCAGCATGCCAACCAGAAATTCACTTACTGTGAGAGCCGCTTGGGGGACTCGTGGTTCTCACAGGGTGTCTCTCTTGGGGGCGAAGAGAAGAGAGAATCTATCTATCAATATCTAAGGTAACGTCGACACACGCAGGTTAGGGACCTGTATAGACCTTGGGACTCCGTCGGGACTCCCGTACAAGCTGCAATAATACGCCGAGGGGTGCTGTTCTTGGTCCTCCTCTCACATCGCTAGTGGTCCATTATCGTACCTGACAAGAGGCCGGGGAGCTGCGGGCCTCTGTGGTGTCGGATGCTTGATACGGCAGGGGAGGGAACGGGACTGTAGTTGTGTTCGAGAGGGGACGATGAGAACTGTAGGGGACGGAGGTCGAAAGACACACCTGTCTCGTCTCTACTCTTGCTGTGGCCGCGGTATATATGTGTGGGAGAGCTGTGGCAGAGTAACTAACCGCAATGGTTGTCAGTGAGGTGAGAATGAGTGTGGGAACGATGTTCTTACAATTCAGTGTATATGATACGATTTTGGGGAAGGAAACAGACCTCGAACCAAAGTCCAAGGCTGGGGCTTCTTTTATAAGATATATAAACTTGGAGTGTTACACTGAAACTATATAAAATTGATGTGTTCATAAGGTCTATACTGAATAGAGAGGGTAGCAGGATTTTGATATTATAGAGGGAGGGTAGACGAGAGAGTGATCCTAGCTTCGCAGTGGTCCTGTACTATTTCCCTGCTATTTTGGGCGGATCCCCAATCTCTTCGTCACATCGTCACGAACTCGACCTTCTCTCTCGCCAAGTTTTGAGTGGCAGCGAGAAACGCTTCACGATATTCTTCGTCCGTGCTGGAGTCACTCTCATCGTCGGCCGAAGTAGATGTATCGCTGAGAGATTCCTCGTCGTCAGAATCGTCATCAAAATCTTCACTGTCCTCGATGAGTCCTTTGTAGCCCTTCTTGATGTCCGACTGTAAGCGCGGTTCCTCCTCAGTCTCCTCTATGACCATTGGTGAGTGGCCCTTGCCTCCATCGATCTCAATGATTCGTCCTCCGATTTTCATCTGATACATTCCCTTGTTCCAGTAGGTTACGCATTGTGTCATCTCCAGAAATCCTCGTCCAAGCAGGAGCTCACACGGTGCATTGTTGATTATAAGGCACCCGATCACTACCGTCTGTCCAGCGATGTCCAGCGGGATAAGACTTGCCTCTCCAACAGCAGACAATAACCCTCCCAAGGATCGGATCGTGATACGAGACACGTTAGAGATGGTAGTAATGTTGGCTTTCTTGAGGAACTCAGGAGTGCAGACATTGACGCACGCTCCACCATCCAAGTACGGCTTCACGGGATAACCATTCACGGTGGCCAAGAAATGGTGGGTGGTGTTCTTGGCAATATCCGAGCGGGCGAGGAAGGCATGTATTTCGGGGCTCTGACTGTCCACTCCTAAGCCTGGGTACTTTGCTAGCAGGACATCTTGCTCACGTGAAGGAAGCGCTTTGAGGGAATCTCCGAGTACTCGTCTTAAGGCTGGGGATAAAGCCAATAGCTGAGAGAGGCTTAGTCCTGTAACCTCGACGTCTCGGGTGAACTGCAGGATGTTGAAGGGGCTATCCTTCCATGTGAGTCGTATCGGTCGTGGCAACAATCGTGCAATCTTGGCAAGTTCCTCGGCCTCGTTCTTGCTCTCATGCACGGCTTTATGCAACTTGTCCTTGAGTTCGGCGGTCTTCTTTTTGCTCTCCTTCGATGGTTTCTTGGGTTCCTTAGGCTTTTGGCTCTCCTTTCTGGCTCCTGCAACCTTTGCTATCTTGGTTGCTTTGGTCTTGCTTGGTTTTTGCTTTCGCTTCTCCCGCAAGGCTTGTTCCTCGTCCAACCTCTTGATTTGCTCTGAGATCTTCTTTTCTCGATCCAGAGCTCGCAGTAACGGTCGTTGATACTGATCGGGACGATTTTCAAGAGGAGGTTGCTGAGGTCTTGGAGGTATTTCGATATGATCGAACCGTTCTATGGAATCGCGTGTTGGTGGAGGTGTGTTTGAATCGTATGGTTGGAATGCTGGTCCGGCTCTATCATCTGTGTCCATGCTATATTCTCGAACGACGGCATCAATCTGAGGTCCTAGCGCGGGCATGACAGTGCTCTTTTCGACGTCCTTCGCGTTATTGGTCTCTGTCTTCTGGTACGGTGTCTGCGTGGGCGGCTTTATCTTTCCTCTAACGGCCGCCAATATGTGCGGGGGTCCTTTTCTAGGGGGGTGAGGGTCTGGACCACGATGTCTCACCCCTCTTAAAAATCCTGCTCTTCAGCTGCGGACCGTTCCTCCAGATATTCCTCGAGATCGACCTTGGAGAGATAGCACGCATATTCTCCAGCATTGTCGTCGTCGTCATACTGAGAAGCCCGGTACCATTGTTGAGCCATGAGGGTGCGGGGTCTGCGTGGGTTCGGGCACTTGGACGAATAATGTCCGGTCTCATCACAGTTGTAACATTTGACGTTGGACATGTCCTTAGCTGGTCGGGAGCTCAGTGGTGCGCCTGGGGTACGAGCAGGCTGATTCTTCTGTTGCTTGGTCATTAGGATGGTGAGAGCTCCGAGTTGATCAGTAACTGCTTTGAGGTCCTCATGCATGGAGTCCCATCGTCCTGTCCCTGTCGAGGATTGAGCTCGGTCCTTTTGCTTCTTAGCGGCTTCTCCATCGGTTGAGTTATATCCATCGTCCTCTGATTCTTCACAGTCCGATTCTCCTACGGCTTTGGATGGCTTTCGTGCGAGTTCTACCTCGTTGTATCGAGAGCCCAATTCTCTCATATACTCCATGGCGGTCTGCCAGTCGCCTTGACGAAGCGCGATATACCGTTGGTGCGTATCGTACAATCCAGCGGCATAGCAGGACAGTAATGACCTCTCGTCAGGTACCCGTCGAGCACGAGCACAGGCAGCACGGTGAAGGTCAACGCGGGTCTTGAATCGGACATTGTATTTTGCAATCCTCTCATTGGCTGTCTGAGGAAACTCTTGCAAGAAATCGATCTGAATTCGACGTCTGGCTTCATCCAAGTCCATGAATCTATCCGATAGATCGTCCATCAAAATCCGGTACGTCATGTTCCTTTCTCGAGCGCGGATACGGCACCATTCGCTGGCCTCGGTATGTTTCCCAACTGCGGACATGACCAGGCGGATGACTCCGGTACGGATAGCATTGTCGTCAATATTCGGATCACACACTTTGGCTCGGAACCAGTTGTCGAATCCTCTGATCCAGTCATCGGCATATTTGCCTTTCTTACGGCTCAAAGAGAATGTTGGCCCATCGTATGACTTGATCCTTTCGAGAGTGCGTCGGTACAGATCAACGTCCATGGCATGGTAGTGCGGGTTCGCCTCTTCATTCTCTCTGGCCCGATGACGATCGACATCAGCTGGACGGGGAACTTGTCTTCCAACAGGACGTGCGGACTGCCTGGGAGCTCTCTGACTGAGACTTGCCTCTTGTTCATCGTCGGTGGTGTCATCGGCTACCAATGGCTTGGGAGTTCGCATGTTGTGGGGGCCTTGCAACTCTTCGTTCGGACGATTACGGCCTCCGTAATGTTGGCCAATGATGTTTGCGACTCCCTCGTGGATGCGTTTCTCCATGGCTCTCATTTCATCTCTTATCTCGGTTCTCAAAGTTGATGACTGATTGTCGATAGCGACCGCCCAATCGGGACGCGGCTCGGGGTGAACCGGATTGGCGTCATCGAAATCATCGAACACGGCGATATCAGCGGGGTTGCTGATTGGCTCGGTCTGGGTCACCTCCGGAACAAGATTGTTGGGAATGCTTGGCACAGAGGGGCCGTGCCGCATTCGGGGGTGACTCATCGGTTAGGTTCCGGAAGAGAATTTTTCCAGCGGTGTGATTGGTTCGTCGTGACCTCGGATGAGGAGTTTATTTTTGGCAATTGATATCCAAGAAGGATTGCCCAGGTTCTCCACCAAGAAAACGTGTGGTGAAGTAACTCTAGTTCTGTAAAATAGACTATGGTCAACTCAAGAAGGTAAGACTGCTCAGATACGAAATGACTAATGATAGAATCCCTTACGTTTGATCTTGCGATCGATCTCCGTTGGGGGCAATCGGCGGAAGCGTACCAAATGACTTGGTTGCTCTTGAGCCTGAGAATAAAAGGAAGACTATTCAAAATATAAGTATCTAACTGATAACAGGCTTAACAAACTTAAGAGAAACCGAGTGAACACTTACTGTGAGGCCCGTTGGGGGGACTCAAGTCTCACAGGGTGTCTCTCGCAAGTGGGGGACAGGGAGAGAATCTATTACTACAAAAACTACAGAAACAACGGCACACACAGGTTAGGGGCCTGTATAGACAAAGGGACTCCTTCTTGACTCCTGTGCCAAGGATAGTTCCAAATCCGAGGGGTACTGTTCTTGACCCTCCGAGAAGACACTCTATATGATCATCTTCATACCCGGTGGAAGGCCTAGGGATACTGGCCTTGATGGTTCAGGATTTGTAGGAGAGGAGGGGGACGGTGGAGTGTCTCGGGACGGATTGGTGTAAAGAACAGAGGTTGGCTAAAGCACTATTCTCGTCTCTACTCTCACTCAAACGCTTATACCGTGTGCGGAGCGTCAAGTTGTGGCAGAGCAACACTAATCCTACTTTGGGGTGTCAGGGGGGTGAGGATGTGCGTAGGAACGTAGTTCTAAACTGTGCAATCGATGTAAAGGAAAACTTTTGGGGAGGAAACAGACCCGGAACCTAAGTCCAAGTCTGGGTCTTCTTTTATGGGTTATAAATTTAGGGTGCTATACTGAAGCTATATAAAATTGATGTGTTCATAAGGTCTATACTGAATAGAGAGGGCAGCAGGATTTTGATATTATAGAGGGAGGGCGGATGAACGATTGCCGGATCCTAGTGTCGCAGTGGTCCTGACTATTTCCCTGCTCCTTGGGGCGGATCCAGCTCTGCTTCATCACACCGGCCAGTACGCCCATGCTGCGGCTGATTCAGACGATGAGGAGCTCACACAGCCGCTTCCGGACCCCAACGAAAACGACATGGAGCTCGCACTTCTTGGAATGACAAGACAGCCAGCAGGAGACGAGCTGGAGTCGTTTGTGTCGATGCCGACCGTTATGGAAACACCATTGGCGTTTTGGAAAAAGAACGGCGATTCTTTTCCACAGTTGGCCAGGATGGCAAAGGACTTCTTGGCCATACCAGCTACCTCAGCCCCATCAGAGCGATGTTTCTCAAAAGCACGCTCTCTTCTGCCTTACACAGAAATCGCCTTGGTGCTTCCAAGATCCAGGAACAGATGTTGCTTGACTCCTGGAGCGGCTATTTGAATCGCAAGTGAGTATATATATTCTCATCAGCTTCTAAATATGATGATATCATGAAGCAAATGTGTGCCAGGGATCAGTACAGACATATAGGAATGGAAATAAAAAATCGTCAACTGGAATTTAATGCGGTCGGATCGGATAAATGACGGATCGGATGTGTCACGGATCGGATAAATGACGGATCGGATGTGTCACGGATCGAATAAATGACGGATCGGATAACTGACGGATCGAATAAATGACGGATCGGATAACTGACGGATCGAATAAATGGCGGATCGAATACAGCCGGATCGGATAAATGACGGATCGGATACAGTCGGATCGAATAAATGACGGATCGAATAAAGTCGGATCGGATAAATGTCGGATCGAATAAGGCTTTTATCCGACAGTGGTCGGATCGAATATATTCGATATTCGACCTAGAAATACGGATCGAATACGGATGAGGGTCATATTCGATCCGACTCGTCGTTTGAGAAACCGTGATGGCCAGGTCCGAGAACTCGGAGAAATTTCGAGGCTCTTCTTGACGGGACATGGCTTCCTGGACAGCCTCTTTGAGTCCAATACGATACTGAGAGATTTTGGCAGCGTCGTTCCATTCAGTATCGGCCACAAGTTGAACGAACTTGTTTGTGTAGTCAAGTGCAGAGCCTTTCTGCTTGAGGGCGCGAAGCTGGGACTCGGCCACAATGTGGGCGTTGGTGACACCGAAATTTTTGGTCATAACCGACCAAAACTTGTCGAAGCTGCTAATGATAGCGGGCCTGCCTTCTTCGTCTAGCTTGAAGGCAGGGATATGTTTTTCCATGTACTTGTAGGCCGCGGTGCCTCCAAGACGGGACAAGGCGAACATGATCTTGGCCGCGTCGGTCGGGTACTGGGAGCTTTGGGCTAAAAAGAATAACTCCATTTGAGACTGAAAGCTCTTCCAGTCCTCTCTTTTACCAGAGAACTTCTCGGGAGAGTCGATCTAGTTTTGGCGCTTCCCTGGGTCTTGGCGGCCTCTGCAAGGGTCTTGAGGCCTCTGAGCATATCTTTGGTGTTGGACTCATTGGTAACCTCCAAGGCAGTAACTTTTGCCTCCATGGTCACGAATCTTGGTTCCAACCCTGTTTGCAGATGCTCGAGCATGGGGCCGTGAGTCGTTAGTTTTTCTTCGAGGGCTTGGATACGGTGTGTGAGACCGATAAAGGCTGGGTTGGCTTGATTGGCGAGGCTCTGTTCGATGGCTATAACGCGGGCTTGAAGGGCTTCAAAGGCTTGATTGGTTTGTTCGAGGTTCATGGCTGGGCAGAGGCTTGGAGAGAAAGGTCAAAGGTTGTTTGACCTAGTAATGTCGTGAATCTGGGCAGGGCAAGGACAGGTTGACCTTTCACAAGGGCAAGAGGGCAGGGACAAGGGAAGTGGTAAGACAGGAGGGTTCAGGGTATGATCAAGGATGTATTCAAGTTACTAGGTAAAGAGCAACTGTAGAGAGGGAACTACATGTCATGTCCTAGTCGGTGTGGGGCTCAGGGACTGTGTACCTGAGTCGCACCTCCCTTTTTATTTCTACAAGAACCAAATATCTACTGTGACGTGATCATGGGGCCCGATATAAGGGCTCCATGAGCGCGGATCAAAATAAACTCCCTCTTTGTTCTCGTTGACTTCAGTACCTAGTAAGTTAGTATCTCATAATCATATAGAATATCAGACTACAGACTATATATACTAAACACTGAGCCCAGCGCGTAATGCCGCTTTGACCCATAGTCACCGGTCAGGACATAATTCAAGGCATTCAGTAAAAAGGGGGCGCATGTCGACAAGGCATTAAAAGCCGAAATAAGGCTTGGCCTAGGATACTACGCTTATCCTAGGGCCGAGTACGCGACAGCCATGGTGCGCGCCGCACCACGGTCATGGGTCAAATCAGAAGGGTAACACAGCAACAGCCTGACCCAAATAATGATTTGTCGACTCTGGCTTGACCTAGGGGTTGAGGACGCGACATCTAGGTGTCGCGGTTAGAGGAAAAGACACAGTTACTAGGAGCTGTCAAGTAACGAGAACGGAGTGAAGAAAGATGTATTCAAATGTCTCCTATGGACGTGGGCATTAAAGGACACGTCCACACTAATCTTCGCTAACTAAAAATATTAAGGGTAAGTCTATGCTAGGACGGTCAATCCGGCACAGAAGCCCCCGGCCAAGTTTCGTAGCACAGCTGGGAGCGAGTTGGGATATATGGTAGGAAAAATGATAAAAACCTCCATGAGAAGTTAAGGGTATAAGCCTATGATATCGGTGTCTAACCGCTAGATGGATATTGAAGAAGTGAATGGTCGAGAAAAAATATATAAAAACTCGAGATGTTGATGCAGTGATGAGGAAAAAATATAAAACCTCTTGGAAATAAGTTGTCAGTCGAGGGCAGTAGTTAGAGCCTCGAAGGGAAATGGAATGGGATAAAAATTGCAAAAACCCATATATGATGAGAGGAAAACGTTCAAGCAACTGATGTTGCAAGCGTGCAAAAACCTCTGAAGGCGGTAGAGCCCTTGAATAGGAAGTGGAATTGGCTTGCTGCATCTGCTATTTTGAAGCAGACACACTCTGTCTTGTGGATACCTTGGAAGTCGGTTTCTGAGATGAGGGCTTGATCTGTTTCAGCGAACGATGATAGCGAGTCATCAAGTTTTTGGAATCGAAGTGCTCGGCAAGGATTTCACTGTTTTCAGAGTCGTCGTATCCTTTCCATTTCACCAAGTAGAGCTAGATGAGGGCTTGATCTGTTTCAGCGAACGATGATAGCGAGTCATCAAGTTTTTGGAATCGAAGTGCTCGGCAAGGATTTCACTGTTTTCAGAGTCGTCGTATCCTTTCCATTTCACCAAGTAGAGCGTCTTCCCCCCCGGAGCTGTACGATGACTGATAATGCGTTCCACTTCATAAGACGTGTCAGATGCGTCTTGAGGAAGATCGGGACGAGCAGCAATTTTCAGCTGCTCGGGTGCATAGTTGCGGGCAAGCACACGGGACATGGCGTCACGAAGGATGTAAGTTCCATGGGATGTGCGCCGAACAACTTGATAAGGGCCATCATAGGGAGCATCAAGGGAACTGGTGGCCTCCATGTCACGAGCCATGACATAGGAACCAGAAGGGAACTCAGTAATTAGGTGAGAGCGATTGAATTTGTCCATCATGTCTTTCTGGGTGAGGGAGCTCTTGTCAGAGACAGCCGGAAAGACAATGGTGGTGAGGTAAGAGAGACGTTCTTCGAGACCTTGAGGAGATAAGAGATCAGACTGAATGTCTTTGGTCGCTTGGAGAGAACTGAAATCAGAGAGTGCTCGACCATAGAAGAGAGAGTATGGGGCAGAGCTGTGAAGACCAGCAACTCTAGTGTTAAGCTGGAGCTGTACTTTGGGAAGATAGAGATCCCAATCAAGTACTTTGCCATCGAGGACTTTTGGCAGAAGATCTTTGACAGAGCGAACTGAGCGTTCGGCGACCCCGTTGCCTCGTGGATGGTAAGGAGTAGTGAGACGATGCTCAATTTGAAGAATTGAGAGGACATTTTTGAGAAGAGCATTAGAAAATTCAGAGCCATTATCAGACTGAATAATCTTGGGAGGTCCAATGTCAGCAAAGAGTTGGAAAAGTTCAGCAGCGATAATGCCAGCCTCTTTTGAGCGAATAGCTCGGAGAAAGACAAATCGAGTACAAACATCAACTACGAGAAGGGCATAGTTGTTTTGACGAGTGCTCAAGGGAAATTGGGCGAGGTCCATAGCAAGGTGTTCACCTGGAAGGTTGGCATGAACAGCCTTGAGAGGATGATAGCCACGGCGAGCAATGTTGAAATACTGACAAGAGGAGCATTGACGGATGAACTGAAGACAAGCGTCCTTCAGTTTGGGCCATGTGATGCCACGTAGGTGCAATGCATTGACCATAGCGTTGGCACCAAGGTGAGCGGTCTCGTGAATATTTTTGAGAATAGCTTGACGCTCAGACTCTGGAGGAGTAATCATCTCTTTGTCAGGAGTCTGGGGTTGATGAATGTATGGAGCCTTGGGGTCAATAGGCAAATCGAGGATTTGGTTGGCAAGGTCTTGTGATTTGACAACCAATTCAGGAGATGAAGGTGTAGAGAAAGTACGAAAGCCGCTGCGAGTGGAAACAGCTGCCTTGCGACGTTTGTCGCGGTGAACTAGAGGATCTGGGTCTGGAGAAGCCCAAAGTTCAGAAGGAAATGCCCGGGAAAGAGCATCAGGAATGATATTGAGTAAACCAGGACGATAGACACACTTGAAATCATAGCTGAGAATGGTTTCTGTCCAGTTGGCAATGGTAGCTGGAAGATCAGCTTGTGTCTTAATGAAGGTAAGTGGTTTGTGATCTGTATAGAGAGTGAATGGACGACCCCACAAATAGTAATGAAACTTTTTGAGGGCAAATACGATGCCAAGGAGCTCTTTCTTGTAAGCGGGATAGTTGCGCTCATGCTTTTTGAGCGAACGAGCCATGAAAGAGATGTAGTGAACAACAGACTCATCTTCAGGACCGTTGGGAAGTTGGTAGAGAACAGCACCAAGACCAAGGTTTGAAGCGTCAGTGGCAACGTAGAAAGGTTTGGAAAAATCTGGGAAATGAAGTACAGGCGCTTGTGAAATCAGATATTTAATCTGATTGAAGCATTCAAGCTGCAGATCCGAGAGAACAAAATGGCCTCTGCGGAAACGTAGCTCGTCCAAAGGCGCAGATAATGTGCCATAGAGAGGGATGTACTCACGAAAATAATTAAACATACCAAGGTATCGTTGAACCATCTTCGCGTTGGTAGGAGGTGCCCAGGATTTAATGTTCGCAATCTTTTGAGGCATGATGCGACGGCCATTGCGATCAATAATGAATCCAAGAAGGATCACTTCTGTGCAAAAGAAATGACACTTCTCGGGGTTGATAATGAGGCTGGCCTTTGTGAGGCGACTGATAACTTCTTGAACGTGCAAGGCGTGTTCCTCTTTGCTATTAGAGAAAATCACTATGTCATCAACGTAAACAGCAACGAAAGCCAAGTCTCCAAGAATGAGAGACATGCCTCGTTGGAAGATAGAAGTCATTGGTTTGAGACCAAAAGGAGTACGGGCAAACATGAACTGTTTGTTTTTGTGCATAAATGCTGTGTAGGGCTGACTCTTCTTAGACAATGGAAGGCGGTGAAAAGCTTGCTTGAGGTCTAAAGTTGAGTAAAACTTATGACCACCGCTTTTCTCCAATACATCTGTGATGAGAGGAAGAAGAAAATTGTCCGTGTCTTCAAGAAGAGAGTTGAGGTGACGAGGATCAAGACAGACACGATGCTTTATGATGTTACCATCAAGGTCATGCCTTGCAGCTAGTGTGAGTTTGTTCATATGCTTAGTGCCTGGAGGGGCAGGAACGATAACTCCATCAGCTTCCCATTGATCAACTTGCTTGTCAACCTCTCCCTGCTGAGATTGAGAGAAGGGTCGATAAGAGCGTTGATAGACAGTAGCACCAGGGGCAACCTTAAGGTCTACAGTCATGAAGGGATGAGGGCAGAAACTAGACGGATCAATCTGAGCATTGTCGTCGAGATAGGGCTTCAGATCAGCGAGAAAGGCTCCACGATCTGAAATGAATTTATCGGTGAGTTCCTCAGGAGGCCGATACTTAGCAAGAATGGCAGGCTTTTTGTCAGAGATAATAAAAAGATCTGGGACAGCAGCCTGATGAAGTTCAAAGCCATGAATTTGAAAACCAAGCCTCGATATTAGATCAATGCCAAGGTAGCAATCATAATGATCGAGGGGCATAACATCAACGCGACTTTGAGCAGTGCGACCATTGCAGACGATGGAAACGTAGTCAATGGTAATGAGTGTAGGAATAGTGTGCTCTGGATTGGCAAGAACAGTGACCTGATCTTGGAGAACACCAGTCTCAAGGCCGAGTTCTTCTGCAACATAGGGTGCAATAGTAGTTGTAGTGCAGCCAGTGTCAAGGAGAGCCGTATATTCCATGTCATTAATGAGTATAGGGATAATGATCCTTTTATCACCATCAGCAGCACCACGAAAGGCTGCCTTAAGACGATGGGGAAAAGGGACAGGCGAGGGGTTATGAAAAAACTGAGAAACAGCGGTAGAAAGTGATAGACTTTCGGAAGGTGACAAAACCTGAGAAGGTTCAGTAGCAACAGGACATGATGTAGCAATTGAATAGCGAGAAGAATCATTAACGTCGTTGGTTATTTGATTGATTGCGTGAACGCTAGAATAATCATGTTCAGTGCCAAGAGAGTCTTCCATGAGCACGTCCTCATCGTCAGTGTCAAAAAGAGCAGCACGCTTAACACCAGCAGCTTGGGTGATCGCAGCTTTCTTTCTGGAGGGTTGATAAGACGAGGACGAGGAAGTGGTGGTGACTGAGGAAGTGGAGGAAGAAGAAGGAGTACTCCTACGCTGAGGACAAGACTCTAACCAATGGGTCTTTGTCAACGTAAGACAAGACGGGTTTGAGCACCACGACTTGCCAGGAGGAAGGTTCGTGTAGGTGGGCTTCTTCTTGGTGTTCTGATCCTTTGAAGGCGGACCAGTTGAGGTGAAGGAGGAGGAAGTACCATTGCTGGGCTTATGACGTTTGTCACGATGATTGTTGTTGTTCGACTTCTGCCCAGAAAAAGAAGAGGCAGAATTGTTGCCATTATCCTTTTCAAGGAGGTGAGGCGCCCAAATTGAGGCTGCCCAACGTCCACCCCAAGGATGAAAGCCTGTAAGAGGGCCTTGGATGTTGCGAATGAACGTCAGGATGACGGTGTACTCCTCTACATCATGAAGACGAGAGAACTTGGAAATGATAAGGTTCTGGGTGTTGCCGGGGACCGCTCGGAATAGGACGCCAATGAGGATGGCGTGAGGGATTGTGGCTTCCGAGTGGTGCTGGACAAGACCAGAAGCAAGAAGTAGATTCTCAAAGCGACGAGCGAAAGATTCAGAGTCTTCTTGAGGGAGGGAGCGGAAAGTGAAGACCCGTTCGAGTATATTGCCAGTGATCTCATGCAAACGAAAAGTTTCACGCATGGCCAGTACAACTTCATGCCAGGTACGGGCAGAAGCAGGCGCAATTTGATTCATGAGATCGTCAAAGCGCTGGTCCAAACGTTGCTCCAAATCAGCCTTAGTGAGAATTTGAGACATATAGCGGTAAGCAAGAATGTCAAAAAGATCAGCCAATTTGTCGCGGTAAAACTTCTCAAAGCGATTGAGAAAGAGAAAAATGAGCTCCACAAGCTTGGCTTCAAAGTTTTCACGCTTTGCAGTCTTAAGCTTGGAAGTAAGTTCCAGGACAGGTTCGTCCTTGAACGAGGGAAGGACAAGGCGCTCATAATCAACAGTATGAGTGCCTTGAAAGACAGGAATGGATCCTTTGACCCCAATGCGAACAAGGGCGCCGTGCTCCTTGTTAGAGTAAACAGGGGGCACGTTGCAGGCGTCTTGATAAATGATTGGAGGAAAGAGTTGCATTCCCACGTTGGAGCTGGGATTAGAGTTTGAAGGAAAGAGACGGCGATTGAGAGCTTGTTGGGCCTGTGCCAATTCACTCTCTGCCTGTGCAATGTTGCCTTTGAGAGCAACAATAAGAGCATCTCTCTCTTGTGTAAGTCTTTCTTTCTGGTCATGGGGTTGACCATCGAGAATGAACTCAGAGTCGAGAAGAGTATCCTCAAATTGCTCTTGAAGGCGATGAAGAGTCCTCTCCTTGGTTGTAACCAAAGCTTGAAGGCGTGCAAGACGGTCTACGACGGGAGGATTATCAACATCCATTGACGTAGAACCAGCAAGCAGCTGAGCAAAGGAGGGAGCAGAAGTACTGACTTCTGGAGAAGAATTAACGTCTGGGGTAAGAGCCCCTGACAAAGGAGGTGAAGAAACAGAAGTTTCCGCGGTTGGGACCGTGGTCGCTTGTTCCATCGATGATACAACTGGAGGAGTCTCTTGCGAGGTTCCAGAGGGTGCCCCAACTTGCGAGTCAGGAGCATGTGCGTGGGAGGAACGGGTAGATCGTTGCTTCCCGGGATTTGTTGCCATTGCAAAGGAAAATAAGGCATAAAAATGAGGTAGTGAAAAATAGCGATAGAAGCGAGCTGAAAGTAGGAAAATCAGCGAATGTATGTATGGTTGAGGGTGTGATGAATATCAATTAGGATTGGAGAGACAACTGAACAAAGCAGCACAATTGTCGTTAAAAAAAAGTGTCGCGGTTAGAGGAAAAGACACAGTTACTAGGAGCTGTCAAGTAACGAGAACGGAGTGAAGAAAGATGTATTCAAATGTCTCCTATGGACGTGGGCATTAAAGGACACGTCCACACTAATCTTCGCTAACTAAAAATATTAAGGGTAAGTCTATGCTAGGACGGTCAATCCGGCACACTAGGGCTGAGGACGCGACAGGACCTTAGTGAATATGCAACAAATATACCACAATGCCTCAGGGCTAGTGACTCCTTCCTCTCTCTGATCTTACCCGTTTGTTCCTACGCTGTTGTATCTGTATCCAATAGTTTAAGCCTTTGTATTGGAGTGGACTTTGGACACTCGGACTTGCTGGAATGAGGAACTGGCTCCTTGTGCTGTACTGTACGTTGTCTTGTTGCAATCCAACTCATCATCCAGCTTAGCCTCCGAGTCTTGCTGCGTCTTGATCTTCTGCTTGCTTGTTAGAATTTGATCGTTTATCAGCTTCTGCGCCTGTATGCGTGCCAGTCTTGTCTTCTCAGATCCCATTGTTGCATATTCACTATGGCTCGTAGTATATATAGATTGCAACCCTCTAGTGACTGTGTCCTGTATCCAAGAACCCCGACTCCTAGGTTCCCGTATCCAATACCCTGGAAGAGTCGTAAACTAGGTCACATGGCGTTGGTCAGTACGGCCCCCTATCGAACTGAGCAATCCGAATCCGAAAGCGCTTCAAATGACTTGAGTCGGATTCTAAGCAGGGCGGATCCGATTCGATTTGAATGGCATGCTGCCCGCTTCGATTCGAATGAATCGATTGATTTGAATAGAGCATACTTCGAGCATTCGGAATGATTGATTGTTCGAGTGATCCGGATGCTCGAGCGCTCCGAATAATCGAGTGCTTGAATGGACCGAGCACTCGAGCGATGTAATAGCAACAGGACAAGACGGTGTGGGCAGAGGAATGCAAGGGAAAGGCAAGGAGGGAATAAGAGGGAGGCCAGAGGGTAAACAAGGATATTTGGAAACAAGAGGAAGAGGCAGGAACCGAAGATGTTTATACTGTTGTGGTGAAGTAACTCTCTCTTGTATATAAGGTGCTTGGGGAGCTCAAAGGTGTACAAGAGTTACCTCCGCACGTTTTGGTACTGAGAAAGGTCGATGTTCGGGGACGAGCAACGGCGGGGGGAAAGTGTGAACAAAACATACAGAAAGCTCGGGAGCAATTACGCATCTCGTCATAGTGTATCGATGTATCCGAAGTTCTACCGGTGAAGAAGACCTCGGACACATAGAAAGGTGGTACAGTTAATCATAATAACCAGATTAAAGGGGTCGACAACTGGGAGGGGCACAAGTTGAGGGAAAAGTCATACATGTACGATGAAGAACGCAGCACCCGTCCTTACTCTTGCTCGATCGCCTATTCCGTGTGCGGAGCGACAAGCTATGGCAAGGTAATACCAATCCTACTTGGGAGTATCAGAGAAAGTGGGAAAGCAAGCGTTGTTTTCAAGGCTATCTAAAACACGATGTTCAAACTGGAGAGGAAGAAAAAGGGACCAAGAACAAAATTTGTTCTCTGCCCAGTATTTATTTTCACGCAGCATGCAAACACAAAAATGCTATTTTTACTCCAAACTGCAACTGCTTCATCACACTGTACACGGCGAGAGGGTATTTATACTAATGTGTGGGGGAGGCGAAGTGCTTTGAGGAGGGTGAAGTGGATACGCGTGGAGGCGCGGATGGCGAAGTAGGATGGTGAAGTAGGAGAGCATTCTATGATACTGTGATAAGCAGTCCGTATGATCGAGTGTTCGAATGATCAGAATGATCAAGTGTTCGAATGATCCGTGTTGCATATCGGCCTTGGTCCAGTGAGCTTGTCGTGAATCTGGGCAGGGACAAGGGAAGTGGCAAGGCAGGAGGGTTCAGGCTATGGTCAGGGATGTATTCAAGTTACTAGGTGAAGAACAACTGTAGAGAGGAACTAAACGCGCCATAGTAGATGCGAACTCGGATTAGGCCAAATCCGATTCGAGCGCTTCTATAAGGGGCCGTAGTTGGGTGTAACAGGAGTTGAGGGTGCATCGTAAGGGACAAGAACAAGGATAATGCCAAGCCGTAAGAGACTGGAACGCGACCGTGCGTGGTCCCACACAAAGATAGATAAATAGATGGTTGCCCCCTCTGTAATAAGATCAGACGATTCCCACCCAAGCTCCCCTGACCCCAGCCCCAGAACCCCCACTTGCTTTAGCTATTACATTGGGTCGTCTTTTATATGATATAAACTTGGAGCGCTGTAATGAAACTACGAAAAATGTAATAGCAACAGGACAAGAGGGTGTGGACAGGAGGGATACAAGGAACAAGAGGGAGGCCAGGGGGTGGACAGGAGTACTAGGGAACAATAGGAAGGGGCAGGAACCGATGATGTATACTCGACTACGCTGTCTTCAACAAAAAACCGAAGTGGCTCGTCCTCTGGAAAGGTTACCCATTAGAAACTGCGACTTGGGAGCCAAAGTCATTGTAACGTACTGGGACCTACTAGGTTCTAGGGAGTGTACCTCTCTAGTCAGAGACCACTTCCCTTTTTATCAAAGTTCATTGAGTGTAAAGATAGCCCGTGGCAGGACACCTATAAAGGAGTCCTGCCTCGGCAGACAATAAACAACAACTCTTTGTCTCCTTGACTTCTCCTATTCCACTCTACGTTTCAGTCATCCCTAACAAACGCCAAAGATGCTCTCGCCGACTTCGAGGCCTCACGGAAGACGAGGACATGAATTTTTTTAGGACGGGGAGGATGCAACGGATTGCAGTGACCTTGCGTCACCTTGGCTGCGCCCAGTACTAGAAGTTTCTAGATCTAGTCCTAGGCACATAAATAGAGACACCCGTCGAGCCCTGGCTCGACAACCAATAAACGATCCCCTTCTTCACTTTACCTATTGTTGCAGACACGACCACACACCTTGAATATTCATACAGGTTTATTAAGGCGCAGCTGTTACAAGTAATAAAGATCTTTCAATGAAGAAACACCTAGAACTTAGCATGATGCATGGATGCATCAAAACCGGGTCAACGTCATGTTTGACCTAGTTCACGACTCTTCTAGGGTACTGGACACGGGAACCTTGGAGTCAGGGTTCTTGGGTACAGGACCCAGTGACTAGAGAGTCGTGATCTATGAACTACGGACCTTAGTGAATATGCAACACTCGTCTCAGAGGATGTTCCCGACGAAGGGCAGCAAATTTTGTATCGTTAAGACCCAGCGACAGCTTTCGCTAGCTCGCAGGGCTACTGCTCATGGTGCGCGTGCTGCTACTGCTGATTTCCGTGCGTTAGTGCTGCCCGCACTGCTCATAATGGTAGCTGCTGGTCTATGAGATGGCTTTGGACGGCGTTGCCATGTTTTGGGCGGCCATCACGTCCCGATAGTAGCACGGTTGACGTGAGCACAACAGAATTGACGTACAGTGTCGTGACAGCAAGGCATTTTTTACCGCATACCCCAAAAGATCGGCCCAAATACGGAACAAGTTTGTGAATATGACGTGCGTATAAAAAACCCCTCATTCTAATGTCACACTTACTTTTTGGACACAAACATCCGTGCAGTGATGTGAGTCCGATGTCGAAGTAAAGTCTCCTAAATCAATTGCAATAATGACAGGTTTTCAGGCCTATCGCGCCGCCCACCATCTCCAAGAGCCGATTTGTGATGATGGCGTCGTCTTTGGCCTTGCTGTGGTCCCATTGATGCTTCTTGAATCTTTAGTCGTTGCGGCATAAACCATCGAGAGTCGTCCGTACCTACTTCAACTAAACCGGAGACTTTCCAGGGCTTCGAAGAGGTGGTATTGAGCTTTCGATGTCCGAGATCGACCGAGAGATACCCTTAAAGGCCTTTTCTTTCTCGGACTGCAACCAACGCCGAAAGGCAAAAGTAGGCTGGTACACGGCTGGTTAACTTATGAACAGGTTGTAGAACATTTCTGACGTGGGAGTAAAGTCCGGTCGCCCTGCTGCTTTGAGACTATTGTTGTCGTTCGGCTATTGCCTAGGTTCTCTGGCCCCAGCCACATACATATGCTTGGCTTGGAAGGCGACTTCTTGCGGGGACTTGATAACAATACGTATCTAGGAGAGATAATGATCTACTGGAGGAACAGTGCTGTTGATTCGTGGAGGTAGCCGCTCGTCTGGAAGTCTCATTCCGTGCCGCCTGCAACTCCTTGCAAAAGGAACTCATCAGTTTTGACGAACTCGCGCAGGACGTAGGAGGTAGGGCTTGGGACTGTTGTCGAACTGGTTCATGTCGTGGATGACATTGAAGTCGTTGTGTCCCAGGACTTCTAGGTGCACCTTCAGCACACTTATTTCCATGGTCCTTGTTGCCTTCCTGTAGTTTCTGAGGACTTTACGAGGCCGCCCGCTACCGATTGTTGTTAGAACGCGAGTGATAAGCGTACCGGTGGTTGTATAGAAAGCCAGCGCTCGGCGTCATGCAAGGTTGGCGTGCAGTTCCTTGGTCCCATCAAAACCCGGATTTCCCGCTGAAGTACTGGCTATTTCCAGAAAAATTGCAGTAGTTGGCGTCCTTTGAATTCAAAGAATGGCTGCGTGCTGGAGGTCAATGAGCCATTCTTCAAGGGCTCTTGTGCAGGCGGTTGGGTCGTGCAAAGTTTCGAGGGAGGAACGCATAGAATTTGAGTGATCATGGAGATGGCCCTTGTTCTTCATTTCTTGGCTACACCATGATATAGGCATTTATATTAGCAACACTCGCTAACTGCCGATCGCATGCCAAACCATGTCAAGACAACACTCATTACCTTCCCAAAAAGATCAGTTCCTGCAATTCAGCGCCTGTTGTATTCTGTCGCCAGCTTCTTGGATACAGGTTGCAGGCTACAGGCTATAGGCTACAGGCTGCAGCAAAGATCTAACCGGATAGGGGAGTGGAAGAGGCTAAAGTGTATTGTGCATTTCACCAGATGATTGACGAGGAGCTGTCGTCACATCCTGAAGTGTCGAAATTGAAGTGTCGTTTTTCGAAATGGCTCAAGTGTTGTTTTGCAGGGGGGGGGGGGGGGGGGGGGGGGAATTTTATTGATGGTGGCCCATCGTAAGTCTTCAGAATACATTGCGAAGGGAGAATGGTGAAGACCAAAATATGTCGTGCTCCCTGTGGGAAAATTCTCTTCCCTCTTGGCTCTTGAATGCAAAGCGACACAAGAGAGAACACTTCACGAAGGACAACGTTAGTCTCACAACCCCCGTAAGAATAAGTTCTCACCCCCCCGTAAGATTATACGATACCCCCCCGTAAGAGTGCTGTGAAATGACATTCTTACACCCCCCTTCCTCCGTAAGACTACTGCCACCGGGCATTCTTACACCCCCGTAAGGCCTCGCCGCTGCAGAATTGTTACATCCGACGTAACAATACCATGCCCTCCTCGTCAGTATAGTAGTGTCCTTTCCTACACTGTACCCTTACATTTCACACACACACCCCTCCCTGTAGCTAGCCTGTTAAAGAGCTCCCATAGCCATACATGCATACATGAACGCTTTTTTCTCAACAGTAGCTACGATGCACGGCAGCGTGGTTGAAACGTACTGGCTGTTACAGTAGCATTAGGAATGTTCTTCTATGTCGGCTTCCTCGCCTCGGCGCGTTTCCTCTTCACCTTCATTAAGCACTCCGCCACCACCTTCCGTAACCACTTCGCCTCCCTGCGCATTAGTTGAAACGTGTGGGCAAGCCTTTATGGTAGGAAAGTAAGTGAGAAAAGATGTCGGTCCATACTGACCACACACCGGTATTTATACATGTTTATTGTTACTACAGAGATGTAATGTTGGGTAGATGGATAGGTGAAGGAGTCATTGCCAAGAAATGTATAGCGGAAGGCTATAGCCTGGCGCGTATCCTAACTTCTGAATTATTGGCCATGATCCTAATTCATTAGAGGTTACGCCAATACTACTAGCATGGGTACCGGATGATTGATCCGGACTAGGAACATCTTTCTGGTTCATGTAGTTCGTGCTGGCGAAGGTCCATGATTGGTACCTGGAGCCAAGCTTCTAGATATGTCATTTTGTGTCTTCTAGGCAAGCACTTTCCTTGCTTTGATTGGACTCGGTCTTTGTTAAGGAGTCTACGATAGTAGACGCGTTCGTATCTCTGTGTACTACTATTGGACTCTGGTGAATATTGCACAATCACATCTGCTGGCAGGCGTAGCTCATGCGTAATTGCAGGGCAGGATGAATGGTAGGGTCATCAAAAAGGAACACGCTCTCAATAGAAGGGAAGCCGTTGTTTTTTTTTGGCAGAGATATTGCTACATAAAGTGGATGTCTACCATTGAAGCTTCACCTCGGTCGCCCTCAAACGAGAACCTCGTCTCACGAATTCACCTTCAAGCCTACGATTCACTCACTACCGGCGGTATACCTGGAGCAAACGCGGCGTAGACACATTGGATATTCTTATTCATGAAAGCACTTTGCATCCTGATGACTAAAAGACATCAAAGCTTGTGGTGGCTACTGGCTACTGTAGCAAGGCACAATATATAAAAGCTGGTAGTCAGCATAAGCTAGGCTTCTAATAGACGTAAGATCCGACAGTGATGTGCAGTATTCACCAGAGTCTAGTAGTAAGTAACAGAGATACAAACGCGTCCACTATCGTAGACTCCCTAACAGAGAAGACAGTATTCCAGAGCAGGGAAACTGCTTGCCTGCATTGTTCGAAGAGATAACTAGAAGCATGGCTTTAGATACCAATCATGGACCTTTTTCATCACAAAGACAAGAACCAGGAAGACGTTCCTGGGTCCGGTCATCAGGTACCCATGTTATTTGGGTATTAGCTCGAACCTCTAATGAGCCAGGATCATGATCAATCTATACAGGGGCTAGGGCACGCCCCTGAACATGATCTTTCGCTATCCACCTCATGACAATGACTCCTTCATCCATGTAGCCACCCAATATTATATCACTCTAGTGACAATTAACACGTAGGTAACGGTGTGTGGTCGGTGTGGACCCTCATCTTTTTCTCGTTACTTTCCTACCATAAAGCTTTCCCGCATGTTCAAGTGGAACTAGCTGATGACACGCGCGCTTTAGGCCACAGTTGCTGTTTACATCGCCCTTACATTCTTTTAGTACTAGTATCAAGGTTAAACCCAGTGGCCGCACTCACGTTTTCGCCAAGGAGTAAAAGAAAACTCTCGTCGTTTATGGTAAAAAGGGAGATTGAACCAGCAACTCCTCTTTATCGAAGCAAAACTATTGACGACCGAGCCAACTTGACACTGGTAGTAAAATATGGAAAGTTTCGGGTTATTTTTATTCAAGCCGCTTGCACAACATGCAATTTGCTAATGTATGGATGTATGGTACCCCCCCCCCCCCCCCAACAGGTCACGTAGAGGACGGGATCGTAGTTGTCCAAAAAAAAGAAGTTATCAAAAAAAAGCCGTTCGTGCGCCTGGCGTTATGGACAAGAAAGGATACTGGTCGCGCAGGCAGAGGCGGCAATTGCGGAGGGGCCGTAGTTGCTCTACTAACGGCATATTCCAACGTAGCTTTGAATCGCCCTCCTATATGCTGGCAACCAAAAAAAAGGCGCCATATTTAGAGGTGCGTAACTAACCCAGCTACGAGAGGAAGTCCTTTTTTTTGCCTACTGGCGATGGAGGCAGCAATGTTTGCGCATGAACGCATGAAGTTCAAGGCATGGACGGGGATACTACACTGACGAAAAGGGCATGTTTTCTTTACAGTGGGTGTAAGATTTCTGCAGCGGCGAGGCCTTACGGGGGTGTAAGAATGCCTGGTGGCAGTAATCCTACGGGGGAAAGGGGGTGTAAGAATACCAGCTCACAGCACTCTTACGGGGGGGTATCGTATATTCTTACGGGGGTGTGAGATCTTATTTTTACATCCCCTGTGAGATTACATTTTTCCCTTCACGAAGCATATGAGCTTTTTATCTTTTCAATAGGATAAAAAGGCCTATGCTTTCAGCCAAGAGGGTGTTCCCAACCGATGAACTGTGGTTGCATGGGTCAGTTTCGTGAATGACACTTGGCATGAAGTGTCGTCCTCGTCGAAGTAAAGTGTTGTCACCCTTAAGGCTCTAAAAAAAGTTCGTGCCACCCATGACACCTCATTTGAAAGTTCTGTGTGAAATGCACAATACGCCCTCTCGATGAAGGGGTTGACAGCACATGCGAATTTGGTGCACTTGCACGAATATAGATTTGTCGTAGTATGGTCAGGAATTTCGATCTGACCTTTGGTTGTCGTCGTCTTCACCCTAGCACACCCTCCAGGGTCGTCCCTTCCCGCCTTTACGTGGCGCGGGCAGATGAAGTCTTGAAGGGCTCTGTCTGTTTCTCCGTGCTGACCCTTGGCCTTCTCGATACAGCCACCTACGAGAACCTGGTATGAGCGAGCGTAGCATTTTGGTTTTCGGCGTGGTTCTCTTCGGATCTTGGCGCTTGCCGTCTTGACCGTTGCCTTGCTCGCTTTCTTGACCTTGGGGGAACTGGCAGAACATTCGTTGAAGGCCTTAGTTGCGTCGTCTGGAGTCTTCGGAACGTGAGGCTCCATCTGTACATCATGTAATCATGGTGATTGAGTCTCCTTCGAGTCTTGAAGCTATATTTTGGACGCTGCGCTCGGGTCCTTTTTGCCGAGGATACGCCTGAGCAGCCTGACTTGTAGCTGGTGAGGGGGGGGGAGACACGCCTACAGTTAATGTCGTATAAACCTCTTCGTCTAAAGCATAGTTATTGTATATTAACCGACAAATATGTTGAGCTCCTCTCTCAACAACTCTGAAGGCTGCTCCAAAGGCCCTGAGTGAGATCAGCAAACACCCTCATGACTAGTCCTGCAATCTTCCTCACTCTCAAAGGTAAGCAAGATGTAGTAGGATTTTGAAAAAAACTTCTGTATATTGCGATGTATATGTCGACTGTAGTCCTAGCTTATTTATTCGTCGTCGTCCTTATCGTTGCCGCACCCGCGCTTGTCATGACGCTTCAGCTTGTCCAGTCTTCCAAACCGTTCACCGCACTGGGCGCAGCCATACCGTCCGACCTCCTCATGTACGTTGCGCACATGGCGGACGTAGTCTGTTCGACGCTTGAAAGGGCGACCACAAATGCCACAGAGAAAAGCGGGCACCTTCAGGTGGCATCGAGAGTGAGAAGCCAGCTCACCCTTCGTTGGGAACGCCTTTTCGCACTCATGGCACTGGAACCGCCTTGGGGCTGGTGCCACACCTGTGGTTCCTGCTTCTGCTCGTGCCGTTCTTGGCTCATATGGCGTCTTGCGTGCGCGGAATGTTGAGGGTCGACTTGAACGAGGAGCGGCTTGTGAGTGAAACGAGAAGTGGTCTCCATACACGGGCACAGGTCCTGCTGCATAGCGGGCGTCAGTTGTATGAGTGAAGGGATAGTGCGGCGTGGTAGGGGGGGTGGGATTGAAGGCTGCCTCTGAGGTGGCATAGGCGGAAGTATATGGGCCATTGGAGATGGGACTGTTGGATCCGATGCTGTAAGATGAGGGCATCTGGTTCTGGACATGGTAAAAGGACGAAGGTGGGGAATCAGGGATAGGATATTGATGGTCGACCAGCGAGCTCATGGGGCGTTGAGGAAATGAGGTGAGGGCTACAGGAGAGCCAGAGGGATCTGGGCTTTGGCTGCTGTATTGGTGGGCTTGAGGAGAGTGTGCCTGGCTGGGTTCAGTGGAAAACGCAGACTGGTCCAATGGCTTGGCATTACCAGCATGCTTGAAAGGATAGGCCTGCGTATTGTACTGGTGGATGTTATATGAGTACGGCACATCGTCGAATATCAGATTTGGCTGACTCATAGTTGAGAACGATGTCATTGGCGACATGGGCGACGACATCGTGGCCAGAGTGGGAGCCATGCCTGCGGGGACAGGCGAGCCATCCAAAGGCGTCATTGGAGAGAGCGAGGCAACGGGGGACACAGGAAAGGTCGACACAGGCAATGGGCCAGCTGAGCCTTGGAAAGTCTGCAGAGTGGGAGAGTCTTCCTGGTAGGGGTAGCCTGGGAACTGATTGTTTGCATCCGAGTGCTGCTGCTGCTGGTCTGACGAGCCGTTCAAGATCCTGTTGAGTCTCATCCTGTCACGAGGTTGCTTGGCACCTGGACCTGCACGATCAACATGCAGGAAGGCACCTGTCTCAGACGTCATATCTTTTCCGTCTTCGACGTAGAGTTCTCTAGGATCCGAGCCCAACTTAGGGACCATAAACATCTCGGAGTATGCGCCGCCGCTGCAGCTGCGCTGGTGGAAGCCTTGGCGTGGACCTGCAGCTCCAAAATCCATTTCTCGTCCAAGGGGCGCTGGGGTGAAGTAAGTGGTTCCAAAGGACATGGCGGTTTGTCTAGGAAGGGCATGCGCAGAGGATGTTAGATAGCTGATTTTTCGCGTGCCTGGTATAGTGTTTGAGACCTGACGTATCAGAGCTACTCTTGTCTTTTAAATTTTAACGCGCGTTTAAAAAAGGGGTAGGTGGGAGATGGCGGGCGGAGGGAAACCATATTGGAAGGTATCAAGCTGGTCAGCGCTGCTGTGAGACTAGTTCCCAGGTTCAGTTGAGACTTACAGTATTTCAAAATGAGAATATGCGCAAGGTACAGCTTGTTCGATAATGATACTGACTTGCAAGTCGAGAGTGTCGGAAAGGAGGGTAAGAGGAGGATGAAAAAGGGATTGACGGTAGGGCTATTTGATTAGCAAGTTGGAGGGGATAGTGAGCAAGGCACTATTAACAATTGCAGTTGATGCAGGGTGGGGGGTTCGTTAAGAAAAAAAAGGTGGGCGAAAGGTGGGTTGTCTCTATGCTGAGTTGTCGTTCGTGGTGTTAACTGGGGAGGAGGCGGGGAGAGGTTTATTATTGCTGGCAGGTAGATTCTTCAGAGGCTATGAATTCATAAGGAGGACGAGTACGAGGACGAGGAGCGGACAATGGTGAAAAGAATGAGATGGAGTCGGGGTGAGGGTGTGAGGAGAGGGATGGAGATGTGAAAGGAAAAGAGAGTGAGAGAGAAGAGGGAGAAAGAGGAGCAAGGAAAAAAAACGGCAAAAGATATAAGAAAATGGAAGGACCGAAATAGCGTGAGTTGGAGACACGGAGGAGACAAAGGGGTATGGGCCGAGTGACAGGAAAGACAGATGTGTGAGTGACAAGGAGGGTTACGCGGAGAGTGCAGTTGAAGCGCAGAGGGGGAGAACGGGGGGACTATTGCGGACATAAGCACACATATAGGAACACAGTAGTGAACTGTTGAATATGAATGAATACATGGAGGTGCATGAGGTGGAGTAATGAGAATGAATGTATGGATATCGAAGTCGGAGTACCCGCTTAACCTTACAGCGGAATTGGCCTAGCCTTCGATGTTTTTTTTATTTTCTTTTTTCCCCCTTTCTCCCTCAGATGGCATAGACTAGTTTACAGCACTTGTATGTAGATGGTGGGCGATTGCCTTTCCTTTGTTGTGTTTTCTTTGTTCCTATTGCCACTCGCCAATCAGGACATGGTTTGGCCCTGGCATGACGCCCCTTCGCTCTGTCTGGGCTGCACGCCTACTGCGTCCATGATATTGACAATAGACTATATAGCCCATGAGTCTGTGTTTGAATGGACTGAATCAGCCGCACTGTACATACATACATGTAGGGCTGCAGACAAACAACCAACATGGTTTGGAACCGCCAACGCTCGCAAACACAATGGGATGGGGTTTCAATCTGGGGGGAATTACATATATACAATACACTGTACAATGGTGTTCAGATTAGTGCTTCTAAGATCATTGGTACTTTCGAGTGCTGGGTCCTTCCTTCATCCAGCTGTCAGCATCCGCAGTATGCATGGGTTATTACTTAGCAAATGCTAGGCCATGGTCAAAAGCATCGCAAATTATCGACCTCTTCCATCGTTCATGCCTTGCATACTTCAGGTACCGTACTGTTTATACATGAACCGAACATGGGTTTATAGCATTTTGTTTGGCGTGAAAATGCAAGGAGTAAGGTTTGTGCAAAACGATTCAATTGGCTGCCGTAATCTTACACTTCTATAGGCTGTGTTTATTTATAACCGCCAGACAAACAAACAAGAGGCATGCGAACTCCTATTTCAAACTGGTCTGGAGGAGCAGGGACGATAGCGAAGCGATCGAGAAATAGGACCCAGTCCCATCGTTAGCGCTTTACAACCAATTCGGTGGACGAACAATTGAGATCGAAACACGGAACGCGCTAGTCAGGAGCTTCAGCTTGCGGCGCCTCCAAGTCGGTGTTGCTGTTTGAATACAACTACCAGGAGCTTTTTTTTTTTTTTTTTTTTTTGCCAAGACGGTTCCTCTCCTTTACAGAGGCAAAGTAAATTGCAATTGCTTCGCTTCCATTTGATGGCCGTATGGGCGCAATAATGCATGCACGCCTCTCTTTGATCGGAGTTAGCTGCCTGCAGCATAGCGACATCCGTGTAATTTTCTTGATAGGCGACTGCTATAGAGACGAGTCCCGTAAGGTTCGATTTGTCACATCTGTGGATGTGGATGTAGGTCTCTGCCAGAGGCCAGTACCGATGTTCCAAGTTGCCAGGTAAACTGGAGGAATGTTTCCGAGCCCACGCACAGTTCCAACGTCGGCAAAGTCAACGGTGAGCACTGGGGTTAGAAAAAGCTCATAGAAGAAAAAGCGCTCCAGTCAGTCTGCTTTCCATCGTGCTTTGCATCGCACAGTTGAGCGCTCTGATTCATCTCGTCATCAACGTCTCTGGCCGACTCTGAGCCGCAATTCCGCGTTCCACGCCCCAGTTTGTGATCCAAAACAGCTGAGGACCAACATGGCATGGTGAATTGACCCACTCTGTCCATCGCTCAGAGGCCACGATGTGTGTGTGTTTATGTGTATGTGATGGGCGCACATGGTTTTCCGAGAATCTACTGGGGAGCAGCGTTGGAAGGCGTGGGAGGTGTGTGTTTGACCCCCTGTGGCCTTGCTCGTACGGCTACACAATACCATCCTACGTACGAAAGACGCTGTAGCAGACTAGGTCTCGTCCCACTGGGAAATCAGTGGACATCCATCACCCGCCTAGCTCTCAGGACAGCCCCCATCGGCACCTGCATCATCATCTCTTTTGGCAAGCCAACCCCTTTCGAGACATTGTTGCTTCCACACTAGTATGTGCGCGCCATTGGTGGAAGAGGCACCATCTGAAACTGTCGCCATTCGCTGGCTCACCCACGCATTTATACTGGAGTAGTTGCCTCAACTTACGGAGGCATACTACACGCAAGCTTCCATGATTGGGTCCTTCGATCCGTCTAACATCGAAACGTATCGTGTTCTACTCTTATATTTATATTAGCACCGAGCGCGACAACATCGGTGAGGCACGTCGAGATCAAAGTCGCTTCTTTTACTTGCTCAAAGTGGAGTGTAGCCACGACCCCTCGGAGATGGCATCGACCGCTCGAGGCACCGAAAATGGTCTTACCGTTGCCGTTGTAAAGCGGGGTAGAGGCCGTCCAAAGAAAGTCATCCTCGCGTCCTCCAATGCGGTATCCATAAACACGTTGCCAGTCCCGCCATTGAGTGTGAAGGAGACAGCTCATGATCTAGCCGACGATGGTATGGAGTTTATTTTGTCCTCGCCTGTGGACGGTGTTGTTGAAAGCAGGCTGGGCTTGCCCGAATTGACGCGAGCACCCGACAAGCCAGCAAAGCAGAGTGACCAGTGCGGATCAAAGCAAATCGATGGATCATCACCAATGGAGTGCGAATCCTGTATGGCGAAAGTGTCGCGATTGTATACGATGGGCAAGATATCTATTTGCAAAAACTGCGAATGCTTAATGAGAGCGATGGCAGGCAGTGGGCGACGGCAGTCATCACAGAAATACGTTGAGGCCAAGGCACCGTCTCATACAATCCAAACGCCCATGGAGAAAGTGATATCTCCTCGACCAATAGGTAAGTATCACATAGACCCGAATCATCTCCCGTGTGCGTTCACTCCCCTAACGATCTGTCTTTTGAACGTTGTATCAGCTCTTCCTCGGGGCGGCGACTCAAGGAAACAGAAGGTGCAACTTAACATTGCCGCGTCAGCTGCCACGCTGTCCACGCTTCGGAGCAACACAGGAGCCTATCCACCCGTGCCAACGATCGCACCATCATCACTTCTACTGTCTCAATCAGCTCGTAATATCTCCTGCAGCGAAGGAGAGGGTCCTCAGATAGTCAAGAAAGGACATAATTTGAAGAAGGGGGACGGTAAAGTCTTAGCGGATAGCATTGCCACAAGCAAGGTCAAAGGTACTCATTCAACTTAGGACAAGCACTCTGTACATATATGCCTTTATTGCGAAGGCTCATTTTGCATATCCGAATTCACCATGAAAATACATAGAGCAAGGCAAGAAAGTTCCTCCTCAATTCCATTCAGTATTCCCATCGACAACACGGAAAAAACGAGGAAGGAAGCCAAAGGTTCATCCTTTCAGCGTGGGCAACGGCATAAGGGACGCAGCTGTAATAAGCGGAGCAAATGTCGCCACCGCCACCATAGAAGATAGGCCGCCGGCTGGAAATAGCTCAGTCAAAGACAGTGTGACTGGCGTTTCATCGCCACTGGACAACACCGACCTTATCGGATTTCAAACGACAGGCGCTTTCCTGACACGAACGGCATCCAAGCTCCTCGGAGGACAGAAAGTCATCGGTGTGGATTCCAACATTCATGGCTATTCTTACGGGCGTGCAGCCAAGGTTCAAAACATTGATGGTACATGGTATTTCGGACGTATGATCGGCTTGGAGGGAGGGAGAATCAAAATACATTTTGATGGATGGACCTCCGAGTGGGACGAATGGATAGCGTCCGACAGTAGACGTTTAAGGACATTGGACTCGGACGAACTCAACCAGAGAGATGCTGCGCTTCAGGCTATGAGGGACGCCATAAGTAGTACCGAAACAGTAGCTTCTACGGTGGCTAACTCCTCAGTCGCCGCCACGATGTCTTTTAGAACTGACAAAATCGCCGCAACGTCCACTAACAATGTGCCATCCACTTTGCAGGGGGTTCCCAGCAAGGCACAGCCTAAAAAGCGCAAGACGCCGCAGCAGCCAGCAGTGGTCGAAGGCCTGTCCCACACTCCATCTGGAATCCTATCGTTTACAGACCACTCCAAGCAGGCGAACAAGCGCGCCAGGAAATCGCAGGGATTGAAGGGTACAGTTTCGCATCCTCAGCATACAGCCGTCGACGACCGACCTACAACATTGGAGTGCATTAGCGAATATGCGCAGTTCACTTTGACCAACACTCTCAGCACTCTCAACAGCACTCTCAACAGCGAGAAGTTGCTCTCTGAAGGCGGTGCGAATCAACTGGCTATCCCTAACTTTAAAACGCTGGAATCGCAGTCACATCCACTGGAGCACTCAGATGAGGGGCATGTTCTGAAGACAAGGCTAAGATCTGACCTCAGCAGCGACGGCTTGTCAGATCCCTTGTCTTCCCCAGAATCCTCTGTTGATTGGAATGGCAGACCAGACACTCGAGTAACGGATGTAAAAGAAGATTTGCAAGCAGAGTCCCCGATACCCTCTCTTGGGAATCCTATTCAGCTAGGCCTTGTTCCATCAGAAATCCTCTCATACAGGTATGAGGATGAGGAGGCGGAACTATTAAGGATAATCCATCGCATCCTCGACACCGGCTTGGTGAAGAATAGAGTCATCGAGTATCCCTCGTACGATTATGCACCTACTTCTGGATCGAAGAAGAAAAAAAGGGCCGCAACTGCCAGCCCAGACGGAGAAGGAAAAGCGAGCGAGGATGGATCAAATATGGCGGAAGGCGGGGAGGGCGAGGACGCTCCAAAACGGACCAATACCAAGACGCGGGACCGATTCGTGGCACAGCTCGAGGCTCGTCAGGATTACGGAACCTCAAGAACCAGCCCTGTGCCCCCATCAACGCCTACCGCTAGGAAGGACCAACGTGAACTAAAGCAGACCAGGGAGTTGGCCATGAGGAACATGTGCAGCGCTCCCATGATACAGTTTGTGCGCCAGGTCATTTACAACGAGGCAGACAGGAGCGCAGCTCTCAACAACACGTTCATGCGGCGGAAGCAGAGGTTGATCAAGTCGTTGCCGAGGCGCAAGCTGGATAGGTGGCGTCATGGAGCCCTTTCTAAACGGATTCTCGGTCTTACCAACATGGCAGGAATCACATTTAACGAAGCGGGACATATTGAGCCGACAACATCGCTCAAGCTTAATGGAACCCTCAAGAAACTACAGAAGGCAAACACCAAAAAGAAAATGCTTCTTGGCTTCAAGAAAATGGAGAATCTCATCCAAGGCTCAGCCAATAACCAAGCCGAAGCCTCAAGCACGTTTCAGAGTCTGCGAAGTTTGACGAGCTCGAAGAAGCGCACCAGAGTTCTAGCCGAGGACCACATTACGGTTTTGAGACGAACCATGGTTCCAGGAACACGCATTCAGGCACGAGACCGGCAAATGGATTGGCTGACGGCGGTCATTCGGGATGTCAAAAATAGTCGGGTGCTAGTTCACTACGAGGGGTTTCAAGAGTTCTTCAACGAATGGATTGATATCAACAGCGAGAGATTGCGCTACGACCCGACTTTGGTACAGACAGAGTCCGTACAGCAGGGAGTAGATTTTACAGTATCGAGCAGCCCGACTGAAGTGGCTCTGGGCGGGGAGCCTTCGGCCGAGAGCAAACCTAATCCGGCAACTGAGGAGGAGCTGTCGCTTGATGCAGTTGCTCCCGTTTATGACGGTCTCTCTGATGAAGTTGCCGTTGAAGTTCACTGTGTGCAATGTAATGTCAAAATCAGTCAGTTTCGGTAAGTTATAGCGTTTTACACCCCATGTACTTCAAGGTTGCAGCTACTTTATGGACACTAATTAAGAATGGTCTAGTATATATTGCACGTATTGCGAAGTAGAAGGCAAGGCTCCCGACTCCGAGAACAAGCCGTTCAATCTCTGTCTTTGGTGCTTTTCCAATGCCTTCCCAGAGCATCACGACCATCCCCGTAATTCTTTTGCCACGAAAGTCATCGTGGGACCTCGCGGAGTTCGTCCAGTCAAGGGTGGGATAATCACGCGCTTTGAAAAAGACCTTCTGGACTTGGAATACAAGGAGCCAGAGAGGCCCAATGTGAACGACCTTCAGGAGGCACAGTTCAAGGCGATGATGAGCTTGGAGAACGACCAAGGCTTTTTGTATCTGGACCAGTGGAAAGACCGTAAAGTTTGCGCGTTCTGCAATGACGACGGGACATCTAAGGATCATTTCGTGGGGCCTTACCCGTTCTTGCTCGCAACTACAAATCGATACGGGGACTTCAAGAAAAGACATTACTGGGCTCACGACGCCTGCGCACGCCATTCGCCCGAGGTCATCCAGGGCAAGGATGGAAGCTGGTACAACGTTTCAATGGCCATGCGAAGGGGCCGTACCGTGGTATTGCCTCATTACACTGTGCTAATGATTCTTAGGCAATTTTACTGTGGTGACATTATCTAACTGTCGAAGCACATTTTTGGTCATAGAAATGCACTGTTTGCAAAGAAAAAGGAGCCACCATTGGGTGCTTTGATCCCAAGTGCGGTCGAAGCTTTCACGTACCTTGCACAGGCAAGCCGATGTCCCATTTCGAGGACGGCGTTATATTTTGGTGTCCGCAGCATGAGAGAGCGTTATTACAACGAGGTACACCATGACGGCACATGAGGGACGTTTCTGAAAAATGAAAATTGTTCGTCGCCGAGTCATTGTAAAAGTTTAACCGTGAACCTGTCTTGTAGATGCATATGAGGAGTCCTTCAGCTGCGACAGTTGCTTGCAAATTCTTGGCGTCAATCCGTGGCAGACGTGCGTAAAATGTAGTGACGATTACTTCCACACATTTGATCTATGCCGTGCGGTGAGTGCAACGGAAAGCTTGCTTCCTTTTAGCGCGTGCAGCAGACAAGTTTTAATGTTTGCATTGTGGCTCCATGTCATTTCTCCTTGCTTTTGATGGCCGGCCTTAGTGCTTTTCTAAGGACCAAATTGATCACGAACACGAGAAGGATGACTTCAGGACAACTTGTAAGTCATTTAGAAACCTGGATGGTTCATCCGCTTCAATCATAGAGAGGCGTTGTATCGACATTAATGAATTCTTGCACGGTGAACTGTTAGCTCTGGAACTCATGCATAAAGAGCAATTGGAGAAAGAGGCCTTGCAAACTGTAGACCTGGAAGAGCCACTGTCGTCTAAAAAGAAGTCGGTCAGCTACAAGCCTAAACTACGAGGCCTGTCCCGCCTCGTGTGCTCTTACTGCTGGTCTGCAACATCGGCCAAGTGGAGAAAAGGTGCGTTCGATGTATTACTTGGGCTGATATTGCATGTGGAAGCATTCGATCATAACTTTTGTCCTTGTGCGACCGCTAGGGTACAATGGTGTCTTAATGTGCGAGGATTGTTTTCTGGCAGGCCCTGTCAATGACACACCCATGCAGCCTCCCATCACTCTCGACGATCTGCCAGCAACACCTGGCTCAGGTTCGCTGGCGTTGGCTCCGCCCACTATAGCTCCCATCTATGATACAAATGATCGTGGTGTTGGACGGTACGCTACTTCAGCAGAGGACTATTCGCATAGTCCATATTTGACCCGAACGGCCGTTTCGGCTGTTCGGTTCGACCACTTGTCCTCTCA
Source organism: Mortierella alpina (assembly GCA_029449245.1). Lineage (NCBI taxonomy): Eukaryota > Fungi > Mortierellomycota > Mortierellomycetes > Mortierellales > Mortierellaceae > Mortierella > Mortierella alpina. The sequence goes on along the minus strand of JANATF010000010.1, from coordinate 1,692,254 downwards.
AGCAGTTTACCTCGATTCCTATGGTCCTGCTGAGAACCAGTTATACTCGCTCCCCATTGATACCACCTATTATGATATTCCTGGACGCGCACCAAGATGTAAGTCAGCCTCATGCATCATGCACTGAAATCCGTCTGAAATCCCAGAGTCCCTGAACGTTTCATAACATGGTTATACATTTGGACAGGGGCTACACATTCTGGGACAGACTACCATGGTACTTGGCTTCCCCAGACTGTGCGGAGGTAATTATCATTGCAGTGTCTGCAACTATGGCTGTCGTAAATAAGAAGCACGAAACACGAAACACGAAGCTAACTTTTTGACTTCTGCTACATAGAGCCGTTACGAAGTACACCAAACCAAACGACAAAATTCTTTCAAATTTTCTGGGTCGCGGGACAGATGCCATTGAGTGCTTTCTTCTGGGCCGATGGTATGGTGTTTATAGACCTACTCTCATCTCAGATAAAGACAGACCATGGTTCGTAAGGTCAAAGCTGATTCATGTTCATGGGTGACTAACTTACGCTTTTACTTTTCGTCTCGTGTATCGTAGCTGCACAGCTGTAGACATCAACCCTGTAACGTGTCACCGACCTGTTTCTGCGCCTGATTAGTATCTGGATTTACTATAGCAGTATTAACGGTTATACCAATTCGCATTGCTGCTTACATAGGCGGCTATCACACTCTCCATCAGAAATTGCTCCTTCGCGGTCCCTCCGGATGGTTCAATAAGAGCAGAGCACCGTCCCACAATTTTGCAAGGGGACTCGCGAAGCCTCTCTGGACCACTTTTCGAGAACGAAAGTTTCGACCACGTGCTTTCCCATCCTCCTTACAAGGACTGTGTTGCTTACTCCACTCATATTGATGGCAAGTGTATTTTATGATGCATATTGTTGTATACTCGGCATGTACATGAAGTTATAAGTGCAGCCTTGGAAGCTACCTAACCGAAGTTCTGTGTTTCATCTGCGTGGCACGGCTTGCAGGCGACCTATCTCGATTTGGGAACGCAAATGAGTTTCAGCGCGAAATGAGATCAGTTGTTCAAGAGACATACCGCCTGTTAAAGATGGGCCGTCGCTGCACTTTGGGCATTGGCGACAATCGGGAGCATTGCTTTTATATCCCGGTCAGTTATCAACTCATTCGGCAGTATATTAACGAAGGATTTGAGCTCGAAGAGCTGATTGTCAAACGGCAGCGCTATTGTGCTATGTTTGGATTGGGGACCTATTTGTGCGTCCAGTTCGACTTCTTGTGCTTTACACATGAATTTGTGGCGACACTGCGCAAAGTTCCAAAGGAGGATATTGACACCATGATTCTGGAGCCAGGTATTGTTGTGTTCTGGATTCGAATGCAGAGATATAGGTGGAGGGAGAGGAAAGAAAATATTGTATTAATACTTTCTCAACTCTGAAGATTTTACACTCTTGGAAAAGGTGGACATATCCAGCACATTGCGATCTATCCCCAGCTGCCCGATCGAGCGTAAGAGTGTGGTCATGGGATCTGTATGGACATTTAAGCCGACAGAAGAATACGATTTCCCGACACTGTGTGTCTCCCGCATGGTAAGACAACACGCCATTTACTGTACTATAACAAAGCATGGGTTTCAATGGTATCTGTCTCGATTCCCAGCACTGAATTTATCTCTTGCGACAAAAACATAGGTTGAGCGATTCGGAAGAAACGATGCCAACTGGGAAGAGTTCAAGCTGGACTTCAAGAGCGAGAACTCCGAGGAGACAGTAGAGCTTTCCAAGGAGCATGCTGTCGGTAAGTTGAGCGATAGACAAAATGGTGTTGATATTATTGACAGCAAGTTTTAACTGCCTTGCTCTAATTTTATTTCTCAGAGGTACTGCCACCGGACGAGGAAGATTTGGTGTCTTACGAACGGGACAGACTCCAGCAGATTCAAGAGAATAATAGGATGTTACTGGCATTGGTAAGCTACACAACTGAAAAACTTAAAGCCGTGCAAACTCATTACTCTAGTATGTACCAGTTGTGGATGTCAATAGATATACTTTACTGATCCGTTCCATTCTCGCTTCGTGAACGAATTTTTCATCCAGGGGCTCATCACCGATTTGAGCGAAACATCTGATGATATTGGGCATCAAAACAAGATCGCACAAGATACGCCCTGCTTTCCTCCTCCAGCACAAACGGCATTGAGAATGCTCGCTCACATCCCTTGTTCAACCCTCAGGTCTCACCAGGTTTCAGCTTATCGTACTGCAGTCATGCATCTGGCGATCGAGGCGCTGGAGAGGCTGCCTGTCACGGGAGTTTTCATCGTGGGTGCTCAAGATGTACGATCGGAGGAGGGCAAATTGATACCTTTGGGAATGTTGATTCAAGAGGACATCATCCGAGTGGTCGGTGAGGACTGTCTGAGGCTTAAAGAGCTTGGTGAGTGATTGATTCTTCAAAAATTTCTCTGCGTTGCTACGATGAGTTTCAATTACGCTCTTTTTTTTACCCTGTCTCTCAATCCTCTTAGTGGAGGCTGTTCCCGAAGGCTACCAAAAGGACCGGCGCAAGGTTACTTGCTGGGAAGAGCTCAAAGAAGAAACGTGCACTCCAAACGACGAGATTCCGGCGAAGCACCTGCCGATCGTCCATGTAAGTTACAAGTGTCAAACTATAGTACCCAGGCCGCGCAGTTACAGAGTAACACGTCTCTTAAACCTACTTGTTACATGGATAGGCGTGTTACCTTGTCTTTACTAAAGTCAAAAACAAGCAGGGCAACGAGTGATTTATTTCTGGGGGCTTTTTGATGATAGCTTAGTGCTGTTAAATCATGGCCACCTTTCTTATTGTGGTGAGGTCCGTTAAAAATAAACAAAGTATTTAGCGGTACCGCTGACCATGGCGCTCAAACTCCAACACGAGCTCCACCCTGGGTTGAAGCGGTGGGCGACCGCGCGAGTTAGGCATGATTCTATAGCCTCGCTCCACTTTATCTTCTTCGTCATCCTTCCCTTCCTCCCCGATCCCGAGCTTGCCAGCTCTTCCAGCCTGCTGGTGTTGTCCGTCCTTGTGCTGTGAATTTCGAAGTGGATCAAATGTGTCCGCGCCAATTTTTCTTCGATCAAATGGCATGGAACCTCCTCGGCGAGCCGCCGCAAGAGTGGCTGTAAAGGACAGCGTGCCTCGCTTAGTGTCCTCCTGTCTCACAGGGCGATGAAAGAACAGTTCACGTGAGCCACCTCGACCGCGGGCAGCCAGAGTCGCAGCTACAGCTACAGCTGGGCTCCGGGAAATGTCGCTGTTGGCCGTAACGAAAGGAAGTAGGCTGGTCCTGCTGAAACTCCTGCTGTTGCTCTTGTTATTACCCTTGTCCTTGCCTTTGTTCTTGTCCTTACCACTACCATCGTCGTTAAAGGCAGTCACACATCCTTCGCTGTTCCTGCGTAGGATGCTGCTGCCCTGCTCACTCCCACTGGCTAGTCCTGATACTCTCGGATGGCCAGAGCTTCGCCCGATTGAAATAGGATCGTCGCTCAGTAACAGAGCCTGGATCGATTTGGATGTGGACTTGCCCTTGCTTCGGAGAGGCCATGACATAAGCGGGTTGGTTGGAGATGACAGCTTCCTCTCCTTCCCCTCGATCTCTCTGTCATTTGTCGCGATGTCTTTCTTCTCTTCCTCTTTGATATGTACCGCCTTGACCGTGCCCTCTATGGTGCCCTCATACTTCACTCTTGAGACAGCCTTGCCTGACTTCTTACCCAGGCTAATCATCTTCGACGGCGTTATCTTTGATAGCCGGCCGGTGGTGGCGACAGCGGCTGGTGGCTGTAGTACGCCGACGGGGCTGCAAGGCAACGCGAAGAATCTTCCAGCCCCTTTACGATGCTGAGCCTCTGCCGCTATGCACTGTTCCAAGAAGGTATCCGTGATATCAAACTCGACGCCAACCTCAAACTCACCACGGCTGCTATTGCCACCACCGATGCTACCAACGCCACCAGAGCACGTCCCATGATGTCCATTGAGGCTCCTGCGACTGGATTTCGAGATGACCGAGTGAAATCCTCCTGCCCCGCCTATCGAGCGTGGGTCTGCAAGATCATGTGAGGCTGCGTTCGGGACCACCATCGTCTCCGCCCATGCTTGCAGACGCTCTTGCTCGGCTACACAGTCATGGCTCGGTTGTCTCTGAAACGAGGGCCTGGTGAGAAGACGGCGGGCATTCGATCGACTTTGGCAGTTGGTGCCGGTTGTGCCTTCCCGTTCCCAGTCCTCTCGTTCGTTTAACTCCTCCTCGTTTTGAAGATCATCTTCATCCTGGCTCTTGTCACTTTCGCTCAGACCTGCAAACACATCAGGCTCATCGCCCCATGCTTCATCCATGGAGCGCTGGCGAGTATGATCTCCGTGACCATGGCGTCTCCGTTGTTGCTGTTGTTTACGGCAGTGCAGATACTCTGGGTTGATGATCCAACACATCCGGGTCGGATCAAAGACCATTTTGCCAGCAACTTGCATCCTCGGCTTGGAGTGTTGATTCATGTTGGTGATTAAAGCAGGTCTGTTCACAGCCGACATACTTGCAGTTCCCATGAGCGGTGAGTTGGGGAAGTAGGCGAGAGACAATGGTGAACCTGGAAACTCGAAATGACGTGGAGACGTTGCTGGAGATGCAAAAGCTGACGTGGCCGCCGCCACTTCGGCGTCCTCATTCTCAAAGTCGTCCAGAATATCGTCATTGCCGTCCCACATCTTGTCCTTGGGGTTGTAGACCATTCCCGAAACTTTACGCACCTTAGGTTGCAGTGAAAGGTCGCGTATTAATGTAGGGCCACTTGAAGTCCGCTTCTTTTTCGTTTCCTACAGTAGCAATGAAGGCGGCAAAGGCAAAGAAAAGATAACCCCGGTCGATAGGTTAGATGTGGTAACTCGCAGCTATTACGCTATTTTAACAAGGGGTTATATCAGTATATCAATGGCAGGTTACCGTCGTCAGCACAGGCGGCGGCGGGATGGCCGGCATTATAGGGGCAAGCTGAGTAGCCTGAGTAACCTGAGTAAAAATATCAAAGAGCGACCTGCGGATCGATTTGGTCTTGCGGATTATGGACGAGGATGAACCCTCAGATTCCAAAGGTCGAGCGACTTGAGAGCGAGGATAAAACAGAGGACATTGATTGAGAAAAATGTCAGCTTGAAGATAAACAGGATGGTGTCTGAAAGCCGACTACTGTTGTGCTGGCGTTATTGCGGCAGTGACTGATTCTTACCTTCAATTGGCTTGGCAGCTTCCTTCATGTTGACAATCGACTGCGGCTTTCGCAGCCACATCGCAACTCGATCGATCGATTGTCGCTTGTATTGCAATGCCTTGACTCTGTCGATTTCGTCCTCGTTTCCTGTCAGCGGTAACTCGCCCATGTCAAACGTGGGCAGGTTATCAAAACGATCCAGCTCCGACCCATCACCAAACATGCTTTGCTTTGGCGACCGTTTCAGAAACACGCGTCGGGAAAACTTTTCCGCCACCGCCATCTGATCAAACGCTCCTGTCATGATCTCGCCGGTGAAATCTACTGTCGCTAACTCTGAGATGTCTCCTAGAGACACAGGACCTACTCTTGATGACGGGCGACTCTCCTTGGCTTTCTCGGTAGAACCAAAGACAGATCCCCAATCAGTGAACGATGATGAGCGTGAATTGGGTGGATGTTTCAGAGCAGCTTTGATATCATTAGTGGCTTCGGGCGTGGGGTTGAAAGGCGGTATGGTGAGAGGGAGCACAGAGGGCATCGCCGACTGCTGCGGTGCAATCGCATCAGTGGGAGCGGCTGACCTGGATTCTGAAGGGGTAGCCACTTGGCCAAAGGCAGGGAAGAGGCCTCTAGCAGATAGTCTGGGCCTACCCAAATCGAGCTTCCGAACCAGCATGCGAAGGGTCGGAAATATCCTGCTACTGCGCTGAGTTTGAGCTGGTACTGGCGATTGTGCCAGTAAGATTGGCATGGAGGGCAATACGGTTGTCGACTCGGCTGCCAATGGAGTTTTGGTAGGCTCAGCAGGCTCTGTGAAGGAGACAGAGCGCATGGCCAGGGACGATGCTCCGACGTTAGGAAAATCATCCCTCGCATTATACAATGAACTCCTCTTACTGCCCGGAATATGGATGGCGGTTGGAGTAGGGGCGCGAGATGCGAATGGAGTGGACGCAACACTGGTATCCAACTCACTTGAGATGATCCTGGAGTGTGGATTCGCAGTGAAAAGGGCCTGCTTGACCCTTGACCCTTCCCTCTTTGAAATACTGGACCGCTTCAATCGCGGCAGGGATGACTTTGAGTGGAGGTTGCGCAGCGGAAGATCAAAGTGGGTTGAATGCATCCGAGAGAGACTAGGTGCCGGTGTCACTGGACGTGAGGTGTCGCCGGGAGCACGGCACAGTCGAGGGATTCTTGAGGGCAGAGCCACAAAGTCCTTCAGTGGCACGACCTCCCTCCGCACGCGTGAACTGCTCCGCTCGCGACCGACCAGGGCAGGTCGCACAAACAGGTGCTTGTTGCGACCTTGCAACTTGAAGCTGTCGTCGCTTATCTCCAGGCCCTCCCAAAATTCCTCAGGATCATCTTCCTGCATTCTTGACTCCTTTCCAAAGACCGAGGGATCCCGCTCTGGCCGGTAAGGACGATCCGTGACTAGTCGCAAGTTTTCCATCGACTCTGGAAAGACGATGCCGTCCAACAGATCCTCATCAATCATGCTGACCCTGGACAAAGAACCGCTGCTCGACAAACTGCGGTTCTCGAGATCATCCTCGTCCAGATCAGAGCCCAGGTCCTGCCACCTCAGAAGGGAAGATTGTTTCCGTGAGAGATTTCCTGAATCGGAATGATTGTGCAAATGTGGACCCGGCAGCAAGCGCAGTTGAAGCGGACCAAAGTCTTCCGAGAGATCAAAGTCGTTGTCCAGGGTCTCGATAATTTCTGAGGTTGGAATGGAGCACCTCCTTGTGGCAATATTATCCACAAGGATGCGGTCGCCTGGTACAAAGAGATTACGTATGGGTGAGAAGGTGAGGATGGGGCTGAGAAAGCAGTTTTAAGGCAAGGAAGAAGGAGGGAATGTATTACCTTCTGCTGTAATTCGCGAACTTAGTCGAACAGGGTCCTCGCTTTGAGCTGCAGATCGCTCGCTGTCTGTATCCCACGTCTCGATGGACTCCAAAGTATCAGGCACCGACGATGACTTTGCGAGAGTGGAGCGGACTTGATTAAAGTTCAAGTCTTGTTCTGGCACCTCGAGGTCCTCGAGATCATCAACCCATGCGGCGACGCGCTTTACAGGGTTGATTCTGGTGATAATGCCAGTATAAGCGGGTAGGTTGGACAGCATCATTTCCTGCGTGATGGTTGTCATGGCTGTTGTCGACAGAACAGGACAAAAAAAGTCTTCCTCCGATCTGTCCTCTGCCTTGCCCTTGCCCTTGTCGTTACTGCCCCGCCGGCTGCTGTTGTCCACCATGGATCGCGTCGAAGCCGTGGTGGTCGAGGGGGCACCGACAGAGACAGTAACCGCCCTGGGCGAGGATGAAGTTGAGGACGAAGGCGATGATGTGGTTGATGGCAGCTGGGGCAGAGAAAGAAACTTGCTGCTACTGCCGTCGTGTGCTTGAGGTGTAGGGGCCAGAGGAGGAAGCGCGCTGGCCCTGTCGTTACTGCTACGGTTATAGCAGCTGTTGTGGAAGGGTGCACGAGTGTCGATTTTAAGGAGCGCATCCGTAGTCCCGACCAAACGCCGGATATTAGTTTGACTACTGCCATTGGCGATGCCTCCATCACTGCCACTGTTGATACTGAAGGTGGGGATGGCATGAGTGCCTTTGGAGGAGGTCAAAGTGGTCGCAGTGGTGGTGGTTGAAGGTGATGGCAGAGCATGGGTGTAGGAGGACGCCGGCGGTCTGGCGCTGGTGGACCTTATGGTGATAGGCGCCGAGGAAGTTGCTGCAGCAGGCTGGAAGTAGTCGCTCTGGTCAGAGACGTCCGAGAGGGGCGAACGCGGAAAGGTACGTTGTAGCTGCTCAAGTATGTGTTCAAAGGGCTGGTGGGAGTCGAAATCAAACGCATCGTCCCACGTCTCGACATCGCCCTCGCTTGCATCACCCTTGCGCTGCACCGTGCTGGGGTCCTTCGTGTCCAGCATCTCGTCCTCCTGAACTCCGTTGATCATCACCTCAATTTGGCCATTGCGCCATCTGTCCCATAAAGGATTCCCCCTACTACCATGGCTGCTGCTGTTCATGTTGCTGCTGCTGTCACTGTTGTTGGCACAGAGGCATGTCGTCATCGGAAAGGAGACCAAGATACGCGAAGGAAAAGCAGCACAGGCAGACGCAGGACAGGAGAGAGGGAGTGGTCTCGAAAGAGAAAGAGAGAGTGAGAGAGAGAGGAGAAGAGAAGAGAGAGAGAGAGAGGAAGCAAGGGGTGGCCAAGTAAAAGGGATCAGCGAGAAAAAGTTCAGAGGCGGGCGATGGTGGCCTGTCCTCTGGGAGGTCGGCGTCAAGCGACGAGAGGCAAGAGGAATACGAGAGTGAGCGAGCGAGAGAGGGTGTGAAGGCAGACAGACAAAGAGAGGGACAGGCGGGAGAAGGTGTGAAGGTGTGAAGGTGTGAACATGAGACGTGAGGGTGTGAATAGAAGGTGTAAAGGGAAGGCGTGAAGTGTCAAGTATGGGGCAGCGAGCGAGCGAATGCAATGCCCACGAGGTGTCTCTCCAGCCAGGGGGAGGGTGCTCCAGCACTCCTGCCCTCCTATCCTCTGGCCAGCCAGCAATGCAACCTTGCCCATCCCTTGGAGATCACCGCTGGCCAGCTTAGCATCAGTGACACCGCACAGGAACTTAAAAGAGCCGCAAGAGCAGCAGCAGCAACAGCAGCAGGAGCAGCAACAGCAGACCCACAAACAAAAGTGCGACACAGGAAACACCACGCTCACGCTCCTGTCCGCATTCACAAGCCAGTCCATCCAATCGCAATGGAATCCATCACCGCCTTCTTCAAACAGCTCGCCAGGTCCACCGGCCACTCCGCAGAGGACCCATACCACGACGCCCAGGACACCCGTATGCTCTGGCAGCCAGAGATTCCGCTATCCAGGGAACCGTCTCAGTCATGGCAAGTGCATAGCCTTCTCTTTCCTCGCTCTTTATCGTCAACAATCCTTCTTAATCTCCTCCAGGGACAACACTCACGAAGAGGATTGTTTTTGTGTGGGTCACCACCCAACTTATTCAACCCCTTTTTTCACTCTGGTGCAATCAGACATTCTATCGAGCATTATTATACGTCTCATGTTGTTAAATGTGAGAAGAGGGGCTGTCAGGGGTGGCGAAAGGCTTTTAACAGGCTCCTACTGAGGCAGATTGCTTCGGGTTCACCTTCCACACGAAGGCCTTGTTAAGCCTGCCAGCAACAGCATCAATTCTGAGAGATATGAACCCGAAACCACTCCCTGAACCCAAACTCTTGTGATCAGGTGCTTTAAAAAACGCGCTGCTATCGTGTCGACCTTGATCTTGCAGTCAGCCGCCTCGCTTCCCTTGCCCCCCTGCGTAGATCTGTCAATATGGATGGTCCGTCCGCTTTCCAACTTTTTTACAGCTCATTTACAGGTGGCGGCTCTTTCATTACAGTCCTCTATTTTTACTCCGCCCATGACCGTTCGTTCGCCTTTGTGCCGGCTCAGATGCACTGCTGACTGGTGACCAAAGTATTGAGACAAATGTACGATACTACTATACTGTGCCGGTGCTGATCTGGACAAACAATTTTTATGCCATGTCACCAGGGTGACAATGACAGAGCTAGTACTACCCTCGCACTGTGACGGACGCGGATTCTGCCTTGGGGGTAAGGATTTGTCTGGCCATGTTGCGCCTCACAGTTAGGCCCAAGACTTATTTGTTAAGCTAATAATAGTTTAACGCTTCGCTACGACTCAGGAACTGTCCTATCTTGGATTGATATCGCTGCAGGCATTGCAGCCAAGAAGCACGGTGTTTACCCAGCGGTATGTGCTGAAATATGTCTGCTTCCATCGTACCTGAAAAGCCTCTGACAGCTCGTGTCATATTCAACTTGCGCGAGTTAGGTCACCCGAAGTGTAGATGCAGTGCATTTCCTTGGACCCATTACCACAAAAAACATTGTTATCCTGCAAGCGAGTGTCAACCGCGCTTGGAAGACATCGATGGAGGTGGGAGTCCGAGTAATGACAGAGGATCTGCTTTCGGCCGATCGATACTATTGCTGCCACGCCTATCTGACATTTGTTGCCTTGCCTCCAGCCCCGCTCACGACCTTGAAGTCAAGTCAGCCTCTGACACCATCACAAAGGCACCACCAACAGCAGCAGGAACAACAGCAGCACGAGGAGGCTGAGGCGGCTCGGGCGGCATTGATCAACTCACCGGCGGCCAGGAGATACAGCTTTTCATTACCAAGCTCAAAATCTGGATCCAAATCGGAAGGACAGAGTCAACAGCACAGGTCTATCCAGCTCCCAGCTATTGAACCTGTTTCGCTCGTGGAAATGGAGCGTTACAAGATGGCACAATCTCGGAGGGAGGCTCGACTGCTGCAGGCCAGCGAGGAGAACGAAGAAGAGGAGCAGAGGTTGTTGAGTGATGTTCGTGACCAGATGCGACGGTGGAACGTCAGCCATACCAAAAATCCAAAGTTCAAGAAGGACGGCGGCGATGGCGGCGACACTCAGAGAGTGGAAATTCAAGCAACGTTTGCAGAGTCAGCTCAATTGGTGCTACCTCAGCACGCCAATTCGCTCTCTATCACCTTTGGAGGTCAGGTCATGAAGTGGATGGAGAGCATTGCTGCCGTGTCGGCAAGTCGTTTCGCCAGAGTACCCATCGTCACCGCCAGGTATTGTTTTTCTTCGTATGTCTCTTTGTGTTTTAAAGGATGGGGTGTCATCGATGCTTAATCTTTCGAAACCTGACATGCTCTCTCTCTATAGTATCGATTCGCTGCAGTTCCACCGAAAGACCATGATCGGTAAGACGAACGAGCTATCGTCTCATACAGTCAAGCACTCCTCTGCCCCATTCATGACCGCTCATAGCCCGTATTGCATCTGAGTTGGTTTATAGGCGACTGTTTGACCATGCGCTCGGTGGTCACCCGGGTGTTCAAGTCTTCGATGGAGGTTTACGTCTTTGTTGACAGCGAGAACCTCATCACAGGCAAGCAGACATTCACGAACGAGGCCTTCTTCTCTATGGTTGCACTGCAGCCGGCCCCTTCGCTGCAACCCATCAGATCCCAGCTGCCATTGCTGGCTCCAGGATCTGATATGGAACGCGCACTCTCCGAGGCAGGCGAAAAGCGACGCTTGAGGAGATTATCGCAGCGACGAGAGCTGGCTGAGAGGGAGATGCAAGGCATGGCAACAGCCCCGAAGGATGCGAATCACGCCCCCCAGGACCATGACGCTCCTGAGGATAGGAGAGTGACCCAGGATGTTGTTGGCCTCTAAGACAGAAGCGCACGCTCGCCACCTATTTTTGATCCTGAATCGCTCCTACATAAGACTGCAAAGAAAAGGCGAAGCGCATGCATGACGATAGCCTCGATTGTTTGGCAAGCACTTTTGAATGAAGAATGGGTCATCTGCAATGAACCATGATGAATTTCTCCCATTTGAGCTAACATGACCATGGATCAGTATCACCACTATATCCCGCGCTTCATCCTGAAAGGCTTCTCTGTCGTAACTCTGCCGCAGCTAGGTTCTCGAAATGGACATATCATCAAGGTCTACGGAGTGAAGGACGAGACTCTAGCAATGACTGATACCTCCAGAGCATATGGCATCATGAACATGTATCGAGACCTTGGCTTGGACGACTACATGCACTTCGAGAAGCTCCTCTCCAAGCTTGAGAGTTCTTCCTCTGTATTTGTGAACGCCATCCGGTCCGGATCTAAGGATCTGCTTTTGAAACGGGTCGAGCTGGTCAACTTCAAAAAGTTCCTGGCCATCATGATGTACCGCCACGAGATCCGCAGGCGGCAGTACGAAGAGGACATATTTGATCCGTTCACCAGGGTGTCCATCCAAAGACACATGCGCATCAACAAGGTCGGTACCATCCAGGAAGTGTGGCTCGAGAACCTCAAGGGAATCCTTCAGACCCCTGTGGACGACATTCTCAACGAGGCTTTTGCAATCCTCAGAGAGCCGAACCGCTTACGAGGCTTGCTGGCGTACAGGGGGCGCATTCATTTCTCAGAGCTCCTGGATTTTAAAGATATGCTCAGCAACTATGTGTGCATATGGCAGGCGCAAGAAGGATCCGAGTTCATCCTGACCGACAACTGCTTTGGTTGCTTCGAAGGGCACAACGGTGTCAACTTTCACAATTTCTTTGTGGTTTCTCCACAGTTTGCGGTGGTCTTGGTCAACCGATTGTACATGTGGGGAGGCATGGAACAGTTGCCCCTTCGCACGTCGTGGTTTGGTGAAGAGCTCCATGCCAACCCAGGCTGTGATTATGTAAAGAAGAATGTTAGAAGCGCAGAGGACTACAGTCCAAATGATGTGTTCAAGTACCGCAGAATAGTTGTTCCAAAGGACAAAGTGTGGCTCGTCAACAGCATCTTCCTGGACGCCCGACACAAGCACATCACTTATCGCTCCACTGTTGGCATGATTAAGACCTTGGCCTACTACAACAAACACAAACACGCGCTGTTCGCCAACAAATATGACTACTCTACCCTCAAGCGCCACTTGGCTGCTGAAATCAATAGGACACACAGCCAGTAAACATTAAAGTATTGTCCATAATATCACCATCGCTGAAACAACTATGATCCGAGGTCGAGGTGATGTTCACCATTGTTGATGAGGATGGAGTAGCGATGACGACCGGTCGCGGTATAAAAGACCCCCCCACTTTGAGATACATCGCCCTTTGCTTTTGCTCCATCCCCCTCGGCCGCGATACCAAGAGGTAAGTGACCTACTCTAGCAACAACCACCTTTTCTGCCTAATTTCATTTCCCAAGAATAAGTATGTCTGACCACTCCCATTTTCCACTTAGTCCTCGCCGAGTTCGTCGCCGCGTCCTCAAGACACGATCTGCTCCGTCGCAAGACTAGGGTATAGGGACAATCCTGTGCACATTTGCCAAGGAGAACGCGTAGTAGTAATGGCAACGTCTAATCACTTGCCCCTCCTCTTCTCTACTCGATTCAGCACAGCCTGGAGTTTTGTCGTTCTCCATGATCAAAAACGGCGACCAAAAACTCAGAACTCCACTAAGGAACCCCACCCGCCACCCACATCCATGTGGATGCACGGATGGCTCCTTCACCAGGAGGTTTATTGGTGAATTATTTGAATTGGTTGGCCAAATGTTGCTCGCTTGTTAAATAACATTGAAAGACCAATATCTTTTCTTCGAAAAGCACAATAACCCCCGCCTTGTCTTACTGCTAACACCATGAGATTGGAATCTTCGAGAACAAATTGGCGCATACAATGATCACAGACTGGTTGGCAAGCAAATGGTTATGGCAGGCGAGGGATTATGCTCGGTAGCAACGTGACGAGATTGTGTTTTGTCTTGACATACCTGAGCATCTCCTCATGTTGAAGAGAAGTGAGAAGGTCGATGGAGGACGACAAGGAGGAAGAAGTGGAGGAGGTGGTGGTGGAAGAGGACGAGGAGGAAGAGGAGGCAGAGGAGGCAGAGGGGAAAGAGGAGGAAGAGGAGGAAGAGGAGGTAGAGGAGGAAGAGGTGGAGGGGAAGAGGATGAAGAGGATGAAGAGGATGAAGAGGAGGATGCTGAACATGTGCAAAGGCTTTCGTTCAGATCAATCATATCTCTCATGCGTTACAGGTCTATGTATAGTAGTGCTTCGTTCAGATTCCCTCATTATTTCAAGACAGTCATTTTGCAGATGGATATACCACCCTCCCGAATGTAGTCACTGGCCCAAGCTTGAGGTCTGGACGAGACTTTCAGTAGCCCCGTTCTTGTCAATGGAGCGAACAAGTCCACATAGACCATCAACGAATAGTTCGGGTGGCCTCAACTATGAAACTTCCTGAGGTCTCCACAAGACACTCCATGCTATCCACGTCAAGACAGCCGCTGTCTTTGCACTGCACTAATTCTGACATCCTCGTTCTGACATCCTCGCCCTCCCCCTGGAGTTCGCCTGTCGCAGATCCCATGGACGCGTCAACCAATACTGCAAATGCCACGATGGTGGGCATCAAGCCCAAACCTTGGAACGGCTTTTTTATGATCAGCCGGTGAAGGTGGAGCGCATCAATCCAGTCGTATGCTTTCGCGCGAGTCGCGACACATCCTCACATGTCGCGCACAAACGCTCATATTATAGGTCGGCAGCGTTTTAAGTCATGAAATCCCACCCGCAATATCAACCTCGCCATATCTGCCCCAACAAGAACACACGACCCCTCAATCCACCTGTAGGCTTCGTGGTCTTGGCCCTACCTATGGCTGGTGATAACCCGAAGACATGGGTGCCATGACCCTGAGGCTGAGCCCACACTACTAGCGTCCGAATCCTTGGGATAGAAACACAAAGTCCGCCCCAATGCTGATACCTGACCGTGCAATTCTAATTGTCGGAAAAGCATTGGCTTCCTCTGCCGCTTGCACACTTTGCTTCAACCACGATGCAGTATTATTTTTGACCATCTCTTAGACGCCTAGGCTAGACTCCCGCGTACTTTACTTCACCTATGCTATTAATACACACCTACTACATATACACAGCATTGATCGCGGGTGCTGTGGGTCTCTGCTCGGTCACCACATAGCCAGTTGTACTTTCTCCCACGTCATGCACCGTCGGTACCATCGACCTGGATGCCGTCGCGAGTTCTCGCTCATACTTGTTAGCATCCATAGCCATGACATTGCGGAACCTCATCTCCCTACCTATCGCCCAGTCCTGCTCTGTCGGGACACTGGCCGCCAGGACGGCTGGTATCATCCCCGCTGTTGCTGTTCCAATCACGGCACTCGACACCTCTGCCGCAGCCCACCCTAAGGTCCCTTCCGTGAGAACCTCATCATCTGCGGGGACTGGGATATCGCCAAGGATAAAGTCAAATCGGCTTTGCTCAATGGGAGGCGGCACCCAGTTCGGCGATGGATCTGTCAGCCAGACCAAAGGATCCATAGACATGGCCAAAAAAAGTCCGTGCGCCTTCTTGTAGTACCTGCTTTTCGTCTCTGGGTCACCCGCGTGCCGTCCAACCTGGGTCAAAAAGTACGCGTCCACAAAATGGATTCCTTCCAGCGCGGGGCTCAAATTCCGGTAGCCAGTGATCAGCTTCTGGGCGCCCTCCTTCTCGTGTCCCGGAAGGATTAAACTACGCATGGCGTCCGCAAGGCACATGTAGGCGTCCGCCACAGCTTTGAATGGATCCGACTTCAGGTAGCCCATAATCCGCTCCAAGATAACAAACCCTCGGGCGGGACACATCCCATTCATCTCAAAACTGGAAACGCTTTGGCCGGCACTCGAAACCGCACATAATCCAGCTGCGGACCTTGGACGGGCATTGTCGTGCATCTCATACAAGGCCATAAGAGAAAACATGCAGCTCATGAGCGGGAACGGATGTGCGCCTATTCCTTGCTCAATCATTCTTTCCGCCTGCAGCTCGACATAGATGCGAGATTTCTCATAGTTGCCGACCTTGGCATAGTAGAATGCCAGAATTCCATGGACGATAAGTAGGTTCATGAGTCGGGCCTTGGGCATGATAAATTTTTCAATCAAAAGCACCCAAGACTCCGCATCGCGAAGCCGATCTTGAAGCAGTAGATTGGCAAGCGTGGGTATCGCGAATAGCGTCTCACCCTCAGAGTCTCCATTTTGGATCGCCACAGCAGAGAGAGCCCTCAGAAGTCGACAATCCTCTGGGTGGACGTTGAAGGCACCCTCCCACATCCGGTATGCAGTCTTCATGGTCACTGCGCGGTAAAAAGTTGCGAGATTGCTCACCACGCCAAAGGTCTTGCTCTCATTAATAGCCTCATCCAGCAGCCGATGAGCCTCGACGTGTCTTCCCTCGCTATACTCGACATATGCATCCATAGACGGGAGCATCCCCTCTGTGGTTTGGCCCTCCTGGTTCATTAGACGGGACTCTGACATGTATTTTTCGCATTGCCGCTTCTTGCCTTGGAAGTAAAGGAGCAAGGCAATCCGACCTAAGGATGCAGTCTGGTCACCCGATGGCAAGCCCAGCTTCCGGGAGTAGTCAAGAGTGTATAGAGAGGAGAGCATGGCGGCTTCAGGCTGCGTCTTCCAGAAAAATATGTTTTGAAGGCACGATATGACACGAATGATCCTCCGGAATCGAATTTGATCCTTGCCCTCAACTCGAGCCTTGGGAACATCCTGAGTTGCTTTGAGGCGTATCGGCGTGGCGCCACGATGATAGTTGAACCAGAATTTGAGCCACTGCTTATTGAGGTCGACCCTCCATTGCTGTTTCGTAGTGGGCCAGGTGATTCCATACCGCGAGAGACTGTCCAACAGTGCTGGCTCTGCCTCTTCGATGCGCATCCGCTTTGAAAGGGATTCTCCCTTCATGCCATAGATATCGGCCATGTCCTCCTGGCTGACCAAGTCTCTCGCTCCTCGTTCTGTATCCAGAATGCGGATCAGCTCCGTGAGATTCTGTGTCGTGTCCGCGAGCATGTTGCTCTTGAGCTCGAACGCAGACAAAGCTTTGAGATACTTTATCTTTTTCTCCGTGTGGTCCGTCTTCAGGTAGTGGTGCGTGATTTGTGGGAGGAGGTCCTGGCAGTTGAGAGGCTGGGCGGTCGGGTCATCGTTAACGGAGCACTCCAGGAAGGACTCGTAAAACTGACCCATTTTAAGATGATAGACCACTCGCTCCTCGTACGGGATCGAATCATAGATGTCCTTTGCGATCGAGTCCGAGGTAAAGCTATAGATCGTCTGCAGAACCACATTGTTCGAAAACTGGAGATTTTTCTGCTGGTCCGTGGTCATGGAAAGGAACCTGTACGTATCCATATCGCTAAGTAGTGTCGCATACGTCTTGCCTGGTTCCGGTTTATCCAACAAGGTCTCGAGCGGTTTGATCGCCGATACCTCTGCGAGCGAGAATTGCTCCCCAAGACAGCTGGCAATCTTCAAAAAATCCTGAAACTTGGGGCGCAGCCGATCGTACTGCATCAAAGTCATCTTTTTGCGGTCCTGCGTGATCAGCAGCTCTTCCATTGTTTTGGAGCACGGGCTAGCAGAAGGCTCCTGTCCCGTCGTTAAAAGTTCGCCATCGACTATATTGACGTGGTAGAACTCCTTGAGGATGTTGGACATGTTTTTCACAAACTTTGGATTGCCCTGAGTGCGCTGCTGCACTAGTTCGATGACCTCGGGGCTGATACGAGTCACGCCGTTGGGTTGAAATGCCCGGATGAGGGCGAGTTCAATCTCCTTGCGCTTAAGTCCCTCAAGGGCAATCTCAAGGTGCTTGGGGTGCATGACGATACCGTTGATCAAGTCAACGAACCCATAATCACGTTGCGGGCGTGAAAAGAGCACCACGAGAACTTCGCGACAACGGTTGTGAATGGCCTTAATGATTCCCAAGGATTTGGGGTCGCACCCTTCATAGATGTTAAAGAGCATCAGGGTCAGTTTAACACATTTGTGGCAGACAGGAATACAAGTGGAGAGTTGAGTCAGGCGACGTGGATCCCATCAAACAGAAATAGATTAGCAACCGAACTTACATTGAATGTCCTCAAACATGACAATGATCTTGACAAACGTGCTTGCATAGTTAAGCACTCGCACAATGAATTCCGCCAAAATCTCGTCGTCGTGCTCATCGACTATTGGCGTCGAGTTGTCTGAGGAGATTTTACAAACAATCCGGTTTAAAACCGGCATAGTCATCTTCGCATCTCCATAGCAGCCTATCTTTGCCAGACAGACGTTGATGAAGGCTTGAAGCTTTGTCATGCTTGTCGACCGCCGTGCTGAGGGCTCCTCATACTGGCTAATGGTTGGACTGAAGGCTAGATCTGCTGAGAAAGCACTGGATCGACGGCGCTCATGAATACTTGTGTTTGTTGGCGAAAGGCCATCGGCAATGCTTGCGGGGAGGCTCATGTTCTCAATGGCGGTAATGTCTGTCATAGCAGTGCCGGTAGACGCAATAGTATTGGTTCTGTCGATCGAAAAGCTCTTTGGTGCAACTCCGGCCGCCTGGTAGTTTGGGAACATGGGTGCGACAGCATGGTCAAGACTCCTGGTGGCATAGGGGATGTCATGCTTACGCATGATGTCGAAAAGGCCCAGAAGCAGAAACTTGACCGGATAGTACTCAGTGTTCTTCTCGACCTCCAGCGATGCTGCAGAGCACATTTGGTACCCATTACCGTCGGCAATATGGCGAATCTGCTTGTAAAACATACTCTTGCCAGATCCTCTCGGCCCGGTGACCATGATGGTATTCTGATCGGGCTCCTCGGTCCAAGTCTTGATGAAATTACTCACTCTCTCTCGCTCAGGCTCATAGCCTATGGTCTCGTCCACCATCTCGTCCTCCGGCCGACGTGTTTGCTTTTTGGCTCCAAAGTGTACTAGTCTCCAAATAGTGAGTGGATGCACTTTGCCTTTGACGTATTCCTCTCCCATCTCCTTGAACAGACATAGACCATCGTGGTCCGAGATACAGGCCGACATGGTCGCATCGTCACAAACTATCGATTCGAGGGCATACTCCACTTTCAGAATACGGACTGCAACAACGATTGTATCGCCAACAATGGCCGGATCCCGGCGAAACTCATTGCCAATCATGCTGGTGAAAATCACTCCTGTCGCGAGTGAGATCCTAAAGCCCTCAATTTTTTCGTCGAGAAAACGTTGTCGGATCATCCACGCGGATTTCGCGGCAAAGACAGCCTCGTTCTCGTGAGAACGAGGGTAAGGCAATCCAAACGCGCAAAGAATGGTCGCACCCTTATCGTCCACTGCAAACTGCTGAATAAAGCCTACAAGGTTTGGCCCAGCGGAGTGCCTCAATGAGTGCGTCGTTTTGGCAATCGACGTGATAATATGCGGCGTATTACTAATTTTGCGAAACTCACTTACCCTCGTAAATAGACAAGATCTTGTTGACAACGAGCATGGATTTTTGACACAGAGCCAGACCTTCTGGCGTCCAGGGCTTAACGTCTCCCAAGCTTACAAATAAGATGGTAGAGTTCCGGAATTGCGCTGGGAATGTGTTGTCGGGGTACAGAATCAAACGATGGATGGCCGACTTGTTCACGTACCTAGGTGAGAGAAAAATAGAGTAAGCGAGTACCGATATAAGTGCTCGAACAAGGCGGCCGAAAAAAGAAACTATTCGTTGGCATTGAGAGTGCGCACTCGAAATTGAGACGTACTTGTAATAGTGTGGGTTGCTTTCCATGGGTGCACTAAATAACTTTTCGTTCCGGACGCGCCTCATCAGAGGCAGATCTGCACAAATATTTGGTTCTGAGCACTTAAGAATGAAGCAATTCTTCCTCGGCTCACTGAACGGGTACAGGTCTTGATTGACGTACTTCCATGCGCTTTTGGTGACGGTCACCTCGCCTGCTCTGGCAGTGTTAAGCGCATCCTCGAGGGTTGCCATCTGCTCACCACAGATGGCATATTCCAGGCGTCCAGTATCCTGAACCAGAAAGTTATCAAGCCCATTATCAGCGCCAATGTCGCCAATGATGATGTTGGCTAAAGGCGTTACCACAGATATGCATGGTGAGCTACAGGAGGTATTTTTTCACTAACAAGTAGAGGAGTCGTACAAATGACAACGTACAGATATCACCAGCAGATAGTGCCATATGTAGTTGCAAATCATGCGAGTCATCGGCCGTAGTGGCGTCATCTGGCATCATATCGGCTCCTCTGTGCCGGTCGTTGCCATTAGCATGGGTAAACAGGTTTTTTGCGTTGGCAAGAAAATTGCCAGCCCGAGTTTTGGAGGTGGTCGAGGCTGGTTTTGTGGATAGAGAGTTGATGGATCCTTCGCGTCTCAGAAATCCCGCAACTCCACCTGGAGTCGCCTGAGTAGAGTGGAGTGAGGGAACCGAGTTGTTGTTAGACGATGGTGCAGACGGAGGCTGGACGTTAAATATGGGAACACCCCCAAGACCAGGGCCGGTGCCCGCGATGAATCTTCCAGCGCTAGGCGAATCAGGTGGAGTTGAATTTCCAAGGTGCGTGGCTGCTCGCATCGGTCCACCAGGTTTTGGGCTGCTGTTGTGGTGATTTGTGTCGGTGTTGTCCGACGATCGCCGAGATTTAGACTTGAAATTACTCGCATTCGCTGCGTTAAGCCCTTCGGATTCATCGCTTATGCTAGTCATTCCTAGTCCATTGTAGAAAAGTCCGCTGCCGCCGTTCCTGATATGGGCACCATTAGATACAGATACCGGTGTATTGCTGTTATTGATACCATCGTCCCCTTTGTTATCATCCGAGCCACTTGATGTACCAGAAAGCTTCCTTGAGAACTCGTATTCTGAGAGATAGATCCTGTAGTTGCTAAGCCGCGCCAGTAGCTCCAGACCACACTCGACAGCCTTGCGGACAGTGAGTTTGTTTCGGCGAAGGAGCGCTGCAGGGTCATCATCAGCGAACGAGAGTGGATCGAAGCTGGAGGTTTGAGAATAGCTGTCGTCGTGGTAGATTCGCCCTGTGTCGGGATTTGTCTGGAAAACAACCAGTAGAGCGTCTCCGAGGAACTACAGTAGGCAAGAGCCAATGATTAGCAGGGACGAATGCTGAGGGTAGCGGTAAGTACGACGCGATCATGCAGAGTGTGCGATGAGGGGTTACCTTGACAACATCGCCTCCATGGTACTCGATGATCCGGATAGCCATGTCAAAGTAGGCGCCGATCTGCGAAGAAAGCATCTCGGCGCCGACATCGCCCTTTGAGGACGCGATGCTGGTCATCTACAATTGCACCGTAGTCAAGCGTGGTGGGTCAGTAGCCGAGTAAGACAAAGAAGGATGAAGCGAGTTGAAACGAGTGACGGGGGAAGCTCTGAACCCATCCCCTCTGCAGCAAAACTTGCAGGCAGAGGCCTGGATGGGTTCAGAGCTTCTGACGGGGACGTGGAAAATGGTGGCGTGGCGAGACAGGCGAGACAGGCGAGAATGCGTAGTCACGATACCGCACTTCGCCCAATGCGAGCATTTAGCACAAACGACAAAAGCGAGACAGCATAGCCAGGACACGCCAGACTGTCGGCTCGCATGCACCATTTACCTGACTAAAGCCAACAATGTCCACCATCAGCACTGCCGCAAACTGGTTGTACGAAATGGGCATCTCAATTGGCGGATGGTCTTCCTCCACATGCAGTGAGCGCACAAACCTGTGCAAGCCGGGTACAACAGGATCGCATGAGTAGTAGAGGAAAAAAGAGCAGATTAAGATTTCGAGTCGGTCTACGGCGTTTATTCTCTTAGTATCCTCGCCCGCATGGCAAAGGACGACTGGGAATAAAATCACGTTCGGTCGCTTACTTTGACATGTATGGTGCAATGTTGATGGTCGGTCTACAAGACTCGTCGGACATGGTGATTTTGTTGATCATTGTGTAACTAATATGCCCTGTGGAAGCACCGAGGGGTAAAAAAACGTGGGTGTGCTGCGCGTGCTGCGTGTGCAGGTAACAAGACTCATCCAAGAGGCATCCAGGGACGAGTGTACGATTAACGAGAGAGCCAGCTGATCTGTCGAGAATGGAGTTGAGAAGCGGATGAGGACGAGAGCGAAAGGAAGGAGAAAGAGGAGAGATGGTGGGGGTATTCAAGAGGCGTGTGTGTGTGCGTGGGTGCGTGGGTGCGTTTGTGTAGAGAGAAAGAAAGAGAGTGAAGAGAGACAGAGAGACGGAGAGAGCGGCGAAAGAGAGAAAGAGCCGCAAAAGGTGATGTTAACGTGAGGAACAGCCCCACAGACAGCGTTCAGATCCGTTCATGCAGCGGTGCAGATGCACGGATAAAGGCTGATCAGCCGGAAGTCACAGAAACAATTTTTTTGGTGTTTGGTTCGAACAAGCCTGATTGCTCGTGTCTCACCAGGAGCAAGGCAGACCGACCTCTTGTCAGAGTACAGCTGCGCCTTGGATTGGATGAATGGCGCAGGTGGAAGGTCCTGGATTCCCATGGCATTCAGGATATATGGGGCAGGTGCGAGAAATGGAGGTAGTCTGCACAACCCAAGGCAATCCCAGCTGAAAAAAAGATCCATGCAGATCTGATAATATTTTGGTGTTCCTTACAATGTCATGTTAGGCGAGCTCTTTTGCAGCAGCTGGTGTGGGGCAGTTTATGGCAGCTATCGTGCGTCCTATCGTGCGTCCATCCATCAATGGCGTCCAATGCGGCTACGTAGTTTCCTGAGAGTCCCTGTCTGGAGGGGAAATCGCCTTGACTGGGTTCGAGAGACATCCAAAGGGATTGGTATGACCAATCAAAACGAGGATAAGGGACTGTTTGTTCTTGGTCTGCATTTGTAAACAAAGAAAAAAAAAAAAACTCCAGTCCGTTGTCTATTTTCTGTGCTCTTTCCTTCTTTTCCATCACTCCACCCTTTCCGCACTCTTTTGATTCCAGAATCAAAAGACCTTCCCTCTCTCTTCGCTCCTTCTCTTCTTCTTCTCTAATCAACAATGGGTTTCGGTAAGGATGCACCTCTATATGTTACCCACGCAGCCTATTCACTGGCATCAGGCATCGTCGCAACTTGGACCGACTCAGCACCGAGCCCATTCTCATTTCATGCCTTTGCAATATTTTTGAAATCGAGCTATACTTTTTTTTATCGAACCTTTCTTCAGCCAGTGTCGCTTTGGCTCTCACGATTGGTTTCGTCCAGCCTTGAGCTTTTCAATGGAGCACCGTATTGATAATGTATCGTCACACTAATCTCGTCTCTCTACTCTTTTTAGGTGATCGTGGTGGTCGTGGCGGCCGTGGCGGTGGCGGTCGCGGTGGTTTCGGCGGTGACCGTGGTGGCCGCGGAGGTGGACGTGGCGGTGGACGCGGTGGTTTCGCCGGTGGACGTGGTGGTAAGTTGCCCAGCTTTGTGATCTAGATCAGAATATTCTCTGTGAAGACGCCTAAAAGACACACTTGAATATGGGGAACAAAGATTGGATACCCCTACATGGATCACTCTCTCGTCAGAGAGTTGGTAGTCCTTGGATTTCAAGTCTCCCCTGAAGTGCTTTTTATGTCTTCCCGGAATATGAAAAGGGCTAGATGATGAGGAGAGAGTTAAAGGGGCGATCAACCCTAGCTTCTCCCTCGGAATCTGCCTGGCTCATAATCTGATCAAAGTGAAAGCGCGATCCAGCTTCGGATCACAATTCGAAAGAGAAAGAAAAAATCAAAACGAGCACATCCTCCCTACCCTCTGGCTCCATCATACTTTTGCAGATCGTTGTCCTAGGATCAGTTTCTAGTCGTCTTGAGAGTCATGACCCAAGATTTTGTCTGGATCTGTTTTCTTCCTCGGACAGCCTGCATCGTGATGGGGTCGTTGGAGTCAACTCGCTTTTATTTTTATTTTATTCTTTTGGTTGTCGTTTGTCGCTGGATCGTGCTCACGGCTTGACCAGTAATCAGCGTTAACAATTCCGCCTCTTCCTCCTATTGTTTGATCTGTCCTCTGCAGGTGTTGCCAAGCGCGGTGATCGCGGTGGTCGTGGCGGCGGACGCGGAGCTCCCCGCGGCGGTCGTGGCGGTGCCCGTGGTGGTGCCAAGGGTGGTGCCAAGGTCACTGTCGAGCCCCACAGACACGAGGGCATCTTTGTTGCCCACGGAAAGGAGGACTACCTTCTGACCAAGAACTTGGTTCCCGGCGAGTCCGTCTATGGTGAGAAGAGAATCTCTATCGAGGGTGTCGATGGCGCCAAGATTGAGTACCGTGTCTGGAACCCTTTCCGCTCCAAGATCGCTGCCGGTGTTCTTGGAGGTGTTGACAACATCCACATTGCCCCTGGCAAGAAGGTCCTCTACCTCGGAGCTGCCAACGGAACCACTGTTTCCCACGTTGCTGATATTGTCGGACCCGAGGGTCTCGTCTACGCTGTCGAGTTCTCTCACCGCTCTGGACGTGATCTTATCAACATGGCCAAGAAGCGCACCAACGTCATCCCCATCATTGAGGATGCCCGCCACCCCCACAAGTACCGCATGTTGGTCGGCATGGTCGATGTCATTTTCGCAGATGTTGCCCAGCCTGATCAGTCCCGTATCGTCGGAATCAACGCCCACCACTTCTTGAAGAACAACGGCCATATTGTCATTTCGATCAAGGCTAACTGTATTGACTCGACCGTCGATGCCGCCACTGTCTTTGCTGGTGAGATCCCCAAGCTCCAGGAGCAGCACATCAAGCCGCAGGAGCAGTTGACGCTCGAGCCCTTCGAGAGAGACCACGCCCTTGTTGTCGGCAAGTACGTCCGCCAGAAATAAAGGACGAGGACTCTTGTTTTAGCGAAGGAGAGGAACACACGGGGAGTGAGCATTCACATTATTTGCATGGAATAAAATAACTATCAACTCTTACTTGCATCCCCTGCGGTTCCAACATTCTCGCCTTGGCATCCCGTTGCTACTCGTTCTGTCCGCGAAAGAGACATGGACGCATATGCAGAACAGACAGAGTCTCGACAAGGACTCGAAAATTGCCTGGAACGACTTGCTGTATGGAGATGAGCCATGGCTACACGTGAGACTGATGTACCCCCCCTGCATTTTACTTTGCTTTCCCGCTCTTGCCTTTCGCCTTCGCCTTCGCCTGCACCCTTCATATAGCCGTCAAGAGAAAAAAATATATCCGCCAGACCCCATTACTAAAGCTCCCTATCACCATGGTTGACCTGACGGATAACAGCTATGCAGAATCGTCGAGTTCATGGCGATACCGCTATGAGAGGTAAAAGTACAATATGATCCATGTGAGCCTCGCGTTCATGAAAATGGGCATGACGCTGACATTGCGAAATTAATTCATGCCGGGATCAAGCAGCCGAGCCTCTGGGTCCAGCAGTATAGCGGCCAGCTCCAGCGCAGCCAGTGCCCTGCCCTCGTATCAAGCGGCCACCGAAACTCACCCAGTGACTAGTCGGCATAGTACCGCTCAGAACCAGGACGACGACGCCGGTGCACCTGAGCTGGACGACTATGTGTGTGCGCTCATGCTTCAAATGTCACTGTTGACCGAGGAGCGCCATGAGGGCCAGCTGGGCAAAGCAAGCGCAGACTCGGACGCACAGGTAGCTATCGAACTCATGCTGAAGGAGGCCGCGGATGTGGAACGAAGCCTTACATTAGCCAGGAGCCTGGCCGCCTGTGATGCGTTGCCAGAAGAACTGTTCGAGGAACTGGACCAGCAAGACCATGTCGTCCACAGTGACAGAGAACTCGTCGCGCGACTAGAAATGGGCGATGACGAAGCAGAGCATGCTTTAGAAGAGGCGACGGTACGTTTCCAGTTAGTGCTGGATTACTTCAACTGGACAGCAGAGTGCTGCTCCTGTAGCGGCAGTGGAAAGCAGAACTATAGGGCACCCTGTGAGCACACGTACTGTTTGGAGTGTGCACAATCTCTGTTCCGTCACGCATTGAGCAACCGGTCCTTCATCCCCGTGCGATGCTGTAAAGTTTCGTTTGATAACGACTTGGCGCAGGCTTGCTTGGTCGACATTGATGACAGGGATAAGTACCAGAGCCTTAAGAACGAGATTGAAAATCCTGTTCCACCCGTGGCGGAGCTCGACCTGGCTGCGTCTAGACTCATCTCGCAAAAGGGCTGGAGAGTGTGCGATCGGTGCGGAGCTGTGGTGGAGCGTGTGTCTGGATGCGTCCATATGACGTGCCTGTGCAGGAACGAGTTTTGTTACACCTGCATGAAAGTATGGCAAACATGCACCTGCGACATCTACCCGGCCGAGGAGTTGAACCGGATCCTGGACGAGCGTGTCGGAAATGATGATCCTGGGGTTGTTCGACACCGCCTCCAGAACGTGCTCCGGAACTACTATCAGCATGACCACGCCTGGGATCGCCAGCTACCATTGGGTCGGGTTTGCAGTGTCTGTCACTGGGCCCCGCCGCTTTACTGTTTGCACTGCACAGTGTGCATGGAGACCCGTTGCCATCGTTGCTGTTACAATAATTAGGACATTGTGGAGAGCAAGTGTTGAAATTCTGGGCTATTTTGTCGTCAGCCTTGGCCTCCGGAGCTTGCCGGACCGTGGTCTTTCCCCGGAACTGTATCACAAGCTAGATGGTTGCGTCGATATAAATGTACGACCTGAGGTATTAGTGTGTCCAGATCGTTGAGACTGAGGTCGAGAAGTGCCGACGTTATTAGCGAAGGCCCCGAGTGATGGACTAGGTCCACTTGGTCTGGTCGGTGCGACCTTGGCCACTTTGAGTTTTGGGGTTACCATAGGTGTTGAAGGCGCCGCTTTGCGTTTATTACACAATGACGCGGATTGAAGCGGACAAGTGGGACGATTGAGGATCACTCGCGTTAGCTGACTGTGACAAAGAAATCCCTGCTAGGGTGCCTTCGTTGAGAACAGCGGGGGACAGGGACGCCGTTGTAGAAGAAAGAACGTATTGCTCAAAGGTTACGAGAGAGTAGCGATAGTGGAGGGTGCAAAGGTTGGATACTGAGATCACTCCACCGCTGCACCGGCACGCTGTTGTACTTGTCACTCCAAGGCGCACAGCTTTTGAGAGCGCGATACCATGAATAAAGATGCATCCTGCTCATATCATTCTTGCCGTAACCTTCAAGAATCAGCCGCACTCGCCTTCACACTCTCTCCCTCCGTGCCATATCTCGACGCCTCTCTTTTATCCATCACTCTCACTGCGAGGGAGGGAGGGGGGAAACGACGAGGAAGGTTAACCAGCGCACCTGCACCGTCGCCATCCACGACGAATTTTGCACAAGCAGAGTTTGCACCTTCTGCCATGGAGCGGTCGCCCTCGCCCGATCAAGGAGACTTAAGGATGGGAATATTATCGTTAGGAGGGTGAACGGCACAGTTGAGTGCGCTAACCCTGGATGCGTATCCTTCTGCTGCGAATATACGATGAAAGCCTGAGATCCTCATTCGGCTCTGGCGATTGTGATGTCAGGCACTTTCGTCCTAAGATCACCGGCAACACTGCCACTTGGGGTTTTCTCGCAAAACCCAAACACCAGCAAC
The DNA here is from genome assembly GCA_029449245.1 of Mortierella alpina. NCBI lineage: Eukaryota > Fungi > Mortierellomycota > Mortierellomycetes > Mortierellales > Mortierellaceae > Mortierella > Mortierella alpina. The sequence goes on along the minus strand of JANATF010000010.1, from coordinate 1,664,904 downwards.
ACCAGGCTATCTACTGGAACAAACCCCACGCGGATGCAAGAGTGGCTCCTCCGTATGAGGTGTATGTAAGTCGAGTGTGAGTTGTACTGCTAAACAGTGAACTTGAATCTCACAATTAACTTTGCTTTTTGCACTTTTTATGAAGGCACGATAACGATGGTAGCGAGCTATTTCGATAGTTGCGCAATTTCCCTCATAGTCAGAATCATCATGATCTCTGTTAGCTCGCTGTATACTTCATTAGCCAACGTGGCCAGGTCGGAGGGGGTACCGTCCGACTGCCTGATTAAGCCCCGAGTCCACTGCCGTTCTTGATCTAGATCCTCAAGGCTGACAGTTGGCTCTTGTTCCTTCAGAATCCGCAGGCGAGTCTCTTCCTTCAGGCTGCGTGCTCCCTCCATCCTGTGCCGCAATTCTTGCTCTGTCTGCTCCAGTCCTTGCAATTCGAGCCAGCCGAATGCTCGAACACCAGTCTCGAGTGATCCGAGCACGACCATCGATAATTCCAAAACCTCGCGTGAAGTGCTGACCCATTGGGGACGAAGGTTTTGTCCTGGTCTTCCAAACAATACTGGGCTGCTCATCATCTGGACCACATGCAGGAGAGTGCTCAAGGACAGGATCAGGAAAGGAGTTCGAGGCTGCCGGAGCCAGAGAGATGGTTTCCAGTGTTGCTGGAGCTTCATAGCGATCTGGAGGATGACAACGGACCAAAAGATTGTGTCATGAAGTATGGTATTTGGGGACATGATCAAGCCTAGCAGGATCGATTGGAGGTGAATAGACGTGTTATTCAGAATGTTGGCAGGTTTGAAATTGAAACAGTGGCCCTGGTTAGATTATATCGTGGCTGAGGGGTTCCTAGTGCCAAGAGAGTGACGATCGAGATGGCAACGGTTCTTCACTGTCATATCAAGGTACAGGTCATCTTAGAGGAGTGATAACAAACGTGGCTTTAAGGTTGTTACAACCCATGGGGCTCTACCGGAGCTACTGCATCATTTTTTTTTCTTAGCTGCAGCTAACCTTGGTAGACTGGTTTGCCAGAGAAGACAGCCCTGTAGAGGGAAATGGGGATGCCTCCGGAGGACAGAATCAAACATAGAGCCAGCACAGTTGAGGACAATAGTGACATGGCCTATAGCTTAGCGGTACAATGCGAATTTGGCGATCAGTCAGCAGCATGGCGGCGGTTCGAGAGAAAAAATAGGAAAATTGAGACTTTTGACTTCAGATTGGATACAACTGACATGTCCTCTGTGCAGCTCTCACCTTGTCTTGTTGCTTTTGGGTGATGCGCATCTGACGGGGCAGAAAAAAGAGCATATCGGAGAACAAGGGAGCAGCGTCAGTGCAGATTGAGAAAATGTTTTAATGCGTTGAGAGGGTTGGAGAGAGAGAAACGAAGTGGAATATGCAGTATTGGCGATGCAAAAGATGAAGGAGCGTCGAAAATGCAGCAAGGACAAGGGCGTTATGGATGTATTTAAAAAGGCTGGCACAGCTGCGCACAATGACATGGGTGATTTGTAAACCCGGGAACGCATAGACGTAAACAAGCTGCGCTGGCGGACGGCAAAAGTCTCGCTTTTCTCTATACGCACAGAAACGCGCGTGTAAACGCGTGCGTGTGTGTGCGCATTGAAAGCAAACACCTGCATGTATAGGAAGCTGTTACCGAGGTTCCTCCAGGCTGATTCTTATTCAGTGATAGAGCCTTCGTCCTCCCTTCGAGTTGCTCATTCTTCATTCTCGTTTAATGGCAAATTTTTAGTCTTGTCGGGAATTATGTGTCCACCTGGTCCATTTTTCCTGTTATGAGCTACACAAGGCCGCATGTTGCACGAGGTTAAGTTTGTGCTTTCACTTCTGCCCCAGGAGAAAACTTTCGCCCATCTCTCTTCCCATACACATCAACTACATTAATTTATTCTTGACCTGCTTAAATGTCCTTCAGCGGGGCCAATAATAGTGTCTGTATAATCGGCATACTCGAGCGAGCACCTATCGAAGACTCACCACTACCGTATCCAGGCAGCGCATTGCCTCCCAATTCCACCATCACCATCGTGCTTGAGGATGTCTCGCGCATGGATGTAGCTTCAACCGTGATTGCACAAAAAACTATGCAGACAGGATTTAATCCGAATGGCCTCAAGTTTCCAATCCCCTTCAGGCTCTTGTTTAGGCCCAGTCTCATCAAAAGCAGAGCACGATACAATATCGCTGTTCGAGTAGAAACCAACGCAACGAAAACCCTGGTGTGGATATCGCCATACTACAACCCTGTTCTTCCACCTACCAAGAGACTAAAAATCCTGCTGGACGAGGTTGCGATCTTTGCAGGAGGAGGCATCAAAAGATTGACGGATAGGACTCAAGTGATTGGATGAAAAGAAGACGTCAAAGGAAGAAAGTGAGCACTTGTGAGTGTATGCCAATGAGCCGATGGTCGTTCAGGGACAGCATGAAGTTTAGGCTGTCGGATGACCGGACTCTGAAAGTGCGAGTATGTTTGACGGCATTGACCTTACGGGCTCGCCGCTAAATGCAAAATGTAATTAGTTATATTATACATACAATAGCGGGCATTGTTCCTGTCCTTTTACCTGTGCCATGGTGCTTGTAAAGTTATTTGATGTGGCTATGTGTTTTTCTCCGGCGAAGTGGAATAAAAGGAGATAGAGGAAAATACAGAGATTTGGATCTGCAACCGTGTTTCAAGGGGAAGGGGGGTTGGAACGGAAACAGGGCATAGTATAACGTGTCTGGCAAAGGCAGAACAAGGTATGTAGAGTACATATTTGCCATGGTCTGCGATCCGATGCATTGCTTGTGGTGGGGATGGTGAGCCGAGATGCGCGAGCTCACTTTGATTTGACCACAGCTGTAGGGAGGTGAAAAAATGGAAAGCGCGGAAATAATAAACGGGCGGCGACTGGTCGGACATTGGACATTGGCTGGGCGTGGATGCATCCCTGGGTAGAGCCATAGAGTGACGATGCAGCGTGCATGGTCTATTTCCACGGCCGCAATGCTCCCTCCTGTACATGTACTGTTTTCTATCTCTAAAACTCCCTCGGTACATTCCAAGATATATAGTCAGCATATCCAGACACACTCCGTGCCTCATCTGATCCTCGGCTTTCCTCGGCTTCCCTCAGCCGTCTGTGGTGAGATGAATGCCTTCGGCCCATATCGAGTGCAGGGAGGGTGGTCGAACAGAATTTGACAGATTTTCAGATTCACGCCGCACAGTACAGGGCCAGCCAATGGCGGAGGTGCTCACTTTGCGATCCGCACTCTGACTTTCAGTCGGTGATTCGCCAGGCTTCTCAAGCCCGACTCCATATAGTAGAGGTAAGTGTGCATTCGTCCTCTCACACTTCACACTTCACACTTGAATTCACACTTCTTTGCTCTTTCTCTTGCATCCTATTGCCTCATTGCCCTGTGCTGCATTGCATTGGCACTCCTCCTGTCCCCAGCTGTCCCTGCATCCCGTAAGGTTGTCTGTCTGTCCTGCTGTGTATATGCTGTCACTCACCTGTCATTCTAGCCAGTGTGCTACTTGTCTGTCCACTGACACACACCCCGCTTTTTTTTTATCCTATTCTGCACACTGTTTGTCGCACACGCCCGGTTGGACCGAATCCAACGATCCCCCATCCGCCATTCGCCAATCGCCATTTCGATCCACTCAATCCCCGCCCCACACCTGCAACCTTGCTGATTTCGCATGCAGGACGAATCGCCCATGCCATCGCCCGCCAGCAGAAGAGACCGCAGCGACGCTGCCGCGGCCTCGTCTGCGGCGCCGTTTCCGTCCAAGCGGCACACTCACTCCTCCGCCAGCACTAGCAACCCCAAGAGACACTCTTTTGACTCGCACTCCAGCCCATACGCGGCCTCTGCACACTCCAAGGCCATTCCCCGCGGCAACGGGCACCAGGCCATGTCCATCCCCATGCCACCACCACCCTCACTCTACTTCTCACTGCTCCCGACGAACCATGGCGGCGGCGCACCCAACGGATCGCACTCTGCCTCGAACTCTCCTCGACCCAGCCCTGCGCTGCATTCAGTTAACACCAGCGGCAGCACAAACAACAACAGCAACAGCAACGTCACGAATACCAGCGGCAGCTCGGGCAGTTTCTTCAGCAGACGGTCAAAGTCCACAAGTTCAAAAACGCGGCATCCTCAACGCTCTGCCCACTTTCATGAAGCCCATTCAGATCCCTCCACCCCAACGGCCCACCACCCCTCTTCGCTCTACCTCGCCCCGATAACCCTAATGAACTCGCCGAAATCCCACAGTAACCCGTCGCCTCCAGGCTCTACTACCAGTTCACGGGCTGCGTCGATTCCCAGTACTCCGGACGTTGCAGCAGCAGCAATTGCAGCAGCATCATCAGTAGGAGGATCAGCGTCAGGAGGTGCAGCAAGATACAGTCACTACAACACCCACCACCATCCACCCCGAGGCAACTGCCCGCTCTCGGTCACTCACTCTCGTCGCTCGAGCATGTCCCATGCGACCCCTGGCAATGGCTATGGCGAAGTGCCCGATCAGCGGCACAAGCTAGGGTAAGAGAAACACTTTGCATCTCCGCGCTGATGAGCAAGGGCCCTGTCAGAAATGTCTTGCACAGCAGGGTTCCATGCATGTCTAGCGCCTCCCTTACCTCGCCTTACCTCACCTTACCTTCGCGACACCGCGATGACTACACTTTGCGACTTGCTGCATGCATGCGACATTGCACCCTCCTTCCTTCGTTCCTCCTCCGTTCTTCCTCCTCCTACTCCACAATGATTGTACCACACTTCACCCTCAGTTGCGCGCCTTTTCTGTTTGTTCTCGTACCGTCTGCGGCTAAACCACGTTTAACCACCGACTGACACCGAATGGCGGACACCTAAAAAAGCTTATTTTGTATGGCTCTGCAACCTAGCTTCGCGGAATTTCTTTCACCTTGTCTGCGCTGCCGAGCCATCCTTGCTTGCGCTTTCCTTTATGCTAGCCTCACCCTTAGGGCTGAGGGTGCAAGCACAGATCTTAACATGACTTCTTCTTGCTCTGTCTCCGCCCGATGGCTAGGTTCTTCGACATGGCCATCTTTGACCCTGCGCCCGACCGCGCAAAAAGCGCCCGATCCTCCATCGACCACGACGGGCACAGCTATCGGATACCCGTCTCCCGCCCCCCTTCCATCGAGTCCATGAACAGTTCAAACTCTGTTCCGTTTGCACCTCCACCTCCGCCACCCCCATCGGCCTGGAAGCGTTTTACGAATCATTTTTCAAAGAGAGTCATCAAGCGGCACGTCAAGTTCGTGGTAGCCCTCTACCTCTCCTCCGCCATGGCCCTCATCCCGCAGATCGCCCGCATTCTGGGTCCGGCGCCCTACCTCACTAATGTTGCCGTGGTCTTTATGCATCCTGCTCGTACTGTTGGATCGCAGCTGGAAGTCACTTTGTTCAGTGCCATCGGAGGTGTCCTGGCCGCCATCTGGATCATACCATGCCAACTTGCCGTTGTTGCATTCAATCAAAAGTATCTGGCCGAAGGCAACAATGCGGCTTGGACAATCAACGCAGCTTGGTTTTTTGTCGGTGTCTGGATCATGACTTTGTACAAGACTCGATACGCAAAGTTGAACTGCTCGTTCATCATTTACACCATCGCTGGAATCTTTGCTCTCACCAAGGGTCAGAAAAGCACAGTGTTCAGCTTCAACGACTTTTGGAACTTGATGGGACCTATGATGCTGGGGATTGCCATCTGTCTGATCGTCAGCATCCTATTTTGGCCCGAGACCGCTAGCGAAGGACTTGGGTAACGTCGTGTGCATTTTCAATGCTTTGGACCTGAGATGTGATGTTGTCACAGACATTTAACCAAGTACTGCTTTGTCTCTTGTCGGTATTAGACGCGCTCTGAATGAGTCATTGGATACCTCGAGGGCGCTGTTGAATCTCAGTACTCGCTCCTTCTTGCTCAACCACAAAACCATCGCCCTTCCAAAGTCGGCCATCGAAAAAGCCCAGTCAGAGGTGCGCATGGCTCAGAAAAAGCTCTATAGCGCTTACAGGGAGGCACGCTATGAGGTTACCTACGCAATGACCAACCCGGCCGACTACAAGGAAGTTCGCGTGATTGTTTCAGCATTGATGAGGCATCTCGGATCCATGAGTTTGGTGGTGCAGAACGAAAGGCTTTTGATGTTGGGACACCCTGACCGTGATGACGAGGATTTGTTGACCCAAAGCGGAGGCGAGCTGAGCGCAGATGGTGTCAGTGGCAGCGATAGTGCAAGCGGAAGTGACAGTGACAGTGGGGGCGACAGCGATAGCGACGATCCCGCGCGCATAAGCCGCGACCGTGCTGACAAAGGCAACCAGCCACGCGATTATTTTGGGAGCGCGACTGCAGAGGATGCTACAGCGACGTCGTCACGCTCACGGCCAGGGCACAGCCATCGCCATCGGAAATCAGGTCCCGTCGAAAGCCCAGGCAGCGAAGATGGACACGACACTCTTCATAGGCGAGAACAACGGAGAGGCAGTGCAGCAGAGCTTCGTCGCATCCGGCAGCTGCTTCAAAGAGCCGAAAACTCAACCCAGGCTGCGGTGAAGGCAAGGCAACAAAATCAAGACCGCCAAAAGCAGCAGGCGCTACAGCAAACATTTCAGTTTGACAGAGGCGGAGTCGCAACTGCCCCTCCTACGCCTGGTGGCCGGGGTGTTTTTAGCGTCTTTGGGTATCATCATGCGCATCGGGCAAAGGGTTCGTCCTCCGTTCGTATCGACGCTGCAAGTGGACTCACAGCAGAAGCCCTACAGCAATCCACCAGTGCAGCCCCATCGGTTGTAACAACTCCGGATTCTTCGCGGCCGAATTCGATTCATGAGGAGCAAAACCTGGATACGGTCAAGAGCTTCAAGTCATTTTTCTCAAACAAATCCGTGACCCGATTCAAGCCAAAAGGCAGTCGGCCAGCTTCGCTGAAAGCTGGATTCAAAATGGGTAACAGCAAGAAGACTCTGGTGAACCACTCGGAAGATCTGCTTTCGGGGATTCCGCTAGGCGATATCCATTGCGCAACGATGCCCGCCAGCGCGGATAGGGGATATGATGACAGTTCATCTGGCATTGCAGAGCGGCAGTATCATACAATGCACGCTGGGATCCGATTCGGGGCGTCATTGACGGATCAGCAGGTCCGAAAGGCAGCAGAGGCCTACAAAAAACAACAAGAGAAGCAAGCTCGGCGAGAGCGCAAGCAGGCGAAGCGGGAAGCCAAGGCTGTGCAGGAACAACAGGAAAAGCAGCGACAGGCGGAAGCGCAGGCCAGAGCGATCCCACCGAAGGAGGTTGCATTTGGAGACAGGAAGCTGTTCATGTCGTTCCTGGACATTGTTCGCGATCCGTTGCAGCGTTTGAGCGACTCTTGCTCCCGAGTCATGGTTGGTATGGAGCGTGAGTTGGTCTCAGGACTGAGTGTAGAGCAGGACCGACTTGAGCGTATCAGGAGGAGAAATGCCCAGCGTGCAGATGCTGTTCGAGCAGCGGAGGCAAGGAAGGCCGATGAGGAAAAGACGACCGCCGCCACAGCAGTCGCAGCAGATGCCAACAATACTTCGGCCGATAGCAGTCCTTCTGAAGCTAACGCTATTACAGGTAATACTGATAAGGAATCAGGACCAAGCAAGGTCTCTGCTCTCGATCGTTTGAGGGTCCTTGCGGGTCTCAAGCCTCGCCATTTGACAAAGGAGGACATTGACTATGCTGAAGCCTTAAAGTCTGGGTTGGAAAAAGAACACGAAAAAAAGATCAAGGTGTCGAAGAAGGGTCATGCGATAGACACCGTCCATCCAAACAAGTTCCTCCAACAGGATGCTATCCGAAACGCCGCGTCCTCAGGAGTAGGTGACGACGACGACGATGACTTTTTCTTGCCACCAGATATGTCCTATGTGCAGTATCTCACCCAAGAGCTCGAAGTGTTTGACCAGGCGGAGGCGCAGGGTCTGCGCGACTTTATTGCCACGCATCCGACGCTGGACGTAGGCCCCCGAGAGGAAATCTTCTTGATTTTCTTTTTCCTCTTCGCGCTGCGGGAGATTGCCCGTGAACTGCTTCGATTGGGAAAGTACGTCGAGGAACTTGAAGAGCATGAGCGCAGAAAGATGGAGGAGGAGGGCCGCAGTAAGAGGAAAAAGCAGCTTTGGTGGCCCAAGGTCGTAGGCAACTTTTGGCACTGGTTCGCATGGGGCAACTACACGCAAGTCAAGACCAGCGAGGGTTACAACTCTTTGATCAGGAACGCCACAAAAAACTTGGAGCATCGCCAACCCAGGACTATTCAGGAGGAGAAGGCGCTAGTTGAGGCCAAGGCAGCCAAAGCAGCCGCGGAGAAAATTGCCTCGGAGGCAGCGACCCACGCGCTGTCAGAAAAAAGAGCTGAGCAGCGGAAGAGGCGCCACTCGGAGATGTGGGACTTACCTCCGTTGCGTCGGTCAGCCACGTTGTCGGCACTCATGCATCGCAAGCAGGAGCCCGATCTGGAGCTTGGCCTTGGCGTGAACCCCGCCATGGATCGGCCACATCGTCATCCGCGTGGGGTTTTAAAGCATCCCCACAGTCCTCGATCACGGTCCAACTCACCTACCCATTACGATGCAGATTGGACTAATGACGGAGCTGTCCCTCATCGACATCGCAGCCATGAACCTGTATACGATCCCAATGGCGACAGGTCAGTGGAGACGACTCAAACCAGCAGCTATGGAAAAAACCTCGGAGACCCCAGCAGTCTCGGCGGTCAAGAAGTGTTGGACGCCGGATTTGGTGATGAAGAGGATGGCCCATCTTCACTACAGCAAGATTTCCATGCAGGAGCATCAAAGCGTGTCAAGCAGTACTCAGTGGCAGAGATCCCTGGTTTTGCGTCCTTGCAGCGGAAAGAGGGTCTAACTCAGTTCAAGGAGACTGTCGAGACTGAACTTTCGCCAAAGGTCAAAACAGTGAAACATTATAGCACTGCTCCGCCAGAGTTGGATGGTTCCAAGGACCTCAAACCAAGACGCTCTCAGCTCTCCACGCGTCCCGAGAGCTCGCGTAATGTTGTTTTGACGGCGCCCTCGTCAACACACCAAGATCGTTACCCCTCTTTTGCAAGCAGCACCTCACCAGCCCTTTTAGCAAAGCAACCCGAGTCGGACTCAACCGCCATTGATAGCAGCAAGCTCAGGTCACGACCCCGAAATTCGATTGACGCATCTGAGGACATCGATGACAGCGAGATCAGTACTGGAAGCGACAGCTCAAACTGGAAGCGACGTCGCGACCAGTCCAAGCGAAAATCAAAGCATCGTAACATATTTGCATCTTTCAGTCGCCGACCGTCAGAAGACGCCACTGGATCGGTACAACACCCGCCATTGCAACCAGCGGCGCTGGAACCGTTCATGCCGTCGTCTAGAAGCACCTTTGTGAACGTACGAAAGCCAAAGACGTGGCGGTACCGGTTTTGGGAGTCTCTACAGCCATTCAAGTCGGAGGAATTCAAGTTTGGTTTCAAGATGGCAGCCGCTCTGACATTTATTGGATTATGGTCCTGGTTACAGTGGAGCAACAACGTGCTAGCTTTTGATCGCGGCCAGTGGGCCATGTTGACTGTAATGGCCGTGCTATCGCCAACAGTCGGTGCTACCTTCAGTGTTTGTGCTATGCGTATTGCCGGCACTCTTGCAGGAACATTATGGGCCTTGTTAACATACCTGGCCCTGCCGCGGAACCCTTATGTGATCTGCGCTATGATGCTGGTCATTGGTAAGACAAATTTTGTGAATTGTTGAATGCGTTCATTCAACCCAGGTCAAGAGTTACTGATAGGTTGAATCTCCATTCACTTACCTTCGTGGACACTGATGCATTTCTCAATAGCCTTTGCTGGCGTCTTTTTGATCCTGGAGTCTGCTCATCCCAAGCTCGGAATCATCATGCTCCTGTCGTACTCGTCCATCACTTTCATTATGTACGATGGCTTTACAACGGAGACCATCTATCAAGTCTGCTACAAGCGTGCGGTCACTGTCATCATAGGAATTATCATTGCCGTCATCATGAACTCGCTTCTCTGGCCGATTCTCGCACGCCGCGAGCTGCGCAAGGAGATCGCGTTCCTTATCGGACGCCAGGGCGTTTTGTTTGCTGAATTGGTCAACAAGTTTCTGCTTGAAGAACCTCAGCATACTGATCAGTTTCGAAGAATGCAAGCCCTTGATGGGCCAGATTGGTCGAACACAAAGCCAGGTGATAGCGCGCATGCAAGCGATGGGCGAGATGAAGATGAGATGGCCACCAAAGACCTGTCGTATCTAGACAATTTCCAGGATTCGTTTGTAGAGCGTGCTGAAAGGGAGTCTCAGAGTGAGAAGCGGAACAGCGCTGGTCAACGAGGAAACGCATCAGAGAACAATGCTCTGGACCGGCCGAGTGAGGAGAGTCGACGATTGCGTCACAAATCTATGCAATATCAGCAAGAAGAGAGTCGGGGAACCATGGATCCCGATCGTTTGGCATTCCAGCACGTGGAACATCAATTGCAGACGAAGCTGATCAAGATCTCTCAGCTGCTGGAGCTGTCGGGCTCGGAACCGAGATTGAAGGAGGAGTTTCCTATGAAGCTGTATCAACAGATCATACAGTGCTGTCAGAATATTCTCGACAGGATGGTGTCCATGCGCATGGCAGCGCAGTTGCTCTCGCCCGAGGTGCGCGAACTAGTTACAGGCCCGATGAATTACTACCGACGGGACATGGTATGGAGCTCTTGGAGGTGTCAGTTGTCTCATATGATAATGTACGTTCATTTCAGCAGGGGCTAACCAAACCAATCGTTCTTTTAGGTCGGTGCACTTCTTCTCTACTTTAGTGTCCTGTCCTCATCCTTGGCATCGAAGTCGCCCCTACCGCCCTATCTGCCGTCCGCAAGGATGGCTCGACTTCGCGTTATTTATAATGTCAGAGAGGCGATCGCAGCACATCAGGCAGTGACAGGAGAAGACCACTACACGTATATCTACTATTATGCATTCTCGTCTGCGCTCGAGGAGGTCATTGAAGAACTAGGTAAGGAGGCAGGGTGTTGATTGCCTCAGAGTCCATGCATTAGTGGACATTTCTTCTGATGACCTTTGTTAACCGTGGCAATTACCTTTCAATGTCTCTACTATAGAACTTCTCGCTATTCTGATCAAACCGATTGTAGGGGTAACCCTCGTATCTTCTGGCAGCGGATTTCCTTGCGGTGGTGTCTCAGGAGATCAACTAAACCTTGGCAGCGCTATGGCAACCACACAGCTGAGTATTGCTCCTATGTCTAATGTCGCTCCATCAGGAATCAATACCGGGCCATGCGAACAGCAGCAGGCTAGCATTCTCGGACCGTCAGCAGCCATGATCAATCTTGGAGCGACCAGCGCCGGCACTGCAGGTACGGGGGCTGGAGCTTTTGGTCAGCAGATGCAGTACCCTCAAGACATGATCTATCAGCAGCAAAGGCTCCTCCAGCAACAGCAGGCGCAGCAGCATCAGCAGCATTTGCAGCTGCAAGTACAACTACAGGCGCAGCAGCAAAAGATTCAAGAGCAGGAGTTGCTATTGCAGCAGCAGCAGAAGGCACTTCATTTCCACCCTGACTTGGCAATCCAGGCACCAGCAAGGCTCCTTATTAATCCTCAAATCATCCCCGCAGTGCGGCCTGGCACTGCCAGCCTCAAGAGTTTACAGTCGTCTGGCAGTCACTCTTCGGAATCATCAGATGAAGGAGGCGAGGTGGTGAGAGGAAAGAGGCCTGTGGATAGAGCAAGGGCCAGCCGATCATCGGTCGGACCAGGAACGACGAGTGTTAAACAGAGCGGCCTCAAGGTTAAGACTGGGGGCCTCAGGATCGACATCTCTCCTGCGACTGCAACCAGCCCGGGGGGAGTTGCCCAGGTCGCCATGAGCTCAAATCCTAATGCGATCCTAATCAGTCCTGCAGGGGCAAGCACGGCGACATCCCCAATCATGATGATGGACGAGAGTCTTCTGGAGGGTCGGCATGGACGGCGGTACAAGGATGCGATCCAGGTTGCTCAGGAAGCTAGTGGGCAGCACGTTATCGAGGTGTCTTCCCCAACTACAGGTGCTGTTCCTGCTCAGGCGCAATTTCCTTTAGGAACAGGGTCTAATGCTTCGGCCTCAGGTCGTAAACCGTCCCTGGGACTGATCTCCTCACCAAAGCTGCCGAAGTTCGCCATCGGCAGCTTGTCCAAGAGCAGTGAGCACCGACCACACAAGAGCCATGATAGCACTTTGGACGGTCCACCTGCCGTGCCCTACACAGTGGGTCCAACGACAGCTGTGGTGATGCCTTTCGGATCCGGATTGATTCCGGAGGCACCTCTGCCCCTGCACATGATACCCATGCATGCCCAGCAGCAGGCTCAGCAGGAAGTGCAGCAGCAGAAACAAAAGCAGCAGCAGGAACAGCAGCAGCAGCAGAAGCCTCAGCAAAAGAGCCATTATTAATGTATAGACCTACAGAGCAGAGTTGGAACATGAGAATTCTCTACGGGAATCAATGCACTCTATTTGCATGTGCCTGCGCATTCGACCTACCTATAGTCCTCCTTCGTTAGAGGTGCACCCAGTGCATCCCCAGAGATGTTGAGTGTGTGAAAGGGGTTCCAGTGCACTTGGACTGGCGTTATTGGTCGTGTCGTTGGTGGCTACTCAGGAGAAAGTGTAATAGCTAAAGCACGCGGGGGTTCTGGGACTGGGTCAAGGGAGCTTGGGTGAGAATTGTCTGATCTTATTACAGAGGGGGCAACCATCTATCTATCTATCTTTGTGTGAGTCCCAGATGGTCGCGTTCCAGTCTCCTACGGCTTGGCGTGATCCTTGTTCTGCTCTCTTACGAGTTGGCTCGAACTCCTGTTACAGAAAGCCTTTAGTCGGCCTTTGCTCTGAGGCTGAGCGGTCCCCACTACCGCGATGGCTGCCGCTGCGCTCGTATCCCTTGGCCGAATCGTGTAGTGTATCATGAATGAGACGCACTTGGCGTTGCACACTCCAGGGCTCTGTGGAGCCTGACGAACTTGATTTGACCTTTCACTATTCGTCGTGCTCGTGCTAGGGACATCTGCTTCGTGCAGAACAGGCAAACCTTCCTCGTTCGAAACTCGTCCGTCATTAGCACCGGGCAGCTCTGGCGATGCTGCGAGCGTAACTTGGCCCCTCCTCTTCTCGAATGGCCCTTTAGTCGAGAACCAACGCACGTCCCAGCGTCTCCGATGAAATGAACTGGTTTGACCCGGGGCGCGGACTTTGGGCATTGAGGGAGGTGTTTGAAGGGGTGGCCGTTTTGGAACTGCCTTGGAACATGGTACGCAGAGCAGCCCTTACACCAACCGTCGTCTGGCTACATGGTGGAGGACTCTAGTACTGGTAGACCATCTGTATTCAGCTTTAGTGGGTGGCCAATGATCAGAAGCAAGAAGCAGCTTGTTTTACTAATCCTGAGCTCTCGGTAGCGCGTGCTGTTGAACCTGCCGCCGCTCGTGAGCACAGAGTCATTTATTGGATGCTGTGTGCGCATCAAGAACAATATACTAGACTTTCTCTGATCAAAGTCCACACCATTGCTGTATCAGTGATCCATGTTTGTAGTAGACTTTCTCTGATCAAGGTCCACACTACGATAATAGTGTGGTGTTGATTGGAGGTAACTGTAGGTCCTGCCAATTGTCCTTCAAGTGAAAAGGAACCGTGAGTGGGTCTGTTGTCCGTCTCCAAGTGACGCCGCGCGTTGCATGGTGAACATATAGCGCTGAGCGTCGTTTGACTCCAAGATAATCCTTGGTTTCACGCTTCAGTCTCCTCGGTCGCCGATCTAGTTTCTAGGGTTCCTTGAGACAGGCTGCCTCTTGTACGTCCATTGGACCATACTCCTTGAAACGAGACATTATGGTTTAGGATACCCGGTGCAAGTTTGGGCAGCGATCAACGACCGAGTATTCATAGCGGGAGCATATGCTACACTCATAGCCATCCGCTGCTGCTTCGGCGTCCTCCCAAATTGTGTTCACCTTGCGTGAAGGTCGCTGCTTTGCTTTTTCCGTGCACCTCTCCCGTTGCAGAAGCTTCATGTGCGTTAGCATTAGAAAGAAACACATGTCAGCAGTCTTTCCAAGTCTAAAGACACAAGCATAACAACGCGCGCCTCAATCTTACCAAGAGCGCTGCTTATTTTCATAATTGCGAATCAATGGCCGGGAATGACACTTCCATGAAATGAACTACGAGGCCAACGGTTGCTCCTGGCCTTTACAAAGTGGTGTCGCTGAACAAGACCTGGGGATGCGATCTCGTTGATAGCTAGAAAAAAAGCGAGATTCACAAGGTGATGCGTAAATGAGAATTAGCAATGGACCCATGAGATTACGGTGATGTGAGAAAAACGCTGGCACTTGTACCAAGTAAACCAGGGCTTCTCAGTAGGGTGAGGGGATGTGTTCTTCGATACGCTTGCTCAGCGTCGAGAAGGCATGAAATGAGGCGATCTTTGCAGGGATGTACCTCAGCAACGATGGGGGTTAGAATGAATCGGAGAGTGAGGGCCTGAACAGCAGAGGATCGTCCATTGACTGACATCGTTGAAAAGGAGAAGGCGCGGGTGTTGCAGAGGTGCTTTTCGCGTACGCGGTGGGCGACTTTGGGTTGTGTAACTCCGGTGGCGCATACATCGTCAATTGACAACTAACGAATATATTCCCATATTAGGATAATTCGCGCAATCGTCCAAGGTCAATTGACAATGACGCGTATCAAGCTCGCCCTGATTTGGATACCGTCAAATGCATTGAGAGCTTTGCACAGCCACGCGTCAAATGTATAAAAGAAGCCGGCATTTCCCAAGGTTTTCTTACTCACAACTTCCAATTTCACCGCATCCTCTTGTGTCCTTCTTAATACGCCCTCATACCCATACCCATACCCATACCCATACCCATACCAATCACCACACTTACAGCCGTTACCATGAAGCCCCAGATGCAGCCCAAGAAGCCTCTCCAGAGCCGTCACCGCAATGTCGCCAACAACCAGCAGCAGCAGCAGGAACAGAAGGCTACCCCCGCTGTGCCGCGCATGCTCCGTCGCATGACCAAGCAGTCCTTTATGGATGTCGACCTCCAGTACCTGATGAAGCTAGATCCTACCACGCCGGATCCTTTTGAGAACTCTTCGCCCGTCTTTGATGACCCTCCTTCTCTCTTCCGCCCCTTGCCCACGCATCTGATCCAGGGCGGTGCGCCTGGATCGGGTCAGTGGATGTCGACTGAGACCCTGCGTCTGCAGAAGGAACAAGAAGACCTTCGTGCACAGTACCTCCAGTTCCTGCACCAGCTACACCACACCAATCCCCATGGATTCCTGGTTCATATGAACACCTTTGCGACCGAGTTTCCTCAAGAATTCACACAGCTCCAGGCGTACATCCGATTCCAAGAACAACTAACGAACAAGCAGCGCGAGGAGGCACAGCGCCAAGAGCAGATGCGACAGTACCAGATACAACTCGAGCAGCAGTTGCAGCAAGAGCAGGAGATGCAGCGGTTCAAAGAGTTCCAGGAGATGCAGTCCAGTCAAGTGCGGGCACGAGAGATGCAGACACTGCTGCAAGAGTGGCTTTTGAAACGTCATCAGAAGCGCAGCTCTGGCTTCCGGATGAACAGCAAAGACTCGGATGGAATTGATCTGGCTGATGTGTTCACGATCGCGCTTCAGAAGGACCCCAAGTTGGTGGAGAGGATGATGATGAATGGCGGAGGTGGGTTGGATGTGTTGCTGACTCCGGCGCAGCAGCAAGAGTTCCAAGAGTTTTTGGACCAGAAGAAGCTGCATGAGTTGATGGCACAAGAAAAGAAGCGGCATGAGTTTGAGGCTGCTGGGTTTAGCAGCTTTGCGTTTGACAGCGCCTCGTCTGCTGGAGGATCCTCCTGGCTCAATCCTGGGTTCCTGGGCAACATGAGCTCGACGAATCCGTTCTCGCTGGCTGGTCTAGGTGGAAGCAGCAGTAGTGCCTCGACGGCATATCCGAGCCAGTTCCGCGAGCCCATTACGAATGCTCAGTTCCTGAGTTACAACAAGAGGAACTCGAAGGGCCGTTCTAAACACTAAGCTTTTGAAGCTGTAGCAGATACCTCTCCACTGGCAATACAATATAATCTATTTCTGTTACTCTTGCAGTCTCAACCTTGCTTTCTTTCTCTTTCACTTACGCTCTCTTCGTCACACTCTCGCTCTTTCCTTATTCCTCTCTTGCCCTTGCCTTCGTTGTCTTATCGTCTGTGCTGTTGCTTCTATCTTCTGCACCTGATTCTGCATTCACGGCCATCGGCCTCCTGTAGCTCGAGTGTTCGTTCATCCACACCTCTCACCGCACACTTGATTTACTCATTACTCACACCTCACTCCCTTGGACACCCCCTGAAGTCACAGCTCATGTTCAAGTCGCCCAACTCATCCTCCCTCCTGCCGACAGCAGGAAAGAGTGGCAGCAGCGTCTCCCCCCCTTCATCCACCCTATTCCGCCCAAATCCTCACACCAGCAATGCCTTGCTCGCGCGCATCCTCAAGTCGAGGCTCGTGCGGACAGTGTTGATGGCCTATGTCGGTTTCTGTGCACTCTTCACATTGCGACACTTGCTGACCTACCAGTCTCGCCCAGAGACAGTGGTTTACCCCCATTACGAACTTCAGAGGACGTATGATGCTGGTAAGGAATGAAACAATATGCAAAGTTGCAGAGCGGGCATTTTGTTGTGGTCGTACACCCTGATAAGGAAGATACACAGGCGCAGATCACTGCTGCCCTTCGCCCACGAGGAGCAAGGCCATGGCCATAGCAACTTATGTGCTTCCGACCTTTTTCCTTCATCGTTCCCCTGCTATAGACAAGCCGTATTCTGTCGTTTCCGAACTCTCTCCAGGCGTGATTCTGTCCAAGATGTTCTCGTTCAGCACACCAGATGTTACCGACAATATCCAGCCTTTCTTTGTCCGCTCTGAGGCCACTCCTCGTCCAGACGATATCACCCTGGCCACGTTTGTGCCTCAGGACAAGCTGTCTGAGCTAATTCGCCTTGTCGACCACTTTTCAGGTTCGACAATGAAAGTTACCTCCCTTGGACCATGATTAAATTTATGCTGCAAAATCTTAACACTACCTCTCATTGTCTCGTTTAGGGCCTATTTCCGTGGTTCTGCAGATCGATCACCCATCGGATGAACCAGGAGCGCCCAACCCGATCAGCCGCCTCCATACTATGCGGGCGAGCAACCCTAAGATTCGCCAGCAGGTTGATATCCATCTGATCACCGCGCCTCAGACCCATCGACGAGTGGGTTCTATTACAGTTCAGCAGCAATCCAACCTCCACAGGAACTTGGCGCGATTTTTTGCTAGATCGGATTTCGTCTTGCTCTTGGACGCAGACGGTTCCTTACCTGCTACAGAGGTCGCCAAGAGTTTTAGAGATCACCCACAATGGATGGAGAAGCTCAGGACTGGAAACGTGTTTGTACTGCCAGGGTTCAATGTGTCTACAGCAGCACCTACTCAACCCCCTGTCGAGGCGGTGGGTAATGTGGAGGAAAAGGTAGCACCTGAGGTTGTGCCAGGCCCTGCACTCAAATACGAGCAGCTTCCTAGAGACAAGGACGCATTGCTGTTGAATGTCCAACAGGGCCAGATAGTCCTTTCGGAAAAGACGTGGAAGCGAACGATCCGAAATGTGGACTATAATACTTGGGCGACAAGCACTCGTCTGAGTGCGGTGCAGAATTATGACCCGTATTTTGGGCCGTCCGTTATCCTGAGGAGGGACAAGATGCTGTGGTGTCCGGAGCGGTTTGGAAACAATCAAGCTGCGTGTTTGTTTGAACTCTACCTGTCAGGAGCGGACTTTTGGGTGTTGCCGAGTGATTTCACGATCCATGATGGCGTGCGTAACGACGTTGAATTGACGGAACGAGAGGTAAGCAAGTAGTTTTAGCGACCAGAGAGGGAGCTAATTGAGTGAAGAAAAAAAAAAAGGAGCAAGAGGAATGTTCACTAATACTTTTTTGATGTTGGCCGATTAGAAAACCATCAATACACGCCTATACCAAAAGTTCCATGAAGAGTCGTGCTTGAAGCATGCTCGTGCTTTTTATGCTGCAGGAGAGTGGGACTCTGATCGTGCGCGGCACTGTCGCATCAGCTGCCAAAAAGGTATGGAAGGGAAGAAAATACTAACCTCGGAAATGTGCCGACAAAAGCGTATCGTGTCTAAATCTAAACAATTTTTTTTGGATGGATGCCTAGTGCTCGCTGTATGGGGTCTCGTTATTCGCCAAGCGTAGACACACAAGGAGTACAAGGATTTGACACATCAAGTTTATGCAAGGCACGGAAGTTTGAAGAAGCCCTTCAACATATATCCCCGAAGCACTATTGGGTCCTCTGAGCAATACACAATAAATCGTCGTTGTTATTTTTTCTAGATGGGCTCGAGAGACCCCCGGCTGTAAGTTGTGCCTCATCGTACAATCCGTCCGAATGCCATTCCACGCAGGGTGTCCGTAGCGTCACAAGTTGCACGTAACTATCAACTACAGAGCAGCAGATATTTTCTCCATGAGCGCATTTCACTTCACAGTGCAGGCTCTTTCGTTTTCTCTCCCAGGTCCCACCTAACAAGTGCTGGCTCTACTAGTAAAATATGATGGTTCAACCTGCTGCCGAACATACTTTATTCTCGCCTTCGCATTTTCATTAGGGGTCGACATGCACAGGATGATCTCACCAAAAAAAAAAAAAAAAAAAAAAAAGTCTTCAGGTATCTACTACGCTTTATTGATCGGCACTGTCAGCATTACAAGGGAGTCATCTTTCCGCCAAGTATCTCACAAATAGCCTTGACATCGGGGAGAAGGTTCGGAGAACGCAGTCCCTTGGAAGATTCGCAAATGTGGTCGAAAGATCCCTCGGTCGCTGTGAGGCAATTGTACATATTAGAGAGGACGGTAGAAACTCCTGTACCTGACCGCTGTGTTCGATTGCATGGAGCACTAGAATGTCGGACTCTTCTCGCCTTCCAACAAAAGATGGACTTGATATCACATCCCTGTGTTAGTGAAACGGTGGCAGCGAGGATCTAGGAGCAACTGGTTTACAAGGGATGGAAGATGCGTTTCCGTTGACTGTTAATTCATTGCCATCGTGTCAGAGATGAAAACGATTGTGACAAACTAAAAAAATGGCCCCGTGCTGGAATAGTTCGGTAGGTAGAGTTGTCGACTTGAGAGATGGGGATGTTGACGATCATTGAACAGGGACGGACCGGTCCTTATTTATACCTTGGCGCAATATATTGATACCACATATGGCTGGACTAATACACACGTCGGGCATCAGAGACTGCCAACTGCCAGTAGTGCACTGCTGTTACAATTGGTAAAATGATGAAGGTATGATTGGAGGGATCCCTGCATGCAGGTACAAGGCCGATGGCCATGATCTTCGATCCCAGCCGCGTCCTCTCTCACTGTTGAGCCGTGGAGGCATAGATATCTTTTACATACCATGCTCCTAACAACCTTTGAAAAGACAAGTTAAAGGTCGCGAGAAAGATGGAAAGCACAAATTCTCATACTACTCTCACATTTACCATATTAATGCTTCCTTGCCTGCTGATCGATTGGGAACAAAGGCTTGTCTACAGAGAAGGTAGCCTTCACGTTCGGCGTCGGTCAGGAGGCAATTGCACTCTACACTGTCCTGGCAATCAATAATTTCCAGCGGCAATTTATACACTGGCCAGCTCCAGAAGAGAAGGTCGACATCTCCAACAGGTTCAAGTAAGAAAAAGGACTCCCGTTCGTTATTAGGACTGTTGATGCTGTTCCATCTCCATTATAGTCAGTGCCATCTTTCGTTTCCGTGAGGCAGCGAAGAGACTACTAAAAACTGCTCACACTCGTGGCAATGGGATGATGATGAACATGAAAGCAAGGGGAATCAAGTTGGGCAGTCCGTCCACAGCGCGTAGCTTGCAGAACCATCTGCTTTTCCATGGCTCTTCTGATTTGTGCATATCCAACCACTGCTTTAGTACTCAGTGCTTCGATCTCCAAGCAAACGAGGCAATATCTCTTGTACGTGGCATATATTTTATCTCTTCTGTAAATGAGATTCAATCTAGCCAATTTCATCCTACTTGTTGTTAGAAATAGTCCTAATTCAGTTCGAATAAGGCACAGAGGGAGAGAAAGTATGCGGGAGGGCTATAAAGAACACGGCCACAGTGCAGTGGGAAGCTCTTGCTGAAGAGACCGATCCGTGGGAAAGTGGGCGTTTAAAATTGTGGTGCTACAACGAGGTGGCGTGCGAAAAGTTCCTTAAACTGGCGTATGCCGATTCAACAAAGGGAGGGCCACGACGGACGACGGAGAGAGAATCCAGCAGCATGAGGAGTCTAACCTTGCACGTTGTTGAGAGTCATCGCCATTGCAGCCTTTTGATTAGTCTTCTGCCAGAGTTTGTGATGTGCTATGCATTGCCCTGTCGACTAAAGTAACTTGTGTTCAATGGATTTCAATGTCTGCGATCTTTGTACTCCAAGTTTTCACTGAGCGTGGACAGTTTGACGATACGAACAGCCCACTACCGCATGCTCTTGCAGCGCTCTTCCCGTCAAAGGAACTTTTGAAATGTACACAATGCTACCATAGACAGTTGGAAGGCGTTTTTTTTTTTTTATTTTTTATTTTTCAATCCAGCCGACCGATTATATTCTTTCTTCTCGCGTTCTTCGTTTTTCTCTCTCACACCTCTAAACCCTCATCCGACTCAGCAACCCCACATACGAGCCTTTCTTGGTTTCCCCCTCACCTCTTTTAAAACTCCACGCACCTTGATGCAACATTCCCAAGTGCTAATGGCGACTCATCTCATTGCCAATGCGCGACGCGCACCCGTTAGACTCGGAAGGGTTGCCGCGGCTGTATCAAACCAAATTCGTCACGCCTCGGTCTTCCCACGGGATTGTATGTCTTTTTCAGTCGAGTTACGTTTGTCACGTCTATGGTCCACATGCTTTGTCTTGCTCTCACGGCTAACTCGTTCATGTCTCTGATTTAGTATCGTCCGTTGGCTTAACCGGTAATGTCACTCGAAACGTAATCCGACCTGAAAAAGAGGGCCTATTCATATTAATGCCATCTGCTTCATTCTTTGTCCATGTTAGATGCTCAGAAGGAGCTTCAGAGTCGCGCACGCGCTTTTGCTGATGAAGAACTCGCTCCCAAAATGCAAGAGGTATGCGTCGATCTTCATCATCACCATCAAATTTTGCCTCAGGCGTTATTGAATGTATCACAAACCGATTGTATTTTTAAATGTATTCAGCGGGACGAGAATCAGCACTTTCCCATCGACGTTCTTCGCAAAGGCGCTGCGCTTGGGTACGGAGGACTTTATACTCGTAAGGATCTTGGAGGGTCAGGCCTTGGGCGTCTGGACACCTCTGTGGTCTTTGAAGCGCTCTCTATGGGTGATGTCTCTACAACCGCGTACATTACTCTTCATAAGTATGGAACATAGCCTGATAACTGAATCAACGACTCCAAGATTTGTGGGTAATCAGAAAACATTGTAACCAAGCTTTTTATACCTTCCTTGTTCAACATGCAGCATGTGCTCATGGATAATTGGTATGTATATTTGCTATGTTAACTTTACTATGCGATATTTCGAAGACTTTAGTTTAACATCCTTTCTGATCCTCAATCGACAACAGACGAGTACGGAACTGAGGAGCAGCGTGAAAAGTATTTGCCTTCGATTACCAACATGGAAAAGCTTGCCTCCTACTGCTTAACGGAACCTGGGGCAGGATCTGATGCAGCAGCATTGACTACGTCTGCTATCAAAAGAGGATCCCACTATGTTCTTAATGGCAGCAAAGCCTTCATCTCCGGCGGTGGTTCTTCTGATGTCTACTTAATCATGGCTCGTACTGGAGGTCCAGGGCCCAAGGGTGTCTCTTGCTTTATTGTTGAGAAGGGATTCAAGGGGTTGAGCTTTGGTAAGAAAGAGACCAAGTTGGGATGGAACTCACAACCAACACGAGCAGTCATCATGGAGGATTGTGAGGTCCCAGCTGAGAATCTGCTTGGAGCGGAGGGTCAAGGCTTTTCCATTGCCATGAAGGGTCTTAACGGTAGTCGCATTAACATTGGTAGGTTCTGCTATATGTATAGTCGTCCTTGTGAGTTGACGAGCCACCCATTCACAACTGTTGTTTGTTTAATCTGATAGGATCTTGCAGCTTGGGTGCTGCTCAAGCCTCAATCGAGGCGGTTATTGAGCGCGTCAAAGCTCGTAAGCAGTTTGGTCAACCTCTGGCTGACTTTCAAAACACCCAGATGAAGATTGCAGACATGGCCATTAGTCTCTTGTCTTCCAGACTGATGATTCGTCAAGCAGCTACGATGTTGGATCAGAAGCATCCCTATGGGTCAAGTTACTGTGCCATGGCCAAGGTTCATGCAACAGATGGATGTTTCAAGATCTGCGACGACAGTTTGCAGATGCACGGAGGGTATGGGTATTTGAAAGACTACAAGGCCAATGTCTATTTCCGAGACACCCGCGTCCACCGTATTCTTGGGGGTGCCAATGAGGTTATGCGACTTATCGCTTCGGGAGCATTGCTATCAGACTAGAATAGAAACATTAGATTGTTAGTAGGCGGTGTAGACTTTTATAAAATCGCCGTTCGTTTATGCCTGGAAGCACTGAAGTTCTGAGAAGATGCAACTTCTCAGATACAGCGTGGGAAAGTCGCCACAAATTGAACAATAATGTGCTTATTGAACTGCCTTTTAAAATGACATGTAAAGTCGCTCAAACGAGATTAGTTATGCAAATCCATCCCATGATGGTGGACAAGTTGACGCCCTTTGATCTCTATATCCCTATGGCTAGAAGAACAATATCGCTTGACCTGAGCGGGACATCGCTTTGAACGACTTGCTGCCACAAGCCAATTGCCCTGCGCATAATTGTAGCAGTGGTGAGGGACTTACGAAAAGAAGGAAAAGAAGGACCATGTTTTGTGGCACATTAGCCTCCCTCCTTTATAAAACATCTGATTTCGATGTCGATGAGAGAAAAGCGATGACAGTTTTTTTATAAAGGAGGGCGGCTATTGCTATCTCTCGGCACAGTTCAGCCCACGCTTGGAAGGAATGACTCGTTCCCTGTTCAGCCTAACGAAGCATGGATGTGCCTGGTGAATATCCAGAAGCTGGCGGAAATTGGTCATGGTGACACAATAGAAAAGCCATACCCTGTGGCACTCGCCGCGGGAAAATAGACTACCCCGTTGAACCTGGGTCTTTCCTTTGACTTTCATAGTCTCCATCAGATACTGTTGGTGCAGTACAAGGATAGACTAGCACTACGGCGCCAAACAATATCAGATTCTACAACTCATGCATCAGGCCAAATCCCCAGTCAAGCCCGAGCCCACGAGGATTGTCAGAATTGCAATAGCCAGACACTCAAGCTTGTAGACCAGGTTCCGTCTCTGCCGATTTCGTGCATTGTAAGCTATGTTTCGTGCGAAAAGCTTGAGTACGTTCGCTTGGCCAACGCCTCCTGCACCTCCTGAGCCTCCTAGACATATCTTGGCTCACAGAGAGTACCCAGAACCGCCCTTACAGGCACATAGTATAGCTCTTTCGTAGCCCCACGATTCACCTGTCCCTCCATAGCACCATAGTTAGGATCTGAATGACCAACTGGATTTCAGTGAGTACGCTCAAGGTTACGCCTGTTGGTGTATCCACGAACCCCCTATCGGTCATTGTACCTTCGTGCACCCCAGTCCCCCTCCTGTGCGGGTTGAAAGAATGCCCACTGTCAACAGCTTTCTGTTAACCATATGACGTTGTCCTGTTAATTTTGCCCCTTTGCGACCAAACGAGCACAAAAAATGGAACGAGCATCTCCCATTTCCTCAATGATCTTTGACGAGCCTTCCAATTGCACTCTGGAAGACAGAGGCGCATTGGAGCGGGTCCTTGACATCGCTGAGCTCTGGGCCAGCATCATTGCATTTCTCTCCTCACGACAGATCAGACGCCTCCGCCTTGTCTCGAACCGCATGCACACCGCCTGCAGCCCACACTATTGCATCCACTTCCCCCTTGACAGCCGAACGCCCAGCAGCCTGACCGCAGAACCTGACTTCCCTGCGGACCTTATCACCGCGGTTCAGATTGAGGGCATCGACCAGATCACGCAACTCATCTCTAGCACCTTTGAGAAATGCAGTCGACTCACCGTGCTGAAGCTGTACGATTTCGGTCTCGATGTATCGTTTCTTGACCAGCTGCTTCGACTTTGTCCCGCCCACCTTCAATGTCTTTTTATCCGATCTGAGGGCTTCGTATCATTGGATTCCATGACCGAGGTCCTTCTCACTGCTGCCGTGGCCCCTCACCTTCAGACGCTTGGACTGGAAATCGGTGATACAGGTCTGGATGGTACACATTCATTGCCTTGGACCAGCTTTCGTTTCATCTTGGATACTTACGCGTCATTGACATCCCTTTTGCTGGGACGGATCGAAGTCTTGGACGTACCTGCGTCATTGGAGGAAGTCAACGCGCTTCATGCGACTACAATGGCTTTTCCAAACATCAAGGAGCTGTCTCTGATCCAGTGTGGTATCTCTGGCATTGGTCGAGCGAGGCTATTGAGGATGTTTCCTAACCTAAAGACGCTACGCATCGTATGCAGGGATACGGTGTTTGAGCCCAGCGGGGACGGCGAAAGGTTGTTGGCGTTACCGGGGCATGAAGCCAGAGCAACGGATTTGGATTTGGGCACTAAATTAACGCGGGTCAGGATCGAGTGCACCAACCCTCGGTCTCAGGCGGATCAACGGGGCCTGTTTCAGATCCTGAGCCATCTACCCAATTTGAAAATATTAGAACTCTCGGGCGTTGTAACAAGCAAGGAAGTGCTGGTGGATCTGGCAGAAGCATGGTGTCGGAGGAGTGTGCAGCTAAAGCAGCTGGTCCTGGATTCGACCAGTCGGAGAGCGCCGGATGATGAGTCGCTTGAATCGATACTGAGGATGCCATGTTTCTCTCGATTGGAAGGCCTGGATGCTTGGTGCGGACCGAACTTGCTTTTGAGATTCTGGAACAAGGCGACGATGAGATCCGAGATACCATGCCTCTCACATCTGCGAGCGCTGCACTTGAGGAAGGGGCAAGGTACTGAAGAGCTACAGGAGGGAGCGTTGGAGGCATTGAATCTCACACTAAAGCAGATGCCAAGGCTAGTGGATTTGACCCTTGCGGTGAGGCTGGAGGACTTTGCGGTGTTCCAGGGTATGGGACGGGATCCGTATGGCACCAGCTGCCAGGGCATGGACGGTGCAGGCTCCGTCGTGTCTACAGAGACGTCGGACTGGTCGCAGGAGCGGCCCTTTTTGCAGTCTCTCAGAATGGGCTGCAGCCTCGGGTTCTTCCAGGACAGGATAGGCGAGCTCCCACGGCAGATAGGAAGGCGATTTCGGTTCCTTGAAGACTTTGAGTTCATCGCTGAGAAATAGAGGCGCTCTCATCACTTTTAAGGGGCACCATCCCTTGCCAGCTCTTATTTCGGACACATGCCTCCAATGCCCTCCATGCCCATAGACAATTGACACACCACGCTCTGCCGCTCATCCACCGCACCCACCTTTTTCAGGCAGCCGTGTTCGCTGCGTTTGTATCTGCACATTCCCTTACCACGACCAGCCACTCCGGCTTTGGCTGCATTGCATTAGGCATTCAAGGCACCTCTGCAGCTCCAGAGAGATCACCATCATCCTCAGCACACCTGATTGGCACGCATACACACGCACTCCCTTCTTTCCACACCCAGCCATGCTGTCGTTCCGTGCGGGCGCCACGGCCATCCTGGCAACGACGCTCCTCCTCCTCCTCACAACTCTCACTACCACATCAAGTGCTTTCTACATCCCAGGGCTCAGCCCTACAGTCTTTCGAAACGGGGACCGCGTACCTCTGTACGTCAACAAGATCTTCTCGAAAAAGTCGCCTCTGCCCTATGCCTATGCTGATCTGCCCTTTGTCTGCGCTCCACCCAAGGATGCCAAGAAGGCGTGGCTGAACCTGGGCGAGGTCCTGAGAGGCGACCGCATTTCCACGTCTGACTACGAGGTAAACACCAAAGTTTGCGATTGGTGAAAGACATGCGTCGCCACGGTAGATGGGCCATTGCACCAAGTACATGTGGCACTGCATAGTGGTCTTGGTCCCTGTACTCCGTATTGCTTTTTTGGTTGCCAGAGCCTCTGTGCAAGGGCATGGATCGAATTATTTCATGGGCGTTGTACTCACCAGTCCTATTGTTTGTGCACATCGACAACTGAACGTTAACTACAACAAAAGCTGGTTATGGGCGAGGACATCAAGTGCAAGACGCTTTGCAAGAAACACGTTTCTGCCGAAGATGCAGCTCTGGCAAGAGACTTCATCGCCAACGACTACAATGTCGAATGGTAGAGTATTCACGAGCCAGGTACTCCAGAAGATTTGTGGTTGATCCACAACGTGTATTCTTGCGCTCACCTCTTATTTCGCGGCAATAGGATTATTGACAATTTGCCTGGAGCGACAAGGTACAATTTGGGGGACGGGCAGGCCAATGGTCTGAGGCGGTACAGAGCAGGGTTTGCACTGGGCAAGGTCAAATGGGTAAGTTGAACCCTGACATCCACTCGTGTTATGTGATCACTTTTCTCGCGGGACCTTCTTAACCGAATGCACGGGTACACTACAGTCAAATAGCAATATCCACAATCATGTCACGATCCGTGTTTTATACCAGAACGTGGCAGGACCAGCAGGGGACAAGCTGATTGTAGGCTTCGAGGTCAACCCCTACTCGTAAGGATACATGAGATGACTTCTAATAGGCAAGAGGCACATCAATGGTTTTTCTCGAAAGAATTGAAACTAAATATGCAGGACGTTGTCTTAGGATCGATCAACCTGATTCATGCCCAGAGGATCCTCTCAAAATCGGCCGTCTGCAGGCCGTGTCCGATAAGGCAGTCGACATTGAGTACACATACTCTGTTCAGTGGATCGAGGACATGGATGTGACTTGGAGTAACCGCTGGAGTCTCTATCTTGTCAGCACGGATGCTCAGGTTCACTGGTACTCGATTGTCAACTCGATCGTCATCATGCTGTTCCTAACGGGCTTGGTTGCCCTGGTTATCATGAAGACCTTGAAAAAGGACATTTCAATCTACAATGAGGAGGAAATGAAGGATGATCAGGACGATGGTGCGGGATGGAAGTTGGTTCACGGGGACGTGTTTAGGACCCCCAAGTACTCGTCACTTCTCTGCGCCATTCTTGGGTCGGGAGTGCAAGTTCTTGTCATGACCATTAGCATCATCTGTAAGTGTGGCCATTCTCGCCCTTCTGACTCTGCTTTGACTGCATGGAGTAGCTACTTATAGAAATGGCCTTTTATTTTTCCGGATAGTTTTTGCGGTGGTTGGCATCTTGAACCCATCCTACAGAGGAGGATTTGTCTCTTTCGGGCTCTTTCTCTTTGTCTTTGCAGGGTAAGGAGCCAGTGATGGCATATGAGAGAAATAGATGCAGGATGAGCTGAGCATGCGAGATAGATATGTTTTGGTCACCAGGCGACTAACGGTTGAACCTGCTCGTTGTGTAGAGTGTTTGCGGGATACTATTCTGCTCGTCTGTACAAGGCTTTCAAGGGCACATCTTGGACCAGGAATGCTATCCTAACGGCGACCCTGGTTCCTGGATTCATGATGACTCTGGTCTTTATGCTGAACATGTTTGTCTGGTCCAAGAACTCGTCGAACGCCATTCCCTTTGGAACGTTCTTTGCTCTGGTCGTAATGTGGTTCGGTATTTCACTCCCACTTTCAGTGATTGGAGCATTCTTTGGACAGCGCAAAGGGCCTATTGAACATCCTGGACGGACAAACCAGATTCCAAGGCAGATTCCTGAAACCATGTGGTATATGCGTTCACGATACACGTAAGTGCCATTGACTGGATCACGAATACTGTTGGACAAATCTAGCATATCTATGAACGGTTGGCCAACTCCCTTGTTCCTTTTATACATCGCGCTTTTTTTTAGTGTCATGCTGGGCGGACTTTTGCCATTCGCAGTCATTTTTATTGAGCTGTTTTTCATTCTCAAGTCGATTTGGGAGGATCAGTATTACTACATGTTTGGAATTTTGGGTCTGGTCTTTGTCATCTTGCTGATCACCTGCGTTGAGATTTCAATCATCATTGTTTACTTCCAGCTGTGCGATGAGGTAAGAACCCTGTCCCAACGCAGAAATTGGGACAAATGAGCTCACAGCGGGTATATTTTCTTCTCTACTTTGGTGCCTCACTGACAGTTGTTTCTCTCGTGGCACTACGCGTCATTATAGGACTACAATTGGTGGTGGAGAAGCTTCTTTGTATCGTCGTTCTCTGCGATTTACGTCTTCCTGTACAGTATGGTGTATTTTATGAAGCAACTCTCGATCGACGACTTTGTACCAGCATTGAGCTACTTCACCAACAGCCTGATGATTTGCATCGTGTATGGGCTATTGACGGGAACGACAGGATTCGTCAGTACGTATTGGTTCGTTCGGAGGATCTACGCTGCGGTCAAGATCGACTGAGGACGTCGTCAGACAGGACAAGAAGAGCATAGAAAAATAGGAAAATACCAGCCAAAAAAAAAAAAAAAAAAAAAAAAAAAGAATAAGAAACTTGTTACACGGTCATGGCTTTAAGGCGATATACGCAAACATCCGTTTCATGTACCGAAGCGATTAGGATTTCATCACACTCGTCCTTCACCGTCTTTCGGATGAGGATTCCTAGCGGTGCTTAATGGCACCCGACCGTCCACGCGTTCTCTACAGAAGCAACTCCTCAATCCAGCCGGAAGTGCTGCACGCGTAAAGGTTATAGCATACGGCGTTGCTTGACCACATTCTCTAACCTGGGTACTTTATGTATGCAGTCTACCCTTCATCATACTCTTCCTACAGCTCTTCACATACGTCCGCATCGTTATTCTCGATCAGTACCAGAGCGTGTTTTATTCAGGAACAACTCCAGTACCGAGCATGTCTAACGGCCACTTGGGCACGATGTCTATATCATATGGATCAACAAGACCTTGCTGATACCGCTCCAATCCAGTCCAGGCAATCATAACTGCATTATCCGTGCACAGCTTTGGTGGCGGGCAAATGACGCGTACAGATCGTCTAATCCGTTGTACAGCTGTTGGCTTGGATTGCGGCGCGCCTTTTGTCTTTGACAATGTGTTTTTGTTTGACCTGTTGAACTCTTTGTACTCGAATTCGCTGCAGATCTCATCCATCTTGGTCCTCAGCGTGGCATTTCGCCCTACCCCTCCGCTAATCACCAAGCTGGAGATTTGCAACCCCTGTTCGTGGCAGTCCACCAGACCTTGCTCCACCTTTTGGCACAGATGGGTGACGGCGCAGTGCTGAAAGCCTGCCGCTAAATCCTTCCGCTTTTCCTCGTCCATCTCACCTGTTGGATTGGACGCCTTCTCCTGGTCAACGATCCTGGTAACAGCACTCTTGAGTCCTGCAAAGCTGAACTTCATTAGTCGCTTGTTGGTGCGGAGACTCATGGGAATGGGCAGTTGATCCAGATAGCGCGAGGGGTTCTGTGACCCTTTGGCGAACTCTTCGAGACTGGCTCCCGGTCCACCAGCACGACCGGGGAGCCATGGGATGTCAAGCTGGCGCGCAGTTTTGTCGAATGCTTCTCCGATAGAATCGTCTACAGTTGTGGCTAGGGTCGTGTACCGGTCGACAGAGTGGGCCACAAGCAAGAGGGTGTGTCCACCCGAGACCAAAAGAGTGAGGAAAGGGAACAGTGGGTGGGGAGCTGACCCAGCAGGGACATATCCTTTTGAATCCGTCGTTGTCGTGGCGTTATCGCCTTCCTGCCCTACGACCTTTAGATCGGGATCCACGGTCGTCAGCCTTGCGGTTAGGGCGTGCGCCTCCATATGATGAACTCCGATGAGCGGTTTGTTCAATGCTGCAGCCAAGGTCTTGGCAGCGTTTAGACCCACACCCAAGCAGTGCGCCAAGCCTGGTCCGCGCGTAACAGCAATGATATCGATCTCTTGAATTCCTCGTTCACCCAACCCAGCCTTTTGGATGGCTTCCTTGACGACGTCTGGCAGGTTGCGCATGTGGGCGTGGTGCGCAAGTTTAGGGACGATGCCTCCCATGGGCTCGTGGAGATGGTGCTGCGTCCGAAGGACCTCGGAGAGAATTTGGCGATCGGAAGTGACGACCGCTGCACAGGTATCGTCGCAAGAAGTTTCGATCCCAAGGGCAATCAGCGGGCGGGAGCGCGGCTCTGTCGTTGCATTGGTGTCCTTTGACTGTGCCATACGGTTTGAATTAGCGGACATGGTTGTGTTGGCAGGAGCTCCGGAGGAGGAGCTGATCAGGCGGAGGGGTGGATGAATTGTGTTTGATCGAGTGCGCAGGTGGATCCCCTGTCGGCACAAGGACTGCAGACATGGATGCGCCCCGAAGCGGGCCCTGGTGAATCGCCGAAAGAGCAGGACCTCCATGAAGTGCTTGCTGTGCTGCTGCGGTCGTGCTAGTGTGAGGAATCCTTCGTCGTGAATCTCGACATGGAGGCCGGTAGTCGATCACGGCAAGTTGAGCACCCCTCAAGGCACATTTTCTGATAACGTCGGTCCAGGGCCTCTGGCGGCAAATTTTTTTGCTGCAGAAATGTCGCCTCCCTTCGCAGCGGCTGGGACTTCTGCAGGCCAAACGCTTTTCTAGAAGCACGGGTTGCGATTAGACACCCAGCAGCTCGATGAGGAATCCGCTAGGACAAGAAGAGTAGCTGAGAACGAGGGTTTCACGTTTCACAAGGATGCGCCTCAAGTCTATGTGACAGTCGCAAGAAACGTACCGCAAACACTACAAGAAGCAGCCGCAGAGGCTACAAGAAGCGCCTGAGGATGCCCTGGCATACCAGGTTGTTTAGAGACTACTTCTCTTTATATCCAAGTTCGCATGACGTGTAAATAAAAGCCCTGCCTCTTGTCTCCTTACTCTCTCATCAAAAAGTTATCTGATCCGCTCCTTGAATAGTAGAGCTTGAAAGATAAACGGGAGATCTCGCAAGAAATCAGCTTCGAGCATCTCCTCTTTCTTGAAAATACGGATCGAAGCCTCGCCGATTCCAAGTCGGGTTCGCCCGAAGCAATTGCTGAAAAGTTGATTAAAGTCTTTAGGACTGCCATGAGATTACCATGTTGTGAGAAAAACACTCGCACCAGGTCCAAGTAAGCCAGGCTTTCAAAAGAAGGTCAGGGGTGCGTTTATCGACGCCCTTGCTTAGCGTTGAGATGGGTGATCTTTACAGGGATGTAGCTCAGCAACGATGGAGGTTAGAATGATTCGAAGAGTGAAGGCTTGAACAACAGAGCTTCGTCTATTGAATACCTCCGTTGACACGTATGGAGAAACGCGTGGGCGTGGCAGGGGTTATATCAAGTCAAAGCAGGCAATTGTAAACAAACACCCTTGATGTCGTAGAAGACGCCTTTCTCACCGATTCATTACAGGCCAGCTGGTCGCCCCGTGTATAGTTTTATCCGGCCATTGTGGGGTACATTTGCGTTTGCATACGCGCCGCACCATGGCCTGCCCATGTAGTCGCCAATATAGAGAGAAACAAAGTTGCAGCTATGAATTGAGCGCCAGGGGAGGGCAGTCAGCACGAGCGGGGGGCCAAAAGGCCAAGTGACCACCGCGGTGAAGGAGAAGGGAAAGTAGGCGGAGTGGATGCGTGAGATGTTTTTATTATTTGCAGAGCAGCACAACTCTTTTCAACGGCCAGTCGGACGCTCGCCAGTGGTTGGTCCGATTTGAGTGCGATAGGATAGGAGCACAAAGGTTGCGGGTATGAGAGCGAGGATACCACTGTTGCCTGAAGCCTTGCCGTTGTCACTGTCCTGGAAGCACATTCCAGGTGAGTGGATAAATGGAGGCGAGCTCTGCAGTGTGCCCAGCACTGGTGTGTCACCGTTGATGTAGCCAGGTTGCAGGCCGGGTCTTGCTGTTCAGGGCTAGACCTGGATCCAGGTACCGCCTTTTGACCCTTGTTTTTTGTCCCTGGCACATTTGCTGTCCACCGCCTTGCGCTGTTTGCTGTCTGCTGCTTGCTGACGGCATTGCGTCGAATCCAACTCTTCCTTCAGCACACCCCGCCGACCACCGCCTACAAACAAAGACGCAGAGGCAGCAAAGCTCAGCCAGCTCAGCTCAGCCAAAAAGGCTGATCCTGGTTTGAATCTCAACCGTCCCTCACATTCCTTCACTCCTTTTTGGCCCCATTCCTGCAGCGTGTCTCTCTTTCTTGGTTCACCTTCTCCTCGCCCTCCATTGCCTCGCACAAAGGACAGGACGAGAAGAACCCGAAGAACAACAACAACGACCAGCTGCACCCCCTTCGCCCGTCCCGTCTCCTGACCCCTTCCTTCTCAGCCTCTCGCAGCACGTCCAACATGAACAACACAGACATCAGTGGTAATGTTCCTCTCCCCTGGTCCCCCTTGCCGCACTCTGATTCGGCTCATCTTGTCCTTCCTACCTGTTGTGATTTTTCCCTCCTGGCCTAGCCGGCCCCTCCCAATCGCAACATGCATTTGCAACGGTACTTGCATGCGCTGTCCTAGTTCATGTACAGACCGCCATCGCGCTTGCATCAGAGCAGAATCGTAGCTCGTTTGAAGCAGGCGACCAGTTCGATATGCCCTGGCAGTGGCCGTGGGCTGCACCCAGTGCGATTGGCTGCGTGCCGCTCTAATATCGCCCAGTCCCTGTGTGCGCCCATTTGCCCTTGCAAGGTTGCAGTGTCACCAACCACAACACATCCTCCACATTAGCAATTGGGCACGCCCAAGTGGCACGCCCAAGTAGCCCGCTGCGATCGAGGCGCTCTATCCGCACCGGGATACCGTTCTCTACCTGCAGCAGCGTACATTCTTTACCGAGAGATCTGTACCAATCAATGGCTCAGAGTCCGCCCATCTGCCTGCAGCAGGGCGACGGGCGATAGCACAGGAGAGGGAAAGCGAGGCGCAGAGAGGCATGCAGTCCGTCCCCCAGGCTGTGAGCACAGCTGGACTTGTCCATGCAAGCATGTGCGACCCCTCGTTTCCCTTGGCTGGTCTGTGTTCCTGTGCACCCAACGAGGAGCTCGCTCTCTCCTCTCTCGCTCCTCCCTCGCGCCCTCTCTCTCTCTGTCGCTCTTAGTCTCCCAGTGTGTTTTGTTATTTGCCTGTTCCTCTTCCTTCCTTGGTTTCATTTACTTTACCGTTTTCGTTGTTGTCCGCCTCCTTTCTGATCCACTCGTGCGCTCTTTGCTCGTTGAGCGTGATCACGACGATAACCTGCCCAGTTTTGATCCCGAGGGACAGCAGGTCTCTATCCGGACACATTTTCGTGCTCATAGCTAACGGTGAATATACATCCCTTCTTCCTTCCTGCTCCCAGACTTCTTTCCCGCCACCTCGCAGCGAAGACGTCAGTCTGTCGTCTATCCAGCAGCTTCCAACAACTCCTCGACTACAGTCCACAACGATGCCTCCAGCTCATTAAAACCCCCAAGCGGAGCAAACACACACCGAAACTCTATTGGAATCTGGGGTAACAGCAAGTCAGCGGCGAGTACACCCAACCTCTCGCATTCAAACAAGAGCAACGACATCTTTGGACCCTACCCTCCGACCACTGCAGGACCCGGCAAGGGATTGGGAGCACGCTCAAAATCAGGGACAACCTCGGTAGTAGGGATAGAGTCTACTGCCCGTGCTACATCAGGGTCAGGGTCAGGGCCAGGATCGGGGTCAGGGTCAGGTTCAGGTTCAGGTTCAGGATCAAGTCCTGGAGCAGACACCCAGCCCACAGCAAACTCATTTGTTGTGCACCAAAACGGCTCAGGATTAACTAGTAGCGCTAGCTCTTTTCATCAGCGACGGAAACGAAGCGAGAGCATCAGCGGACTCAAAGTAAGCAGGGAAAGCAACCATGACACTTTTGCAATGGACAGGAAAGCACGTTGGACGTTGTCTCTTCGATCTTGGAGGAAAGGCGCTAACAACTGATCGATTTGCTTGTCGGCGCGATAGAATACTGCAGGGACCATATCTCGGATGGTGCGCAAGAGCAGCAGCACTTTTTTGCGCAAACTTGTCAAGGTGGGTCACCTGCCGTCTTGAAAATAACTAGCCTTTAACTAGAGACGCGCTTCAGCAAAATGGCTCACTGGAACACACAAAGACGATGAAGGCTGATATACTTTATACTTTATCATGTCACTAGAACTTTGATGATAGCGACGCACCGCCTATTCCCGCAATGCCCACCCACAGCAATCAAAGCACCTTCGAGCAGGACGCCGCATCATTTTCTTCTAATATCAACTACTCTCCCGCCAGCATGCCCACTCCTACCGATACACCCGAACTGCCCCCCGCATCATCGAAATCCATTGCTGGACTTGGTCCTCTAGATCTTCCTCCAAGGTACCAAGCTGTCCAGTTGAACAGGGATTTGTCAAAAGGGACCATACTGTATGTGAGCTCTGTCAAAACTATTCTACTATCTAACATTAACTCTTAAATATCAAAATAGTCCCAATCATGAACAGCCAACATCACTGACAGAGGCAGCAGGAAACCCAATCCCAATACCGAAATCATCATCACGCACGGGTCTGGATATAGAGCTGGACGAGGAATTGTCTCGGTCCGTCTCAACCGTAGAATCATGGCTGAAGAGGACCAACTCGGACATGGAAGCCTCCGCATTGGCTATAGCAGCACTCACCAGTTCATCCTCTGATCCAGCCAATATCGATCACCAGGCAGCACCCGACTCTAGTCCAAGTGCTTCTGGTGTGACAGCTATGGTAGAAACAACGCCCATATTGTCTTGTAGCTCGACGGTAGCTTCTCACATCACTTCTGGAGCTCCAGAGTCGCCGACCGTGCTAGATCTCAGGCGGCCATCGCATACTTCAACAATATCGACTAACGATGAGGACAACAACTCGGACAGCGAGGATATCAAAGTCCCTATCACAGTCTTGACCATGGGCTCAAACCGGTTATCGAAAATGTACGAAACCCAGTCTATTCAAATGGCACACTCTCACACGGAGGAGATAGACACGCAAGGAGGACCGGCCATGCTGTCCGCTACTACCACAACATCACACATCAAGCCCACGCGAAACTCAATTCGATTCTCGCAATATGGTCTTTTGTTGTCCAAGGATCTGCCCCTGGCCTCACAGTCAGGCTCAAGCGCCTTTGGATACAGTCGCCCAGATAAGCCCTTGCCGCGGAGGCCCGTCTCATTGTTCATGTCCTCCAGTAGTTTGGCCTCGACCCTCACGGAAACGAGTGAAAGTGCCGTAGGAGAAACAGGCACCGATGGAGAAGCTGGACTAGGTCATTCCAACCAACATTTGGCTGTTGGCTCGCCCCATCATGGAGGACTTGCAACCCGGCCTGCTACGATCTGCATCAGTCCAGACATCAATAGTATTGCCGGGACAACAGTATCACCGCCCTCGTCGGCCTCTACTGCACAGCCGGTCTCGCCTGTCACGGTTACGATCAGGCCATTGAGCTCGTTTTTGTCGAACGCACCTTTGCACGCACCAGCAGTCTCACTCACGCCTGCTCCCTCACCACCACCGCCAACAGAAGTACCCGAATCAACGGCACCACAGCCGGATGAAACCATGGAGTCCCTGGCGTTCAAGACCGCGAAGCGCTGCTGGGCCGAGGATAGTACGTTTCTCAAGAGGGACGAAATCTCGCCGTACCTTGGTGCGGGGTCAAAGCCCTTCAACCGACTTGTTCTGTCGTTCTACATGCGGCATTTCAACTTTTCGGGAAAGAGGCTCGATACTGCCTTCCGACTTTTGTGCCAGAAACTGATGCTGCGGGGCGAGACTCAGGAGGTGGACCGCGTGTTGGAACAATTCGCAGCTCGTTTTGTGGAATGTAATCCGGAGTCCATCTTTGGTCACAAGGATGTTGTCCATGCGATCACCTACTCGATCCTTCTGTTGAACACGGACCTGCATGTGGTCAAGCAGTCTAACGCCAACAAAATGTCGCGGTCCGCGTTTGTCAAGAATACACTGCAGGTGGTTCTTGCCCAAACAGAGTACAGGGAAGAGCATGAGAGGCAGTCAGAAGATTCGAGCGCACATGGACTGTCGTTGTCAAGGACGGGAACGGGCGAGTTGAGCGTCCATGGACCAGGATCTGGATCAGGAAAGAGACGGACGCCAAGCGTCAAGAGCTGGAAGTCTGCGGCGTCGCACCAAAGCAAGAGCTCGAAGATGGGCTTGGATCCAAAGGCGAATGGCGGACACGGCAACGGGAAATGGTGGATCCAAGAACTGGAGCAGTTGCTTAAGGACATTTATTCGACTGTAAAGAATCATCAGATCTTGTTGCCTTTGACGCCTCGTGTCAACAACAGCTCTGCCTCCGTGCCCACTACTCAGACCGTGGGAGGATTCCCCAATTCGTCCCCTCGTAACTCTGGCAGGGCTGGACCGATTGGCAGCGCTAGTGCATCAAGAGGCTACAAACCCGCTCCATCTAACGCTCTGATTGATGTTGGATTCGGAGGTCTAGGAAGTGGATCGGGAGCTTTCGGTGGAGGAGGAGGTTCCAGTGGTAACACCGTCTCGGGAGGAGGTAGTAGCATGCCTGGTGGCGACGAGAATAATCATGGTTCAGGAAGCACCCTTGGATCTGTGCTAGGCTTGGGGCGTCGAAATTCGACGAATGCAAGGACAAGGCAGCTACGACAGGATGCCATGGACCGTCTGAGGGCTCAAGAGAGCGGCAGCGGCGCTGCTGAAGACGACTCTGGTATTCGCTATGGACTCGCGCCTTCGATTTCTGTCCACGACTCCACAAAGGCCTCAAGCATGCATGGCACCATGAGTAGTCTACCCCCGATCCACACGCCGAGCTCGTCTTCGTCGTCAGCGTATCACTCCAACAGTTTCACTTCGACTCCCCCATCTCCAGCCTCGAGCATTATTTCGCAACGCGACGGGATCGCATCCCGGCGAGGCGGCCCACCACCTGGCCAACAGCACTCTCAACAGCTTAAGCATAACTTGCAAGGAAAGAGCGGCAACAATGGCAGCACCAGCAACAATCCTCGGCTCCGGAAGGAAGGCATATTATACCGGAAACATCTTTTAGAGCGTGCAGACAAAAAGGCTTCAAATCGATCTTGGCGACAGCTTCTGGTCGTCCTCGACCAAGGTGGGCTCTCACTCTTTCGAGCGGACGGGCAGATGGGACAGGCGATCGAGGAACAAGGGATTATGTTTGATGAGATCCGGCTACAGCATACCATCACAAACGTCCTCCCTCCACCTGGATATTCTTCCTCGAGGAGGCACGTCTTTGCAATCCAGCTGTTCACAGGAGCGGTGTATCTTTTCCAGACCGCGAGCGCAGTTGATTGTGAACAGTGGGCCAAGACATGCAACTACTGGGCTGCTCGGACAACGAAAGAACCCCTGCCTGGAGGAGTCATTAACATGGACTATGGGTGGGGTCGATCGCTGGACATCTTTTTACAACAGCAGCAACAGCAACTACAATCGCAACAGGATAGCGTACTGACAGGGAACAACAACTCGAATCAGTCGGTGATGATGTTGAGCGGCAACTCGAGTGGCAGCAGCTTGGCAGCCCTGGCCACGGCCACAGACACGTCTTCGTCGTCCAACATCTCACTCGAAGACAACAATGACGACGCCAAATCTGTCAACAACTCTATGAATGCTGGCACTAGCTTCTTGAACCACCCGCCACCCACGTCTGGAGGTTCAGTGAATGGCAGTGGATCGCTCTATGGCAACTCTGGGATCGGGAGCGGTCGGGCAGCCTCAATCAAGTCGACATCGTCAAGGCATCATCACCACTTTGGAGGCGGTAGCAGTGGAGCCTCGAATGTGCCGTTAGGAGATCGGGTCGTGCTGTTTGAGTGGTCGGTGCCTCTGCCCACGATGAGCATGTCGATGTTAACGGAGGAGGAACAGTGTGAGGCGTTGAAGAAGTATGTGGCTGGGCTGGAGAGCGACATGGAGATACACCAGGAGCACCGCGTTCCCATGATGAAGCTCGTAAGTTATCAACACTGCCACTACTGTTTCCCTATTTTTATTATTTTTTTTTTGTTCTCTCTGTGATGCGACGACTGGAGGGTGGAGTTGTGAGACGCTCAAATTCTAACACTTTATTTTCATGCCCACCGCTAGTTCCTACCAAAATCCAACAACTACGTCAAGGCGTTCAACAACTGGGAACGAAGATCACGGCATCTGCTCAAGGAGATGGTCAAGTACCAGATTTATGTCGAAAGTCTCGAGCAGTCCTTGGCGCTGGAACGTGAACAAAAACAGAAGGAGGATGTAATGGCGGAGCAATTAGAGACAGAGCTACAGCATCTTGAGGTGGAGGAGGAGGACGATGAGGAGGAAAAACATAGAAGCGATAAAACGCAGGAGGCATGTTGATGATCGGCTATAGACACACCACACCTTGTAGTCTTTAGGTAGAGTTCGAACTGCAAAAGACCCCTTTCCCTTGCGCACGCGAGACGAAATTAAAAAAAAAAAAAAAATGTTTATATACGATGAACAAGAGGGAGAAAATCTATCATACAGAAATGGGCACATCGACATCCATGGTCGGTGTTGTTGGTGCCTCGTTGGATTCGCCAGTTACAGGAACGCTTGACTTGTCCTGGCCATGATGTGAGGGCTCAGCCATAGGCTGATCACTTTCATCTTCTTGAGACTCTGTGGCGGCATCGGCTAGGAGGGCCTGCTCTTCCTCTTCTTCCTCACCCTCTGACGGTTCGTCGTCGGCCATCTCTGGCATGTGCAGCGCTGGTGGACCACCTCCGGAGGAAAGCAGACAAAGACCATTGACGAGGACGCGGAAAGTGAACGTGACAGACTCTGTAGTAACATTGAATGTCACAGCTATGAGGTGGGGGAAGACGCAAAAGAGCAATAACAATATTAGCAAAAAGCAGGGCTTATTCTTCTTCTTCTCATACATGCTTAATTTCTTCTGCCTGGTCGAAGGAAACGCAAACTTACTCAGTGAAGGCACGGTCGGGTTCATAGGAACCATTCTCGTCCTGTCAGATCCGCCGAAATGCACAAGAGTGTACCCAACCATGGGTTCAGTTTTCCATCGATGGCCAAACAGGTCGCCCACGGCGGCCTCACTTTGAAAAGCCAGCTCCTCTTCGTCGCCTTTCGCGGAAGCCTGCGCTGGGGCGGAGCCTGAAAGAGGTGCTGCGACTTGTTCATCATCGTCATCCTCAATCTTGATCACCACAGGGCCCTCTGCAGACTCTGCTGGTGCCGCGGACTTGGCAGCTGGCGAGTCGGTCACCCCGGAAGCGGCGGTGGTGGAAGCCGACCTTAACACGGGTGAGGAGACAGCTGTGGGGGCACCACTATTATTATGATGACTCGAGACGGACGTCTGTCGACTTCTCATCCCGAACGTGTCCTCACCGGGAGAAACCTTAAATACGGCGTGGAACTCGCGCTCAGACATCCTGTCGTCAAATTCAATGACCTGAGCGTCTTGCCAGCCCTGGAATCTGACCTCCTGCAGCTCCTTCTTGAACCGGCAATGGATCTTTTTCAAGAAATTCGTCCTGTAGGGTGGTACAGGGCGGCATCTGCCATGCGCCTGCCAGTACTGCATACAAGCTGGACACAGGAGCTTTCCCTCGGTCGTTGGCGTGGAGCCTTCAGAGGCATGGGTATCAGACGCGGACGCTGA
Organism: Mortierella alpina; assembly: GCA_029449245.1. Taxonomy (NCBI): domain Eukaryota; kingdom Fungi; phylum Mortierellomycota; class Mortierellomycetes; order Mortierellales; family Mortierellaceae; genus Mortierella; species Mortierella alpina. The sequence goes on along the minus strand of JANATF010000010.1, from coordinate 1,624,777 downwards.
GGAGGGTGAGGAAGAAGACAGGGGGATTTCGATTTTCGGCCGCCACGTCAGAGAGTCAAGGGCCATGCAGTTGGAGCATTCCAGGGGTCTAGTGGGTTTTGGTCTCAATGGCCGATCAACCTTATCGGCGATAGACGTCCCGGGATTTCCGTGACCCACGGTAGAGGCAGGTTGAGGGGTGGTAAAGACGGACACTGAAGCGGCTGCCTGAGCGGCCGCAGTACGCTGACGAAGATACTGGAGCTGACGGACTTGCTGCTGTTGCTTCTTTTGCTGCAGCTGACGCTGCTGCTCTCGGTACCTTTGAATTAGTTGCTGCTGTGCCGCCTGTTGCTGCTGCTGATGAAATGCAGCTCCTCGTAATGCCTGGTGCTGCTGCTGTGGCTGTGGCTGTGGCTGTTGCTGTTGCGCCTGGGTAGATTGAGATGTTGATGGGTGCGGGTACATTCTCTGGTGTGGCTGATAATGCCGCTGAATCTTGAAGCTTTGCTGCTGTTGTTGCTGCTGCTCCTCCTGCTGCTGCTTCTGCTGTGCTAGCTGAGCTGCCCGTTGCTGATCCATCATTCGCATATGTTTCTGCAGGTGATACGACCTCGAGTAATCAGATTGCGCTCTCTGCTGGGCTCGGTGTTGGCGCTGATGGAAAGACTGGCGCTCCTGTTGTGCAGCTGCAGCTGCGGCCGCGACAGCTGCTGCATGGGCAGCCTGTGTTGCGGCTGAAGATGGAGGCTGTTGCTCCTGTTGAGATTGGGTATACTGCCGAGCAGGGTGTGAGGTGGGGGAGTGGCGGTTGGCATGAGGGGTATGCGCATGGAATGAAGACTGAGTTGCGCCTTCGCCGTTACTATGTGGCTGAATGGGGCGCGGCTGAATGGCAAGAGGCTGGACTAGCTGTGAACGCTGTGCGGAAGGAGAGGAGGTGGAGGTGGAGGAAGATGCCTGTGGTCCAGGAGGTGAGGATGTTTGAGATGGTGCATTATTGGTGGAGGGAGGAGAGTTGGGGCGCGAAAGAGGGCCATGCTCATAGGGTGCCCCTGGCTGGGCCTTTGCCGCCCGGTGCTGCTCACGCTCTCGGTCCTGTGGTCGAGAATTCCGTTCCCGAACGTGCGGTCCCTGCGAATGCGGATGCGAGGAAGCCAGATATGTCTCGGGTGTGTACCAGGATGGAAAGGAAGGTACTGGACGGTAAACATAGTTCTCATGAGGGGGACCATGGTTCGATGGCCCGTGGTGTGCGTGATGAGGGTGTGCGGGTTGCTGATACGCTGTCCGCTTGGAATAATGGCCACCTTCTTCATCTTCATGACCATATCTATGGCTGCCAGGATATCCTGGAGGACCATGTCCATGTACGTGGCGCGAGTAGGGATGGATGGGATAATCGTCCATGATGTCTACAGGTCGTTTCCTGGACCTGTTGAATGGTGTATAGTTGACAGTCTTTGCCTCCAGCTCAAAGATCCGGTTCCTCATGGCGATATACATGTCCTCGTTGAACTCCTTGGGCTCCTCGTCCAGCGAGAACAGGACTATATCAAGATTGCATTTTTGTGAATGTTAATAAAAGCAGCTTTTCTTTGCGCTACGAAAAGTGAGCATTGGACAATCCTTATCCATACCTCCACCCATGGTCGATAACGTGTGTTGAGAGGCAATGGTGTGCCTTGTGCGGAAGTAAGGCTCCTGCGGTGGCGCCGATTTCTACAGGTACCGAGGATCGACCAAAAATTGGACTGTTTGAGTATCCAGTATCATCCGCAAAAGTGCTGCAAGCAGGCAACGAGCTGAGCTGGCGAAGCTTACCTTCCACAGAGATGATAGCGCATCGTTGCCGTCCGCGGGCGGCACAACCTGGTCTAGCTTGGCTGAAAGTGGAGGAATTCCAAAGGGGAAGCGATTGACTGCGTTAGGAGGGTGTGAGATGAAGGACAGGCGGTGAGGATGGGGAGGGCAGGCTGGGCTGGGGTCCTCGCGGTGGTGGGGCTGAGGATGAGGATGAAGCTGAGGATGAGGATGAGGATGAGGATGAGGATGAGGATGGGGATGGGAGGCAGGCTGGGCGCGCAGAGTGAGCAGATCGGCGTGGAGTGGCTCTGAGGGAGCCATGGCAGTCCCTGGTGCGGCGGCTGCTTTTTTGGTGGCGTGTGTCGAGCCAAAGGAAGAAAACAATAAAGTGAAGTGTGTAATAATACAGCAGGAATGTAGGCAGACAAGTGGATTGTCGACAACAGGAATGTGTGAATGTGTAGACGAGGAATGGAATGGACAATGGAATGGAGGAGACAAGAAGGAAGGTCGACAAGAAGGAAGGTGGACAAAGGCAGAAACTACTCCAGCTGGCGCCTTCTTCCCGGCACACACACATATCGCGCACAGCGAAGCCCTTGCAGGGGCACACATCACAACACACATCACAACACACATCACAACACCACCAAATAAACTCGAGGAAAAAAGGTTTTGTTTGTTCCCTGGCCCCAGATAATGCGGGGTAGCCCAGCAGAGCAGCACGCTCGCTGCTGGTGTCAGCACCACACACACACACACTTTGCCTCTCCACAAACAAACACACACATCCCACATGCACACACACACTCTCTCTCTCTTTCTCTTTCTCTCTCTCTCCCTTTCTGCCTTGCCTCTGTTGCTGGTGGCCGTGCCTCGCATGATCGAGTGGATACGGAGGGGGCATCGGAGACCCGATTGCGTGCTGATGAAGAAGGTGGGTGCAATTGGGCAAAAAAATAATTCGAAATTGTGGGTTGGGCGAGTTCAAGGTTATCGCTGAGAGCGAAATAAGGACATTGCCGGGTCGCTGGCGATTGTTTGTTTGTGCTCCAAGGGAGAAAGTGCGTCAATGCTTTTTTTTTATCGCCCTGCAGCGGGCACAGCGACACTCCACCCACATCGTGCATATGCTCTCCCTCTCTCTCTCTCCTCGACCTCTCTCTCTTGGGAAAATGATACACAGATCATCAGCCTATTGGCCTTACCTTGAAGTTTCTGTTCGCGATACTCCCGTAACCGCTGCTGCTGCTGCTGTTGCTGCTGCTGCTGTTGCTGTTGCTTCTTCTTTTGTTGCTGCTCCTCCTCCTCCTGGGTGGAAGTTACCATCGAATAAGCAATCGCCAGCTCCTGCGAGGTGTAAGAGGCGGCGGCTGCTGCTGCCGCCGCCGCTGCTGCCGAGACCCGCGAGGGTGAGACAGGTCTACTGCCAGAATGTGCGACCGACTCGTCTTTGTGGAGATCGGTGTTACGGGTCAAAGACTGAGCTGGTGCTGCTTCGGCGGCAGCAAGTGGTGGTGAAGGAGGGGGTGTGGATGGGGAAGTGTTTCTGGATCTTGAACCATTGTGGTTGCTGTTGCAGCCACTGGGACTAGGGCGGCTGCTGCCACAGATCGGTGCAGCAGCCCCTTCTCGCACAGAGGCTACGGTCGCATTGGACATGGACGCTGTGGAAGTTGGCATTGATGTGACTATGGTGTGGGCAGAAGGTGCTTCTGTAGGAGAGTGGGATATGTATCCTCTCGAGGTAGTGTCAGGCGATAAAGATGTGGGCGAGAACAGATTCCCTGATGATGCTGGTGCAAGAGGCAGTCTTGGACTGGTGGATGAGACAGTTGAAGTGTGAGGAGGCAAAGAGGTCGAACAAATGGAAGTGGCAAGATCGGCAGTGGTGCTATGGAGATCAGAGGACTCTACTGCTCTAGATACCATGGCCCTGTTGGCAGGATGCAAGGATGGGATCAAAGGCGAGACAGGTGAAGGAAGGCTAAGAGTGTGCGAGTGTGAATGCGAGTGGGTGCGACGGGAGAGAAGCGTGGATGTCGATGTGGTGTGGGTGCCTGGAGTGAAGTATGACGACCTCTCTGCTGAATGCGACATGTACAAGGCGGTGGGAGAAGAACAGAGAGTGATGAGAGTAGGGAGTGATGGAAGCAACGCAACAAGAGCGAATGCAAGAGAATAAGATAAAAAACAAAGACAACAGGAATGGAGAATCACTTGACAATGGCATCCATGCTGGCCCACTTCTTTTTTTTTTTTTTTTTTTTTTTTCCTGCAACCTGTGCCCTCGGACAATCACGAAATCATTCCCATTGGCTGAAACACCGTCGGGCAGCCTGATTCGTTTTCTCGTGCGACTTTGCCGGAATCGACCGCAATCGCAAAAAAAAACTGGGTGCTCTATGTGAGCGCATTTCTTGCCTTCGCCACATGGAAGGGGGTGCACAAACAACTACCCCCGGTTGTCATGCACCTTTGCTTCTTTGGCTCACTGATCCATATTTCTATCTTGGCCTTGCCTACGGATGGCCTGGTTTGGTTTTTTATCTTTTTTTTTCTAGTGTCTGTTTCGATATAAAAGGCACATCTGTATCACTAAAGCATTCCCTCACACAGAGCTTGCAGCAAGAAATAAGCAAGACATAGGATGGAAGCTCCACGCATCTTAAAAAGCCCGGATCATACACCAAGTTCATCTGGGTGTCTGCCAGAAATAGAAGAGCCGACCCATGACAATCTGGATCAACGCATATCTTCAGCAAAGCCTCTTCGGCTATGAAGGGCGATGTGGGTCAGATTCCCCGCTTTTTTTTTTTTTTTTTTTTTTTTTGGCTGCTACACTTTCTTTTTTTCGCGGCATGGGCACGCACATATAGTCTATATGAGTTGGTGCCACAAAACGCGTGTCCGTTGCCAAGTTTTTCTGTAAAGAGATACCCATGAACAAGCATTCAAATGCAGAGCGGTCGGTGGCACATTAAGGTTTTTGTACTGCATGTTTATAGATACACCTCAAGCTACATAGCACTTCCTGCCAAAGGTCCTTGCCCGCCACCGCCTCCAAATGACCGAGGATCCTCCTGCCATGACGGCTCATCAAAGTGTGCAAATGAAGATCCCGCGATGCCGCAAAGCTTTTGGTGTCGGTGCAGCGCATCATTCCTCATGAATCCAGCCCCGCAAATATCGCAAGAATACGGCTTTTCGCCCGTGTGCAAACGCACGTGGCGCTCCCGATCATGGCGTCTGGCGAACGCAAGCGGGCACATCCCGCAAAGAAATGGCCGGTCGTTCGAGTGGGTTTTCATATGCGACGTAAGATTATAAGCCCTGGAGAAAACCTTGTCGCAGGTAGCCGATGGGCAGGGGAAAATGGAAGGGCGGACTTTTTTGGGCTTCTTGACAGTGGGTGGACGCACACGCCTACGACGTCGAGGTGAGGCAGTTGCGGAGGCAGAGGGTGAGCTGGGTCCGGAAGCAAGGTCCAAGGGTGCAGATAGATCTGTAACTGATGGAGTGGCGAGTGTGGATGACGGTACTGAGGTAGAGACCTGACGGCGCTGAAGATTGGGAGATAAGTTTGGAGACGTTTCCCGCGACAGTGGAGCAGACGTCCATGAAAGGCTTGGGGACTGAACTGAGGACGCCCCCGAAGCTGTCGTGTTGGTGCTGGTACTGGCGAGCTGTTGAAGTAAAGAGGCGTCAGCAGGATGCGGTGGCGAGGACAGCCTCAGTGAAGAGATCATCACTTGGTCCATCTCCTGGTCAAGAGCAGGGATGGTGCTTTCAAGGGCGGGACGTTGGAGCTGAAGAGAAGAGACATAGTGATCAAGCGATGCAAGATCGGAAAATTGCTCTGGGAGAGGGACGAAGCGCTCTGCACCAGGAACATAGTAAGGAGGAGCGTTGGGGGCGTATTGCGGTAGCGAGGTATCTGCATGCTGATCTAATGGTAATGTTGTCGACGATGGCTGTTGTTGCCGCTGCTGCGGTTGTGCAAGCGGGTACCCTGCGAAACCTTGCGGCTGTGACTGAGACGTGTTCTGCTGAGTTGGTATGGAATTAACAGATGGGTACACAGGCATGGATACTGTGCGCTGGAGAACCATGGGGTGGTAAGGTCTAAGCACTTGAAGCGGAGTCACCGGTTTTCCTTCACCTTGGCCGGATGGGTATAGAGACTGTTGGAGCTGTTGGTGCTGCTGCTGCTGCCGAAGGCGCATGTACTGCTGTTGCTGACGAAGCAGCAGCGCCTCCGGATGATGTTGGAGGAGTTGCTGCTGTTGCTGTAGACGAGGCTGACGCGGGACAGGGGTTGTAAATATGTCATAAACATCCATGTCTTCATCGTCGTCCTCAACAGAGTCTGATATAGTGCCCCTGAGCGAAGGATCGGGCGACATGAGACTAGGAACGCTTCGTAGATCGAGACTGTCCAAGAGTTCCGAGGGTCGCTGCAAAAATTCAAGCGAGCTGGTGAGGTCGTGGAGGTCGAACTCTTGCTCAAAAAGAAATTGGTGGTTCAGCTGTTGTTCTGCGCTAAGAGTTGTAGAGAATGAGAGCATGGAAGGCGTTGTTGTGGCGGGGTAAGAAGAAATGAAAAAGCACCGTTGAGGATGGTCTTATATATGGCTCAGGGCCTGAGATAAAGTGTTTTGAGATATGACTGGTTTGGCTGTAAGAGTTCCAACCGATGTAAGTGGTGGCGACAATAGAGAAACAGGTCGATTGAAGCTGCGGGAGGAAGAAGGCTTTATACAAGAGGATACTGGAGGGGGAATGAGGGAATAGAGGCGAGCAAGGCTGAGGAGGCGAGTGCACGATCAATGGCTGAGCGATAGTTGTATGGAGGGAGAAAATCAAATCGGGATGCGACCTTTTATACATATCGGGGCTCAGGATGTTAGGAAGTTAAAGTCGTAGGGCGAGCATATTTTGATGTAGCAGACTTCAATTGAGTCGCAAGGTTACACAGGCCTGGCTTAACGCATGCGGAGGTCAAGGTTGACCTTGACCCTGCGGCTCATTGGCGAGGACTCAAAGAGCGCATAGAGCACTAGCAGGCCATTGCTCTTCCAGCGTCCACCGCGGATGGTGGATTTCCCCACAAAGGAACGCAGTAAGCTGCTTCGTATCCCTTCCAACTCAGCGCGCGCTAACCTGAATCGACTCACTGTACCTCTTCTGTCGACTCTGTCTCCAGCTTGCTAAAGCCTTGCTGAAGTACTCGCCATCTGGTGGCGTCAATTGTGTCTCGCAAAGTTATACCGCCAACGGCCAAAAGCCATGTCTCTGATCCTCCTTTCCTCCACGAACCGTCCGATGAACCGGAGTCGAAACACTTGACCTTTCGATACTTCTGCGGCTTGAACGACAGTTTCCTTTTCCAGGGTGCTCAGGAACAATAGGGTATTTTTTTCCCTCGCACTGCTGCTGGTCATTCAGGTAAACTTTAACTTGAATATCAGTATTGAGTACCTGAACTGACACAGCCATTGTAACCTGAACAAAATTTTGTAAACAAGGAAAAGTTGTGAAGTTTTGGAGCTGGCACTGTTCCAATGCGGTATGAATGAGTAGGAAGGGGTCATTCCCAGGAGAAAAATCACCAGAATAGGGTATCGGTGCACCTCTGATATTTGACCCATCATGGCGACTCAGCCTTTTCCTTTAACCCCTCCCTTTTGACATGAACTCTTGGACCTGAAAAGCCCCTTCCTTTCCTTTCCATGTACCTTCTCGTATCTTCTCGACTCGTCGCTCTGACACACCTTTGATACGTTCATTGCAATTAACTTCGATCACCATCTCAGGCCCTGCTGCACGCGGCGTGTTTACCAACCCGCAAGAAGACTGCCGATCTGGAATGATCAATGTTCACTGCAGGTGCTATGGGCATGGCGCGCAGCGTCAGTAAAGCAAACATCGACAAGTCGTGCTTTTTGCTCATGCAGTTGCAACTCTATACTACATGCTGTCATATACTTGCTCGTGCTGTCATACTTCTCGTACCCGTGCCACCAGCTGCAGGGTTGACCGCAGTACAGAAACGAACGTATGATATTTCTAGAAACGAGCAGTCCGAGCCATTTCTTTCTTCCCTCACCCTCATCCTATTTCTCTCGTGACATGATTCCAAAGAAAATTAGCTTGGGCGCAATGACTTTTAAGCAATAAAAAAATGACCGAATCCGGCGGGATCATCAGGGGGAAAATGCCCATTTGTTCCCCCACTTCCTCGTATCAACCATCACAAGAACTTCTGAAAGGAAATTCCTTTTGATGCTTCTATCTTCCGCTTCCGTGAATGGCGTTCCTCGGGAATTAATCGAAATGAGAGGCTATGACAACTACTTTGTCAAGACGCAAAAAGGCACAGCCCTCGTCTAGAGAGACGTTGCATGGAGTAGACGCCCAAGGCGAATGTTCACAGACGGCACTACTCATCTACTCATTGAAAGATTGGATTGGCAACTGACAGATAAGACGGCGCAAGAAGAATCCTCATCGACTCTCATGTTTTTCATTCCCAAGGAAAAAATCACGTCTTTTCAGGCTCTCCGCCCCGCGTGAGTTCAGCAACGGGGCACACGAGAAAAATAAGTCGGTCATCGATAGCAAAACTCATGGTGTCGAAGCAAGCACTGAGTGGTTAGATCAAATAGGACGCTCACATAAAGTGATCGTCAAGTCACACATCTGCTCAAAAGGTGGTTTTGTTATCACTTTGCACAGCTTTTCTATGTGTGCCTTGAGCAACAGATGGGTTACCATCTACGTCATTGGAGGTGCGTATGTCTATGCCTTTAAGGTGCTTGAAACTCCCAAGGCTGCTCGTCCCACTTGGTTTCGGCACTCGTCACGCAGGGCCATCCACGCGTGAAGGTACAATGGTTCCGACTCTCCTCTTTACTCCGATAAAGGACGCAGTACAGCTTAAATTAGTCGCCATGGCAACGTGTTATAGTGTTTCAGCAAGGTAAGGTAGTGAGGCTACCCGTTCCGCGGGAGCTTTTTTTTTTTGCGCTGAGTTGCGACAAGTTCGCGTTATTTTTCTTCCCTGTGTACCAGGTACCAATGGAGTTCGGAATAGCCCCCCTCGCCACCAGTAGCCCGCGAGTGATAATGCAGTCAAGACCGCAGCCGTTATCCTGCCGTAGTGATGGTTGTCCGCGGAAGAGAAGGCGAGGAGAGCCTCGTCTCTGTCTGTAGTTTTGTATCCCAAAGCGCTCACGTTTTTTGTGCAACCAATGCTACAAAGACGAAACAAGCGCGCTACCTGCTTGAAACTGTAAAGACAAACATACGAAATTGAACACAGGTGGGGCACAATGAAAGCTTTGGTACATAACAACATGGTCCAAACACCACACCGTTTAGCGCGGTATCAGGGGGTTGTCGAGGGTTGGCGGCAACTGGCCAAGCCCTTCCCGGTTTTCCAACATTCCATGAAAAAATAATTGGCTGCTCCTGGTAACGCACAGCTGTCGCGCAGAAATGAATGAACTGACTTTTCGTTCAAATCTGTCAATCAATGCCGGGTAGGATTGGGCAAGCGTTCGCTTTTGGGTTTCTCCAAGAGTGAGACGCGTCGTAGACGCCCGGTACCTGTCATGATTCATGATCCTGGTTTCAATCAAAGTTGGTCATGAACTTTCAGTGGTCCCGCACATGCCTCAACTATTTTCCTTTTGAGCTGTGGCCCAGTTGAATACATTTTTATCATTATTCACAAAGACTTAAAAATTGCCTTTTGTCGTTGTTGCACCAGCCCTGTCCCAAAATGGCGAGCAAAAGTTTCATGGATCTAAAAATACGCGCCGTGTGGCGATGCAAGTCCGAAACTCCAATTTGAGGTTTGAAGTTTTGAAATGCCCTCAGCCTCTCATGCATGCCCTCTTATGGCAGTGAGAGAATGGCCACTGTATTCAACAGTTCAGAGTAAGTCCATCCCGTCAAGACGTCGGTCGATCCGCATTTTGTGCCAAAAGAGGAAAAGTATTGTACGTTTTGGCTGCGCATTGTCAGGTCAGGGTGGCCCCAATCACACTCATTCCTAAATGTTGTGGATGCTGTGTATACTTTTGAATGTTGAGTGACCTTCTCAAGTTTTTAGTTCTCTACATCCTTTGATCTTTTGGCGGCCTTCCCCACTTTGCATTGCCTACCCTCCACGTCCCATGACTCCGAGCACCCTTTTGGTCTTGCAAACACTCCTTCCTTTTTTTTTTAGATCCTCTCACCGCCTTGGACCTTAAATGCTCTCCGGTTGTTCAATCAGACGTAAATGATAAGGCGGCAGCAACAACTCAAGCAGACGATATGATAATGGTGCCGGAGGAAACGGAGGATGATCTGGCGTGCGAGATATGTGGGTGCATGGATGAGCTCCTGGACGACCACGTGTGAGCGCTCGTAACGGCAAGGACATCGATTCTGGTCTACTGGCCTTGCTCCCAGCTTGAACGTGGACAACGTGTCCAAAACGGCAACCATTTTACCAGGTGCAGCAGATATCTGTTTCACTGACCACCAGCCAGCTATATCAGTTGCAGGCCTGTTAACAAGACCATTAGAGCAATGAGCATGCCGACGGCTACAGCTGCAACGTAGGAGGATGAAGTAGCAGGCTGTGCGTGTACCAGCTCAGCACCAAGTGGGCGCTTTCATTGCACATGAGCAGATATGTCTGCTTGGCCGACGTGGGAACAGGTGAGCTGCGAGTTTCTGTCTGCGACAGACATGCGCAAGGCTGTGGAAGTACTTGGTAGTATATCGTCTAAAGGACGGGTTCTCAGCCTAATCAAATAGTTCGCCATGCGGTGGAAAACTCCTTACGACAACGCGTCCAGGCTAATGGAGCAGGCGTAGCGGATGCATTTGTGAGCTGGTTGTGCTCCGATGAGCGCGAGATAAATTACCTGCTGGCGTAGGCATGGCGAATGTTTTTTCGGGCCAGCCTGTGCTGAGGGTAAAGGTACAGTGGACGCGGCTCTTGGCCCCAAATCCGATTGTGAGAACAGCCCCACTTGCGGTAGTAGTCTAGTACATGAGCAAGTTCATTCATTTGAATCCCGGCAAACCTTTCTGAGAAAAATATGTGCAGGCTTGGTGCAGCGCAGACAACTTTAACAGTTGAAAACGACCATTCCTGTCTTATATTTTTGTTAGCCTTTTATGAGCAGAAGGTCAAGTTGCTAAGCCCAAGGTCGTCATCGGATGCAAGACAAACGAAGAATGACTCCTTTCACTGGTTCCTCATAAAACTGTGGCCTGTTCCTGCTTGATCGTCTCTTCTTTCACAGCATACATTCTCACAAGTTCAACAATGGCCGGATCAAACCCAAAAATAACACAGCAAAGCAGACATTGCTCAAATCCCCTCTACCGAGTCGCACCCTATGTCCAGACCATCCTTGACGATCTATCAGTCAACAACAAGATCCGCCTTCTTCATCAAAGGTTCCTGCCCGCCATCGAGCTCTCTGTCCAGCATTGGCCCAGAGCAGTGGTTGGTATCCTGAGCACCCGTATACTGCTGACATCGTCGTCCTCACTTGTCGGAAGTCTCATAGGCATCGGCGAGCCTCTCAAGTGGTGTTACCGTATGTAGTTTGCAACAAGAGCTGTGAATACGTACAGCTGTTGTCTTTCTTCGGAGACATTTTACATGCTAACACATCCCTCATGCTTTTCAACCACATCGATATACCAAGACGCTGTTCGATCCATGGAGATTATTCCAATTGTTAAGGACCTTGCCTCTATTGGGGGATTGACGCTGATCGTAGTGGCCATCTCTGGATCGCAGTTCTTCGAGCTAGTCTCCAACATTATTCTTGCTCTTCGCTGGGACAAGCCCGTTCGACATGCAGAGATTATGTACAAGCATAGCCGGAGATCGCTCTGCTTTTGGACTACTGTTGTTGTGGCGCTTTTGATTCCTGCATCACTGCTGGGTGCGAATATCGCTGACGAGTTAGACCCTCTAAAGGACCTCTGGGGGTTCGCGTTGAGTGGAATTGAGTGTGGAGCAATCATTTGGGGATTGAGGACACTCATCAAGGACCTCAAGGGCGAGCCGCGCACGTGGTGGGGAGGTGATGAGAACGCCAATGCGATCCTTCATAAGGAGGAGGCCAAGTCTAAATAGGTCTGACAAGATGAATTCTATGAGCTGAATAAAGATGTTATACTAGAGCAAATTTACCTTGCGAAACGATGTTACCTGAATCTCCATTCACGTTCTCCAGGCTGTTATCTTCTGTAGCATGCTTGCGGTGCTGGCGCGGGCGAAATTAAGGTTGATTAAGAAAATGACCATTCCTGGAAGACTTTGTTTTTCTTTTTGCCTTTTTTGAAATGAAAGGTAGGCATGTCGACTCTTGCTTTCTTCTTATAAGGCTGTTGCACCTCTCTGTTTTGTTGTTCTCAATACGTTACGAGGTATACCTCACCAATCCGTCCATGAGTCTTCCCAATCCAAACAAAACGCAGCGGAGCGGACATTACTCAAATCCCCTCTACCGAGTCGCACCTTATGTTCAAAACATCCTAGATGACTTATCACGCAACAACAGAGTCCGCCTTCTCCGTCAGAGAATCAAGCCTGGTATCGATTTCTCTATCCAGTATTGGCCCAGAGCAGTGTTGGGTGCTTTGAGCGCACGGACACTGGTGACCTCCTACCCGTGTTTTAGTTCTCTTGTAGGATTCTTTCAGGCGTGGCAAAGTGAGTTTTTGCAGCAAGATCCATGAAGCATGGAATTCCATCGATTGCTACGCATTGATGGGCTAACCAGACCTTTTTGAAAATCGAGGTGGCTTTAGATGCGATGCGAGAGTGTACTGAGCTTGCTAGGCCCAGCGTGTGGCTTCTATGTGGGGGAATAGCGCTTTTCACCATGGCCATTATCTCCGTGGTGTTATTTGAAGCACTCTCTAACACTGTCCTGGCTTTACGCTGGGACAAGCCCCTCCGACATGCAGAGTTCATGTTCAAGTACAGTCGAAGGTCTTTCTACTTTTTTGGTATTGTTGGTATGATTTGCACTCCATTTTTATGGTGGTCTGCTAGTCCTGGCTACGAGGTGGACCTTGTGCAATGGAGTACTGTGAGGAACACTGTCCAAAGTGGAATAGAAGTTTGGGCACTGAGGACGTGGTTGAAGGATCTGAAGGGCGAGCCGCGGACATGGTGGGGAGGCGACAAGGAGACCAAAGCAGACCCGGAGAAGGGCGGAGAGGAGTATGGCACTGAGCGCTGAATAAAGATGGCACTGAAACAATTGGCCCGTTGCACAATCGCTTGTTGGATCAAACGCGGCCTGCGGGGTAGCAGCCAATCGAATCGTACCTGGACAGAGTTGCCTACTGAGCGCCCATCCCATCACAGTGACATCCTCCATTCCATTCAACACTCTCCCCTGATACCCGACCATGATCTTCAAGCACACCATCGCCTTCGTTCTCGCCGCTGTCGCTCTTGCGGCCTCGGCCCAAAGTGCCGACATCACCAGCAAAGGTAGCCCGCTCGTCATCCAGGCCATGCGCACACGTGCATCGTAGCAGCGGAGATGTATCATCTCATCGTTCTATCGCTTTGTCTCACTCTCTCTCGCCCTATACCTCTAGTCTTCTTTGACGTTCAGCATGGCGACAAGTTTCTTGGCCGCATCGTCATTGGCCTCTTTGGCAATGTAAGTAGCCCGGTCTCGCTTGTTCAGATTGGACCTATACATTCCCCAGCCTAACACTGCATTTACCTCTCGGCAACAGGATGTTCCCAAGACCGCAGAGAACTTCCTCCAGCTCGCCAAGGGCAGCAAGGGGTTTGGATTCGAGGGCTCCGTCTTCCACCGTGTTATCAAGGTAACAGCCGTCTCTACAGGGCTGACAGAGAGCCGTGTTGCCTGCTGCTGTATGATTAAACATATTGACCATGAGCCCTCATCGCTTTGCTTTTGCATTTTCAACTCATAGGACTTTATGATTCAAGGAGTAAGGCAGATACGGGCAATGCCAGGCTAACATTCACTTGAGGTGCTATGCATTATCTTGTTTCCTCACCGCTCACCGTCTAACTCCATTAATTAGGGCGATTTCACGAACGGTGATGGAACTGGAGGAAAATCCATCTATGGCGCCAAGTTCGACGATGAGAACTTCAAGCTCAAGCACACTGGTCCTGGTATCGTCTCCATGGCCAATGCTGGAGAAGATACGAACGGTTCCCAGGTATGATTCAATACATGCCCCTCGTTCCTGCTAGACCGAGCGGCTTGGCTGCCAGAGACAAGTTGTGTCATTAACCTCCTTCTGTCCCTGTCATATTTGTTTGTTTGCCATTGCATTGCTGCACTATCTTTTTGTACCTCTAGTTCTTTATCACGACCGTCAAGACTGACTGGTTGGATGGTCGCCATGTCGTCTTTGGTGAGGTTGTTGAAGGTCTGGAGATTGTTCGCAAGATTGAGAACGCAGACACAGACTTCCAAGACCGTCCCACAGACGAAATTAGGATTGTCAAGTCTGGAGCGATCCGCGATGAGCTGTAAGGCGATACTGTTTCTTTTGTGCAATCGCTACATAAAAAAAAACGTAATACAAATGCTTCATGCCGCAGGAGGCAAGCATCAAGAATCATGATGTCGATTTATCTTTCATTTATCTTACTAACGCTCGCTGCTTTGTATGAATCAGCCATTAGGTTGTACCATACACTATTAAAGCAACTGCTTTTAAAGGAGGTGTGAACGGAGGACAAATCAAAGATCGTCGTATGGTCCTGTGCTGTGTGGTATACATCTTTTCGGGTTTATTGGTGTTTTTCGCACAAATGTTGGGTAGCTTATGGTCTTCGGAAAGCGCGTCCGCTGGCCAGCTTCTTCTCTGTGGACAGATGCTCAGGCTTGGCACGGTTAAGGACTTTCAAGAAGGCAGACACCTTGGCACGCATGCGCGAATGCATGTAGGCCTTGGAGCATTTGATGTGGTAGTGAACATAGTCCCTGAAAATCTGCATTCTCGAAATGGTCTCCTCCCTGACAGGACCAGCTGGGTAGTTATGAGGGAACAGCACTAATAGATTAAACAGAATAGTCAAGCATGTATAAGTGGCGTATCGAGTTGATTCTAAATGATAGCTGGGTGTCCTCCTCCAAAACAAAATGTCAAGCCAAAGTGGGTTCTTACCGAAGGTCATGTATCCCTGGCTATCAGAGTCCAACAGCCCAGGCAAATGGCGGATTTCCTGTGGTGGCTCCCTGAGAGAATAAATGACCTGGGGTGCGCTCTGGAACTCCTTCTTCTTTCTGGTCTCGACAAATGCATCAAAGAACACCTTTGCGTAGATCCGATCTGTTTCGTCCTTGAACTGGCTGGTGAAGATGACCGTGACGCGATCCTTTTGGTTCTGGATGTAGATGGCCTCACCCTCACGGTAACGGATCGCCATCAACTGCGAGCTCGAGGGGTCCCAGCTGTCGTCCTGCTCCGCCATAGCCTGCGCATCAAATGCACGCTCAAACGGGGCTGCCAACGCATTGCGCTTCAACAACGACACTTTACGGACAAGCTCCTCTATTATCACGGCGATCAAATTAGGTCATCCAAAGAGAAGGGTGAGTAATCAAGATGCTAAAGGCCTCGTCAAGTAGCAGTTTTTCTTTTTCAAGGAACATCGTGCGTTTCTCATACCAGGATCGGCTCCAAGGCTTTCAAGGTTGAACTGGAGCGAAAAGTCAAATCCATGCTCTGGTTCGACGATCCAGGCACTATACTCGCGTTTGAGGACGTCGTTAGCACCGTACTGCACCAGCTCTGACCAGCAGCTCCAGCGGATTGAAAGACGCAGTTGGGCATCATTGTCGTCCAAGGTGGCAAGGTGGTAGGAGACGCCGTCGAAATCGAAGAACGACACATCGACGGGCTTGGGCTTTTCATCACTGGGCGAGGAGAGGAAGAGAGAAGGTTAGTACTCCATCTAAATGCTGTGCCAGAGAGCGAAGGGGCACATACTCTCTGTGGGATGGGTGCAAGTGTGTCGTTTTGGCGTGCCGAGGCTCCTTACGGGTTGAAGCGCGTCTTGAGCGTGTCCTGGATGATGTGGTTGTGGTAGTCAAGGAGAATCATGGTGCTGATGCAGAGTTCCCGCGCGAGAAAGAGAGAAAGAGAAGGAACAAGAAGGAACAAGAAGGAACGAGGGGATGGATGAAGAGGATGGATGAAGAGAAAGCGGATGCGAGCACGGCCTGGCCTGAAAAGAGTTGGCTGAACACTGTCCAGCCCTGCAAGCGGCTCGACGACCCGACGTCACTTTCCTCATGCTGCACTGCATTTCCCACACCCACGTCGCATGTCTCCACACGCGAGTCTGCATCCGCCTCTTCGTCCCATGCACGCGCGCCCGCCTACAGCGAGCACACGACCTGTCTGTGTCTATGCAGGGCCACAGGCACCAACGGGCCAGCCCTGATCCCTGCACCGGCAACCGCCCAGGGGGCAGCGTGCTGCAGCAGTCACCGCCCAGCAGATCTATTCTGCCCGGCTGCTCGATCTGTCCAGTCTGCCTCCGCTCTCACTGCCTACTCTCTGCCGCCATGCTTGTCGCCCGCTCAGGATGCTCTCTCCGCAGGATCGGCCTCTTGGCTGCCACCCGCCCCACCCTGCTCCGCCCGTATGGACAGCTGCCTGTCGTCACCTCGGTCGCAGCAAGGGCCTGCAAGCACACCGCCTCGCCGCCGCACGCCAGTCCAGCCCAGCCCGCGCCTCCTTCACCGCACCACGAGGAGAGCCAGCTTGCCATCTATGAGGGGCCGTTTTCACAGACTGCAAAGAGGCTCAAGCTCTTCTCCGTCTCTTCCTTGGCGGCCACAGTCGCACTCTGCCCATTCATCTTTATTCTCGATGCCGGCATCTCGAATGGCATGCGTGGAGGTCTTGCCGTTGCAGGTAGGCGCCGTTGCAGGAAGCCAGATCCTCTCGCTGCATCAATAAAAACTGACTCGGGAGTGCTACTTCATTCTTTGTTATCTAGCTGTTGCCACAAGTGGATCCTCTACCGCACTGGTCCAATGGTGCCTGGGATCTTATGTCCGCAAGATCACCATCCCCCGTCCCTTGACGACCACCTCAGTACCTTTAGAGGCAGCCGCAGCTTCTTCCTCTGATCTGTCAGCTGTTACTGTCACGCGATCGACTCCAGTATCATTCGAAACGCTCTCGTTCTTGGGAGGCAAGCGGATCAGCACTGTCAAGGTCTCGGACCTGGAGCCGAGCTCCGCGCCATTCTCAACAATTCGCATCCGGGAAGGTCAAGCATCGGTAGTGCGAGATGGTCGAGGCAGGATTCTCTCCAGCGACAACAAATTGAAAAAGAGACTGTACCTCCACCCCGAGTTAATGGAAGACGAGCCCTTGAGAACGATCATGGCAGAGATCCAGCAGAATCAAAATCTCACCGGGGCTACATCAACTGCCAGGGCATCAGCCTCCTCTGCCTCAGGACGTGGCGTTTCTTCTATGGGAACACAACAAGCTGGCAAGGAAGGCGAAGGAGCCAGGGCACCGGTCACCGAGGGCATGTCGGATCGCATTGAGCAGCTGAAGCGCAAAGCCTCAGAGAACGCCAAGAAGGAATAAGCAATCCATAGAGGCGCTGTTTGACCGGATAGACAGAGAGCATAAACATAAACACCTGAAACTCTAACGTGGCGCGTGGATTACAACAGGACCATACCCAAAGGCAGTGGCGAAACTCCATTTTTTTTTTGGAGTGAAAATGAAATCGGCTCAGTGTACCTAAGATGCATGTTCTACTTAAGTCGTCAACATATTAATACTTCTGGAATAATGTTCATTACTCGGTATCTCGAGAAGTGCGCTTGTGCAAGTAGCACGACTTTGCGACCACCGCTGCTTGATATCGAAGCACGCATAAACGGGTTGAGTATATCCAGATTTCTTGATCAAATCCACAAGATGCACAAGAGGCACAAATGCACAGAGGAGCCTGAGAGCGTTTTCAAGAATAGAAATCCCGTAAGAATTTCGACTTTTTGGCGTCCATGGCCGTTTACTCAACCGTCACAATGAAAAAAAAATGTGGGCTGTCGGAGTGCATGGTCCAAGCCAGAACTGGGCAAGGCGCCTGGGAATGGAAGACGTTGCGGACAAAATCGAATATCAAGGACGCCGCCAACGGTTCAACTTTGGGTAAGGTCACAATTTTACAAATGTTGCTACGGCCGTCTTTTCGAAGGTGGATCTCACACCTAACAAGGATCGGGTACATGTACATGGAAAAATACACGCATATGTGCTGTGCATCGCCCTCTTACCAGTACGGCCTGCAAGATTGTGGCAAATTATGAGATCGTCTCATTTGGCGAGGGCGCAACCGCGCCCTCTCTCCAACCCATACCGCCATATTTGTTTAACGAGCAATACCGTTGTTTTGTAAAACCTGACCATCATTCCTCTGTGTCCATAGCCTCTTGCATATATACTGTGCGGCCATTGCTTAACGTTGTCAGTTTTTGCGTCTCTTTTCTCTCTTCTTGATTCCTTTGCCTGCATTCCCATTTATATTTTCCATCTTCTCCTCTCACTCTCCGTCCACCTTCGTCTTCTTCTCTCACGATTGCGCAGCGATCAACCTTTTCATTATCGTATCCCGAATGAAAGTACGGTCGTTCATCTCTCACCAATGGCCACGATCTACGATCATCATCATCTCCGGCCACTCTATGTGCATCGCGTTGGTCAGCCTTTGGAGCGCGCACAAGCAAAATCAGTTCTTGGAGGATGAGCAGCCATATATGTGTGAGTATCGTGCCTGGGCAATTTGGTACTCAGGAGCAAGGAGGGTGAATGTTTGCAAGCTGTACGTGGCGTCTCCTTCTATCCGAGACCAGAGAAGCACAGCAAAGAAGAAAGTCGCGCTAATCTATGTTTTTTTTATATCGACAACCTGTTACTTTACTCACTCGACAACGCCTTGTCTGCAAATCCCCATCCCCTTACACACACCCATATACCGCACAATGTGCCCTCAAGCAGCTCAGAAAAGCTATATATCTGCAAAAATGGAGGCCGACATCTTGGTTGCCAAGGCTTTGCTCTCCCTCGTCGACGATCTGTTTGTCTTGGTCATCATTTATACTCGGTCGTTTTATCTAGCACGATTTGCGCTTCGACTCTGGGTAGTCAAGTTCTTCTTCCGGATCAAGAACGTATACACAGCGGCGAGAATGGACTCGGTATTACCTGAAGGATCATCTTTTGGCTCTTACAACACAGCTGATACATTCAACACCAAGGAGTTGTCAGCAATGGTGTGCGTCGTTGCAGAATGGCTTGAGACCCTACTCCAAGGTGGTGCAATGTACACTTTTACGAGGCAGTCGAGAACACGGCGATGCAGTAAAGACAGCGCGGTATGTTGAATTGGATATTCAAACAGGACGCTCGAGTCGTTCGAGCCAAAAGAATAACAGGAAAAAGAGCCCAGGTGGCCATCATGGATGCCTTTTTTCATCGGAGCTACTGCCTTCGACTGAGTTGACTGAGGCTGTCATTCCTACGTACGAGAACAGACACTCGCCCGCAGAGCAAATTCTCGGCTGCACAATCGGTGGTTGGACATACATTTTCTCTCAACAGCCAACGGCGATTCCACTGTTACTTTGCGGATGAGCCCAAGCCCTGCTCACATTGGCGTCCAAAAACGGAAGGGGGCGTGCTGAGCTGGTAAGACACTTTTCCTGGCCTCTCTTTCTCCGTTGCATGCACAAAGATTTTTCGACTTTCAACTCAATTAACGCTGTTGTAATTCTTTCATCTACATCTCGATTGGGAACTTTCGCCAGCTCCTGTATGGATGGTATTTGCTCCTGCCCCGAATGGCTTCTTACATTACGTCCAGGAGTACTTCTGGTGCTTCTTTTTTTGCCCTAGCCCAGGGAAAACAGGCATCGCATTCTTTGAGCAGCTTGCCGGTCGGACAAGAAGCAATGCATGGCAAAGGAGCCCCGCGCCCTCATTCATGAGGATGAATACAACTTGTCCATAACATCACTCTTTCGCATGTGGCGGATACCACTTGTGGCAAAAGCATGATGCGGAAGAAAATAGCGCGTGCCCAATGGAGAATGTCAAACTCAAAGCGACACGGTTGTAGACGTGGAGGTATATACATCCCGTTCGCCCGTGTGATCAAATAAACAAGATGTAGACGTTATCCAGCTGCAGTCCTATGGACGTAGCTTCATCAGAAAAAGTTGTTACCGGCCACACCATGGCAAGCTTACTGGTGCTATGGTTAGATTTCCCATGTAGAACATGATTTATTGGCAAAAACCCTTGCATTTGGACAAGGAACTATGCGAAGCAGCAATGATCGATCAAGTTGTCCAAGTTTTTCTTCTGGCAATTATCGGTGTCCCATCACATGAGCACAGTCCTTAGTTCTTGTGGATGCAGATCAATAACCTTCCGTGGATGAACCTTGCAGTAGGCCCGGATTATAGGCTCAAATTCCAGTATGTCAATAGAGCAACCTCTCTTGTCCCATGAGGTCATGACAGTCTGAAATCATGGACCATGATGGCTGGGAAAAATCAAAATCATTTCTCTTTCACACATTGTACAAATCGTCGAGTCGATATCATTGGTTACTCTATACCGCTCAGGCAATTGCCATGCATAAGAATCTCGTACTTGCTGGCACCTTTTCACCACAGCGTATTTTTTCAGATACAGAAAGATCGTACGCGCATTGGCGCATAGGTTGGGACTGAAATAGCGAGCTCTTCAACATCTAATACAGCGTACCATGGATTGGGTGGCGCTAGACCAAGCAGCAAGATGTAAACCACAGCAGAGAGGCTCAAGATCTTGACAGTAGAATGTCATTCTTCGATCTGGATCATAGTGATGCGGAACGCTTCATCCAAGTGCCTTATACAGTATTGTCACTGTGGTCTGAACCACCTGGATATTAAAACACCTGGCTAAGAAATGGCACCATGAATGATCAAGCACAGACTCCTCCTGAGCAGGCGCTAGAATGAGTTCCACAAGAGGATAGAGGTGTTGCACAGTCTTTGACCCGTTCGTAATCCTCTAGGACATATTTATCCTTTCACAGCATCATTTGGACACGCGTTGGGTGCTCGGACTTGTACTGGATATCAACGCTCTCAATAACAAGGTCTGTCATGGTCTTGGATACGTCGAGGCTTTCTGACTCGCAATACGGCAAGTGAAGGGACGATGTTTTACGAAAAACGAAGATTTTTTCGTCAATTTCGTCCTGATGAAAAAGGGTACTCTACTGTGAGCGCGTCAATTTAAAGTTCTGCATGGTGCAGAGTTCTTTGTGGTGCACGTGTATGTACAGGGTCGAGGCATGAGATAGTGCTGCTGGCACCCGGGAGGTCATCCTTCGCATCATCTCGTACAATGTAACTCTGCCGGTCTACCTTATGGAACCCCTATGACGCTTGCTCTATAATGGGAATGCATTGAGTAATAAACTCGTGAGCGGCCGGAGCAGCTTTATTAATATGGACATCATGTCTGTGTTGTATCCGATCAAGTGTAACCATGCTTTCATTCTCCGTTTACGGACCTTCTTTGCAATGAGCACCCGAATCTCATTAGCATCATCTTTTTTCTTCCATCCCACTTCATCATGTCAAGTCCTCAAGTGCTCATCGTCGGGGCTGGCCTCGGCGGTCTGACCATGGCCATCCTTCTGGAACGTGCAAAAATCGACTACAAAATTCTGGAGCGCGGTGAAACAGTCCGTGCCCTCGGCAGTGCCACAGCCCTGGCCCCCAACGTCCTAGCTCTGTTTGAGCAATTGGGTCTGCTGGAAGGACTCAAGGCCATCTCCAAGGTCGTCATGGTCAGCAGGGTCTTTCGGGAGTCGGACATGACCGAGATCTCTGCGACGCCTCTCGAGAAATTCGAAAAAATGTAGGGCTTTCTGAACGATTGCCCGGTGCTTCGGGGATCCGATCCTAAACCGCTGATCCCTCGATCCCTCGATCCCTCGATCCCTCTTCTTTTTTTTATTCACAATAGCTGCGGCTATAACACTCTGATCATGTCGCGACCTGATCTCCATGCCTTTTTGCTCTCCCATGTTCCGTCTGAGAGGATACTCATGGGAAAGAAAGTTGTCTCGCTCGAGCAGGATGCGGATCGTGTTACCATTCAGTGTGGTGATAATTCCATCTACCATGGCGATATTGTGATAGGATCCGATGGCGCTTACAGTGCTGTCCGCCAAAGTTTGTACAGGCAGCTGTCCAAAGACGGTTCGTTACCTGCCGAGGATATGGAGCAACTCAAAGTGTGCCATATGAGTATTCTCGGCACAACGACCGCCCTTGATCCCAAGATGTACAAGAAAATTGACGATGTTGAGAGTCAATGTGATGCTGTCATTGGTGACAACAAACCCCACACGGTAACGATGTGCAGCACTCTTTCCCTTTGTCGGTCTCATGGTGCTTTTGATATTGATGTCGTTTTGCTAACACGTACATGTTTTTCCGCACGTTTACCTTGAAACAGTGGAGGTACTTTTCGATCCCAGGCGACCGCATGTGCTGGAGAGTAGATATGCAGGTCCAACATAACTCATTCGATTACTCCGGGAAGTCAATCAGCACAGTGGACTGGGGAACTGAGTTAAGCGACACGGTCTCTGAGAATTGGCGCTCATTTAAGGTCCCGCTCGGAGGCACCATCGGCGATCTGATCAACAGTACGCCTGATAATGCAGTGTCAAAGGTCGCGTTGGAGGAGAAGTTGTACAAGACTTGGCATCACGGGCGGGTTGTTCTAATTGGAGACGGTATGCCATAGGTCATTTGCTTAAGAACGAGCTGCATAACTAGGATGCTTTTCAGTTTGCTAACGTTGTTTTCCTTTCAATACTGGTTGCTGCAGCGGCGCACAAGGTATTACTTTCGAACCAGTTTTTCTCTCTTTGAAAGCGTCGAAATTGTAGATTTGGAGTGCCCTTTCTCATTGACATTATCCAACCGCTTAGATGCTGCCAAACTCGGGAAGAGGCGCGGTGAACGCAATGTTGGACGCCATAGTGCTTGCCAATTCTCTCTATGAGATGCCCGACGCCAAGCTCGAGTCTATCACCTCTGCTCTTGGAGAATATTACGAGGAGAGATACCATCACGCTGTTGCCGATCTTGTCAGTAGCCAGCACATGGCTAGACTTTTGGCCGGACAGGTAAATCCTCAAACAACATTTAAACAAACTGGTCATATAGCGTTGGCTCACACATCCATTCATTTTATTTATTTTGGCACTCTGTACTTTTAGACGTGGTTGGATAGGTTGGCACGAACGGTGATTTTCAATCTTTTGCCAGACTTTGTGCAAAGCAAGATCTATGGCAAGTCTCTCGGCTATCGACCGCAATTGGCTTTTCTGCCTCAGATTCCCTCGCGCGGTAGTGAGCCTGTCTTGCCACAAAAGCCATCTGCAAAGTATGAAAGGCAACAACAAGCAACTGCGCTGTAGATATTCTCTTGCAAATGGAAAAGGAGCAGCCGTTCGAAAGGCGGTTTTCGTGGTACAACACATCGTTGCGATATTCAACACAAAATCGGGACGACACAGCATCCTGCACTGCTTAGGCAGCTTTTATATTATTAGATGAGAAGCATATAAAAAACACAAAAAAAATGTAACCAAGTTGTTGATCAGGAAAGTTCCTGCGGAGAAGTGCGACCAAGCCCTTGGATCTCAAAACCTAACTTTCACACCCTGCTTTTTCTAGTGGGTGCCTACTGCAAAAGTATCTCGCTCGGCGTTGAGATGGTCGTGAATCGAGGTGACCTTTGCAAGGATTAGCTTAGCAGCGACGGGGGTTGGAAAGATTCGGAGAGCAAGGGCATGGACAAGCTCGTTGAATAACGTCACTGAAAAGGAAAACGGCATACTCTTTACTCGCTCGTAGATGTCATTTTGGCGTATTTCTTGGACTTTTTTTGAGCTTTCACAGGAAGAGTTCCTCGGTTCTCAACCATTGGCAGAAACGTGGCTTGAGGACGATAGCTTGCAGTATATTCGAGATTTTTCTCCTTGAACCACTTGGGCACGTAGTTGAGAAGAATATGTCGCGTTATGGCGTCGAAGCGGCTCTATTGTAGACGTCCGTATTCAATACACACACAATAAACAGTGAGCATTCAGTCAAGACCTCAATATCGGTTACAAAATGTTCTTCCCTCGATAGACCTACCTGTCCTGCCATGACCTTGCCCATCTGCTGGCTAGAAGCGAGCTCACTCGTCATGGTTGGGAAACGTTCATGGTAATACTCGTTAAAAGCTGATCCGATGTGTTTGAAACTTGAAGAGGGCATCTCGAATATGGAGTTGGCGAGAATAACCGCGTCCAACATGGCATTGAGCGCTCCTTTGAACAACGAGAACAGAAAAAAATCATCAGTCTAAAGTGGAGGGCAATCAAGGTCGTTCTTAATCCGCAAGTAGAGAAAGTATACCTCGACCAAAGTTTGGCAGCATCTTGTGGCAAGCGTCTCCGATGAGAACTGTCCTGGCGTGATGCCAGGTTGTAAAGACTTTCTCCTCCAGCATGACCTTGCTTGTCGACTCTTTGGGCGTGGCATCAATCAAGTCGCCCATGGTACCGCCCAAGGGCAATTTAAAATCTCTCCACTCGGCCGGAAACTGCTCGCAAGACTCTGGTCCATACTCTGAGTTGCGGAAAGAGTCGTTCTCGTTAAACACGGTCGACTCGAGTTGCACATCAATTCTCCAGCAGACGCGGTTGTCGGGAACCGTGAAGTATCGCCACTATGTTTTAGATGGTTTACAGGTCAACTCTCAGAAATCAAATTCGAAAGGGTGGTTCCGCTAGAATAGTCTTCTTCGGTGATTAAACTTACAGTTTCGGAGCGACCGGTTCCAATGATCATGTCGCAATGTGAAAAGGCATCGCTAAGCTTGGGAAATTTTTCCGCATCCAGAGGACGCGTCGTGCCGAGAAAGCTTGTGTGGCACACTTTGAGTTGCTCGCTGTCTGACCGAGGCAGCTTGCCGTCTTTTGCCAGCTGTTGGAACAGACTTTGGCGGACGGCACTATATGTGCCGTCTGCGCCGATGAGGATGTCGGCATCGTGGCTCATGCCATCTGAAGTCCTCAACATGACCCCATTCTCGTTCTGCAGTATGGAAAGAACTTTCTTGCCCATGCTGATCTTTTCTTTTGGGATGCGGGAAAGCAAAAGGGCGTGGAGGTCGATGCGCGACATGATCAAGGTATCGTAGCCGGTCCTACAGTAGCGGATGAGACGAAAGTGTTAAATCGTTCCGAATCAAACCATCGGGCTAGATCTTTGTCAGATGCGACTGACGAACGCTGAAATGTCTAGAACGAAGGTACTTACAAAGATTTGTTGTCTTTCAGCTTGACCTCCTTTATCACGTCCATATTCTCCTTGAAAATCGTTGTATGCTCAATAACCTTTGAGATCTTCTTCAGATCCTCAAGAAGGCCCAATTGCTCCATGAGTGGCATGATGTTAAAGCCCAGACCTGTGGCGGATCCTAGTGCTCGAACCGTTTGGCTGCGCTCAAAGATGCGGTATTCAATGCCTGCTCTTTCGAGAAGGATGGCCATCGTCAGACCGCCGAGTCCAGCTCCAACAATCATCACCGTGGGTTTATCGGCCATAGTGTCGGATGAAAGGGATTAATAGTATATTCTAGAAAGGTATTTTGGAAGGCGGATGGAGTGTGAGATTGCAAACGATTGAGAATGGCAAGATGATCAACTGCTCAAGATGAGAGGGCGAAATCAAACATGCGGGGTGAGGCATATTGGGCCAGGCACTTGCAACGGTCCACATCTACCCACGCCGGGAAATCGGACCTGTAATATGTTCAATGTTGCACAGACAACGGCAAAGCATTGGTCAAACGTCGTGCTAAACGAACTATGGGCAAGAGCATCAACAAGCAACGGACTACTAACGGTTGCACGACCTCCGAAGCCACGCTGTCGTTGCTCGCTGACGGCATTCATACTGCGCGCCATGAGTGCTCACACCATGTTTTTGCCTTGCGCGGGCAAGATTTCCGATCGGAGCTTCTGAATGAGGGTCAACATGGAGGATGGATCCACATTCTCCTCCGGAAGCCTCGATAACCCACCTGCCGTGCCGGAAAAGGCTGCATAACGCACCACAGGCTGCCACAATGCTGTTCCTGAGAATTCCCTATCCATGTTTTGTACTTTTGTTTGCTTCCCACCCATGTTTAGCCTGCGCCAATCCTTGTTCCCTTGGCTCTATGCGAGGCCCTGTGTAACAAGTGCCGAAAGCTCACATTCCGTCTTGCGCCTCAGGCTTAACTTTCGATCCCTGCTCTGGAGCGCAATCAGGCGTGCCCAACGATCAGCAGGCCTGAGGACGCAATGGCCGGAAGAAGGTGGTCAGGCGCAACCGGTTTTTCACTGCAACCCTAATCTCGCCATCGGCTCTCTCAGGCTCTATTTACTCTAGCGTGCAGTGCAATCCTATATGGCCGCCGCATGCTTCCACTGCCTCGATGACATCTGCATGAATTCTGGCATTGACTATCCGACGATCCAAACGGCAGGAGATGCGATGATGGCTGCCGATCGACTGTTCTTTGCTGTTGCCCTTTGTTATTGTGATGTTTCTGCAAGAACACTCGCAACCACCCATTGATTCATTTGCTCATTCATATTGATTCTTCATCTGCCATTCATCAACTTTTGAATCACGATCCTCCACCTCCTCTTCGACTTCTCACGTCTCATTTCTCGAATTCACCATTTCTTCACTCATCCCTTCACTTGCTCTCAACGAGCAAACCTCGTACCGTACTCTTTTTTTTTTCTGCCCTTCCTTTACCACCGCCGAATCATGCCCGACTCAACTCCCGTTACCAGCCCAACGGTTTTAATTGCTGGCGCCGGTATCGGAGGCTTGATCGTGGCCATTCTCCTTGAAAAGGCCGGGATAGAATACACGATTTTCGAGCGCCATGAGAAGGTTGCAACTCAAGGATCTGCAACAGCTTTGAGCTTCAATGTCATGCCCCTTATGGAGCAATTAGGTCTGCTTGAGGAACTCAAAGGCATTTCGAACATCCTAGATGGTACCACCATCTTCAAGGAGGACATGGAGGTCATACGCGAGATCCGACTCAGAAACAACAAAAGATTGTAAGTCCTTTGACGGAACTTGTGGAGACACCATGCATGGCCAGTGTCCGTGTGTGTGTGTGTGTGTGTGCGACATGGTATATGTTACACCACGTTGCTACAACAGATGCGACAAACGCCATATTTCCCGATTTGCATGTCCCAACTTTTGGAGACCAACAGTACTTGCCCTTGCCCGCGTAAGAATATCGAATGCTCACCCCCATGCTCTTTTAATTTTATGGGCCACATTCGATGCTCTCAATCGTTTCACTCGCCTTCACAGAACGGGATATGATTCATTGGTCACCTCTCGCCCAGATTTCCAAGCCCTGTTGCTCTCACGCGTGCCCGAGGAAAAGATCCACATGAGCAAGAACATCATCTCGCTGTCTCAGAACGAGGAGAGCGTTACGATCACTTGTGAAGATGGAAGTACATACACTGGTGACATCCTTGTGGGTGCTGATGGAGCCCAGAGTACCGTCCGCAAACTGCTTTATAAACAGTTGGAGATGCAAGGCATTCAGGCTAAAGTCGAGCAAGAGGTTCCGAAGGTGGAGTACATGAGTGTCATGGGAACCACGGGTCCGTTAAGCCCCAGCAACTACGAGGGGCTGGATGATAGCGTGTCGCATTGTGACACCATCATTGGCGAGGAGCGCGGAGTCACTGTAAGTCGACTACTTGGTTTTTTTCATTGCTCCCCCCCCCCCCCCCCCTTTGATTTGGTAGAGCGATTCAGGAACACTGACCAAGAGAGTGACGCGTCTGCCTTTGCCCAATCATAGTGGAGATATTTCACCATCCCTAATAATCGCATCTGCTGGAGAATTGATTATCAATCAAGCACCATGGACACAAAGTACTCCCAAGGATGGACCAATGCCGAGTACAACACCTTCGATGCCCAAACCCTTCCAGAGGAATGGAAGAAGAACAAGTTGGCCATCATGGGTGACTTGGGAAGCCTGATTGACGCGACGCCCAAGGAGAACATCTCCAAAGTAGTGCTGGAAGAAAATGTGTACGAGACATGGACACATGGCCGCACGGTCCTCATTGGAGATGGTGAGCAACATGGCAGCGCTTCGTATGTTTCGCATTATGATCATCTTACCCGCATTCATATTAACACTGGCTACACTTTTTATTCTGCCTCGTACAATAGCTGCCCACAGGGTAAATTGACACACTTATGACGTTTATGAAATCCTCGCTTCTTGACATTGCATGGTGTACCTAACGCCTTCTTGTATTTCTCTCTGTCTGTTAACAGTTGCTTCCAAACTTTGGTAAGCATCCACAAAATCCAATTCCATTGCCACAGCACTAAGGCCATGGTATTATGGAGGCGTATTGCTGACCGTTGCCCACCCTTTTATCTGATATTTAGCATTGAACGCTATACTTGATGCGGTTGTCTTGGCTAATTCCCTGTATGAGATGCCCACTTCTAACCACAAGAACATCACCAAAGCATTTGAGGAGTTTTACGCAGAGAGGTATCCGACGGCGAAGAGAGAGCTGACTCCTACTCAACAAATGACCTCCGTTCTAGCCGCAAAGGTAAAAGTTGAAACGTTCTTGGTCAAGGTTCTGCTGTTCCTGACATTGTCTGTTGAAAAAACACGTCGACTCATTCAATAATGCCGCGCCTTATTATTCCCATTGCGCAGACGTGGCTGGATTCTGCAGGAAGGTATTTGCTCCTCAAGACCTATCCAAAGTACTTTAAGGAAAAGAGTCAAGAGTACATCCAGTCGTACCGACCCCAAGCGCTGTTCCTACCCCGCATTGAGACGAAGGGAGAAGTTCCTTTGACACCTCAAAGACCCTCCAAGAAGTATGCAGCTCAACCCAAGGTTCAGTTGGCTGTTCAGCCCGCCACCGCCGTTTAGAGCTATCTAACATATTTAGATAATAACACTCCTTAACTCACTATAATGTAACTCCTCACTAATCGATTAGGCTGATTTATGTATTGATAGCTTGCTCTTCAATAGCGCCGCGCTGTATCAACAGCCCACGAACAACACTGCCCAATCCTTTCACGCCACCGATACGCGCCTTTGTAGCTACGAGATGGCCAAACCCCGTACCCCACTCTAATTGCACTTGAGCTTCCTCCTCCACCAACAACCTCCAAGCACGAATGGAACCGTCATTACAGCCAATGATAACCCGCGGCTCCTTCTCGCCGTGCTTCGGTTCTGCCTTCTCTCTCATCCATACAATACTGGAGATACTACCAAAAACCTCTCCAATAATCGCAAGCCGGCTACCAGAAGACGCACTCCAGATGATGGATGTGTTGTCGTCGCTTCCGGATGCAAGGAATTCTCCGCACGGCGAGTATGCAATGCATTGAACTCCTCCTCGATGGCTCTGAAGCATGATAGGATCCGATGCAGTCTTGATGAGATCCCAAAGGCGGATGGTCCTGTCCTCGCTGGCGGAGGCGATCTGATGACCGGTCGGCGAAAATGTCACACATGTCACTGCAGCAACATGACCCTTGAAGACTGCTTTTAACTCTTGCGTGGTGCTCCAAATACGCACAGTGCAGTCCTCACTGCCGGAAACTATCACTGATCCATCAATGGAGCATGCCACGCTCCGGACACATCGAGTATGGCCATGGAACGTGCGAATCTTCAAACCAGAGTCGACATCCCAAAGGCGAATCGTCCGATCGGCACTGCCCGAGACGAGTTGTCCAGAAGGAAGAAAAACCAGGCAGGTAATAATCGCTTGGTGGCCGTGGGTAATCTCACTTTGCTCGCTCCAATTAGTGCCCCAGTTGTTCCAAAGTCGGAGAGTGTGATCCCAACTAGATGAAGCCAAATATCGACCATTCGGAGAAAAAGCGATAGCAGCCACTACTTTGGTATGAACTTGGAGAGGAACTCCGATTGATTTTCCAGTAGAGGCATCGCATGTACGGACCGTCGCATCATATCCAGCTGTAGCGAGCTGTTGTCCGTCATGCGAGATGGCTATTGTGGATATTCCTCCCAGATGTCCATTCGAGCTAGCTCCTTCCAAGAAAGTTCCGCTTGCGAAGGCACCCGAGTGACTAGGAGATGCGTCCCATAAACGAATGGTTTTGTCGTTGCTGCATGCGGCGATTTGTTGAAGACCTTGAGGGGAAATAGCGAGACTGGTGATGGTTTTCGTGGCGCCTCTGAGAACGGAGACTTGGTCGTACGTCGATGCATCCCATACTCGCACGGTCTTGTCCCAGCTGGCAGAGACAATGTGGCTGGCGTCGGGCGACACGGCGACGATTGAAACGCGGTCGGTATGGTTACTGAGAATGGAGACCTGGTCGCCAGTTGATACGTCCCAAACACGGACTGTGGTGTCAAAGCTTCCAGAAACAATGTAGCGCCCGTCTGGTGCAAATGCGACTGTTGAAATAGTGTGTGAGTGGCCCGGAAAAATGCGTCTAGTACTGCCGTCACTGGTGTCCCAGAGTCGTACGCTCCTGTCGCCACTGCCCGAAATCAACATGGATCCACAAGGCGCGAATGCCAGGCATGTGACTACCTCGCCGTGTCCTTGAAAGAGATTGACTTGCTTCAACGTATTGGAGTCCCACAGTCTGATCAGCTTGTCGGCCCCGCTAGTAGCCAATTGATGACCGTCCGGAGAAACTACTATGCCTGTGACAATGCCTCCATGACCGCCACGAACCCGCACAGGATCTCCAGTATTCAGGTCCCAGACCTTCCAAGTGCTGTCCCTACTTGATGAGAAAAGCTGCTGTCCCGTTGGAGAAAAGGCAATGGCCGTTATCGCCTTGAGATGTCCAGGAAGGGTGAGCGTGATTTCCCATGTCGCGGTGTCGTGAAAGATTATGCCGCCTTTAGAAAATCCAAGAACAAGAGATCTACAATCCATCGAGTAAGCACAGGCTGTTGGCTCCGTGTCGACCTCAAGGAACGGCCACTCTCCAAACTGTGCTCCTAACATTGTTGCATGACTGAAATCCGCTTGCCTGAGCCAGCTCCTGGAAAAATTGACATTTGTCAGGTCAGCTCCTTGAAGCTGTACCGAGTCAAGCTCTCCTTCCGACAGATCCGCCCCTGGAATCCGAGCACCTCGCATATCAATACTGTTCAGGCGTACACCAGCCTTGAACAAAATAGTCACCGCGTTGGCTGCTGCCTGACTTGCCTCAGAATCAGATTTGGAGAGGTCAATGAGCTGATGGAGCGCTTGTTTGAATTCGAAATCGCGCTGGACGTGCTCGGCTAGGAATTGGACGATTGATGTTTCCATGACAAGATTTCTGTGACTTAAAGGATGATCGGCTAAAATGTAAGAAAGTCCAGATACCATGCTCTTCTCCATGGACTCGTACACATGCCGGGAGTAAAAATACTCTAGTAACGAGCGATGGACGAACTTGTGCTGCATACCTGCTCGCGAAATTGGACTAGACTCTCGAAGAAGGACGGTGTCAGGCTCCGGTCCAAAGAACCTGCGCTTCCAGGTCTCTCTGTCGCCTCTCGGCGAATACCGGACAATAGGATTCCCGCCCTGCTCCCTGAATATAGCCGCCGCGAGGTCTTTTGAGAACGCAATGGCGTTCATTGTGAAGCCATCTTCAAGCAGCTCGATCCTTGCGACCTCTGCCTCTCTTGAGAGCGTCATGTTCTCGAGGCGACGTCTGTTGGTATCCAGCCATTGATCAATGAACGAATGGTAAAGTGTCAGACGGGTGACCTTGACATTGGCGAAATCCTCAGCACTCTTGACCACATGTGGTAACGCCCTGAGCGATAGGGAGAGAAGAAAAGGATTCCTGACAAGCTCCATCAAATTGGGGACCGACTGCAGCTTTCCTATGTAGTCCTCTGTGCTCCAGACGCGGCCTCCGCCCATCAGGATGTGTACCTCTGGATCTCGCACAAACTGATCGACGTAGTCCTTAATCTGACCACTGGAGAACGGTACAATGACAGCCTCAGTGTACAAACTCGCCGCGTTACCGCTGTACCGATCGGTCTGCGGCTGAAACCGGGTACGATAGTCTTGACCGAGGTGGGTGCTCCTGCAGCTGATAATCAACTTGGTGTGGGGCTGGCCTTCCTGATTGAGTCTGTTGGTCATATGTAGGTTAATCCTCAATTGAGCTTCGTCGAAACCATCGCAAATGAGGACCAACTCTCGATGCTCCTTCAGCTCCTTGACCTTAGCCTCTGAAAAATTGTGATTTCGTAGCTGCTTTTCAATCATATTCTCATCAGGTTCTTTGATGGCCGGCAGGTTGATGAATAGCGGTATTGAGCCGCCGACTGTGTATTTCTTCCATAACTCGCTTTCAAGTTGCCTATTGAATGTTGATTTTCCAGCTCCAGAATCTCCTAGTATTAAAAACACCTGCTGGTGGCTGTCCAGGAACTCCTTGGTGAGATCCATCAGCGGCTTTGCTTCTTTGTCTGACGCTTGAAGGTTAGCCTTGGCCAGAGGAGGGATGTAAACATTTTGGTTATACTCCTGGAGTCGCTTGATCCTTAGTAGCTGTAGGTCTCTTTCGACATACGGTATTTCCTGAACTTGATGAAGGAGTGGCCAGACCTGAGGAGGCGCAAATCGAGACAGCAAGGGGTAGGGCTTATCGAACAAGACTGCATCAGCATTGTCGATGTACTGCTTTCTGAAGGCAGGAGAGACCTCAGGTCCTTCATCTGCACGTTCAGAGACCACATGAAGGATTGTCAGCATCCAGCTCTTGACACTGGCATCTCGACCCCAGTAGGGATCGTTGGAGTACAGTTCGACTAAGAAATCGACAGCCTGCTGGCGGGTGGTACTCTCCCATATGGGATCCACGGCGATCTCTCCAAGCAGCTGACAGATCCCCCATTGGAATTCATGGCTGTTTCGACAAGCTGCCTCCAGCACAACGACCTTAAAGTCAGCCAGTCGACCGTCTCGAACCAGAGTGCTGGCCCCGATGATGGCCGGATACCATGCTCTCTTCCTGCCAGAACTGATACCCTGTCTAATGGATGCGAGCACATCCTGTCCGCTCTCAATCAACGACCGTGCGCCTTCGATTCCTGATTTGGCAATGCCAATGGTTTCGACAACTGTCTTTTGGATCTCTCCCAGGCTCCCAAGAAACTCATTCAAGTCCAGATTCACAACTCCTGATATGTTGACAAGACCCTCAGCAACAACTCCTGAGTGTCGCATCATCGCCTGGTGGGCAGTTTCGTCGTCTGGGATGTATTGCAGCGCCTGTGATGCATACAACGCCTGGTACACTAGAAATGGATCCGGGCTCTCTTGCAGGCTACGCAAGACTGCAGCAAGTAGCTCATGCTGCTCCACGCGGTCCACATCTTTGACCCCGTGCTGAGCCATGACGTCTAGGATGCGCGATAATGCCAGGATGAGGTGGTATGGATGTTCGGACGACTGCATGTGCGTGTCCTGCAGGTGTTTTCTGACAATACTCATGATCTTGACTAGATCACTTTTAAAAAGATATCCTTCGGCGGCACATTGTATAAGCAGGACGAGGCCATGGAGCAGATCGACATCCATGATCACGCACTGGTCACACTTGTTGATGAAATATGAGAGCAAGTTGTGGTGCTGTTCGCCATCAAGGACAGGTCCGAGGAGAACAACCTCGGCGATGGCGGATGAGTCCTTGACGACGTCTTTGGAAAACTCCTCGATCATACGCGTCAACAACCAGCGGATTTGAGTCTGCTCGTCGGGGTTCTCACGGATGTGCTTGACCCAGTCGCTTTGTGCACCGTCTGTGGGTATATCCTTGGAGGTGGCGTCCATTGACTGAACCGAACCACTCTCGAGACTCAATTCGCTGTGCTGGAACAGAGCCGAATTAAGAACGCTGATACACGAAACAAGCTGGGGCGTAGTATCGATGCGTCTGCCAGGTTCTGGGAGGTCAATTTTGTTAGATGGTCTTGTCACATTCCTGAGAAAAATGTTGGAGCAGAATTCTGCTGAGTTGGCTGTCGATTCTGTCTCAGTTGCAACAGGGGCGACTGTGATGTCGTGGAGCCCGTAGGTGGCATTTCCAGCCTCGGTGGTCGCAGTTGGAGTATCGTGGGTGTTTGGCTCGGGTGTTCCTGCAATCGCCTTTTCCTTTGGCTGATTTCGCCGAAAAAAGTTCCGAATTTTGCTTCGCCTTGTTCCTCCTTGGGATGAGATGAATTTATTGTCGCCGTCAGAACTCGAGTTGGATTGCTGCGACGATACTGCTGCAGCTCCATTAATGATAGATCGACCATGAATGGCCAATGATGGTGCCAAGGCTTTTTTGGTAGATCCCCCAATGCCGGGTAGTGAACGTTTGGTTGAGTTGCTCATATATTTGTCCTGGTGCTGTGTAAATATAATGACAGATAAAACACGCGATCAGTGCTTGCTCTGAGATTGAAGTAAAAAGAGAAGGTGAGCATTCTTCTTACCTCTCGCAGTATGAAGGTCGGCACACAGGCAATATGGAGATACAAAGAATAGAAGGATGGCAGAGGGCACCAAATGATATCATCGCTTGAGGGATGGATGAGAGAGTGATTGATTAATCGGCCGTTGGTCAAGCGCCAATGATGGCTGGGAAAAAATTCATTGAGTGTGCTCGAGTGCTTTACCCCGTGTTCTAATGGCTCATGAAAAGGCTGTTTGCCGCTCAGTAGCCGACTTGTTAAGAGCGGAAGAATATAACGAGTAAAGTCCAATGAAAGGGAGCCTACACTCGATGGATGCTTAACGATATAGGGACGGAACGTTGATGTTTCGATAGAAAGAGAAATAGCGTGGTGAGAAAGGAGAAAAACAAAGGACGAAAGAGAGAAAAACGAAAGAGACTGGGAATATCATGCCCTCGCCCTCGATCAATCTTGTGCGACTCCACGAATGGTCTGATTGGTTGACATGCGAGGGGATTCTCAGGGGTAACAATCCTCGCGATTTAAAATAAGTTCAGGAACCAAAATCTCGGCAATCGAGTCCTTGTTGGCGACCTCAAAAACTCGTTCACCATCGCTGTAGCCAAAGAGCGCATTCAGTCTTGCTCCGCTGGATCTATCTGTATCGCCGACAGACAATTCAGTTCAACCCCACTGAAGGTCTGCCGAGCCATTTGGTTAGCCACTTCATGCTTCGTATCAATCAAGCCCAGTGTTCAACTATGCCCTCCTGTATGTGAAGATGTTTCCTGTTTGTCTTAGACTAGAGCGAGAGATGTGGTGCAAGTTGAGGGTTTCGCCACCCAGCCGCCAATGATACCATGGACTGCTTT
Organism: Mortierella alpina; assembly: GCA_029449245.1. Lineage (NCBI taxonomy): Eukaryota > Fungi > Mortierellomycota > Mortierellomycetes > Mortierellales > Mortierellaceae > Mortierella > Mortierella alpina. The sequence goes on along the minus strand of JANATF010000010.1, from coordinate 1,589,456 downwards.
CCTGTCAAACGGGAGATGGGAGAAGGCAGTTCATGTGCTCGCGCTCCTCTCGCCATTCAACGCCCCACAGCCGAATCGCCATTGTCCATTGCCCGTAATCTCGCGTTACTCATCTGCGAACCGCTCACTCTTACGTTCAACTAGCTAAGAAAGATTTGCTAAGCGGCGTCTAAACCATATCTTCTTCCGCGTTGCTAGCGTAGTCAGTCTTAAGCACCGTTTGCCGACAAGCTACCGTTGCGCGCCGACTCTTTCTTTTCGGTACGTAAAATGCTTGCAGACAGGTACTTCAAACTACAAGTCATCCAACAAGCAGCTGAACGGACAGTCACTGCCTTTCATTCGCATAGCCCTGGTAGCCCTTTGGCCCTACCGTTCACTCAGTCTCAACTGACTCAACACCCGCAACTCAAGGTACAGCCAACATTCAAAGTCGAACATAATAACAAACATATTGATGGTGGTAAACTCCTCACCACGTAATTTGTCCGCTGTAGAGCTATCTATGCTGGAGTCACCTTCTAGCAGTTCATCACCGCAGTCTTCACGGTCAGTGCCCTCCGATGCTCGCCATCCGGAAGATGTTGTTGATGGCAGTCAACCAGGCACAGCTACCCAAATTAGACCTTCAAGCTACTTGAGTCCAAACAGCCATCGACGAACAAAGAGCGTAGATGGTGGTCGGCATGGGAACGACTACGCTAGCGATGCTAGCTCCATCTCATCTCACCGTTCCTTGAGGTCCACGATGGGCCACTTGAGAAAGAGAGTGTCTCGCCTTTTCAAGGGTAGCTCTGAGGATCAGGATGTCGAAACTCTAACAATCACATCCACATCCGCATCCTCTCCCCCGCCAAGTGATAAGATCACTATGCCAGCATCCACCATAGTTGCGGGGTCAAAGCCTGCGTTGATATCGGAGGCTGTTGCTTGTCACCGTACCCAAAGAATCACTACCGCCATCCCAGAGGTCAATATTACTGGGGTGACCTTCGACGTGGCCACTCCACTTACATCCGTATCCACTCCTGCGCCAAATCCAATGACCGCCATGACAACATCCGACATGGCTGCTATGGCGACACCTTCACTGAAAGCGGAACATGTGGCGAGTGCTCCAGTACATCGAATCGACACTGCCATACCAGAGGCTACTGTCAAACGTGTACCCTTGGAAATGCACTGCTCGTCCATGTCTAGTACGTCGGTCAGTGACGCCATCACTGGTGCCGCAGCCCCTGCTAGAATATGCCGGGCGTCTTCACCACGCCCCTCTTCCGAAGGTTCACCTCACAGTGAAGTCTTTCCCAAGAATATATACGTGCCTTCACCAAACATCAACCTTCCCAAGAGCCGTTTACGTATCGAGTCAACTCCTCAGCTCGCCTTTTGCATTGGACTTTTGCGTGCAGCTCATCTATCACCAGCTGCAAGTGCAGGCAACAGCGATGTCACAATCAACTCACAGGACAAGGCAGTCGACACCCTAAATCGTCAGTGGATCGGAGCAACGATGCAGTCACCAGTTGAGCACCAATTTATCCTCAAGCTTGCTCCCAAACTTGTTGCAGCGTTTGTAAAGGATACGAACAAGAACTCGATGGCGATCGCGGAAATCATGCTCCTCGCAAAGGCTCTGGACAGGGAGCACTATCGAATACTACTGAACTGCTTTGTCGCCGACTTTGACCGATCTTGCATTTTGGGCACAGAGCTACTTCAAGGACTGGTCCGCCTCGTTCAGTCCGCATCCCCCGGGTTCCTGGACCCCGACGACTTGGTCAAGATTCTTGCTACACTCAGCAACAGTCTGCAAGGTACTCACCAACAGTCCTCACTGCATCCCTACCATCTCACTCTGGCCGTCTCGCGGGTTCTAGATCTCATGGCAGATCACAAGGTGAAGGAGTTGAACCGAGTGACCCTGCATGAGTCACTATCTGCAGTCTTATTAGAATTGAGAGGCAGTACGGATCCTTATCTCATGTATCAAGCTTGCTACGCTTTCCAGGCGCTGCAACGTGTGCCCGATGATGAGACAGCCTTGCAGTCTTTCCTGCGACACTCGACAGGGTTGGTAGATGGTCTCATCAAAGTATCCGGTCTTGTTCAGCTGAACTTTTCAGGACTCATGGAAGGTCTCAAGGAGGTCCAGGGGGTGATGGAGAAGACGGTAGGCACGATCAAGGCGGCGTTTGAAGGAATGATGTTGCTGGTCGAGAGTGGGAAAGGAATTATTGACAGCGCCAAGGAGGGTTTTGGATCTGGTTACAAGCGTCAGTGGTACTTGGCCGTTCGAGGGGCAACAAGGCTTGTTCAGGAAGGTCGTTTGGCGGACCTGAGATCTCTCATTACTAATGCACCCTGTCGCCAAGACCCCCTATTCCAAATGGGAATTTGCCAACTACTTGGAGAGATAGCCGACGACGTTGCCTGGGACGATCTCACTCGCATGCAAGCCATTGACTTTCTTGGCAAGCTGTATCGGAGCGACCGAGACTGGGGTCAGGACAAGTGCGTCAAGCAGTGGATGTGGACGATTATTTGTCGAGTTTCCCAGGTGCAGGATCAAGTTGTGAAGGATCACGCCTTGAACTTGGTGCATGAGATGTCGGAAGACGGATACTCCGAGATTTCGAGCGAATCACCTTTGCGATCCCGGCTTCCTCTACCCGACTTTTACCCCCTTTTAAACCGAGCTCAAGAGATACCAGATATCGAGATGGACGTGTACAGAATGGTGAGCGGTCAGCAGGAGTACCATTGGGGCCAAGAGCTATCAGTCACTGTTCCTGTCTACATTCCGCCTCAGGCCAAGGCGACTCTCCAAGAACCGGACACCATACATTCCCCATTGATGGATGAGGTTGAGAGTTTTTTGCAGAGTGAGCGACTAGTGTTTCTTCTACTGGGAGACGCAGGAGCTGGCAAGACGACATTCAACCACAAGCTAGCATTCGATCTTTGCGAGAGGTACACGATCGGAGGACCCATTCCACTCTTTGTCAGTCTTCCCTTGTGCAAACGACCGGACGACGACATGATTGCGGAGGAACTCAGGTCATACAGATTCTCAGATGCACAGATCAAGGAGCTGGAACAACAACAGCGCCAGTTTGTTTTAATCTGCGACGGATACGACGAGCGGCAACTCAACACCAATCTCCACAACACAAATCGTCTCAACCAACCAGGACGATGGAATGCCAAGCTCATTGTAAGCTGTCGTAGCCAATACCTCAAAAATGGATATCGACATGACTTCCTGCCAACACCCACCAGACGTTCCCATCGTGTCGCTGCCTCGGATCTCTTTCAAGAAGCTGTCATTGTGCCTTTTACAGATGATCAGATTGAGGACTATGTCAAGCAGTTTGTGGAGCTTCCAGACGAAAAACTCTTATTCAATGACCGACCGCAGTGGGACGTCGACGACTACATGAAGAGGCTTCAAAAGATACCAAATTTGATGGACATGGTCGGAAACCCTTTTCTATTGTCAGTTGCATTGCAGGTTCTACATCGAATCATCGGCACCAATCAGGATCTGCGCACCGTTCGCGTTACTAGCGTCCAACTGTACGATATTTTTGTCAAGGAATGGGTAGAGCGAGGCGAAAAACGTCTTCAGGCTCGCAAGGGTGTACTCTCACCCGATGAACTGCAGACGTTGGAAAGGTTTTACATGGACCGCACCAGTTTCGTCCAACATGCCATCAACTTTATGAAAACGTTGTCGACATCGGTCTTTGACAACCAAGCAGAGGAGTGCTCGACAATCGAATACTCGCAAGTTACCGACGGCGGATCCTGGAAAGCCCAACATTTTCAAAGTAGCGCGGAGAACAGGCTGTTTTTGGAAACCAGTCTTCTCGTCGGCACTGGGATTGAGAAACGCTTTCTGCATCGATCTTTACTCGAGTACTTTTACTCCCTCGTCTTTTTTGATCCAAGCGAAGGTGTCAACCCGGAGAGCAGCAGTGGCACCTCGAGTTACGAGGCATTCCAGGATTCACTTAGGACGCTTGCTTTGTCGAAAAGGTCTATTGTAGAGGAACCCCTGGTCGTACAGTTTCTTGCTGAACGTGCACGAACGGAACCACAGTTACAGCAGCTGCTTGTCGACCTCATGGATACCATCGTGACAAACGACGAGCCATTTCAAGGAGCCTTAAACGCACGAGCCATCCTGATTGCGGCCGACATTCCGTACCGCGGCGTAGACCTGCGCACTATCTCAGACCAGTACGACTAGTGTCTATTCAACACTGGCTTCTGTTAAACCAGCAATGTATCGTCAAAACAACACAAATGAGTACATCTCCCCCGTGTTCAAAAATAAAAAGACGCACAAATTGCATATGTCTTTTCTTTCATGTTATGACCATAAGTCGATTTAAAAACAGTGCCATGCAACATTGCAGCTATGTAGCGGGTGCCTGACATAGCCGAAGTAGCTCCTTGAGGGCTGTAGCACTACTCATATGCGGGTCCGATTTTAAATCGCTCCTTATACTCGGATGAGACATGTGCAGGTCAATTGCCCTACATTGGCGTAGTGCAGAGTTATGAGCACAACAGAATGATGGAATTCACATAATTTTGAGGCTCTGATTTTATATCCGACGAGACTTGGTATGATACCCATTTAAAGATTTTTGCTCGTGGAGGCCATCGCCATCCATTCATTCACGATTCCAATGTTCATTGCGCTCATTTCAACCTCAGCTTCTCTAAGCTTTTCTCCCGCCCATCTCTCAGCACCCCCATCTCGCAAAGACCTCAATGGCTTCCGCTAGCGCGAATGAATCTTCTACTGCAGCATTTTCCATTGATACTCAATCTGTCCCTGAGGCTCAGTCTGTCCTTGAGGCTCAAGCAAACAGTGCGACGGACGCGCTTAGTGCAGCGGCTCAGGCGACTCTCGACCGTCGCTTCAGCAAAAAGACAACAGCCAATTACCAAGGCCATGTTCAACGAGCACTGAGCTATGCTGCCGAGCTCGACGATCCTGAATGGAAATCGGCATTCACCACGCTTTCGTCCATCACGCCTACGGTCTTGCTCGCCTTTATCGCTTCCAAGTGTGGACAAAGTGGCTACTCGTTCAAGACTGCAGAGGGCATTCGCAGTGCTATGAAACGGTACTTCCAGGAAAAGCTCGGGTGTCAAGGTGATACCTGGCACTGCGATAATGGCAAGTGCACTGGCAACCCTGTTTTCGAACCCACTTTCAGCGACTATTTCAAATCTCTCAGAAACCGCGATGGACGAACGGGGGTCAGCAAGCAAAGTCTTGCAGTATCGTATGCTGATATGACGAAGCTTATGGTTTACCTTCAGGACGACGCCACTATCGAGAAGGAAAGTGAAGGGCTATGTTTATTGTTCCAAGCATTTGCGGCCACCGGCTTTGTTATATGGACACGGTAAGAAACACATCGATTTCATAACAAGTTTCTAGGACGCTCTTTCGGTTTGCAAGGACTGATGCTCATATGGAAATCATGTCGCCATCTAGGAATGAAGAGTTAATCAACCTACAAGGAAAGAACCTTGAGCGCAACTTGGTCACAGATAGCGGGTCGCCTTACTTCACAATCACTTTAACTTGGCGTAAGACCAATCAAGCTGATGCGTCAAAAGGTATGCGGAAATCTCTCGCTGATAGTGGTTGTCCTGCAATTGCAATCCGCTTATTTCTGACATGCTGTACCTTCTGCCCATTGCGTCCGGCCAGCCAACAGTTACGAAATTCATCCGCGCCCTGACGAACCCCACATTTGCTGCTATACTAAAATCCTGGCTTGGCTTGCGTGGTTGGAACGAAATGGGCGACCTCTGCATCCTGATGACTACGTGTTCCCAGCATTGGACGGGAAAGGACGTGTCAAGATCAAGGAGCAACTGTCAGCGACACGCGTACAGACGTTACTGGATCAATTTACGAAAGACGCCGAATTACTAAATGGACGCAATGGTCGGTTCACAACACATTGCTTTCGTCGTGGCGGAGCCCAGTATCGATTCATGTTTGCCAAAGAAAAGTGGTCTTTGAAAGCCCTGAAGTGGTGGGGTGGATGGTCGGAAGGCGAAAGGGTGGGCACGATCATGCGGTATCTACTGGATGAGTTCAACCGATACGAGATGGGCTTCAGTGACATGCTTTCCCCACTACGACAAGACAGCCGGCATGCCGTCTTTATGGGAGATACAGACACGCCGGGAACCAATGCAGTGACCCAGCAAGCACTAGCGATTGCAATGGAAGCACATAAGGCAACAGTTGTTAAGGAGATTGAGCACAGGTTCTCCACTCAAACCTTAGAGCTGGAACACAAGATTTCTGTCCAGATCGAAGAGCTGGAGCACCGGCTCTGCAGCAACATCCAAGCCTTGGTTGAACAGCTTCGGACGACTCTCATCAGAGACCGTGTCGCCGTCACTCAATCACCGCAGCCACTTGGGCAACACTCTAATCCCACGCAGCAAGCACCAATACAGGCGAACCAGGCACTTTTCACAGAGCCCGTACAACTGCCACTACAGCAGAGTGTTGCATTCCCAGTTGCTCCGCGCATGCCTAAGATCTCTAGCTGGCAGGAAGCTGTCAGGCAATGGGAGAGTGGAGACCCAGACAAAGGATTAGTTATCCCCCTTCACGCCTGGACTGCGAACATGCGCAAGACGGACCCAGGCAGGTACTCACAGAGGAAGCTGATTGCGGCCGAATTCAGGTACCTTGGTAGAAATGCGAGTAATATGAGGGATGTACACGGCGAGGCTGAGAACAGGATTAGGACCCTGATAGTGTCTATTCGTATCAAAAATGACGAAAGGCTTGAAAGGGCACGGGCTCGGGCACGGGCTCGTCTAGCACAGGGAGGCAGGCACCAACCGCTAACGCAGGAGGAGGAAGCAGACCAGCAGCTTTTGCAGGAAGAGGAGGAGGACCGGCAACAGAGGCAGGAAGAGGAAGAGGGTGGTGATGACGATCAAGAAGAGAGAGGGGGTGAAGTCGAGGATGAGGAAGAGGAGGAAGAGACGCTGATCAGAAAGAGGCACGTACGGGTGCTGCAACAAGTATGTCAACCTGATCAAGTAAATCAAGGACGTCAGTTGGAGGAGGTGCAACAGCAGCAATTGCCAGACCAGCAGCAGAAGGAAGTGCAGGAGCTGGAACAGGCAACACCACCACCACCACAACAACAACAACAAGCGCTTGAGCACTCATACCAGCAGAAAGCAGAGGTATCACCACGCAAACGTAAAGAGGGAATGACTAGAAGGATCTCAAGGAATGCACACGCACAAGGCGTTGGGGCCGGGGGGATTGGGACTGAAGGTACAGCAAAGCGTATGCGGACGAGAGCTTCAGCCTCACTGGAGGAGGGGAGGGAGGTGGGGGTGGGAAAGCGTATATGTAGATAGGGTGGTGGATTGATAGAGGCTATGATGTTTGTGATTACAAAAAATTTGAACAGTGAATCGCTTCTTGTGATCATCACAAAATATGGCCTACATCCTACAGTATGAACTGTTTCCTGACAAGGGCATGAGCGCCTCATTATCGCGCGCTGTGCATGACATTGTGACACAACGCAAAAAGGGTCCATGAATGCAAATCCGTTTTTCCATTCTTAATGAAATCACTCCATGTGCTCATTCTCATTCACAATCACCCGAACCCCACTGCGATGAAACTTCTCGGGCAGTTGTTGCAGTCGAAGCAAAACTGATCTGTGGCTCTTGATGGAACAAAGGGTGGCAACAGTCAGAAAGGGGCGAACTGTTCTCCTTTCTTTCACCTTTCATTCTTTCATCTTTTTGTTCCTTCCACTATTCCTCTCACTCTCACACACTGCCCTTGTTCTCCCACCATTTCTCCTCTGAACCAAACACGCGCGATGTTACAAGCCATGACGGATGTCTCAAGAGATAGAAACAAGGCAAGAGGACAAACATGAAGAAAACGGAACCGCTGCTTCTTTTCTTGGGTATCTTGCAAGTGGTGCACTGACAGAGTCCGCTGCTCGTACAGAACACAAGCCTTGCATTGTTCACCGCCGCAGGTCTGGGTGTGCTCCTCTCGACCCCATTCTTCCTACACTCCATCTACAACGCAGTTGCCACCGGCAAGACAGTTTGTGGGGGTAAGCGACGGATGCACCTGTTGACTTGATTCAGCTATTCCTGCTGCCTCTATCTGACCCTGTTAACCCAAAAAAGATGCAACTCGCTTTTCTGGCTCGGCTCAGTCTTAGTCGCTACACACGCAACAGCTATCAACGATATCAGCTTTCTATGCATGGTCCTCATCCAGTGCGGCATGCTCCTCCAGTCTTTGAGGAGACCCAACACTTGGATTAAGAGACCATGGCTGCCTGCTTTACTCTGGTGTTTAAGTGCTGGTCTACATTTGACGCAAACCGCCCGTCAACCCATGCTATCATCATCATCCGCATGCCCCATGCCTTGGTCTAGGACGATGCGACTAGGCTACGAGTGCTTCTGGGCTGGACTCGGCATGGCTGCGACTTATGTGCACGCGCGAGGATGGTGGGAGCAACGGTCTGTGCAACGAACAGAGAGGCGCCTCCGTCTTATGGTTGGACAGGCACAAGAGCTGAAAGAGATGGCAAGGGCGATTACTCTTTTGGGCGAAGTGCCCGACGTGAGCATGCAGGCCTTGAATGAGCGGCGGCAGGATGTTCAGCGGGTTGCCCAGCAGGGGGATGGGCAGTTTCCGAAGCTGACTGAGGCTGCGAACCAGGTGTACAACGAGCTGACAGAGATCATGACGCTGATCTTGATGTCGCAAGAAAGAAAGAGCAAGACAGAGCAATAGGGTGGGCACCACTTTTGCAGCCGTTGATCAGACTACGGTTGGCTTGCTTCGCAAACTGGGAAAAGACTCGTCTGAGGAAGGCCCTGGAGAACACATGCTTGCTTGTGTGCTACAGATTCGTTTTCAATGTCCGTTCATCGACTTTGCTCCAGCACAAATAGGCGCGGAAATCGAGCGTAGAAACTTGACCAAGGATGTCCAAGTCAGCACAGGAGTCGCGTGCTTTATTGCGCCACAGTGGAGCTGACAGAGGCGGCAGAGGCGACAGGGACAACGCAAGCTAGACGACCGGTCGTTGTGCATTTCGGTGCTTTTCTTGCAACAGCCGCAACTTCGACCGAATAGCAATTTATGGGCTGTTCAGCGCCAAGGCAGGCACAGGCACACCAAAGCAAATGTACACACCAAACTTTAAATGAGATTGAGCTTCAAGCCCTGAGGCACATGGACCGTCTACTTTTTGGGATGGATCAGACACACGCCGCATCAGAGACAAAGGGCCGCTTGTTCTTGTTCCTGTTCTTGTTTTTGTTCTTCTCGCCTTATTTCCTTTCTCTTCGTCGATACTTGCACCCACCCATTCCCTCAGTCTTCACTTAGGCCTTCTGACTCACACGACCAGTCCTTGTCCACTTGACATGACCCCTGGAGAAAAGCTACTTGATCTGCTCAACATTCACACTTCAACACCCTCTTTTTATTATATTCGGTGCTCCATTGCCCGTTTCAGTTAGGATGCCAGGCGTTGCACTACTCTCGTCAGCACTCCGAAAAGGGCAGACTCTTCGCATCCTTGCCACTGTCTCGATCTTTTTCTTTCTTGCGTCCCTTTCACAGTACCAAGGCCCATTCGAGGTCTCCTTCGACGAGGATGGCCAGGTACAGTCGGTTCCGTCCGAGGCAGGCGAGAACGACATCTACTATACACATCACATTGCGACCTATCCCACCCGCGACATCAAACCGTGGACAATGGGCGATACCCAGATACTGTCAACGGCAGAGGGCCAGGAGATTGCGCAGTTCCTGACTGCTCCGCCGCCCACACTGCGCATGGCTGCTGATAGATCATCCGCAACAGATAAGCGGCCATCAGGGGATCTGTTGGCCGACAATGCATTCCTGCACCTCGCTAAACGCCTGCGCGTCTTCAGGGCGCTATGGCACTCTCTCAAGGCGGACTATGATCAGCTAGACGGCAAAGACCAGCAGGATCAATTCTTTGTTCATGCATCCACGGAGATCGCTCCAGCTGTCGGCCTCTTCCAAAAGATGGAGCAAACCCTCTTCCCATGGATTTTCAAGAACCATCACACCAGCTTTGACCTATTTCGGGAAACAACCTTGGCCAATGCATCATCCGGATCCACAACCAGCCTGCATAACAGGAACAGGGGTATTGTGATGTGTGTTGGCAACAAGCACTCGACGTATGCTCGGACGACTGTCAAAGTGCTGCGTGAGGTCTTGAGATCGCCCCTACCGATCGAGATCTACTATGCAGGAGAGCAGGATTTGAGTCTTGAAAACCGAGAGTGGTTTGAGCAGCTGGAGGGTGTGAATGTGATCGACATTAGCACAAAGTTGGACCAGGACATGCTCCAGATTTCAGGACCCAATATCAAACCATTCGCCATGCTGGTCTCACGCTTTGCGGAAGTCATCCTCATGGACTCGGATGCGTATTTCCTGCAGGATCCTGCAGTGCTGTTTGAGGATGGTGGCTATAAGGAGGTTGGCACAGTTTTCTTTTATGACAGGACCATACCCACAAGGACGGCTGGGGTCAACAAAAGGGCGTGGCTATACAGCCACTTGCCTACAGTTTCAAATCACCCCTCAAAGACACGATGGTTTCGATCCAAGGGAGATCAGGATCAAGACTCTGGAGTGGTTGTTTTGAACAAGAGAATTCACTTTTTGGGCCTTCTGGCGATCTGCAAGATGAACGACGTCCAGGAACGGAATCAGATCACCTACCGAGCGACGTGGGGCGAGAAAGAGTCCTTTTGGATAGGCATGGAGATGATTCAGGAGCGCTACTCTTTCGTACGCTTTGGGGGCGGGATCATTGGAGATCTGGGCGATACAGTGCCATACAAGAGGGGCGAATCTTCCTCTTTGAGGAACCACGGCAACTCGCCGAGTGAGAGCCGGGGCTACAGGCCATCCCTGTCTGCCTCTGCCTTTGTGCGTAGGGATCGTGTTTGCGGGAACCAGTTGCACTTCAGTTACAAAGGCCAGCCTCTGTGGTGGAACAGCGGACTCGTTCGAGACAAGTCGATCGAGAACTCGCCGTATCTAAAATACACAGCATGGATTCGGGATGAGCATGGGATCTGGGATATTGAACACTCGTGTCTGGTGCCAACCTTCCACGGAGCGCTGAAGGAGGTGGAGTGGAATGATAGGCAGACCGTGTTCGATATGCTCAGGGTGGATCGCAGCGTGGCGGAGGAGTTGCGACAGCCCAAAATCAAGAGCATCCTGCCGATCCCGCGGCTTGTCAAGACAGATGGCGCCAAGGGTGGCAAGGGAAACAAAGAAGCTGTGTAGGCAGAAACGACAGATGCAATTACTTTTTTTATTCGATACTTTCATATGCCACCCTCCCGCCCTAATAACAATATCCGCAAGCTTTAACCGAGATTCCTGAGAAAAGATCCTGGGTGCCGCTTTCCCGGCGCAGCATCCGTAAACTTTACGGATAAGGACGTCGCGGGGTTCAAAGATGACCGAGCAGCATGCTTCATTTGTCATTCCGAGGAGAATGCCATTCGCTAGAAAGCCAATTCCATCCGTGACATGTAGTCACATCATGCCTTCTGCAGCTTGTGGCGCCTGTCCTTGGGCTGTCGTGTTGCTGTGTGTCTCTGGTTGCTTCTAGGCCCTAGAAGAAAGGCAGATGGTGGGACGCGGAAGGAAGAGAAAGTCTGCCAGTCTATTTCCAGGTGCGAGTGAGACAACCAGCGGTAGTTGAGGATGGTACAAAGAAGAGTCACCCTGCAGGCAAGGTGCAAGAGTATGGAGATGTGGGATATTGGTCACATAGCACCCCAGACGCATCTACAAGGAGCAGAGGCTGCGTCTTAGATGGGTCTAACAGAGAAAAGGCAATGTCTCTTCCAGATGGTGAGATGCGGGAGATAGAAGGCCAAGGAAGGACGACGAGGCAGGCCACGATGGTATCATCGTGGGATGGAGAACTTTAAAGCGGACACGAGCAGAGCGGACACCACACACAGATGCAGGGGAGGGTGGGTCTGCTCGTGCGCGATGGACGCGTTGAGGCGAGCTCCAATCGCGGCACTGCGTGGATGGCGTGATCGAGGGGCCTCCAGGCGGTGCGCTCACGGCTGACACGACCTCGGGCTGTTCCTGTTGGCCCAGCAAGGCTGATTTGCTAATGGCCAGGACGAAGCGCTTTTCTAGACTGCAGAAAAAAATAAGATTGGGTGATGCAGTGACTGCGAATGCCATCGATTTCGCCATCGATGTCCTCGACAACGACACCTCGCACACCTCGCGGGACGGCACACCCTTATAAAGCGGATCTCCCGTTTGCGTTTTCCTCTTTTTTTCCTTCTCATTCCCCATTCCTCAACCCACCCACTCACAACCACCACACCTTCCAGAAACCATGTCTCCTGAACGCGTCCCCCTCCGTCTCGGCTCCATCGCCCCCGACTTCGAGGCCGAAACCACCAAGGGCCCTATCAAGTTCCACGAGTTCATCGGCGACTCCTGGGTCGTGCTCTTCTCCCACCCCGCTGACTTCACCCCCGTCTGCACCACCGAGCTCGGTCTCGTGGCCCGTCTCCAGCCCCAGTTCGAGGAGCGCAACGTCAAGGTGATCGGCCTCTCTGCCAACGGCCTCGAGTCCCACCACGAATGGATCACGGACATCAACGAGGTCAACAACGTCGACCTCAAGTTCCCTATCATTGCCGATGCTGACCGCAAGATCTCGACTCTCTACGACATGCTGGACTACCAGGATATCACCAACCTCGACAACAAGGGCATCCCCTTCACGGTCCGCTCCGTCTTTGTCATTGATCCCAAGAAGACCATCCGTTTGACTCTGTCCTACCCCGCCTCGACTGGCCGCAACTTTGACGAAATCTTGCGTGTCGTTGACTCGCTCCAGCTCGGTGACAAGAACCGCATCACCACCCCCGGTAACTGGAAGGACGGCGACGATGTTATTGTTCACCCCTCCGTCACCAACAAGGAGGCCGAGACCTTGTTCCCTGGCTTCAGGACCGTCAAGCCCTACCTTCGCTTCGCCACCCAGCCTGGCACCCAGAAGGCTTAAAAGAAAGCAAACAAAAAGCAAAGTCTATTCTTTTTCATCTTGTACATATAATAAAAAAAAACTCTTCACTGCGTATGTGCTTGTAAAACTCGAGGTCAAATTGTGGGAATTGCCACCACTCAATCTTTTTTTTTCTCCCACGTTCCCGCCGGTAAAAGTGCCTGGATGCCTTCCTCGTGCTTCAAAATCTCGTGCAAATTTGCAGGAACGGAATTCAGGAGGCCTGAGCGTAGTGCCGCATTGCTTGAGCAAAAGGCATCAGGTCTAGAAGGCCGACGTCAGTTGGCTCACAGCGCCATGATGCTCTAGTAGATTCCTATTGATACTGCTCAAGCTCTTTACATTTGAAATATGGTCACTTTATACAACTAGTTGATCATGGCATCATCTCCAGGGTAGGTCAACGGAATGGCACAAAATATGTCTAAACGTTTTATTCGACACCGTCACTCATTAGAGGAGACCGTTCGTCATCATCTAAGGTTCTTTCAAAGATGTCGGTTGGCTCACAGCGCCACGTTGCTCTAGTAGTTTCCTATTGATCCCGCTCAGCCCCTGTGCATCTGAGATAAGGGCGTCTGATACAGTTAGTTGATCATGCCTTGAGCCCCAGAGTAGGTCCACGGAATCGCAGGCTACAGCCACCTGCCATAGGCGAACGGATTTATCCCCAGAGCCAGTTGCTAAGTAACTGCCGTCCGTACCAGCATGCCATGCGATTGAGTTAACCACTCCAAGGAAACCTTTGATAGTGGCCAAGCAGTAACCTGATTTCACGTCCCAAAGCCGCACCGTCCTGTCGTTGCTGCCTGAGGCAACCTGCTGGCCGCTTGGGGAAAACACCACACTGATAACCTCGGCGGCATGACCGTCTAGGATGGCACCAGATCCACCAGTCTGTGTGTCCCAGAGCCGCACCGTCTTGTCTTCACTGCCTGAGGCAATTTGCATGCCGCTTGGCGAAAACACAACGCTCCTAACCGAATTGGTATGGCTTTCTAGGATAGCACCAGGTGCACCCGTTTGCGCGTCCCAGAGCCGCACCGTCTTGTCGTCACTGCCCGAGGCAATCTGTTGGCCGCTTGGCGAAAACACAACGCTCCGAACACACTTTGTATGGCCGCTTAAGATGGCGCCAGGTGCACCAGTTTTCGCATCCCATAGCCGGATCGTGCCGTCATCGCTGCCCGAGGCAATGTGCTGGCCGCTTGGCGAAAACACAACACTCCTGGTCCAGTCGGCGTGGCCGCTGAGGATCATACCAGGCGCACCCGTCTGTGCGTCCCAGAGTCGCACCGTGTTGTCCCAACTGCTCGAGGCAATCTGCTGGCCGCTTGGCGAAAACACCACGCTGAAAACATAGGAGGTGTGGCCGATAAGGATGGCACCAGGTGCACCGGTTTGTGCATCCCAGAGCCGCACAGTCCTGTCGTAACTGCCCGAGGCAATCTGCTGGCCGCTTGGCGAAAACACCACGCTGGAAACATAGAGTGTGTGGCCGCTTAGTATGGCACCAGGTGCACCGGTTTGTGCGTCCCATAGCCGGATCGTGCCGTCATCACTGCCTGACGCAATCTGCTGGCCGCTTGGCGAAAACACCACGCTTCTAACATAGTCGGTGTGGCCACTTAGGATGGCACCAGGTGCACCGGTTTCTGCGTGCCAGAGCCGCACGGTCCTGTCATCACTGCCCGACGCAATCTGCTGGCCGCTTGGCGAAAACACCACGCTGAAAACATAGGAGGTGTGGCCGATAAGGATGGCACCAGGTGCACCGGTTTGTGCATCCCAGAGCCGCACAGTCCTGTCGTAACTGCCCGAGGCAATCTGCTGGCCGCTTGGCGAAAACACCACGCTGGAAACATAGAATGTGTGGCCGCTTAGGATGGCACCAGGTGCACCGGTTTGTGCGTCCCATAGCCGGATCGTGCCGTCATCACTGCCCGACGCAATCTGCTGGCCGCTTGGCGAAAACACCACGCTTCTAACATAGTCGGTGTGGCCACTTAGGATGGCACCAGGTGCACCGGTTTCTGCGTGCCAGAGCCGCACGGTCCTGTCATCACTGCCCGAGGCAATCTGCTTGCCGCTTGGCGAAAACACCACGCTTCTAACATAGGAGGTGTGGCCGCTTAGGATGGCACCAGGTGCGCCGCTTTGTGCATCCCAGAGCCGCACAGTCTTGTCGTCACTGCCCGAGGCAATCTGCTGGCCGCTTGGCGAAAACACCACGCTTCTAACATAGTCGGTGTGGCCATCTAGTGTGTGCGTCTTTTCCCAGGTCATGGTCCTGTATAGATTGATCGTGCCACTAGTGAGGCCAACGGCAAACGTCTCTCCATCCGACGAGTAAACACAGCTTATCACCCCATACTCTTCCTCAAGGAAGGGCCATTCGCCAAACTGTGCGTCTGCCATCTGTGCCTTGCTCAAGTCAGCCTGACGCAGCCAAATATTACGAAGGTTGGTGTTTCTCAAATCTGCCCCTTGAAGTTGCGCCGAGTCGAACTGCCCGCCACTCAAGTCTGCGCCAGGAATCCGAATATTGTTCAGATCTGCGCCGTTGAATGCTATGTCTGCCCGGACCAAGATAGTGATGGCGTTTGCTGCTGCTTGACTTGCGTTAGCGTCCGATTTGGATAGATCGATAATCTGGTGGAGCCCTTGCTTGAATGTTGAATCGCGTTGAACGTGCTCGGCTAGGAACTGGACGATCGATGGCTCCTCGACAAGATTTCTCTGACTCAAGGGGTGATCGGTTAAACCGCAAGAGACTCCAGACACCAAGTTCTTGTCCATGAACTCATGCACATGCCGGGAGTAAAAATACTCGAGTAAAGAGCGATGGAAGAATTTGTGCTGCGTACCTGCTCGTGAAAGCGGACTGGACTCTCGCAGTAGCGTAACATGAGGTTTCGGACCGAAGAAATCGACCTTCCACGTTTCCTTGTCGAGTCTTGGTGTATATTGAACAATTGGATTCCCATCCTGCTCTCTGAATATAGCGGCCGCAAGATCCTCTGAGAACCTGATGCCGCTCATCGTGAAGCCTTCTTCCAGTAGCTCCTGCATTGCACTCGCAGTGTCTGCCGGGAGGTTGATATTCTCAAGGCGGAGCTTGTTGATCTCCAACCATTGGTGAATGAATGAATCGTAGAGCGTCAGACGGGTAACTTTGACTTTGGAGAGGTCTTCGGCATCCTTGACAACGACCGGTAACGCCCTGAGCGAAAGCGAGAGAAGGAAAGGATTTCTGACCAACTCCATCATTTTGGGAATCGACCTCAGCTTGCCCATGTAGTCTTCGGTGCTCCAGGCGGCTCTGTCACCCCTCAGTTTATGTACCTCTGGATCTCGCACAAACTGACCGACATAGTCCTCGACCTGGTCACTTGAAAATGGGACGATGACAGCCTCTGCGTACAGATCGGTTGCGATGGTATTGTACCGATCACTCTGTTGAGGCTGGAACAAGTTGCGGTAGTCGCTCCCGATATAGGTACTTCTGCAGCTGATGACCATCTTGATGTTGGGTTGTCCTTTCTGATTGAAGAGGTTGGCCCGATGGAGATTGACCTTGAGCTGGGTTTCGTCGTAACTATCGCAAATCAAGATGATCTGGCGGTGCAACTTCAGTTCCTGGATCTGGGGATCGGAAAAGTTGTGGATGCGCAATTGCTTGCCAATCAAATCTTGGTCTGGACGGTCGATGGCTGGCAGGTTGATGAACAAAGGGATGGGGCCTTCTTGCTTGTACCCATCCCATAACTTATGCTCAAGATGTTTGTTGAACGTCGATTTTCCTGCTCCTGAATCTCCCAGTACCAGGAACACGTGCTGATCGCTGTCCAGGAACGCCTCGACCTTGTTCATGAGCGGTACAGCATCCTTATCGGAAGCCTGGATGCTGGCTTTGGCCAAAGGAGGGATGTAAACATTTTGGCTGTACTCCTGGAGTCGCTCGGTTCTGAGTAGATGCAGGTCGTGTTCGACATAGGGCATTTTCTGAACTTGACGAAGAAGGAGCCACATAGGAGGAGGTGCACATCGAGACAACAAGGGATAGGGCTTGTTGAACATGGCTGCATCAGTAATGTCGAAATACTGCTTTTTGAAGGCAGGAGAGACCTCAGGTCCTTGATCTGCACGTTCAGAGACCACATGAAGGATGGTCAGCATCCAGCTCTTGACACTGGCATCTCGACCCCAGTAGGGATCGTTGGAGTACAATTCGACCAAGAAATCGACAGCCTGCTGGCGGGTGGTACTCTCCCACGTGGGATCCAAGGCGACCTCTCCAAGCAGCTGACAGATCCCCCACTGGAATTCATGGCTGTTTCGACAAGCTGCCTCCAGCACAACGACCTTAAAGTCAGCCAGTCGACCTTCTCGAACCAGGGTGCTGGCCCCGATGATGGCCGGATACCATGCTCTCTTGCTGCCAGAACTGAACCCCTGTTTAATGGCTGCGAGCACATCCTGTCCACCCTCGATGAGCGACCGCGCCCCTTCATAGGCTGATTTGGCGATCCCCATGGTTTCGACAACTGTCTTGTGGACTTGTCCTAGGCCCTCGAGAAACCCTCCCAAGTCCAGATTCACAACTCCTGATATGTTGACAAGGCCCTCCGCAACAACTCCCGAGCGTCGCATCATCGCCTGGAGAATGGTTTCGTCGTCAGGGATGCATTGTAGCGCCTGGAATGCATACGATGCCTGGTACATCAGAAATGGATCCGAGCTCTCTTGCAGACTATGCAGGACTTCAGCAAGTGGCTCGTGCTGCTCCACGCGGTCCACATCCTTAACCTCGTGCTGGGCCATGACATCTAAGACGCGCGATAGTGCCAAAGTGAGGTGGTAAGGATGATCGGACGACTGCATGTGCGTGTCTTGCAGATGTTTTCTGACTATGCTCATGATCTTGACTAGATCATCTTCCAAAAGATATCCTTCCGAGGTACATTGGACAAGCAGGACGAGCCCATGGAGCAGATCGACATCCAGGATCACGGACTGGTCAAACTTGTTTATGAAGCAAGAGAGTAAACAGCGGTATTGCTCGCTTTCAAGGACAGGTCCGAGGAGAACGATCTCGGTGATGGCAGATGAGCCTTTGACGGCGTCCTTGGCAAACTCCTCGACCATGCGCATCAACAACCAGCGGATGTGGTATTGCTCGATCGGGTGTTCATTGAGGTGCTTGACCCAGTCACGATATGTGCCATCGGTGGGGACATCTTGCGAGGATTGATCCGAATTTTTCTCGAGACGCGATTCGCTGTGCAGGGACAGGGCCGAGTTAAGGAGGCCGCCACATAAAGCAAGCTGGGACGTAGTGTCGATACGTGTGCCAGGCTTTGGAAGCTCAACTCTACTGGAAGGTCTGGTTATATTGTTGGGGAAAATGTTGGAGCAGGTCCTTGTCAAATCGGTAGTCGACTCTTTCCTATTTGCAGCAACACTGGCGACGTTGATGCTGGAGTCCGCATAACCGACACTTTCAGCCTCGGTGGCCGCGGCTGGAGTTTTGTGGATTTTTGTTCCGGATGTGCCTGCGGTGGCCCTATCTTCTGGCTTGGCTGATCGAAAAAGGCTTATAAATTTGTCTCGCTTTCTGGGACCTCGGGATGAGATGGATCTATCGTCGCCATCAGAAGTCGAGTTGGCGTGCTGCGACGATACCGTCACAGCTTCCTCACTGAGAGATCGACCATGGGTAGCCAATGACGGTGCCAAGTCTCTGTTGGCTGATCTCCTTGAACTTGGTGGTGAACTGTTGGTTGAGTTGCTCATGGCGGTTATCTGAAAGCTGTATTCGATGAGATAGGACGGCTGCGGTAAGTGCTTGCTTTGAGTGATTCAAGCAATCGAATGAGCAAGGTTACATGTTGCTCGTACCAGTATCAGTTTCAAAACTATCAGGCTGACGATAAGGAAAAGGACAATGAAAACATCCAGGAGAGAAGATCGAGTGCAGCTGCGCTAAAGTATGCATCAAGTAGAAGAAATAGGTCATTTAACAGCTGCAACGAATGGGGATGGCTGAATCAAATGTGCTTGCTCAAATATATGTGCATAGGCCATACCGTGCTGGAGAAAGAGGATAATGAGTTATTGCTCTGCTTGAGCGGTTTCAGGGTTTGTTGGTTTAAGGCGTCTAAAGAGCGGTTTCTATGTGGACGCAGTTTGAGGAACTGGCGTCGTAGAGGGTGTAGTTGTAGATGTCCAGTGCTCGCTCCCCAACGACTGGTGGTGGGAGAGCACTCTGTTGAAGGGAAGATGCTCGATTCCCTGGTATAATCAGCGACAGTCAATTCACGGTGGACTATCTGTGTGCATCACATATGGATTAGCTCGCAGTCTGTATGGAAGCCTTTGCTCACTAGCGCTACAACTAAATTCCACTTACAGCAAGAGTCTCACAATATCACGTATCGATTGAAATGAGATGTGTTTTCGCGCCTGAGAGTTGGCTATCTTTGGCAGTTGGGTGACGCTGGGTGATGAGGAAGATACTCGGTCGCAAAAATTAGAAAAATGTAGGGCACCTCCAGAAATACTTGGTGGGCGTCCAGAGAGTCAGCAGAGGAAGTGGGAGTGTCAATGAAGACAAGGAATATGGAGTAGTGGAAAGGAAATGATCAAGGGACGAAAGAACAAAATATCTTCGATTCTTGTGTCGAGATTGGTTATCATGTTTTGCGCATGAATACTCAGGGGTTCAACTGTTTTGGCGGAAATTCCTGATGGTCTTGATCTCACGCTCTGTGCCCTTGTGTTTTGAGTCGAGGTGAGTCGTGACCCCACCTCCTCCCTTCTACATTTGGCTTTGAAGGCTTTTGCTTGAGCAGCGTGTCCGATTTTCTTTCCCCAGCTGCGAGTTGCAGTTTTAAAAAGCAATCTCTGTGTTCTATTTAGGAACACTTCGCGAAGATGGGTACCTGAGTGGCCCTTATGAGCTCCTGGTGTAAAAGTGGGAGCATCGTGGAAAAGGTCGATGTTCAAGGCACAGTTCTGTACCGACGCGGGAATGCTTCAGTCATATGCAAGGTGGTACAAATTGCATGCGGGAGGCCACGGCGAAGGTTCTGCACATTGAAGGCCAATCAATTTTCAGGGCTAAGGTGACGTCACTGCTGCCTCTGGTAGACGCGTTCACTATTTCGACATTGCGCGACTTGAACATCAGCTCTCTTATCGTCACATTCACCACATCAACTTTAATCGCCATGTCTGAAGCACCACGCCGCTCCACCCGACTGAACAAGAACCAGGAAGACGACTCAAAGGCAAAGGCAAAACCTGTCGACCAGGATGTAGAGATGGAAGACACCGCTGCAAAGACCGAGACTGCACCAGAGACCAAGGTCCTGGGCGTCAAGGAGCTCGAGGCATTGGCCATTGCAGGTTCGTTTACTGGACAAGGAATGCCCATATGAGCTGTATGTGAATGGGACAGTCTTGTAGACGCAAAACCAAGAGAATTGACCATGTTCTGGCGTCGTTCACAAAAAACACTGTTCAATTGGGTAGACATCAAGCAACACTTTGTTCTCTTCACAAAGTCGGCCAAGACTCACGAAGCACGCTTTGCTATCCGTGCCTTGAGATCCGTTAGTTCTTTGCGCAAGCGCCTTACTTCTGCAGTTCTCGCCAGGACAATCACCAGCTCATATGGCAAAGGTATGGTCCAAGTTTTTGTGGACCGTTCTTGTTGATACAGTTTACATTGTGGTGAACAGCGTGCCTGTTCAAACTTCTCTTTACTAACGATTGAAAATTGGGTTGTGGCAATACAGATGATGAATCTCGCAGCCGCCTCCTTGGATACCTCGGATCAGAAGCATTGGAAAGCGTCACTGCGGAGGACGAAACGGTAGCTAGCAAGGTCGAGACTCCCGAGGTGGATGTGTATCTGCACTTGTTGGTCATGATTTACCTGTTGGATCAGGGTCAATTGGAGAAGGTAGGAAAGCGAAAGCAAAGCGACTCGGACTGTGCGGAGACACAGGATGACAAAAACAATGCAAGTTGATATCTGACCAGCCGTTATCGTACTCTCTGTTCAGGGCATTGAGCTGTCCAATGTGACGGTCAAGATGGTTCAGGATTTGAACAGGAGATCGCTGGACCAGTTGGCTGCCAAGGTCTACTTCTACTATGCACGATTCTATGAGCTTTCTGGACGTTTGGCCGAGATCCGTCCCACGCTTTTGAATGCGCAACGCACCGCAACGTTGCGCCGAGATGACGATACGCAGTCGACATTGATCAATCTTCTCTTGCGCAACTACTTTCATTACAACCTCTACGACCAGGCTGACAAGCTTGTCTCCAAGACAACATTCCCTGAAAATGCCACCAACAACCAGCTGGCCAGATACATGTACTACTTGGGCAGGATTAAGGCTATTCAGCTGGAGTACACAGAGAGTCACCAGAGCTTGCTGCAGGCTGTCCGCAAGGCGCCCCAGAACAATGTCACTGCCGGATTCCAACAGGAGGTAAATAATAGGGCTCTGTAGCAGATGGAGATGTCAACCTTGATACAGGTGAGTGTAAGATCTTTTGTTTAACGCAAACTGTTGATCTTGTCTTGTTAGGCCAACAAGCTGTTGATCATCGTGCAGCTGTTGATGGGCGAGATTCCAGAACGTTCGTTATTCAGACAGCCTGTGCTACGCAAGGCGTTGGTGCCTTACTTCCAGATCACGCAGGCTGTCCGTGTGGGAGATTTGAACAAGTTCCAGGAGACGCTTGCTGCCCACTCAGCGACATTCAATGCCGATAAGAACTATACGCTGATTTTGCGTCTCCGCCACAATGTCATCAAGACCGGTATTCGTATGATCTCGCTGTCGTACTCTCGCATCTCACTGCGGGATGTCTGCCTCAAGCTGCACCTCGACAGCGAAGAGGATGCAGAATATATTGTGGCCAAGTCGATTCGCGATGGAGTGATTGACGCGACCATTGACCACGAGAAGGGTTACATGAGGTCCAAGGAGAATGTGGATATCTACTCTACGAACGAGCCCCAGCATGCGTTCCATCAGCGCATTGGGTTCTGTTTGAAGCTGCATAACGACTCTGTCAAGGTAAAGGAAGATTTGCGTTTCTTTGTCTTCATGTTTATCCCGAGGCCTATCTAAGAAACTGTCGTGAAATACTCATCATTCGTCCTCGTTCATCTATGATTATGACTGTAGGCGATGCGCTTCCCTCTCAAGGCAGTTAACCAGGACGCAGCGGAGGTTGAGGCCGCAAGAGATCAGGAGAGGACCTTGGTCCAGGAGATCGCTGAGGCGGACGAGGACATGGATGAAGATCACGGCGATCTGTAGTTTTTTTTTGACGCGTAGAGGTATGATGCTCCTCCACTCTGACATCAAATAAACCCAAACTGAAACCAGGTCACATGCTCTGGCCGAATTAAAAAAAAGCGCGTTTTGCTCAGGAAATCACAACACAAGCTCCTTTTGCCACTCTCCCATATCCGACGCGTCAGCAACGCACTGCACTTTGCACCCACACGGCCATGTCCTCGTCTGCATTGTCCACCGAAGACGTGCTCGACGAAATCGAGCGGCTGGATCAGAGCATCACCCGCACGCTTCTGGAAATAGGTAACCCGCCTTGCCCGTTGCTCGACCCTTCTTGCTGCTGCCTCCTTTCGCTGTTGTGGATCATGTCGGCTCACCCTGCATCTGCATCGCACTGCATGCAACAACCTCTTTTGCAGATCAGAGCTTCTCCAACTGCCAGATCATCGTCTCATCAAAGATACTGCCGCAGATCGACCGCTATGCAGAGTCATCGGCCGAGGTGTGGAAGAATGCCCGCGTCTGGCTCAACTTCTTCGAGGCAGCCAACGCGCCCACTCCTCCAGCGCCCGGCCGCAGGACCCAGGCTGTCCGAAACGCCGTGAGCAAGCAGCGGGCAGCAGGCGCATTCAACTCGTCCGTGTCAGCGAGTGGGCCATCGGCAGGAGCAGATTCAACCACGCCAGAATACAGCTTTCGGCGCCAGAGCAGACAGGATGACATTGCAGACAACTCTACGAACAGGCCCCGAATCGACTCCATCAACCTGTCCTCTGCGCGACTCTCACCTACCTTTATGGCTAATTCGCCTGGAGATTCCATGCCGTCAACACCAGCACCACTGCACGGCAGTAGAAACGCACATTCTCGACATCATGAACACATTGTGCCTCAGGCCCCCATTCGCTGGTCCCATGACCATGAGGGCGAGCGGAACAACGAAAGCAGTGCACTAAACCAATCAGCTGGAACGACAACTCCCATTCGATCGAGATATCAATACAACAGAGACGAGCTGGAACGGGCCTCAACCACTCCCACTATTACACTCAGGGACAGACCCATGTCCCTGTCGCATTATACCCAAGCTGCGTCCGCTGCAAAGTCTCCTGCCAAGACCAGCCAAAGCAGGTACCGATCGCAGGAGACTAGTGGACGCGAGAGGGGCAGCGTTGATGGCGGGTTCCTGCAGCTGGACGTCGAAGAGAATCATCAGGATGTCATCACACCACCCTCTACCCTGCACTTTTCCATCCCAGAGTCCAAACTGGCAGGAACCCCAAGATCCGTTGTGGCCAAGAGTCTTGTGGACAAGATTCGTATGAAGGATGGACTGGTGATCCCCCAGCCAATCTTTGTGAACGACGATGAAGACGAAGATGTCGCTACTCTAGAACAGTATACAGGACTCAAGGAGGCAGCGACAGGAGGGACATCCGTTGAGGACATGGGTCACATTGGAGGATCGAAAAAGAGGAGCCGAGATGGAGATCTCTTGGATGTGGATATCGACAGCGAAAGAGATGGAGGGCGGTCCCGGAGCTGGGCCTCGCTGACGGATCAACAGCGGAATCGGGAGAGGCTATTAAAAAGCCCTCGCAAAATGGCCAGCGTCCAAGACTTTTTTGACGCATCGCCCCCCGCACCACCCGCACCGCCCAACTTGAGTGCTTTAGCACCTTCACAGGAAGCAACACAGGACGAAAGGGAGGGCGAGGACGGCAGCCAGAGTCCCAGTACGCAACTCATGTCCCAGATCCAATCACAGGCAGAATCATTCGAGGAAGACCCGTTGCTCGCTGCACTCGCTACGCCGCCAGAGGTCAGAAGAACCATTCGGGAACACAAAGCCAGGTTTTCAGTTGTGCAGCGACCCGTATCTGCCCCCACCGCGCTATCGGCATCCGTTGCGAGGCCATCCTCAGCAGTGTCTACTTCAGTCTCAACTGCACCAGTTTCTACCACACCCGCAACCACAGCGGCAAACCACAGCTCAGCGGAACAGATCCGCAATTCGGTACTGTCATCCATGGCTAAGAACGCTACAGGAAGAACCTCATCATCAACATCAGGATCAACGAGTCACCATGTTGCGCTCTTGACGACGGCCCCCGTAGGGACGACTGCTGTGGATACTCCCGCTTTGAGGACTGCACGCAGCGATATCGATACAATTTTCAAAGAGTCCTTCAGCTCTGGATTCGCTACATCATCCAGCAACAGAAGGCAGACCATGGCCACGCCCGTCGACTTGACCAGGACTCCACAAAATAACAGCCTCCTGTACAGCAATCGAGGAGCAGGAGGCAACAACAGGAACAGCGTGGGATCCGGTGCAAGAAATAGCATCGGCGCTGGATTCAGCTCACTTCTGACCCCCAAACCATTTGGAGCAACCACTAGAACTGGAGCTGCAGGTAGCGCAATGAGCAGTCGACTCAGCTTACTTGGAACCTCCGCTTTCAGAAAACCCTTACACCCGACTTCACCCTCCCCAGCGAGCCGAGCTGCAGCGAACGCCATTGCCACTGCAACCCAGGATGTGTTGTCCCAGAAATCAGGCATATCAACATCAGATCCCCAGCAATCTATGGCTCAGACGTTCCAGTCAAACCGGTCCAACGGCTTGACGCGGTTAACACAACCGGCAGGAATGGGACGATTCTCAGTTGGTGGTGGGTATGGTTCAGCAGCGGCAGGGGGAAGAGCCTCTGCGACGCCCATCGTCAGCACGGCAAATTTCCTGGCGCAGGCACAGGATGCCCAACAGACGACGTCGCACAGGAATTCCGTAAACAGAGCATCACAGGAAGGACCAGGTTCCGATGTCTCGTCCAGGGGATCTCACACGCCCTTCTCGATGAGAGAGCCACCACCAGCGCCTCGACTCGGGTACCACTCGGACACGATGATGACGCAGAGCAGTCTTGGGCTCAACCATGATGGGTTTGGAGGCTATGACAGCGAGGATCGGACGAGGACGACGATGGCCAGTGGTGGCGAGTCAGGAAATGCATCAATTTCTACTCAGGAGAGGTCGCTAGCTGCAGCTGCAGCTGCTTCCACCAGCAATGCCACTAGGAATGCCGGTCGTCGCATGGAAGACGAGGGGGGTTATGGAGGCGACGAAAGCGACGACGACGATGATGATGACGAGGATGTGACAGGAAACATCATGAAGTCGCCCTGTCCGCCCGGAAGGACCGGTTCAATACCGTTCCTTGGATCAAGAACAGACCTCAAGAGCGTGGCTCAGGCGGCGGCCACGGCGAGGCCGACAGGCGGAAGAGCGAGTATGCTAGGAGGATCTGCAGCATCGACTTCGGCAGGTGGCGGTGGCAGTGCCGGTGGTCTCTCGGGTTTATTTAAACGCTAGTAATGTATTAGAAAACCTTTGGTTCACCATCTGCATGCTGAATATTCGATGGAGACAGTGCGGATGTGGGATTGGTCATCGGCCTGGAAAATGTTCACTGTAATCGACTTGCAAGCTGCGCGTTGATCAGGGTTCCCCGAAATATGGAATAGACAAACAAAAAGGTTCGGTTCAAGTGAATAGGGAAGATAGCAGGCGTGGACTCGACAGCAGGACCTTCTTGCAGCATTATCGAAATTTATTTTCAATTCCACATAGGCAAAGTCGGACTCATCACGGGAGATTAGTTCAGCGACGAAGAGAGTAGTCAGCAGGGAGCGAGCTTGCTTGATATCGCGCTTTTTTCAGAGGAATCGACGGTGAGGTTGTAGTAGTGCTTCACCTCGACGTAGGCTCGAAGGTAAGTGCAGTGGAATGAGCTGAGCGGCGGCATCCAAGTGGCGGGATCTCTATCTCCCTTGGCTCGATTGACGCTGCTGGAGACCGCCATTAACTGGGGCCGAGTGATATCGTTGGCAAATGCCTGCCGCTGCGCGGCGGTCCACAGACGGGCGCCTGATACCCACGCCTCCTTCAGCGGCACGACGTGATCGATGTCTACATGCAAGGGTTGTGTCCAGACTGTACCATCGTATGGACTATACCAATTGCCAGACTTGACGGCGCAGGACGACTCTGTGACGACGCCAGCTCCATCCCGTATGAGCACAGCCTCGCGTGTGTTGCAGCTGTCGGATACTATGATCCAGTGGCGAAAATAACTTCGGTTAAATCCGGGGCTGTTGTTCTCGGGCTCGACTTTGAGATCATCCAGATACGACATGGCTGTGGCGGCGCTGATAGGCGTCGGCGACGCGGCCATGGTGGGTGCTGCAACAGCGGCCGCAGCTGCCAGTACAGCGATAATGACACCCAAAGGAAAACCTCTTTCTCGCGACGAGGTGGACCGCGATAACCCAGTGATAGTTGTAGCCGAGACCATTAATGGAATCTCTATGAGGTGGAAGGTGAAGGAGGACGAACTGTGACGATGGATAGAAAAGGAGATGTGGGAACGACAATATAAAGGTCAAGATGAAAAGTAATATGGCTCCCAATTGATTGCTCGGGGCATCGTGCTAGGCACGTTCGGCCATAGACTAGCCTGTCCTTCTCCAAATCAGAATGTATCATCAAGGGGCTAGCTACATACACCAAAAATAAGAATGATACAAGAGAAAGAATGAAAGACACACACCAGACTACCAAGTGTCACGGTCAGGAATTTTTGCAGCAAGGCACTCGCAGCTACGTTGCTTTTAATCCTTCGATCATGCTAAAGCAAACCTCAGTAAGTCCTTGATTGTCCACACACATGTGAACCGGATCTAGAACGCCGTGAGATGAGTATGACCATACTGATGAATACTGCAGTCGCAATCGAACTTGATATGAACGATGTGGCACGAAAGGAACAGGTCAATAGGACAATTGGCGTTTGGTCTGTCTCAATAGGCCAGGACATGGAGCTCTCATTCGATGGATTATAGCCGAACACTTGCAAACCAGAATCCGTGCTGCAGTGCTACGATGAACTTGTTCAGTTTTTATTTGATACGAATAGACCCCTAGGTCCCTGTATTATACCACCTGGGGTGGTCTGTAGCGGAATGCATTAACAGCAGGCACAAGCTACATCTCTCTCCTAGTTTAAATTCTCGACACCGCCTTTCCAGTAGCGAAAATGCTGAGATCAAGACCGTACGAGGGCACACTCGCAGAGCTCCTTGCTCGCCTTCCATCGTGTTCAAGTGTCCCCCCCCCCCCCCCCTGTCTCAAGTGGCAACTTTATGCTGATGCGGGGTTGAATCTTTCCATCATAAAGAATACTATAGAACATCCTCTACGACCCTAATTTATGTGCCCATTGTATCCTGGCTATCGACTTCACATTTGCTTTCGCGTCCTCAGCCTTAGTGTCGCGTCCTTACCCCGCGTTTCGGATCCTCGAGCCATAGGTCAAACTAAAGTCGACAATAATTGAGGTCAGGTTGCTGCTGTGCTTGTGTTACCCTTCTGAGTGGACTCATGACTATGACCATGGCGCATTCTTTTTCGGTATAAAAACATCCCAGGACCTCTGTTCTTTAGCTTGCAACTTGTATACGATCCTTGACTACACCTTGAATCTCCCTTTCTTGTCCTTCACATAGCCCCACTCATAGCCCTTGTCCTTGTGAAGGGTTATTCTGCCTTGTCCCGCCCAGGTTAGACCTGTAACCATCAACTCGCTTCTCCAACGCCGCCTTCGCCCCTTCTGTTTCCCTACCACATTCGCACACAGCATGACACGAACCCAATTTCACCATTACATCCCACGATTCATTCTCAAGACGTTTGCAGACAACTTCTCTGATAGCAACATCGAGTTCATTACGGATACCTCACGCCCAGATTCCCTGGGGTTTAAGGAGGGAAAGCCTAGCAAGCTCAGACGCAAAGAGCGGCCAATATACCATATCAATGTGTATCGAGTGGAGGATCACACCACAAAACTGACCAACGTCTCGCGAGCGTATGGTGCCGAGGACATGTACCGGGATGTTGCCGAGGACGATTGCATGAAGTTTGAGAAGCTCCTTGCCAAACACGAGTGCACTTCCGCTACGTTTATTCGACGGATTTGGAAGGAGGAAGAGAAACTTTCATTGACCCGAGTTCAACTCGCACACATGAAGAAATTTCTGGTCGTCATGATGTACCGTAGCGAGCAGCGCAGGAGTCAGTATTTCAACCAGAGATTTGACCCTCTTACCAACCTTTCTCTCAAAATGCACATGGAGCACAACAAGTTCTCAAGCGTTCAGACAGTCTGGTTCGAGAACCTCAAGTGGATCATCGAGGCCTCCGTTGAGGACATCTTGAGCGAGTTTAACAAAGCTCTGGTGGCGATGGCAGCGTCAGTACGACTTGCTACGCCTATAAGCCCTTACCGCGGACCGATTCATTCTTCAGAACTGCAGGACTTCGGTGTGCTCATGACACTAACCATTGCTTGCATCTGGCAGGCAGAGGTAGGATCGGAATTTATCCTATCCGAGGGTTGCTTTGGTGCATGGGAAGGTGCCCCTGGCATCTGGTTCCACAATTTCTTCGTCGTCTCGCCCCGATGTGCGATTGTCCTGGTCAACAGACAATATTTGGAGGCACGGACCGAAAAGAAACCTCTTTGGACCTCGATGTTTGGGGACAAGCTCCATGCCTTTCCAAAGACCGTCTACAAGAATGGACCTCCGCCAAAGGATCTCAACCTATTCAACCTGGGGGCTTTTTCCACTCCGGACGACGTGTTTGAATACAAGAGGATTGTCATCCCCAAAGAAGACGTTTATACGGTCAACGCTATCATGTTGGACGCGCGACGCGAGTTATTAACTTACAAGTCGAGTGCCTCTATGTACAAGTCCCTACGGTATTACGACAAAGTCAAGAAGGACAAGTTTCATGATTGTCATGATTACTCTATCCTTAGGCGCAAACTGTTTGCTGACCTTAACAGGACGCATCCAGTGGACCAGTAGATTAAAGTCATTAGTCTTCATTTGTATTTGGCCATAAACCCACGAAGCTCTACCTATCCCCTCCTCCACTCAAACTTTTCACTTCACTATGAGGCCCCATAGTGAAGTGCGAGATAATGTCCCAACCCCCCAGAAGCGAAAAGTTTGAGCGGAGGCCCTATGGGTTCAGAGCTTCCAACTCACTGATGCAGGATTGTGGCAACCAAGCGTACCGTACATTGCTACGTTGCTTCTTGGTCCTTCGATGTCAGCTCTTCCTATCACATTGAAGCAAAATTCAGCAAGCGTCAGACACACATACACGCGACAGGGAGCGTGAGCTGGGTTTAGACCGACGAGTGAGCATTAGCGTCTATGCGGCTATTGACCCCTACCCCCTTATTTCTGATATTCATAACTGGCAGCACAACTGGCTCCTTACTGGGGCAACCACTAAACTTGAGCCTCTTGGCGTATGTCTGAAGAGTTTGATTGACACCACATTCGCCGCACCATCCACTAGGCGAGATACAGGGAGAGGAAAGAGGAGCCCGCGCCCCTCGCCTCCGCCGTGGTCTAGAAGATATGTCGCTGGGTTAGCGGAGGTTTGAAGTGTTCTATATTCCGAGGTTATTCATAACGCACACAGCGTACATCACCCACCTCGGCCGACTAGCCGGATGCATTCCGCTCTTGGGTCGCACTCACCTCCCAAGCCCTTTACGACCTCAACTGCGTATTGTGTCAAGCCCATTGTCGGTTGCTGCTGTTATCGAATCGCCGAAAGGCAGTGGAGTTCGCCCTTTGTTTCTTGAAAGCCGCGTCGACGTGGCACAATAATGGCGAATTTGCGAAAGCTGGTGTGTTTTCGGCTGACATTTTTTGTACGGATCTGCGACTTCCGCGTTGCATAGCCTTTTCTAATCCATCTCCTTAACCTTCATGATGTTGCGAGCGTGCGAAACGCAGTCGATGTACTGCTTTATGTGGACGGGGCATCTAGATAGTCTTTAGTGACTCCCTCCTTGTCCTTCCTTGATGCTGAATCTTCAATACAGAAAACCTCACAAGGACACACTCTTAACATGTTTGCTCGGCGTCCGTGACATGCATGCATGGGCTTGTGTCAAGATTGACCTTGATTTGGGAAACCTGTGATATGTATCCTGCCCTCGATTTATGAGGACCAATCTTGGAGTACAGCAATTTACTGTGTGCATATTTGACAGTACAGTATCGACAGCCTTCCAGACAAATCCATAGGCTAGGAACTGCCTTGCAAGCATCATTTCATTTCCCCTTGGCAACTTCATACTTTACAACTTATTCCTTTTCCTCCACATCTTCATCAGTTTTCCACTCATCCTCATCCTCCACCAGCAGTGGGTGATCGCCTGGCTCACCAGTCAAGAAAATCGTAGGGTCGTGGCTGTACACACGCAAGCCAAGCATCAGCTCCCACTTGTCCGCCTCGGCCGTCTCCTCTGGGTTGGCCTCCTCACAGTCATCTTCCACATGAAGTAAACGCCTGCCCACCATGCGCGCCATCGTCATGGGCTGGAGCATCGCCAGCTTTCGCTGATGGAACCTATGCGAGTTCTTACTCTTCGCCATGGCGTCATCATGGTCAGCCATGTCCGAAAGCCGAGAAGAGGAGGCCCGCTCTTCGTTGTCCTCATCCTCCAGGACCACATTATCAGTCAACTCGCGGGTCACATGCGGGATGACAATGTAGCTGCCAGCGGACAAGTCGAGCTCGACGTTGACGCTGCGCTTGCAATAGGGAGCAGTAGTCCTGGCGCACTTGACGAGCTTATTGTTGCGATCATAGACCTGAAACGACAAGGTATAGATAAAATCCGCCTGCAAGGCTCCATAGTAGCGAGTGTCTGGCTGGGACAGCACAATCACGGCTGCGGAGTTCTGGTTGAGCTTGACATGGAACTTCCCACTAGAGCGGGGTCCGACGTTATAGGGGATCCAGGATGATGTCATTGACCAAGTAGTGTCAAAGATACGGCACAAGTCGATGGAGTCAAAGACACGCAAAAAATCCTTGTAGGACATCCAGAATTTACCGTCGTCCTTCTCCTCCATTTGCACTTCGGCAATGGCTTCGAGGGTCCACTTGTCGGACTGATCGGACCAGTCGCCGTTCCACTCGATGCTGCCCCATGGGTTACGGACCTGAACTATGCGCTCGTTGTTGATGACGGCCGTTCTGAGGACGCTGTAGGCGTGGTTGGGGAGGATACCATGGCGCTCGTCAGAGGGATCGCTGTGGTTGATACTGCAGCTCATCAGGATCTGTTTATTGATGCGCTGCATCTCGATCATCCAGAACTTGTCGACATCCAGAATATCGTTGATGAAGAGGATGGAGGCCACACCGCCGGTCAAGTCCTCAGTGCTCTCGGATGAGAGCCCGTCACTCAGGGCCTCGTAGTCGCCGTGGACCTTGGCGTAGGCTTTCTCAAGTAAAGGTAGCCAGGTCTCTCGTTCCTCCGAACAGGAACTGAAGTAGAGAGATTTCTTGAGAGTGAGTTGGTCAATCTTAAAGCAGAGTTGATCGTCAACCACGACCGAGACCCAGTCGCCGTCCTTAAAGAAGATGAAGCCATAAACGCCGACCTTTTCGTTCTTCTTGACACAGAGCTGCTCGATCAGGCCGGGGATGTTGGCCAATATGGCAAGCGAGGCCAAATACCAGCAGTCGCGGATTGCTCCCTAAACAATTCAAGAGGTCATATTCATAAGACATCTTAAAAAAATAATCAAATGTACATGGAGCATGAATAATGAATATTGTTCTTTGTACCTGCTTGACATCATCGGGATGAGCTCCATTAAGGTAAAAAACTGGATTGCGAAAGATCTCGCCCACACGCTTGACGCCATCCATGTCCTCGTAATCAACATCACTTAAGAGCGACGTATACAAACAACGGTGCCTGTCGTAGAGCAGATCAAACTCATAGTCACGAAAGCGGCGGTTGTTGGCTAGGCACTCTTCGACTATAGCATCCACTTTAGCGGCGCAAGCTCTCTTGGCGGAATTCTTGGCTTCAGTGGTGAGCAAAATGGCCGAGGGCAGTAGCATGCTCTTGCTGTGGGCGGATGTAAAATTCTCGCTCTTCTCCTTGAGTTCCTTGAGGAGCTTGGGGCTGCTCTTGATCTTTCGGGCCATACTGGAGAGGGTGTTAGGAACCATGTGTAGCAGATACGATACTGTATAAAAAATAGAAATAAGGGAAGTAATTGTGGTAAATTTTTGATGAAGAATTTCACATGGATAGCTTCTTTATACCAGCAAGATCTTGCTCCTCAGTCAGGAAAAAAAACGTGAGTATTGCGCTTGTGGGTAAAGGAAGAAGGGGCTCTCATTGGAGTTTTGGAAGAAAAGTAACTGCGGAATAAATAGAACGGGAGGAATTGGAGTTAGTGGTAAGGAAGAAAGTCTGCTCAAGTATTCATAGCTATTAGTGTTCTATGTACCCCAGTTGAAGACTAAACATTAAAAGACTAAAATATTTATCGGCATGGACGAGCCTCCCGAAGGTCACACGCTCTGGCCAGCACCACCTTGGCTACATGTACCACCCTAATTATTCTTATTTCCAAGATAGGACCCTTCAACGCTTTATACCATTTACGGACGTTATGGTCATCTAGCTAGGAATTGATACGACAACATAGCGAATTCCTTTGATAACTATATCATGAACTGTTAAACTGTATCCATCATTTCATAGCGCCTTACACCGAGGTTCTGAAAACTACACAAGATAAAGTATTAATGAATGTTCCATTGTTTCGATCAATTACTTTCTACCGTGATTGTAGAACAGTACAAACCCTGATTTAGCAACGTGATTGTTGCTTGATGCGGGGTATTGGTATTCTTTAAAATATATACAAACTGTATTTCCGCTGGGTCAACTCACCTCAGTTCATCTGACTGTCACCCTCTCATCTCCATCACGCCGTCTACAGTACATGTACAGTACAGTAGTACTGTACTGTACCTCGATTCAACCACCTACGCCGGTACATCAGGAGGCCAAGACCAAGGCCCAGGCCAAAGGCAAAGGCAAGACTGTGCCGGCGAAAGCGATACATTGGGCTGAGGTAACGACTGTTTTTTTTTGGGCTGAGGTAACGACAATAACAACAATAACAACAACACTGGTGGACGCACCGCCAAAACCTTCCACATGTCAGACCACAAAACGCGTGGCTAACGTGCGACGAAAAGGGACAGGCTCGCCTCAGGAATCCACTCCATCGGTTACAGGAACAAAAAAACGCAAGACCATTCCGCTTGCCTTGAAAGCTGAGTTCCTCGTTGAATATCAGTCCGGACGCGCGTTAGATCCTCAACTTTCATCATCCTCGGTTGGTAGATGGGAAAAGTTCAACTTTAGCAGACGCGATATTGTTCACATTATCCTGGCCAAGGAAAACATCCGTTCCAAAGTCCAGAAGCTCGGCGCAAGGAACTCTATGAAGATCAGCAGGATATACCCTTGGAAGGTAGAGGTCATAGAGGCAATCCTATTTCAAAATTTGAAAAGCGAGATTGATGAAAGTAGGTATTGGGGTTTCTTGATTCGCCATTGCACGCATGCGCACACATTAAGGATTCTTACACACGAACAGAAATACCGGGGAAGGACAATAGGTTGAAAAAACTGGCCTTACAGGTATATCTGCATGTAGTATCCTTTGTCGATCCAGCTATGGCTCCAGACCCTATCGCATTTTCGAATGGTTGGCTCGTGAGATTCAAGAAGAGCCGCGGTATTCGCGTGTAAGGGCACGGCGAAGAGGGTGAAGTTGACATGGTTGTGAACGCTCCAAAGTTTGCCACTATTGAGTCCTTACCCCTACGATTCAAACCATCTGATATTTACAAGTGCGATGAGAGCGGCTTACACCTGAAGGTGTTGTCGAACAGGTTCTTGTCATACAAAAAGGTCCATGGCCGAAAGATGTGCAAAGAAGCCAGAGTTTCCATCCTGCTATGCTGTAATGCAGATGGATCGCACAAGCTGATACCATTTTGTGATGTGTAAGGCTACCTTCGTCTCTATGATTATGCAAGAAAAAAGGGGGAAATAAAATTAACGCGGTGATGCATCGGGTGTGTTTATTCGTAGGCAAGAACCGTCCAAATGGCCTGACAGCGGAAACACCTGCAGCCCTAAGATGCCACTTCAAGAATGATTAAATAAACACCGATCTTTTCAATGACTGGTTTATGGAGCTCGATGATGCTATGGGGAAGGAAGGAAGACGCATCGCTTTATTGATGCACAATGCCCTGGGCAGGGCAGAGACGATGGCGAGGGCGTGATTGTTCTCAAAAACATTGAACTCGTCAGGCTCCCTCCAAAAACATCTGTTGCACAACCTCTGGACGCAGGCATTATTCGTTCATTCAAAGTGAACTACAGTCGTAATATGATTCGCGTCGTATCCGAGTTCCGCAGATCGCACAGCGGTTCTCAACCTCACCTCCCCTACGGTCGCCTCTGGGCACATCTCGCATCTGTATGGGTGCAATGTCATCGACGACGATTCGCAACTGCTTTGTTCATGTCCCTACTTTACCGCGTGAGATGAAAGAGGTCTTGCGAACACCTTTTACCGATGAAAAGGACCGCGGCATTGAGCACTTTAAAGAGGAATTAATGGCGCTCTACCTCGACCGCGCCGCGGCCATTGCGGGTCAAAAGGACCATGGTGTACCCGCATATCTCAAGAGCCGCCAGGCCCAAGGACCCAACCAGGACTTCATGGAATCCATCAAGATAGTTGCTGCCGATCCGAAATATAAGGCTTTCTTCCTACCAAGAGTACTGGATGCCGGAGACGACGATTACGACAACGAGAGCGAGTCCTCCGACTCGGACTATGCCGAGGAGCGTAGCCGTGAAGTTTCACCCACTCGGCGCACCTACGAACCGGTGAGCGAGATGTCACAATGCTGCTAAGCGCGATTTCCTCGCAAGAGTCTTCAGACACTCATGTGGAACTGGAGGAATCTCACGGGGTGATCAAGCAACGCAACGTCTGCTTAACGCTGCAATTAAGGCCCAAGCTATATATACGAACTTTGCAGCTCATATGGATGCTTGTTGAGCCCCTCCTGTGCAAGCATCTATCCTCAAGGCCAGTTCGCAGGTTACAGACTCATGGAGGGTGTGCTGTCTTTTGATGTGGGTGAAGAGGCAAGTATTGTCATCTCTGACCGCGAGGAATAAAGTTCAGAGTCGAGAGAATACCCAAACCTCGCATCAAGCAGCAATCTGTTGCTTAATCCGGGGTGTACTAGTACAATACACTATTTCTGGGATCTGCTTTGGCCTTCCAAGATCCAGGGGGTGTACTCACACGCCGCAGGCGTCTAGCCGTAAAAGGTGCGCATTGTGGGAAGCCGCAGCCATATTGCGAGACATCTTTGGATCAAGGTTATTCCAGAGGGAAAGGCTTGTGTCCGTCATTGATCGGAGCCCACGATATAAACCCTTCCTTCCCTTCCACCTGTTGATCCCACTCTCTATAGCACCACAGCAACACATCCATCTAGCGAGTCCCATCCAATCCCATATACTCTCAGAGACAATTAAAAAAAAATCATCATGACCATCTTAAGCACCGTAACATTACGCAAGGAGCCCCGCACCCAGAGGATCGATCTCGGCGACGGGTTAATCATGCGATGGTCCACCCGTGTTGACAAGGACAATGTCGGCGATTGTTTGGCGGAGTCGTTTAAAGTAAGCGATTGAACTCCCTAGCTCAAGTTATCCATCCTTGGTCGCATATACTATCTTTTTTCCGATTGGCTCACAAAGAACATCTTCTCGCACCTGCATTGGCTCTATGCAAAACTCTATCTCATGATAACAGTATTACCAGATCGAAAAGCGAGAGATTCCAAATGGCGAACTGCCCGCCAAGAACGAGTACTTCAAGGCGTCCTCGGTAAGTTTGGTCTATTACATTTTTGGTCACTGACTGTAATAACCTGTTGGCAAAGATCAATCACATTGCCATCTCTAAGACTAATCACTGCAATGGTCTCCTTAGGGTCGAGTTCTGGGCTGCAGACACGTCGTCGCCTCAGAGTACGATTTTGCGGTCGTCGAGGACACCACCCTCAGTGGTCTTCCTGGCAAGAACCCGATTGTTGCAGCCATGTCTCTGCAGCAATACGCCGGGTACTACGGCTCCGTTAACATGAACTACGCCGTTGCTGAAGAAGTAGGCTGTGTGCCCGGTTATCGCAACCGCGGCCTTGTCAAGAAACTGTTCCTGCAGATGCTGCATCCCGCAGCTGACGAGCGTGGTGACGTGATTATGTTGATCCCAGGCATCCCTTACTTTTACAGGTATATTATTACGACGGTTTAGAATCATTCTGGCTTCTGCATACACTGATGCCACATATATTGTATTTTTTCACTCTTGCAAAAGGCAATTCGGGTATGAATACGCTATCCCTCAGAAACCAAGCCGACTGTTGACAAAACCCGCGTCCTCTACTCCATCTCTCCCCGAAGGCACGAAGGAACCCTTTACGCTTCGAGAAGCTAACTCTTATGACATCCCTTACCTCGTCAAGATGAGTACCCCAGAGCGCTTGCATTCCAAGGCTCAGATTGGTCTTTATTACAACTATGCGTTCTGGACGTTTATTGTTGATGTGCTCTCGCGCGATGCCGTAACGAATCCCTATGATACCCATCATCATGCCTGCATAGTGGTGGACTCTAGTACCGGACGAGACGTTGGCATATCGATGACGTCCCACGTCACCAACAAATGGGGCTGGGAGATTTTCAGTCTTGAGGACAATCTTGCTCCGTACCGGGATGTCTTGCCGTCGATGCTGAGACAGCTCAAGCAGTCCGACCGCCCCCATTTCGAATCTTACAACAGCCGACTCAACAACAACGTCTTGCCTGCGGAATCCGAGATTGAGAAACGAAAGCGAGGCCAGTGGTCGGCCTTGCAGTTCTCGACTTTGGAGGTCAAGTTGACACCCTCGCACCCAACCGTGAGACTTTTGGACGCTTATGGCAAGTTGGGACCCCAAGAATTCTCGCGCCTGTATACCCGCATTGGTAGCCTTCCAAAGTACATCCAAAAGATAGCACCAGTCCTCGAGAATAGACTAAAGGAGTCGGCGTTGAATGGCATTTCGGCGAGGATGCAGATCAATTTCTACCGAAAACTCGAAGGTATGAGTGGCAAGGGTCTCGAGATCGTGTTTGATGACGGTCGTTTGACCGGAGCCTTCGACTGGGCGCCGCTGACCCCAGAGCAAGAGCTCATCTTACTATGTGAGACAAAGACTGCCCCCGATCGAACTCAAGAGTCGCCTGCGACTGTTCGCGAAAAGAAGGCAGTTGTGCTGAAGGCTCACTTCGCTCCGATGACATTCAACAGACTCGTTACCGGAACTGCCACCGTTGACGAGTTGCTCGCCAGGGATAGCGAAAATGAGATTGAAGGCGTAATGTCCAAGCTTATGCTCGAGGTCTTGTTCCCAAAGCTGGAGCACCTCGTGGACCTAATGTGGTGGTAGACTAGTGCTTGGACCGCAGGATTATACCAGAATATCCGCAGACACCTGAGATCCGCAGTTTTTAAATTCGCTGTATAAAATGACCTGTGCCCATTAGACCCTCCTTGACCCCGTATAACACAACACCATGACATCCACACATACATTCTCTCGTCTTGGCGATCGCACACAAACGATCGATCTTGAGAATGGCCTGATCATGAGATGGTCCACAGCTCAAGATAAAGAGAACTTGATGGATTGTCTCGGAACTGCATTCCGGGTAAGCCATACCTTGAATCCTGCATCCTGCAAAGTTGACACTATGTTAAAACACTCTCACTTACTATGATCACGAAGACTAAACCGCTCTACAGTCCAACTAATAACACCATGGCTCAATTGTCTTTGCGGTTTTAGGAGGAGGTTTTCGAGGCAGACGGTGAAAACTGTGGCAAGAATGATTACATCGTGGCATTCGTGGTAAGGTCCAATGTACCGAATAGACACACACGACTTCTGAAGAGAATAAACATGTACTCACCATTCATAACCACTCGTGGACACCTCCCATTACTTGCATAGGGCTGGCTCATGAGTGGAGAACATGTTGTAACTTCGCAGCATGATTTTGCTTTCGTCGAGGACACGGCCCTTATGGCACAACCTGGCCAGAACCCTATTGTGGCCGTCGTGGCTCTGGCCCGCGTCTCTGGATACTTTGGGTCGGTTGACATGCAATTCGGAGTAGTGACCGCCGTGGGGACTTTGCGAACATACCGAAATCGCGGCTTGGTCAAGAAACTGATGCTACTGATGATCCATCCATCAGCCGACGAGCGAGGAGACGAAATCGTGTTCATCCTAGGCATTCCACATTTTTACAGGTATTCGCGATGTGCTGTGCCTTGCCTTACCTTGCCTTGCCCTACCTTGCCTTACCTTGGTCTTCCAGAGGTCAGTCTGTCTCGAGTGGCATACCGTACCATTCTGACCTCTTGTTCTAAACTAGACAATTTGGATACGAATGCGCGGTACCCTACCGAATTGGGCGTACCCTCACGGCCCTTGAGAAGTCCCTTCCTCCACTCCCGGCTGGGGACACCGAACCATTCATCCTTCGGGGAGCCACATGTGCTGATATACCTTACCTGGTGAGGATGAGCACTCCAGATAAACTCTACTTGAAGGCTCAGATCGGCACCTACTACGACCACGATGTCTGGAGACTCATCGTCGACAAGCATTCACCCAAGTACGCCAAGACTCATCACGATACACACCACCATGCAAGTGTCATTCTCGACTCCCGGACCAGTCAGACTATCGGGATCTGTTTGACGTCCCATATCCTGGGCAAGTGGAGCTGGGAGGCATTCTCAATCGATGAAGATGTGGCCGTATACAGAGATGTCCTTCCTTCAGTCCTGCGCCAACTCAAGGCAGCGGATCGACCGTACTTTGAGAGCTACAACACCAAGCTCAACAACAACGTCCTGCCAGACGAGACTGACTTGGAGAAGCGTGCACGTGGCCAGTTTCCTCCATTGACGTATACGGATCTCTATGTCAAACTGACAGCCCACCATCCTGCGACCCTGCTGCTGGCCGCGCAAGGGAAACTGGAGTCTGCGAAGGATCCGTATCCAATGTACACACGTATCGCAAATTTGCCAAAGCTCATCCGCAAGATTGCACCTGTGCTCGAGAAGAGGCTAAGGGGCTCCGCGTTCGGCGGCATCTCGGCTACGCTGCAGATCAACTTTTATAGGAAGATCGAGGGCATGAGCTCGAAGGGACTGGAGATTGTGTTTGAGAAGGGTCAACTCAATCGCGCGTCGGACTGGGTTTACAAATCTGCCGAGGACCAATTTTACGAGGCTCGGGAGAAGGGGCAAGAACTATCACCTAGTACAAAAGGAGTTGTTTTCAAGGCTCATTTCGCGCCCTTGACGTTCACGCGTCTCGTCACCGGCTCTACAGATGTTGAGGAGCTTTTGAAGCGAGATGGAGAGAATGGTGTCGACGGTGCAGAGGCCAAGCTGCTGCTCAGTATTTTGTTTCCAAAGGTTGAGCACTTTGTTGATTTTGATTGGTGGTAGTCGAGGGTAGCAAAAAAACCGCGTAATAAACATTGTTGCCCCATGGGCATGAAGACCAGCCCCACCTACAAACCCTTGCTTTTTTCACGTAGTTTATTTTACAGATCGTGTGCAATTCACCTTGGCTTCCAAGGCTTACCGATATGTCTTGCAACCTCCAGCTTGCCGATCCCTTGCATACCTTCTTCCTCCGCTTTCTCGCCTTCGTCATCCTTGCCACGCCTCCTGATGATCCTCTGATCTCATTTGTCCACCCATGCACAAATCGTCTGGGTCAGCCGTCCGAGTCCCTCGAAATCAAAGCCGAGTTCCCGGGCCCATCCAGCAACCTCTGATCCTTTTCTATGATTTTGCTTGGCAACCATAACGAAAACCATGATCGCCGCCACCTGTCCGATCTCCGAATGAATCAAAATCGGTCCATGGAGACTTTCCACAAGCTGTAGAATCTCGTCGAAATCGTTCAGACCAATCTCATCAGCCGCCTGAAAGGTATCAAAGAAATGATATCCATTGACGTTTTTGTTATTGTTTTTGTTTTTTGAATCCAGAGAGAGATTGTCCAAATGATCGGTTGATAGTCGTATGCGCCAATCCATGCAATCAATGCAACCATGCCACCACCAAAGTCGACACATAAAGTTGAGAGGAATAAGAGAAAAAGAATCAAAAAAAGAAGTTTAGATGGCATCTGCTCTTTTCTTCAGCGCATTTGCACATCTTTGGCAACGACAACTGCGCCCAAGCCAAATAAATCACTCCAAAAATTCAATCGTATAATGACCTTGATAGGATATGACACATAGTCAATACCAGCCGCCTTCCAAATGT
Organism: Mortierella alpina; assembly: GCA_029449245.1. Lineage (NCBI taxonomy): Eukaryota > Fungi > Mortierellomycota > Mortierellomycetes > Mortierellales > Mortierellaceae > Mortierella > Mortierella alpina. The sequence goes on along the minus strand of JANATF010000010.1, from coordinate 1,548,541 downwards.
CGCGCTCTCGAGTTGAGTATTCTCCAGGATTCTGCTTCGACTCCATGCCGATGACACTCCTAAAGCCGACCTTGACTAGTCCCTGCTCGATCTGGTACTCTGTTGGCGTTGGCGAGAAGGCGAGATGGTCTGTGATCTTTGAGTACGAAGCGTTCCAATGCCGAGCAAATGATTTGACAGTGGTCGAGATCCATCCCAGAAGCTGATCATCGCTCTCCTCGTGCGTCGACTTCATGGGCAGCTGTGCGGCTGTAATGGATGATTGGAGAACATGGCCGCGAAAGAGTGCAAATGTGGGTGTCGAATTGACGTTATACTTCTTGACTGTTTGCTACAAAAGTTGACGTGTACGCAGATGCGGGCTGCGTTAGGTTGATATTCAGAGCAAACATCATAAAAAACCAATGTGGAGGGGATAATATATTACGCGGGGCTGAGCGCGTGTACCCCTTTTACCCCCTCGCCACTTATGTGGCTTCTGCGGGCGGACGCTTAGCAAGCACGCGATATCCGGTTTGATGCACTAAGAGGGTGGAGGGTGGCATCCTGATTTTGTTTTTGCGCAACCAGCCCAAAATCTTAAATGCCCAATTACAAATCCACAGAGGAAGGGGCGAGGAAGGAGCAATTTGAAGACCTATCAACAGGCGCTCATGGAAGGATATGCAAGTGGCTGTACTTTCTTACCAAGAGTTCGTCAACGTCGACGTGGATGACCGTAGCGATTTCGTGGAGATCCTCAGCCATTTCCTCGATGGCATTAGCTAAGCGTTCGTGTCAGAATAGAAGTTATCAGTTGAGCACGTGGAGCTCTGATACGCTTCTTGGCACAGTATCTTCCTTCCCCTCATGTACGGGAGAGGGCCATGGCACGCTTGAGCAGAAGTATAATTTGAGGTCGAGTCACTTGCACTCACCGAGACGCTTGCAGTTCTTGCACCAAGCGGTCGTGAAGACGAGAACCAAGAGGCGGTGGTGGTTCTCAAGGAGCAACCTGTCCAGCTCGCTGTCGGTGTTGGGTGAGAGGATGTAGGGAGAAGAGGCCATATTACTTGGAGGTGTGACAAAAGGTGGTGGGGTATGGTGAAGGAGCGATGCGGGGGGGAAAAAAGTGATGCAGCGTCTGCGAGCCTAGACGAATTAGAAAGCAGCCGATGGCGAGAGGGTGTATTGCGGCAAATGATGCTTCTGATCCAAAGGAATGTGGTTGCTAAAGTACAGGAGCTCCGAGGCTGCGAATGAGAGTGAGAGGAAAGAGAGGGCGAGAGAGTGAGCGATTGCAGCGATGCAGAATCGGGCCGACAAAAGTAGAAGACAAGCTGACAAATACGGCCCACCTGCAACTCAATCTGAGATTTCTCTGTGCAAGCAACTTCCACGCTACTCTTCGCCTTCCCCTGGTCGCCTTTGCTTCCCATCGCCGCCTGTGCACCCATAGGCATTCGCCCAGACGCCTTGGGAGTCAAATGGGTGACAAATACTAGAGCGGCGCCGCAGATCAGCAAATGCCGTGCGAAGTACTCCTATCATGATGTTTACAAATCAACGAAAATGTGCCCCTGGGAGTAGAGCATCGCCGTCCTTGTGGAGTGAATGTGGATATGCCTTGTATTCCTACTAGAGCGGCACGCGTAACTTCATTAAAATAGAGAAAGATCGGCACGTTCATCAATAGTTTTTTAAAAAAAATACACTGCCGCGTTGTCAACTGCGAAGTAAGGCACATAAAAGTGGCAAGACTCGTTATCAAATACTTCTGGCCCGCTACCACCAAAAGATGTCTACGAGGTGCTCGACTTTCGGAAACAGGATATCGAGCATCATCTTGGCCTCTGCACCCTCGACAAAGTTCTCGCTATCGCGCGCCAGCAATTCTGTAATGGCCATGGATCCAGTCACAAGTCTCAAGAACGTAAGCGGCGCGATGCTAGCCCTCAAAAGTCCATTGGGCCTTTTAGAGTCCTCCCCAGCCTTGGCCTGCAGCTCCTTCTTGCGGTCTTCAGCGAACGCATCCTCGCTGTTCAAAGGTGCCCAATTCGACACCTCCAAGATCTTACCCTCCTCAAACACGATCTCGAGTCCCTTCCCGCTCATGCCTTCCAACTTTCTGTAAAAGTTGATCTGGAGTTTTGATGAGCTCCCTTGCAAGACAGACTCCTTCAGCCGCTTCTCGAGAACGGGAGCGATCTTGTGGATGAACCTCGGCAAGTCAGCGATACGCGTGTATAGAGTGAATACGGGTCCTGAAGGATTGAGTTTTCCTTGACCATCAAAGAGGCACACCACGGGGTGGGTGGGCGAGAGAGCCAGTAGGAGGTCCTTGTAACTGTAGGCGGGGAACGGGCCACGCTTCCGTTTCTCGATATCGGATTCTTCAGGCAGGACGTTGTTGTTCAGCTTGACGCTGTAGCTCTCGAAATGGGGTCGATCATTCGTCTTTAACTGTCGCAAAACGGAAGCAACAACGTCCCTATAAACGATTAAATTAGAATCTTGACCTTCGTCAATGGTGAAAGCCTCCAAGGTCCACCTCCCGACAGCCATCGAGGACAGTGAGATCCCGATATCCTTGCCAGTCTTAGTATCGACAATGATGCAAGCATGATGGTGCACGTCGTGAAAGGTTTCGACCTTGATGGGTGTGATCACCTCCACAACGAATCTCCAGAACGCATGATCGTAGTGGGTTCCAAGCTGGGCATTGAAATGCAGATGCTCCCTGTTCGACAACCTGACCAAGTATGGGATATCTGCTGATGTGGCCTCTCGGAGGGTATAGGGTTCAGATGCGCCCTCGCTCAGAGTCGGCACGGATAATGCAACATCCTTGAGCACGCGACGTGCTTTGTGCGGGATCGCATATTCGTAACCGAATTGTCTAGCGAGAGGACATAAGGGCATAAGGGCTTGGTTGGGAAACTGAAAATGCATCGCATCAAAATCGCATCCAGCAGCGTCCACTTTTTCTACCTGTAAAAGTGTGGAATGCCTGGAATCAACACAACAAGGTCTCCACGTTCCTCGGCTGCCGGGTGGACCAACTGCAAGAGCAGCTTCTTGATCAGTCCACGGTTACGAAACTCGGGTACGGTTCCAACAACACTCAGCACGCCATAGCTCATGTCCACTGATCCGTAATAGCCTGCAAATTGATGCAGGCCAACCGCGGCGACAACCGGATTCTTTCCAGGCTGTTCACGAAAAGTGGTATTCTCAACGATAGCAAAGTCGTACACAGATGAGACTGCATGTTCGCCGCTCATGCACCGGTTCTAAAAAAAAAGGAGTTTGTACTGTTAGCATGCTGCGCCTTGTCATGCTCGGGGTCGCTGAGTCAAGGCTCCGTACCGTGGCCGCAATGAGATCGTCATTCTTGCCAGGGAGTTCTCCCTCTGGAACAGTGCGTCCGAAAAGCTCGTACTTCCGATACAATAAAGGCAACGCGATGTTAGCTTGGTTGTGCAGCAGTTTTACCTTGGCATAAAAGGACCCAACAGGTGTATCGGTACCCGAAACGCCTCTGCAAGGCACTGAGCTATGTTTTCCTTGTCAGCCGACGTCGACCAACGCATGGTCAATCCATTGCCGATTTCGATCTGCTCAAGGCGCGGGGTCGTTCGCGGCGTGGTTGTGCTTTTCATTCGTGAATGATTAAAGTTGCGGGAAGGTATTGAAGCGTATGAGAAAAAAGGAGGGAAAAACTGATATTTATAAGCTGGCTGCACTTTATCCGCAGGAACTGCAACAAAACTGCGGGCAAGGGCTCTCTCTTAACGAGGATCCTCTGTTGGTGATTGTACTAGGCATCACGAGTCAACAACTGTGTGGAAGGTCGAGGTTCAACAAGAGACCGGGCTGAGAAGGCTAGGAAAGATGAAGGCTACTCTATACTGTATTCAGTATTTTCTGCAACGGCTGAGTGAACGCGTCAGGGGTCAGCTTACAGGATCTTCAACCACAGCCAAAACCATGCGAATGGGCGCGGGATCAGACAGTCACAAGTCCCTCCATCGCTCCTTCATTATAAAAGACACGACACCATCGCCTCAACAAGGACCAGGACAAGGACTATAGGACACAACACATGGCACTGGACAAGAAGATAGTAGCATCGCGAGGTACCCTCCAGACCATCCAACTCTCTCTCTCGAACATGGCATCATCGTCAAAGTGGCTACATCTGCTTCACGCACTTACAGCCGCTTTATGGTACATCACCCTAGACAGGACGAGGCGGCTGGTCTTGCTCTCGGTTTGGGTCGTGGTTCTCCTGGGCCTGCCCCTCTGGTGGAAGACGACTCGCGTATACAGGGCGGAACTGCCATATGAAGACATCGAGCACTGGAAGGAGTGGAAGGTAAAGTTGCTGGCATCCACCCATCGCCGAGCAGTGCATCCTGTTCACGTCCTCAAGCTTTAGCTAACCAACGCAGCATGTTGAATAGACATGTCAACCCAAGTTTCCCATCTCTGTCAACCTACACCTTTCAGAGAAAGCCTCGGTATCAGAACTCGGAGACGCAGCTATTTTGGAAGCCATCGCTGGTGCTGGAAACCCTGTTGCACAATCTTCCAGCGTGCTTCCAGAGCTCTATAGCATCGACCGCTCGTGGAAAGGATCCAGAGAGCAGGATATTACGGGTTAGTGGCAAGCAGCAGTGCAAGCCCCGTGGATTATCTAGTTAGACACTGGTGCGGATGAGCTTCAGACTGAGGGATGTCATGTTTATTCTTCCTCATGATTACAGATCAGCCAAGCGCCACTCCAGGAACATACCACTTCTACATTGCTCCCGGCGGCGATAGAAGCGCGAGCATAAAGAGCCAGCGTCAGGGCTTCATTCAAGTACAGCAGTGGGACGCAGGTAAAGTATCTGTTGCGAATCATCAATGGCATGAGTTAAGATGTGCGTTGCTTACTCATGTCGCACATTACACCGCTATAGACCATATCGCCAAGGGCGTCGTGGAGACTCTGGATGCCATCTTTGGATCGGAAAAAAAGAAGCTGGAACAACTCGTGAGCGGATCGCACAAGCAAGGCGCGGAAAAGGTCACGGATCAATTGAAGGCAGTCAAATACGCTCCTGGATACCAACTGACGTTCAATTTGTTCAGCGGCGACGCATCTAATGGTGTGCGGGAGTGGCAGGCGCAGGAGGCCATCAATGGTACGACTTGGCGTTCCACAATCATGCATTGGTACTGACCGATAGGCGATATTGAAACTTGCTCTCATTCATTCGATATGTGTTCGCTCTCTACGTGTAGCATACCTGGGCCCATTCTTGAGCAGCATGGAGACCATTTCAAAGTTCACAGTCGAGTCGCAGATCCAGCACTACGCTTCTTTGACGTTTACACCCCAAGTGGATGCGGACCTCAAGGAGCATTACCTAACGATGGATGCCCTCCCACACTTTATTAACGCTGCAGAGTGGAGTCTTGGTAATCACGCTGACATGCGCTATGCAAATTTTCATTAGCTGCTGAAAAACGTAGATGCTCAAGCTAACATGTTCCTCCATGGTCCGGGTATTGCGCGATAGCTTCTACTGTCTCTTCACTGCCCTCGCTCAATTTTTTGACGTATATCCCAAAGCCTAGTGAAAGTCCGTTGGTGATCAAGGATAGCCCCTCATCCCCTCGCTCGACCACCAATTCCTTCCTCATCCCTCGTTGGGGCGGTATTACGATTCTCAACCGCGATAACAGCACTGCAACGGCGCATCCTGATGTTATTACTGTACAGGAGCTAGAGCCAGTCATGAGGCTGTACTTGACGCAACTCCGGGATCTCATGGGTCTTTCGCATCTCTCCAGTTCTGCCTCCTTCCCAATCACGTTCCACAGGTCCGCCAACGGAGCTCCGACAGCATGGGAACTGGATCAATTGATGAGGAAGCGGACTGCAGAGAACATGGTCGACTCGTTGGCCACACTGTTGTCGCTTGCCAACCTGGTGGCTGATACCCCCAACATGGTAGTTCTAGACCATATTCAGAAGGATGTTGTGGATGCATTGCAGGATGTGGCGACTTCGTGCCATAGTCTTGCCAAGCAGGAATCTGTTTCGGCGCTTGAGGCGTCCAGGGATGCTTTGGTGAAGGCCGAGACCGCATTCTTTGATCCTACAATGGTTTCGATGCTGTATTTCCCGGACGAGCACAAGTATGCGATCTACATGCCGCTCTTCGTGCCCATCTCTGTGCCGCTGGTCATGGCGTTGCTGAGGGAGATCAAGAAGTGGAAGGATGCCAAGAAGGCAGCCGCTAAGGAGGCTATGAAGGAGAAGGCCGAGTAGACCTAGGAATAAAGGCAACGTGGATTGTTTGTTACACGATCCTGGCTCGGCTCACAGGAGCGATCGGTCGACACACAAAATGGCTGCACAGTCGTCGGCCAGCTCAAGGCACGGCACAGGCAAGGCGCGACGGATTTGTGGTCAGTCAGCACAGAAAACGGGCGGCCAATCAGAGGCGACCCGGCGCATGCCTGAGCCAGGCGGAGTTGAGCTGCGATGGTTATTGCACCAGGGCGCACACACGCAGACACGCACGCATGCTCACCCTTCCGTCTCAACTGTCTCCACCGCTCCTCTGTCCAGGCACATCTGTCCATCTCCTGGCTGCACACACACACACACACTCTCTCTTGCCGTCTCGTATTTATACTCGGCCCTTCATCTCATCCGAGCAAGACACTCCATCACACTGTCCACAGAGAACAGCAACTGGTCTGCAGCGCCGATCTGGAGATTGATTGGCATCCGGCACAGGTAGGCATCCTCATCAATATCCCCATCCAAGAAGAACAGAAGCACGTAATCGCACCTCTTCTGTCCGCTGTTCCTGTTCCTGATCAACCGTTTGGCCTCCAGAACTTGCCTGCTAAGCACACACTCCTTTATTTCTGGCCGTAACTCACCTCACGGACGGACACGGACAGCCTTACTCCCGCCACGCACAGGAAATACAACTGCTGGGCAGCCAGAGACAGCCACACAGAGATCAAGCACACCACAGATCGCAACCATGGCATCGCAGTCGCCGCTGGCGATGCTGGTGCTCGTCACCCCATACACCATCCTCTACCTGGTGAATCAGCGTAAGGACTTTCACCAACAGACAGATCGGCGACGGCCTCCCGTCTACTAGTCATGGAACGAGTACACTGACTCGGGAGTTATTTTTCTTTATACCTGGACATAGTATTCCTGCAGGGGCTTCTGGACAAAATGCACTTTGTGTTCTTTGAGCTCATCTTTGTGATCGCATTCCGCAAGCTCTTTGGCGTGCCCGACCTCACGGAGCGCCTCTTTCCTGCTCAGATCGCCATCCAGTCTGCACAAAATATCCGCCCTGCAAAGACCTCGCTCGTCAACGATGCTTCTCGGACTGCAGTAACAGAGATTGGCAACGGAACTCTACATGACACCATTATCGAAACAAAGAAGGTCAAGAAAGTGGCGCGCAAGACGCCAAAGAAGGTCAAGGAGCACCCTTACGCCAAGGAGCTGGTCGCCATGGAAAAGAAGCTGGTGGATTACTTTGACAACACGGAAATTTGGGAGAAGGTCTTTGAGGAGACTTCACCTTCATTGATCGAGGTTTATCAGTATAAAGCCCGTCCCATGTGTTACAAAGTCATTGCGGTCATGGACAACACCCCAGCTGTAACGTTTGATGTACTCTCAGAGATTACTCGCCGGCTGGAATGGGACCCACTTTGTGTCGAGGCAAAGACAGTTGCCGAGGTCTCACCAGGAGTCAAAATCCAGTACGTGAGGACCAAGAGCATGTGGCCTACAGCCTCAAGGGACACTGTCGTTTTGGGCACTGTCAAGGATCTGGGCGAAGGTCGTTATATGAACGTGACAACCTCTGTGGAACACGCACTCATGCCCGAGAGGGTCAAGGAAAAATTTGTGCGCATGGAAACCGCCGTGGCCGGACAGATGGTTGGGCCTGAGCCTGGTCAGCCCAACAAGTGCAGACTGATTCAAGTTCTGGATACGGATCTGAAAGGCTGGATTCCAGAGAAACTGATTCAAATGGGTACGTATCTAAGAGTCACCTCGAACCCTGACAGTCGAAACCCCCCCCCACTCTTGCCAATACCAATACGCGTAATTCTATTCTGACTCTTAGTGTCCACAAAGGCTGTCCCTGAAGGCATGCGTAATGTCAACAAGCTACTCCCCACAATTCAACCATACCACGTATCCAAGACGATCGAGCGCGTCGCACTCGCGCGGAAGGAGGCTGAGGCTAAGGAAGAGCAAGGTGTCAACGTCCTAGAAGAAGAGCAAGTCCACGATCTCAAGGCGAAGCGCCACTTGGCCACTTCATCCTCCTCCACGCTCGCAGACCAATTGAACCTCAATGAAGCACCCCATGGAGCGCAGAACGGCAACGCTCATAATGGCAGCAATAAGACTATAGAGAGGAAGCGATCCGGCACATTCAGAGTCTTCTGGGATAGCTTCAAGCGAAACCTGGGCTATGGCGGAGCACCTGGGAAGGCGAACAAGGCTTTGGTAATAGCCTTGGTGCTCGCAGTGTTGGGACCAACTCTGGCTCGATTCCGCAGACGACGATAGAGCAAACCGACCGCTTTGAACGATGAAAATCTCAAATATAATCAACAATGACCTAGTATGCAGGAAAACGATAAGAGTCCACGTTCTGCATTGCATCCACCACATTGCCGCCGCTTTGTTGTGGTGATAACCCCGATGACATGAGAGACTGAGTAGCATGCAAAGATCTGGTGGTCTTTTACACACCGCCCCATCTGATCACACCGCCACCCGAGAGGCATGAGACCAATAAACTTCAGCTGTCTCACTCAAAGTATCTTTTCCTCGGAAAGTCTCTTTCCAGCGCCATGCGCGCTCCCCTTACAATCCAGATGCGGCAAGGGGTGCGAGGATGAAGAGAGCTCCTGGTTATTGGTAACTTTTTTTTCGAGGCCCAATAGTCCAGTTTTCGTTCTAGATTGTACATTTGTGCGACCTGACCGCAGCTGCACTATTCTCAGCTTCCACAGGAAGACTCCCAGCACGCTCTCTTTAGAAGAAAGGGAAAGACACCGTCGCCTCTTCCCCAAACCTTAATACGGCATTTCGACTTTTGCAGCTCATCCTGTCCACTTGACTTGGTCCTACAATCGCCGCTCATCGCATGTCCTCATGCGCTTGCGCCCGCTGTGATCCCCAGTTATCCTTTCGGCCCGTACATGCGCATAGGATACCTTTGTTTGTTGTTGTTTTCTCTGACCTTTCCTCGCATTCCATGTTCTCCTCACTGATGCGTCATTGCCCCGACAACCTTCTTTTCATGAATTTGGTTGTCCGAAAAAGCACCACGGCACGGTATATAAAAGTCCTTTGATCCACATCTGGTGGAAAAAGAGCACCTACTCTACACTTTTCATCTCTGCACTGCATTTTTCTCATCCAGCTTTAAGCTCAATACCGCGCTCCTCGTCCTCTCTCTCTCTCTGTCTCTCTCCCTCTGTCCCTCTCGCTTAGACTATATCCTTTCAACATTATTTATTTATCCAGCATTCATTCCCTTTTCGTATATTACGACGTTTAGCATTACTCAAACTTTCATCTATTCTCATTTCACTGTTCCTTTTTTCTCAGGAACAAAGTCAGTTCAATTCTCGTTTTATATTAACCCCTTCACATCTCAATGGGTAAAGGCGGCGGTGGCGGTGGCGGTGGCGGTGGTCGCGGAGGTGGAGGTGGAGGCAGAGGTGCTGGCGTCGGAGTAGGCATCATTGTTGGCGGTGGTATAGGCGCTGGTGTTGGTGGACATGGAAGTGGAGGTGGAGGTGGAGGTGGACAAGATGGCGACAGCAGTGGGGATGACACGACCCTGATTATCGTCCTCTCATGCGTCGGTGTCATTGTGATCTTCCTGCTATGTCTTTGTCAATACAAGATCCGAAAGTCCCGCCGCGACAAGAGTCGATCCTCTACCATGGAAGAAGGTCATTCCAACTCGTCAAGACCCTCTCTAAACTTGGTGAATGGCACAAGCAGCCAAAGACAAGGGTATCTTCCGCCTTACACTGCGCGCGTGTCTCGGACCTCAGAGTCGACGCCAGCCTACCCAGTCATGGAAAGTTCCACACCTGCAACGGCCACCAGTGTGTACCCCGATATCTCTTCACTCGTGTCTCAACCCCCTGCATATGACCCAAGTCGATCAGAAAGACAAGAGTCGACGTTCCCAAACACAAACCCAAACTCAAACGACGAGTCGACACCACCATTATCTTTCCCGCTTACGCCACTGGCCCCAGCTTCAGTCTATCCAGCCATGCCAGTGCCCGTGTCTGTGCCGCCATTTAGCCCGAGCACAGCACCCTCATACCCATCTATGCCCCAGGCGCCTAATACGTCCGCATTCAGCACGAGTACATCGAGCCCTGCCAGCATACCCTATCCTAGTCATCAGTAGCATATTAATACTTTTGAAGAATACACCAAGAAATAAGGCAATAAATAGTCTGATAATACTGTCGAAATCGCTGATGAATTGAACAGAATAGAACCATGTGTAAAAGTGTATTTGTGTGAAAATAGTGACAGATACAGCATCTATGAATTCTCATTACGGCTTAAGCGCTGGCGACGCGCGCTTCCCACTTCGCCTCCAACGCTGATTTCGGTCGCGCGTCTGTGTAAGACGGCGGAGCAAGAGTCCTCTGTGAAGCGGCATCGTCGTGGCTATCTCGAACCGGGTGGGAGGATGTAAAGGCAGCCGCAATATTTGGATTGGTTTTCGAATCGGAGGATGGAGCGTTGAGCATGTTGGCGATGACTGGAGAAAAGGCTACCGAGGCAGCTTCATAAATCTCTACGTCTTGCTGAGTAGGAGCGGTGGAGGACGTGGCGGTGGTTGTCTGGATGCCTGATTCTTCGTCTTTGGTGACGGAAGGGGAGCGATAGTTTGCATAGAACACGCCTGCTACGATGAGGGCGATGACAGCCAGCATGCCCAGGCAGATGCCAAGGATCAAGGCTGACATGATTGATACGAAAAAGTGAAAGAACTGGATACACAGATGATGATTGGCGGGAAAAAGAAACAAAAGGTTGGTGCGTTTTCATACTTGTTAATGAGGACAATTACGATGTCGACTTTAGGACTTGCTTCTTCAAAGCCGAGGTTGGAAAAAAAATTAGGTTGCTCGATTCTTGTTGGCGTTATAAGATCCCAAAACCTCGTAGCTATGCAAGATCGATAGATAAAGGAATCGACGTCTCGACCACAAAAAGACATGAAGGTTGTTTCCGCCATTTTTGTCCTGACACAATGTACTATTCATTCTCCTCTGCGCCTAGTGAGACTTATAGGTGGATTCAAACCAATGACTCCATACAGCAACGCGTAAAGTAAGACCGATGAAAGCGCACATAGCGCACATATGTGCGTTGTTTACTTGGCGTTCCATCCACTATCCTATTTCTATTCTTGTAAGTTGCATCTCAGATCCGTCATCTCGATGATTCTCGACGTTTCTCGTGCATGCTAGCCTTGCAAAGTTCTTAAAAGTTATCTTGCGGCTCAGTATCCAGCCCAAACAGCTTAAGAATCTGAAAGATGGCTCCTCCAGATAACATAATCACCAAAATGGCAACTACGTAGGGATTGGTAGCTGTCTTGGTAGCTTTCCGATCCGCATAAGATGAGGACGAGGATGATCTACTGAGTGGACGCCTACCAGCCTGGTATTTAGCTGGAGACATTGAGAGAAGGAGGCAATATAATGTCCAGCTTAATGGTTAGTACTCGTTGCTCCTCCGATCAGACATACTGGATGAGTAATTTCCCAACGGACACCGGTGAGCCTGCATTACCATTGCGCGCGCGAATGACTGGGGAGGTAGAGCCGGCCATAACTTGAAAGGAACTTTTAGTCTTTCTTTTCGTGTTCCAAGGGATAGGCGCTCGTGTGATAGAGTGATCTTTCGACTTTGGTTTTAGTTGAACGTTCCGCCGAATTTCAATCGTCCTAAGTCCTGTCTTAAGTGGAGCTGGTGAAAGTAGATTGATGTAGCGTATCTCGCCTGGCGATCGTGATTGGGACTGACTGTGAATGGTTGTAAAGAGTGAAAGGCGGGGGAAAGAAAAGAAGAAACAAAAGGGAAGAGAAGAATGAATGAATGAATTTGAGGGTTACGATCTCCTATTGTAATAGGGAGGACAAGGGATGAACGATAAACTAGATCCTTCTTGGACCGAGACGATTAGCCTCCTATTACTTTCGTGAACGAGCTCAGTCCATCCTCCAAAGGGGAATTCGAAAAAAAAAAAAATAGGGGAAACGCGTTCAGATGTGGTCTAGTCCCTTCACTTCAAATAATTTTATTAGGCCTTGTGAAGCACGGTCATGTTTACGCGCATCTTAAAGCTTTGGCTGCTCGATGGCTGCTGCAGACAGTTTTGCACTCTGCAGACGCACGACACCTTCCTGTGCGACGGACACGGCCAGTGTTCCATCCTCCTTGTAGATTCTGCCAAACGTCAACCCACGATCACAACCTGAACGAGGACTCTCACATACATAGAGCATCCACTCATCCGCTCGGAACGGACAATGAAACCACATCGAGTGGTCCAAGGAGGCCATCATTCTGATCTTGGGGTGCTTTGAAGAATCTGAGAACCAGGTGCTTCCATGGGCCAAGGGTGCAGTCGTGAGTAGATTGTGGTCAGACCCGTACGCGACCACGCATTGATGCAAAGCCAATGCGTCCCCAAGGTTGTCTTTGCATCGGATCCAGAACGCCTGCTCGGTCCTCGCAGATGGGTGCACCATATCCTTTATCGTCTGCTGCGATGTATCTTTAAAGTCGAGAGCGACAGGCTGTAACGATAGCATAGAGTAGATGGATAATTAAGTCAAGGTAAATGAGTTTGGGATTTTCAAGCTGATGGACACGACTGCACAGTGAAATGTTCTTACCTCCTCGAGTCTTAGCTTCAAAAAGGCTTTGAGGTGTTCAGGGATCTTGGGATTTTCAATCAACTTTTGAATCAAATCTTCCTGGCTTGAAAGCGCGCTGTGATGGGGAACATCAGGCATTGGATACTGATGACTGGGTGCGCCTGGTCTTGGTACCTGAAAACTGGCTGTGCAAACAAAGACGTTCTGGCCCCGTTGAGTTGCCGTCACGGTCCTAGTGCTGTACGATCTGCCTATATATGCAAGCTAGGGATGTTAATTTCTGTGGACAATTGAGTAATATTTGCCTGCAAAGTTCCTTGATTACCATCTCGGACACGCTCCACATGGTACAGGATGGGAGTTGCAGGATCACCTGGCAACAAAAAGTATGAATGCAAGGACTAGAAGCCCCAATAAAGAGCGTTAGAAATGGGGCTTGCCTGCACTAGCCTGAGTAAGATCCTCAAGCCGTACTTACATGAACAGAAAAATCGGTCGAGACTGTGTTTGTTGCTGCAACTAGCGCTTGACCCACCACATTTCCACCTAGCAACCAGCGTTAAAAATAACCGAAGATCATGTCAGATGTGTGTGAACGAGTATCCGATTCACACATTAAAAAAAAAGGGAAATTACCAAAGACTCCTCTTGCGCCCATTGGGACCCACAGCTTTTTGGATCGATACAAGTCCTTGTCGATCTCCTCCAGATCGAGCATCAGTTCTATAGATGTGGTGGCTATTATTAAGAAACAATGCACAGTAAGCAAGCGTCGGACGTGTTTTCGATGCAGCCGACCATCGAAATTTACACTGTGTGCCACGTTCTGCGGCTGGGCGAGTGGTGTCACTTACGAGTCGGGCCTTCAGCCTCAGTGGCTATTGTAACGGCAGACGAATTCTCCATTGTTCCTGATGTTGGCAAAGACGACATGACCTGACTGAAAGTGGCTCTGTGACTGAATGACAATGAATGGGCAGCTGCTTTGTAATGAAGAATGGAAACCAGGGCAGAAGGTGAAAAGAGAATCCAGAATAACAAGCGAGGCTCGGACGAATATATATCCTAAGCTTTTTAAGTTTGCAGAGGAGCATGCAAATCCGTCTCCGAGCCGAGCAATCTCGAATGAACACTCGAGTGCACACCCTGCCGTGGGGATATTACGCTTTTCCATGACAGGATTTGCACTGCAGCACAGTACGAACTGTAGTAACACAGCGCAGTCCTCATTCATGACATGAACATCTGTACTACTCACTACAGCTTCAGGGACCATAGATTGCTTCGTGGCTGCGCTTCGCGGTTTAGCTGCCAGGGAGTTGTCACCCCAACATAAATTTCAATGTTCTTTTCCATGAGCGGGCAATTGATCAACGTAGATATGGTAGCTATGGTAGCTATTCTTTATACTTTTCACTCCTCACACCACACCACGCCAGTCGCACGCCTTGACCAAGATCTTTACCACGGCCTCCAGACCTGCCTGGTCAACCTCATCAAAGCCTTCAGTCACCTCACAGTCCAAGTCCAGGACTCCAATGACTCTCTATATGCGAAAAATATATGGCCGTTTGAGAAAATATTCGTTAGTGTTGCGAACTATACAGTTTCCATCCCTTAAAACTATCACCATCAGACGTACCCCATCCAGCTCCAGAGGCACCACGATTTCAGAGTTGGACGCTGAATCGCATGCAATATGTCCTGGGAAGTCATGTACGTCCTTGACGACCAATGTCCTGTTCTCAGCCGCTGCCGTTCCACAGACGCCCCGTCCAAAGACAATGTTGGTGCAGGCGACTTTTCCTTGGAAGGGTCCCAAAATCAAGGCATCCTTCTTGGTCTCTGCAGCAGTGGAGGTGGATGAAGATGTGACAACATCCTTGTCAAGGACGTAGAATCCAGCCCAGTTGATGGGCTTTGCTGTCACTGCGCGAAGTCCATGGTAGATCAGCGCTGAAGCGTTGGCAAGGTTTGTGACCTAGCACCCAAACAAGAGAGAAACAGGTTAAACAACTGTAACAATTATATATTTTTTCTTTTGCTGTGGAGTGGCGAGGGTCAGGGCGAGGCGATGAGGCGGCAGAGAATGAACTGGAGTGATTTCGATCGAGGCGGCCCTGAAGGGAAATGGAGGTACACCATTACCCAGTTGCGCTGTCCGTCGACGACACCCTGAATTTGCAATTCAAGTTCCTCGTAAAACTCGGCCTTGCTGGAGGTGGTCGAAGCAGTGATGTTTGGAGTCATTCCTGGGGCGTTGAGTATCGCTTGTGGTGCAGTGAAGAATTGATTCCTGGCAAGATCAGGTGCAGGAGGGCTGGTAATGAGCGTACAAAAAGCAAAAGGCGCACTCACACTCTCTCCGCCGAAAATGGCGAAATCGAACGTCGTATTGGGCCAATGAACGTTCGCCGTTGCTCGATACTCCCAGAGTTGCCAGGACGCGTCGATCTGCCTACCGCACTCCTACTTTTCACGCAACAGCAGCGCCAACAGCAGAGATAAATTAGGATCATCATAATCAAGAAGAGAAAGTGGGCACGCGAGACAACACATCTATCTTCGGTGGTGGGTCAAACGCGTTTGCACGAGATTGGAGCGTACTTTGGACCAATATTTCCCTCGGACATAGCTGCTAATAACTGCATATTAATACCATAAAATGCCTACAATGGATTTCCCCTCAAGGCTCTCTGTCTTTGTTCGTTTTGATCACCGTCTCAAGAACTTTGGCCCTTTTGTTGTTTATGTTGACACCTCACGATTAGATTGAGTGGCAGATAACAAAACTAGGAAATGGCAAAATGGACCTCGTTTATTCCAAGTATTCTGCCAACCGATCGACAACATGAGACATAGAGGGACGCTAAGTACGATGAAGAATCAGTGAAAGGAATCTGTTAGAAACATCTCTCCAAACTCATGAGATACATCCCAAGCCAAGGACAAAGTTCCTGCAAACCAACATACCTTCTTAGGGTCTTTGCGCCACATGTCCTGGATCAACGATAACAGCGACTGGGGGTATTTCTTCAGCTTCTCCAGCGGCGGTCTCTCCTCCTTGTCACGAACAGCCTCGTACAATTGGTGCTCAGTTAGGTTGTGGTAAGGGTATCCCAGCTCCGCCCAGGACAGAATCTCCCAATAGATCAAGCCGCAGGCATAGACATCCACCTTCTCCGTGTATCTCGGGTTCGGGGACCAAAATTCTGGCGCCTGCCAGTTGGGCGTACCGCACTGCGTGTGCAGGGAAGCATTGGCTCTAGGGCGAATACGCGCCAGGCCAAAGTCATTGATCTTGGCTCGGTCATCCGACGAAATCAACACGTTCATGGACTTCATGTCTCTGTGAATAATACTGGGTCGACGTGTGTGCAGATAGGCGCAGGCCAGGGCAATGTCGTGCATGTACATAATCAAGCGTCCAAATGTAGGCTTCTTGGTCTTGCGCATAAAGTCGTAGAGGTCACCGTTCTCACACAGCTCCGTCACGATGCATAGGTGTTTGACGTTCGTGCATACGCCAATGAAACGAATAATGTTTTCGTGTCGTAATTGCCTAAGTCAGGAGCCAGAGCCGTGGTTAGGTACAATGAAATCGTCTATGGAGGGAGACCATCAGCGCACTGTAATATCGAATCTGATTCAACTTACTTCAGAACGTTGATCTCGTGCTTCATCTCTTGAATATCCATCTCTGTAAAGTTCTGGACGCGTAGCTCTCCTATCGCGACCGCTTCCTATTGATCACAGACGTGTAACAAAAGGACGTTTGTAAGCCGTGAATTCAGGAGATTTCAAAAGGAAAGGCGACTATTGGAGCATACAACTTACGCCCATATAAGTGCCCGCGTAACA
The DNA here is from genome assembly GCA_029449245.1 of Mortierella alpina. Taxonomy (NCBI): domain Eukaryota; kingdom Fungi; phylum Mortierellomycota; class Mortierellomycetes; order Mortierellales; family Mortierellaceae; genus Mortierella; species Mortierella alpina. The sequence goes on along the minus strand of JANATF010000010.1, from coordinate 1,531,711 downwards.
ATCCTTGAATCCGCCAGAACCAAGCTTCCTGCCGACCGTCAGCTGCTCGTAGGCGATCTCTCCTTGAAAGTTCCCGTCCTGAAGCAGCGAGTTGAGATAGACGGTGTTGATGGGTGCATTATTCTGGACAACAATCGCAGGTTGAATAGAACACAGCTTTGGTGTTGAAGGTCCAGGCACAGGCTTCGCCTTTTGCTATTTGGTTTTGCCATGATGTCACATATGAGAAGTCGGGTTAAAATAGAATGCGAAATAAGGTACGAGCCCTTGAATACAATTTTTTATGTTCTCCAGCCCAACACTCCGTTGATGACCGTGCCACATAGTACTACTGCTTACCCAGTCCAAGAGTGCCTGGATCAAGACTTTCTTCTCTCCCTCTGCAGGCAGACCTATAGGTGTAGACATGCTGGGTTAGTTGAACAGTTTCACTTTTTCGTTGCTGAGAAGATATCTTTCGGTGACTATGGATGAAGAATCGAGAGAGTCCAGTGATTGCAAAGTACCCCTTGTTACCCGACCTCCGGAGAAGAACCAAGATGCGATTCTGCATATAAACCACCCCAACACAAACATGATCCAGAAAACAAACATGGCTCAAAAAAAAACACGCATCGACATGAATGCCGATGACTACAGTCCCGACGTTATTGCCATTGGCGTATGCTTAATGCAGACCACCAAAAGAAGAAAACGCACCAATACTCTGCTTTGCTTCGCTCTACCAACATGCCCCAAAGCTGTAAAAAGAAATTACAGGACTGCAAAGAATCAATATCAAAGGACGAGAAAGGGGAGGATGAGAGGTGTTGGCAGAAAGGTCAGAAGGCGCAGGATTGGTGGCAACAAGAAAAAAAAATGAAAAAAGGGGGGGCACACGCACATAATGGAGGCGGATAGACAAAAAGGGACGTTGCATCATCCACAAAAAGTTGTTGGGCATCGAAAGGACACCGATAGGCAGATAGGCTGATAGGCTGAAGGACGGTACACCATATTACTGCGACTGAGGATGATGGGGATAGGGCAGGACTAACCATTGAAGAGATGCAGGAAAGGGAGCAAGGGGGAGTTTCAGAGCACGTACCTCGTTCCTGACACATAACAACAATGTCGGCCTTGATACGTCGCAAGAGCGTTTCCTCAGTCTCGTGCTCGAGACGCTCGTCTACATGACGCTCAATTGTCTGAAATCCTCGGATGACAGCTGCGGCTACTATCGGTTGAGGGGATGAGCCCCGGTTGCCTACAGGAGATCCCCCACCAAGAACTTGCTCGGGCTGAATAGGGCGTGGCTGCTGCTGTTGCTGCTGTTGCTGGAGTTGCTGCTGGTGCTGAGGCTGCTGCTGTAATTGTTGCGGAGATTGCCGGTGTGGATGCTGGAGCGACGGCTGATGCTGCTGCTGATATTGTTGCTGATGCTGCCATTGTTGCTGTTGCTGCTGCTGCTGTTGTTGCTGCTGCTGCTGTTGTTGCTGCTGCTGCTGTTGGTGGTGCTGAGGTGACGGCTGCTGTTGTTGCTGCTGAGGTGACGGCTGCTGGTGTTGCTGCTGTTGCTGCTGTTGCTGCTGCTGCTGTTGGTGGTGCTGAGGTGACGGCTGCTGTTGTTGCTGCTGCTGAGGCTGCTGCTGAGGCTGAGGCTGCTGCAAATGCTGTAAATGCTGCTTCTGCTGCTGCTGTTGCTGTTGCTGATGCTGTTGCTGTTGCTGTTGCTGTTGCTGTTGCTGTTGCTGTTGCTGTTGCTGATGCTGATGCTGTTGCTGAAATTGCTGCAGCTGGAGGTGTTGCTGTTGCTGGAGTTGTAGCTGTCGCTGCTGCACAAGTTGTTGCTGCTGAAGTTGCTGAAGCTGCTGCTGGAACTGTTGCTGCTCTTGCTGGTGGTGAGGCTTGAACTGCTGCTGATGATGTGTTTGAGACTGCTCGTTCGAAACCTGACCGGGATGGTGTCCAGGGCTTTGCTGGCCTTGAAGTGCCTGCGGTGCGACTTGGATACCCAGCGGCGAATGAGCTGCACCCTGCCCTGGAACTCTGGGCGCACCATACGTATGTTGCGCTTGAACAGGTTGTGTCGGTTGCACTGGACCCCTGACTTCGACAGGGGAAGCCCGCATGGGCTCGATTGGTGAGATTTTTGTTACCTCGACAGGCGAGGCCCTAACCTCAAATGGTGAACCGCCCCTTTTGTTGTTGTTGATGTTGACGTGGTTGAAGTACGTTTGCTGGCTGGCATTATTTTGGTGCTGCTGGAGATAATGCTGGCTCTGCTGATTCTGCTGGTTCTGGATACCCTGGGGGTTTTGTTGGATGACGCCGTTGCCGAGAGGAGAAGCACTCGTCTGCATATTATTGTTGCTGACCTGGTTGCTGTGCGCTGCAGGCGGTCCTCTCGGAGCTTCAAACAACGGGCCGCTAAGCGCTTCGAAGGGAGACCCTGTCCCAACCTCGAATGGCGTCACCTTCGCGTTCTCGAAAGGAGATCCTTGATGAACATCCATGGGGGATACGCTACCATTGCCGCCTTCAACTGCAGGAGACGCTCTATTAATGCTGGCTTCAAAGGGCGACGACACCTGGTTGTTAGGGTTGTAGCTCTGGCTCAGGTTGTTGCTGACCTCGACAGGCGGAGATACTCGTAGGATTTCAACAGGCGATGCTCTTTGAATTCCTTCCATGAGAGACACCCTTCCTGTATCGCTGCCGTTGCTGTCTTTCTTGACTTCAATGAGGTTGGCGCTACTATTGTTGAAGTGGTTTGCACCAGTGTTGTTTGTGCGGAGGGTATGACTAGTCATGTTCGTACTACTGGCGCTGGTCATGTTTTGGGTATTGATGGTGTTGTTTGGAGGCGATCCCCGTATGGTCGTCCCATCGAGCGAGAGCGTTCTGTTCAGTTGCCCATGATTGTTGGTATTGCTGTTGCTATTGTTGTTGATGATACTGATAGGAGAGGCCATGGCGGCAATACCGGTAACAGGCGACGCTTTGGCTGGAAGCTGCTTGTCTCCAGGAGGGGTTACAGGTTGGTAGCCAGAGTACCCGTTGGTGTTCCTGAGCATGGTCTTATCGTCTTATCCTTGCGTGCTAGTGGATGATTCGCGATGTTGATGCTATGGAGAGGATACCGCCCACAAGACAACTGGCAGTGGTTTAAACGAGAAGGTGAGAGAAGCGGGGTGGAGGTGGAGGTGGAGGTGGGAGAAGGGTGGAGTAGAAAGGAAGAAGGAGAAGAAACTGAAAAGTGACAGAAAGAGAGAGGCGAAAAGAAGGTGTGAGACAAAAAAAAGGGATGGGATGAGCTCTTTTTTTCCGCCCTCCATGTATCTCGCATTTTTTTGTTACCAGATACCCTTTCCGATGCTACTGACGCTGAATCTGAGAGCCAGCGTGTGAAGCCACAGCCGAGGGAAAACGCAAAAAAAAAAAGTGCCTAGTAGTCTGCATATGAGTCCTTGCGTTGTCCTTTTGGAAGGAACGAGAATGATAGACCGGATACAAGAAGGGAGGGACAGAACAGCAAAGGGCGAAGATAAGAATACATCGAGCAGCGGCAGAATGACCAGCCATGCCACATTGTGTATCTGGGAGTAAAACAGACAAGGGTTGCCTCACTGCAAGTGTTGGCTTCCATGCAACAAGAAACACCCCCTTGAACCCGCATGAACCTGTCTCTTCGGACAGACCACGGGCCAATATCGTTTGCATTGCTGCCCAAGCACATGATGCTCGGGAGTTCGCCCCCATGGTACAGGTAGTCGTTGAACAAATAAGAAACACCGACCTCCCTCATTCCAGCCAACCCTTCCCGATTCCTGTCCCAGCACGATTCTCAAAGAAAAGCCTAGTAGCTCATCCCATGGTGACCGAAACATATTACTATCAACAACAACGCCAGTGCGCAAGAACAAGCGCGGGAGATTGAAAGGACAGACCTTTGTTACTGTACTACTCTTCTTGGCAATCGGTGATCCTGACCCACCCACACCCTAGCGAATATCGATCCGAATCCTGCCCAGGAAACAAGGCGCATGGACACATACCAAACACATGTCGCTAATTAGCCCAGCCGCTTCACGGCGGCCAGAACGGTAGATAATATAATATCTGGAATAGGTCAAGTACTGGGCTTGGGTTGCCGAGGATCCAGAAAGGCGACATAAAAGAATGAAGTCGGAAATGAACTTGGTGCATGGAGGCAGCAGTAGTATGAAGAATATCCCCCCCCCCCCCTCTTGCACATCTATATTCTGCATAGGCAGCTCCTTGCAGTGAAGAAAAATCGAGGAATAGATGTCGGTTCTCGTTTTTTAGTTGTTGGCATTCACAGTGCTTTTAATGCATGTATAGAAAGTCGGAGGGCAATGAAAAATATGTGCAATAGGCGAAAGGGAGACGATACAGGTACTACTAATTATTGATTTACGAAAGGATCCAGCCCATCTCCATCTTGACAGACCGGCCGCGCTTTGTCGTCACAGGCACGGTTCTCGAGATTGGCTTCTCGATCATGTCCCAGGCATCTACATTGGGCTCGTTGTACTTGCACTCAATCTTGAGTGGCCTCTTGCTATCATCGCCGTCGCGACCCACCTGGAACTGTGACAGGTCTGAGGATGCAGGCGTGGTTGGGAACGGGAATGGCAGCTTTGGAAGTGAGTAAATGGGAGGGAGCTCAATTCTTGGAGAGGCCAGAGGAGATGACGAGGCAGAAGAAGACATGCTGGGAGCGGCCTTGCGCAGGGGAGCAAGAGGAGGAGGCATCATCGATGAAGCTGAGGCTGCTGCAGCAGAGGACCAGTCAGGCTTGGCATGCTGAGACATAGTAGAATCTTCCTTGGGAGTGTACGAGGGCTGGTAGGATGGGGAGTACGCGATGCGGGCAGCCTCGCCCTGGCTATGCTCATATCCAACTGTCTGAGGGGGGGGTGACATGGACGTGTCCTTGTATTCGTTGCCGTCATTGCCACCGGCAGCTCCGCTGCCCGAATAGAAGCATGTGCCGGGCGCCTGGCCTTGCTTGGCGGCTATCTGGCAGCAGCAGTGCGCAGCAGCAAGGGCGGCAGGGGTCCCTCCAAGCTGGCACTGTGTGGGACGCGCGTACGGCAGCGAAGGATTGTAGCCCGCCTGAGCATACTTGCGCGCACGCGTGAGCGAGCGGTCTGGGCGCGAGAAGGATGTGGGCATGCGCTGAGCCAGAGCGCGCTCAAGCTCCATATCATAATCGATTGTCTGACCGGCTTGGTTAGACTCCATCTCCTTGGCCTTGAGATACGCAGCGAGGCCAAATGTCTCGGCCATGTCTTGCTCGTGGACTGTCTGCCTGTGCTTGCCAACGGCCTGAGCATGCCAGATGGGTATGTCTGACGTGGCATCGTCCTCACCCTCGCTCTCCGAGAACATGCTCACATCGCCCGCGTGGTCAGGAGAGGAGTAAGCGTATGTGGGGCGAGAGATGGTATCATCTCGAAGGACCAAACGCTCAATCTCTTGATCGTCATCGTCATCCTCGTCATGGTAGCGACGTGTCTGGACCTGCATATGACTATCGACTCGGTCGTTTTGAACGGAGGGTGTGAGAGCGGCAGTAGCGGGCTTTCGGCGATGGATCTTGTGGACCTTGGCACGAGCCATAGCGATGCTCTTGCTCGTCACGGGCGCAGTGAGTGTGGGTGTGTCAGACTCTGTGTCGCTGTCAGCGCCCTCTTGCGCAATAAGAGATCTAGATGGATGAGTCGAATCGACAGGGGATGAGGGGATGGATGAAGCGGAGGATGTGGAAGCCTTGAAAGGTCGCTTGTCAGAGTGCGAGGGCTTTTTGTTGCCGGATGTGTTTGAGCTGCAATGATTTTCAAGAGACGACGAGGCACTGGCTTTGGCTGCTGCGATCAAAGTGGCTGCTGCTGTAGTAGCAGGTGAGAGCACGGCCGTGTCGCCAGAGGGCAAGGTGATGATGGGTGTCGCGGTCGATGTGATAATGCCAGCTCCGTCCTTACGGATCTTAGGATTGTTGAGGTGGCGTTGGAACTGTCGAATATCCAGCTGGACGCTAGCGAGCTCACGGTAAGAGCACTCGACGTTGTGCTTCTCGCATCTGGAGCAAGGCTCTTTGCGATCACACTTCACCTTCTTGGCTCTGCAGCGCAAGCAGGACGAGTAGACTTTGAGGCGCTTGAGGTCATATGCCACACCAGGGATGGAGGCCAAGGTAGCAGGGTCGAGCTGAGCAATATCTGAGGCGTTGGTAGGCAAGAGCTGGAGCGTTGAGGTCGACATGTTTTTTCTCGCCTTCTGGTGTTATTTTCGGGACGAAACGGGCTACTGTGGGGTTTAGAGCAGTTTGTATTTCACTGCCAGGATCAAAGGAATGCGAAATGGAGAATGCTGGAGGGTTGATCCGAGGGATGGGCTAGTCAGTAGTGGTGTCAATGAGATGGGCAACGTGAACGAGAGGACGGAGGGAGTGTGAGAGTGCGAGAGTGCGAGGGTGACAGAGTGACAGACAGGCAGGTGGTGGGAGTGAGGAGGCGGGAGGGGTAAAAAGATAAACGAAACGTGAAAAAATCTTATCAGATCCAAAAGGCTGGGCGAAAAGCCACACACTTGCACCCACGCCCAACTTCTCCGCCTTCTCTTGTCGCCGTTTTTGTGCTCACCTGTTTGGTTACTCATCAGACTGACCCGGACTCACCCCACAGAGGTTGCCATCACGCTATCGTGACGCTACCATAGTCCGCTCCTGTACACTTCAGTGCAGTGTGCGTTTCAGAAGACAGCCTACAGGACAGCGCACCAAGTTTAACCGTTTATCCTATGCAACCCTCACATCCTCGGCTTTTCGGATACTCCCCAGGCCCTTCAGGGTCGATGAGAAATCAAACACGGAAATTGGCCAGAAAACGAAGGATGACACCTCTCGACGGTCCAGACCTATATATATTGACAGTACTTCGTATGGTTTTTTTTCAGCCCATGCGAATCATCCTTCCCTGAGCAAACGCGCCGAGAGAGAATGAACAATCGTAACGTAGAAAAGATAAAAACAACAATCACAGTCTGCTTCGTCTTTTGAGAAGCTATCGCCCTATGGAATTGTACTGCTGTCGAGGACATCAGGTATGGCATGATGAGCTCCGAATTCAATTGAATTCCTAGAAATAAACATTACACCTGCGTTAATACTCTCACCAGCTCTAGTTGTTGCCTTTCTTCAGGATTAGTGTCGTTGCCGACTCCTATTTTGTCGTAGGTTGAAGCGAAAGCACCCTCATAGTGGTTCCTTCTCCCTGAGGTAGTTCTGTCATAAGTTCGGAAAACTCTTTTGAACACATTATTAGACCAAAATGCATGTGAGCGCCTTCGGGTCGGAGGAAAGATACCAACTGAAGACAAAAGAGTACCGTAGAGAACAAGACTACGGATAAGAACAATCATTTCCAACGGGTAGATCTTGGCCAGCGAACTTCTCACCCACCTTTCGTGCACTTCTCACATTATTGAGCGCCATTGACTGTTTACTGAAATGCAAGGCAGGTGGTGGACGTCCGACTGTCTGCACTCAAGAGATTATTGTCGTTCTGTACTCAACTCATAAAAAAAATCTGACAATCCTGACTCGGATCTGATTATGCGGAGCACCAAAAAAACCCCCTTTCACCCTATGGCTTATCAGATCCGCCTTGACAGGCTGTCTCGTTCCACAGCGTGTTATTTTCTCGGTCTAGCTACAAAAGAGTGGTACAGTACGACCCAGGACCCGAGCAGTTATGGAAGATATATGTCTACCTTGCATTTATGGTCAACTAGACCCGAACCACAAAATAAAACCCACACACAAAAAAAAAAAAAAAAAAAGGCAACACGCCACGCGAAATAAAGTCGTAATCAAAACTTGCGGATGTCTGGGAGGTGCGAAAAGAGACGCCACAGGGTATCGCCTGTTCAATGACCTGTGAACCTGCGAGTAAGGAGGAGTAAAGACCAATTAGACATGCCTGTGAATGCAAGTGTAATGCATAATAACATAGAGCCTTCAGTCTCAAACCACTACACTCATGGCGGACACTCGTTTGCTCTTCAGCTGCTTTTGAATGACTGCACCATACAGCACAAGCAACTCCGAGAGACAGTCGGAAGAGCTGGGGGTTTGCAGTGTATATACTTCGCCCTCGTATTTCTGCTGACTGTTTGCGAGGGAGATTTTTCAAATCTGATATTCCTTTTTTGGGTCCAATCTCACGCCAGCGCGCCCAAATGATTCTTGGCCATCCGAAGCACATCGTCAAACAAAAGTGAATTGGGTGGCATATCCACGAGTTGGATCATCAGATACTCCAACAACGACCTCACTGCCTGCTTCCTGATCAACCGTTCATAACCCTTTGCCTCTTAGGAAAAATGTGAGAGAAGGATGCATGAATACTCTACGACTACGAACGCTTGCACAGTCATTGTGATGGACACTGTTTGGCATACCAGCTGCACCCCTCGCAACCTCATTGGAACTAGATCTACAATATGAGACTGCCGAGGCTGTGCGCCAGCCCTGCAAAGGATCTTAAGGCCAGTGCAATATCTACCGCCTTCTCTTCCTGAAAGTAGGAGGACTGAAGCGCCAGCTGCCTACAATCCAAAGTTTGTCGTATCTTGCAACCGTATTGCGATATGGGCATCCACTCTATCATTTTTTTATGAGGCATCACTCTCCACATAGACAGGCATAATATCCTGCATGCATCATCTTCAAGCTGAAAGTACAATTGAGTGCTGTATGGATACTAGGTCGTGACTTTCCGAGCCAACGGTGTTTATAACAAACCGTGTATCAGTTTCGCGAGTATAGGGAACTGTAGACGCCGTATGAAAGATATGTTGGTATTAGCTAAAGGCTTCATCTTCACTATTCATACATTCATTTATCGATCTCTCCTCCAAATATACGCATTCGAGTGTTGATCCAGGACGGCCAAAAGTCTGCCGGCCATTTCTACTTCATTACAACATTTTGGAAATGCCTACCTTGCTGCTAGAACCGAGCGTTTTCCTGTTTCTCTAATGGGCATCGTTCAAAAAATCACAACGCAGATATTTACGAGGCCAAGGCATCTTCGTAAGAATAGCCACGATTAATAGGCTTGACATTCTTCATCTCCTCTCATTTATCTACATCGAAGTGTTCCCTTGTTCCTTGCAGCGCATAAGATATCTTATACCATGCTTGAATACCAAAAAAATGGTTTCTGTAACGGAACCTCAGCTTCATTGCTTAAAAGTGGTCATATTCAAGGGAGAAAAACATGAAAAAGGCAAAGTCTTTCATGAGACTCGCGCAACAAACGAGAATGCAAAAAATAAACATCTGAGCTTGCCGAGGATCGAACTCGGATTACTAGATTCGAAGTCTAGGGGACTATCCATTATCCTACAAGCCCAAGCTTCGAAATGATTGGCTGAAAAGGTCTCAGCAGTTTAGTGTATTATACCATCGTCCAAACCTTAATGAGCAAACCAACGTCTTTATCGTCCCCAGTCCCCGGGGCCGCCTGGGGCCTCCCCAGGAGGCCCCCTGCCTGCTAAAGGTCTTCAGGACCAAGGTGCATCGACTTGGCCAAGCTACTGGAGCGTTTTACTCGAGAGTGGAGGTCAATTTGCGGCCAAGTGGTCGTGATTTCAAAAAAAATTCGCTGTGAGCGCGCGTCAAAAAATGCCCTGAGGTCTTGAAATGGTCATCAGGATCAGCCTGGAGCTGTCAAGGATCCTCATGCTGCAGATGTGCAGCTACTCGCCGCTTTAGCTGGCCATCACCATCCAACGATTATGGAGAGGATGAGGGAAATCCCCTTTTTGTAACGATACTCAAGTTTTTCGACACTTTCTAAAGAGGCAGCAATGGTTGCGCGGGACACATGGGGGACGTGACTATATGACCGGTTGGTTGCTAAGAGCTGGAAATCCGTGGCAGCGGACGTCCCCGGATCTTTGTTTAGGAGTGGGCGGTCAACTATTGCCAACTGTATATTTTATTTTTTCTTTTGACAAAAGTATATTGCTCGACTCATGGATCACACAGAAGAAAAAATAAAAGAACAAAGCGGACGAGCAGTTGCCAGAGTCGCGATGCAGTGCAGCTCACGGAGCCGATCCGTACAAGAACACCAAGGACATTATAGGGTACAAAGTCGTCTATTCCAATATGATTTGAATATGGTATGTACTAAACACGCCAATTACACAATGTATTTTTCCTCTTGGTAGTCATCGATTGCGCGTCGCTCAATAGTAGTCCATCATAGTTTCTCGATGCAGCCCCTACCTTTTTTATCACGGCTTCAGCTCGCTCTTGATCCGCTTCCTGTTATCAAGTCACTGTATTCCAAAATGCAACAGTGGTGATAGTCACCATTCCTTCCGCTAGTCGTCCTCCAGACGCAGTTTGTGCCCAACGAAAACGGACGTTGGCGACAAAGCAGCGCTGGCCAAGAAACGTCCGTTCTTTTTTTTTTTTTCTTTTTGTACCCAAAGCATAGCTCCCTTGGCGACAAACTTTTCTATTCGCTTGCCATCTGTGCCCAATTAAAACATATTGGCGACAGGGTTGACGAAATAGAAAAAAAAAAAGAAAAGAAACAGAGGACTCGGGTTTATTGGGGAAAGGGGAACAGAGTGAAAGTGAGGACGAGGAAACAACAATTAGGGAAGACAGCAGTGCGAGGGAGTGAAAGGGCACAAGGAAGGCGTAAGAGCGCAAAGGCGTCTCTTGCTCGCCCCTTCCACTGTAAGAAAGGCGAATGCGAAGGAGGAGGCATCCTTATCTTGCAGCCGATCCCTTAGGTCGAGACCAGGCTGTCTGGGAAGCCATCCTGCGCAACTCTAGCACTGAGAACAGACATCAAAATCCTGATATAAAAACAATACCGACTAGCTGCAGAGCTGTCCAAGGCAATACGAGAAAGGGACGCCTTGCTTGGAACAAGGGCACTTAAGAGTAGCCCATTGTTCACTGCATGTCCATTTCTCCTGCGACATAGTCCTCGTATCGCAATCTAAGACAATCAACATGCGGTTAGGACCAAACATCCAGACGGTCTTGCACAACCCCACACTACACAGATCGCAAGTACAAGTGGCCACATACTCTTTCCGGCGATGTCCAAAGCCGCCCTCATCATCACTAGGGTCAGAGAAATCATCGTCACCTTCTTCGGATGGGGCTCCATAGCTGTATGTATAGATAGTGAAAATCGTCAGCCGAGCGCACATAGACATGTAGACGAAGGGGAATCATGTAGTTGTCAAAACCAGTGTTCAATCGTACCTGACACCTCGCATCGTGAAATAAATAATTCGCTTCAATTTCCTGTTAAAAAAGAAGTAGTTGAACGACCACCTAAAAGGAAAAAACGGCTGTTAGAGTTGTATAAAAGCACAGCACCTGTTTGTGTTTTCCTCAAGATTCACAACCCTGGAAATCTCTCTCCTTTTTAGAAAAAAAACAAAATATGCATGTGTCACTTACAAAGTTCCCCCGCCCTCCTCATCATTCGGGTCCGAGTCGCTCTCCGGGTTGTAACTGTACACATCCGAGTCTTCAAAGTCGATCAAATTGTCGATCGAATCCCAAATCCGGAGTTCCTTAACAGCACGCTCATTTCCATGATTCAGGAGGGTGGCGTTCACAGAGTTGACAACCATTGCGACAGACGGTTCTTTCCGGAATTGCTCCGGCTTTGCGTCTCTAAAATAGCCAGGGTTGAATATATTTGTGTGTTAGCATCCTGACAAGCACAAACCATCGTTGCTAGGAAGAAGGAAAGGAGAGACCGTGCATCATGCAAGGTTGCTTCTCCAGTCAATCTAGTCTATTTCTGCATCACATCCGGAGACCACCGAAACTCTCAGCTGTTACTGAATACGCCATGGCGCAATTTTTTTTTTTGAGTTCCCGATCCGCTCTCTGTGAACCCCAGAAAATGATATCACCTGTGGAAGAAGGTAGCTGAGCCATAATACCTGTCTAGGCTGAGCTCTTTGTGACTTCAAGAAGTACAAGAGTTCTCTTTCCCCAGCGATGCAGATAGCAACTCGCCGCAGTCAAGTTCAGAAGCACAAAGATCGCCAATGTTGCACTTACGAAAAGTCATAGTCGGGGAATGAGGCATTTAGGGTGCCAATCAAGTAGAAAAGCGTTCTTCTCGAGGCTGGCTGGTCTAATGGCCCAAAGGGCGAGATGATGTTGCGAAAACTTGAGCCTGACTCGTCTGGAGGACTGTTGGATTGGTCATACTTGATCTCAATCTGCTTGTACAGTTTCTTGTCTGCTCCTGCAGCTTTACCTAGGATGATATTGGCGGAAAAACGTCGGGGTGAAAGCGGATGGATGCATGAAAAGGTCAGCGAAACGTGCAAGTAACCATTGGTACCAAGAAAGAGGCACAGGAAGCTCCGAAGTGCCCGGTCAAACAAGAGGGATGGGAAGGGAGGTGAGGTCCAAAGACGATGGCTGCGTATATTCTTCAAGAAGATGCACAAAGGGTTGGGCCTGAAACGAATGCCGATGAAGAGCGCTTTGCTTACAGGAATAGGGCTCAACTCTGCCGTACACTTTGCACTCTGGGGTCTCGAAGACCAGTGCGCTGTTGATGGCATCGATGCCAGCGTACTCGAGAAACTTCATCTGCGGCGGGTGATGACTGCTGGTGTCGGAGGTTGGATGATACGCGCTGGGTGCTGGCTGGACTGTGCTCGGAGGAGGAGGGCGGCCCTTGGGGAGGTATGGGGGAGCAAGGGCAAGCGAGGAGAGGGCGGGGACAGTGTGCAGGCTGAAGCAAGGCTGGGGGGTATACCAGAAGGATGGAATGGGATGGGATTGGAAGATGAAAGATGATCCTATATAAGGATTGAAAAAAAAAAAAACGTGCTCTCCCCTCGAGCACAAGAGTGGACAGGACTCAAAATTCCTTTTCCCCAAAACCCTTCAGCCTTGTGATGTCCCGGGACTACTGTACCACGGCCGAGTGGTTGGTCATCTTGATGTCCATCTCTTGCCTTCAAGCAAGAGGATATATATATACACTTGTTTTTAATGACATGTAATGCAAAGTGACACTCCTAACGTATTATGTATGACCTCCTCCATTTACAGCTTCGACTTGGGGGCCTCGAGCAAGGTCTGCTCAAAGAGCTGTCGCATCTCAGTGGCAGACTCCTTCAGGTAGTGGTGAAGATGGTCGGGGCGCATCTCCTTCATCGACGCAACGTTGAAGCTCAGGTTGTGCTCGTTGATCATGTATGCGACTCCGTATCCATCGGGAACCACCTCGCCCCAACCGTATCCATCAAAGTGCTCGCCAGACAACTGCGAGGTCGACAGGTTCCAGTGGGAGGAGCGGCTAAACACCTCCTGCGTGAACATGGCTGGCTTGGGCTCGTGGGACTTGAGCGAGAGACGAAGACCCAACAAGTGGCGATCGACTCCCTTGCCCTCAACAGCGTTGGCCATGTAGCCGACGTGTGCGTCGATGGCCTTCTTGAACAAGGCTGTCTTCTCGGCAGCAGAGACATGAGGGTTCTGCATAGCATTGACCCAGGCGACAGAGTCGGTGCTGACTGTGCGGCAGGTCTCGGTTCGGCCGTGCTGGAACTTGCGGACCTGAGCAGACTCATAGGTGGGGCGAGAGACGCCGTGCATCTTGAAGTAGGCGAGCTGGATGATCATCTGAACATAGGCATCGGGTGAGCACTTGAACTTCTTGATCAGGCCCTTGCCGTATCCCTCGTAGTTCTGGACATGAAGTCCGTGCTTGCCGATCAACTCCTCAAAGTTCTTCTCCGAAGTTTCAATGGCCTTGTGCACAGCGGTGTTAAAGGCGAAGTTGAGCTTCTGAGGGGCAGCCAAAGTGGAGGAGACAGTGGCGGCTCCGTGATCGATCTTGTTCTGGGCCAAGGAGGTGCAGACATAGTCGTTCAGGCGGCAGGTAGGTGTTCCATCCATGGTGGAGTGCTGTAGATTACACAGAATAGCAAAGGTTAGCTTGGTTAATAATCATTCAGAGCATCAGTCGGCAGATTTTGATTTGCATATTCTTACCTCGCCCATGAAACCGGCCTTGCCGTTCTCAAAGACAATAAACTGGAGAGACTTGTCAAAGAAGCGGTTACGGCCATCGCCGTGCCAGCAGGCGCGCGAAACCTCATCGCGAGTGACAGGGCTCGAGTCGTCCAAGCAGAGCAAGAAGACCGAGGACTCGATCTTGCGAAGGAGCTCCTCGTTCTGGGAACCTGCATTGATCAACGTCTTGCGGGCCTAATGGGGACAACGGTTTTTATGTTGACGAGAATAAACGTTAGTGGTTGCGCTCATGAAAGTAAGCGACATCGGTGCGTCGTTGAAGAGGGTACTGAGGCAGATCGTGGAAGCAAAGGGGGACCCGGAGCGATAGTGCCGGTGATGATCCTCGGTGTTGCCCTCGCATGTGAAGATGCATGGAAAAAGGAGCTGCCAGAGGCCGAAGAGCCGAGGGAAAAATGATGCAACTGCCCAAACAGCGCCCTCGCCGATGGACTGGAGAATTCCCCAGAAAGAATAAATCAAACCAAATAAAGTAATCGCTCGGTTTGTCCTGAATTAGGAGTCAGCTAGTGTGTACACCGGCGTTGCATGTTTACGTCGCTTTCTTGGCTGCAGCAAAAAGGTTGATGCTGGTTCCATGGTGATCTGCTTTGCACGTCCAGTCCATGTGAGAGTGACGCACAATACGGGCATGTGGGTTGTTTACACTGTGAGTTCACAGCAAAGTGAACACACGAGAGCCCTCATATTTTTGATCCTTGATCCGAGAAAGATCGAAGAATAATGAAAGGATACCCCAACTTCCGTGCTGTGTCAAGAGTTCAATGCATCGGCCCGACCGATCATCTCACTCACTCTGCCCAAAAAAAAGGAACAACTCCATGATCCCCTAGCTCAACGGATATGGATCGCAATTCTTACCTCGGTCCAGACATCACGGTTATCGGAGGTCAAAGCTCCAATGGCGGGGTCCTTGCGGTCACCAGCCAACTTGACAATGGCATCCAACTGGGCTTCGATATCAGCCGTGCTCAAGACCTTGCCATCCTTGACCAGGTCAAAGACAAAGTACTGGTTGTGGCGGACAACAGCCACGTGGTTGTTCTTGGAGGGATCGAACGCCAGCTCAAAGTCGCTGGGCTTGGCGGGGTATCTGCAAGCGTTGAACATGTACTTGTACGTCGACGAGTCCAAAGGCGCCTTCTTGGCCATCTCGGGAGCCAAAGACTCGTCTACAACCTGGCGGCGGAAGTCCATGGCGGCCTGGATAATGGCGGCAGCACGCTGGGTGGGCTTTGTGCGAAGGCGGTCGTCCTTGTAGGCGTAAAAGTAGGAGACATAGATGACGACGGGATCACGGTAACCAAAGTAGGCAAGATCGTTCCACCAGTCCTCGAGCCAGTTGACGGTCTTGGGGTCGTTGGCTTTGGCCAAGAGACGCTTCTGGAGCTCCTCACCAACACCGCCAGGCTTTTGGAATTCGGCGACAGCAGCGCTGGTCTCGGCAAACTCCTTGTCGTTCAGCAGAGGGCGGACAGACTTGAGGTAGCGATCGCAGGTCTCTGCAAGGGTGGGGACAGGGAGCTTGGGAAGCACGGTGTCGTAGCGGTAAAGGGGACCCTTGGTCATATCGGGCTGACCCAACAAGCCGGCGGGAACAGCGGCGCTGGTGTAGTTTCTGTAGAGCATGTTGGAAATGATCTAGGGGTTCATTCAAGCGAGCAGGACGCATATGAGGACGCATATGAGGACGCATATGAGGATCAGGAGGCGGATGCAGTCTGGCAAAGCAGGTTGTGGCACAGGGTGCGGTGGGTGGGTTAAAAATACCTTTGGCTGCTGGGGCTTGAGGTTGGTCTTGAGCGAGTTGATGAGGAAGGGTCTGGAAGCAGAGGCCAAGGCGCGAAGAGACATGAAGGCGATGGGCAGCGGTGGATGAGGATGGGAGGCGGGTGATGGGTGGTATGTACACAGAGGACGGGCGATGAGTGGGGAGATGGACAGCGGCAGACAGGCAGGAGGAGCGAGGGGAAAAGGCAAAAGTGAGAGAGAACAGAGCAGCGTGAGCGGGCTGGAGGGGCACAGCGGCTTTTATAGAGCCAGCCTGCAGGGCCAGGGCGTGCATGGGTGTGCTGGTTCGTACCTTGTGGACTACTTGTGTGTGTGCTGCGTGTGTGTGCGGATGATTGTCTGCCCTGGCCAGTGGAGACTCGCCCAAATCATATCCAACCCCGTTGCAAGCCGGGCAACCAGCGCTGCACGTGACTACATCGCCCGCCTAAGGTGCAGTACGTCCTTGCAATTGAACAGGCTCGCTTCTTTTTTTTTTGCTGGGGAGGAGCACGAGGGAGGTTTGCGGGGAAGGTGGAGGCGAGACTGACCCTGGTACTGTAACAATCGAACATATTAGCGGAGGACGGGGCTTTTCCTGAGCTTTTGTCCAAAAAAAAAAAAAGAATTCCGAGATCCTCCTGGGTTGTGTAGATGGGGTTTCAAACGCTTGAGAGGGACTGAGCACGGGGTGTGTTGAAAAACAACCAGCCCGCATTTTCCGGACGCATCGAGCGATAGAGAACGCGGGATAATTGGAGTAGAGCCTCGGTGCTGGTGCGAGTTTCTTTTGTGGAGAAGGGTACGCACCAATTGAGGTGGTGAAGGATCGCGGGCAAAACCGTGGGACAATTTGCGATGAAGGCTCCCCACTCCCCTGCAAGGAGACAAGCCACAGTAAGCTATATTGCGCTGGAGCTGGAGCGGGGATCGCCTTGGGTACCCATGGGGACCTTATGCTGATGGAATTGAATGCTGATAGCATCTTGGTGGAAGACCTTCCAATCGACAAAACCAGCCCAGCCTCAGAACCAACACCGGATTTCCATCATTATCCAGGCTCGTCACCTCTATTGTTTTCATCGGTGGTCTCGGTATTGCTCGGATCGTAATGCGAGAGTGGGAGGCTCCCCCGCATCGATTGTCATTCCTGCGGGTCTACGTGGATGCCTCCAACACATTGCCGCCTAAGCGTACGTGCTGGTTATCTCAAGACTAAATTACATTAAATCCTATGCCGTCAAGGGACGCGAGATAGCAGAACGCTGGGGTTCTCTGCTAGAGGCCGTAAGAAACTCACTCCGGTGCAACACCATTACGCCAACTGGAACAAAAAGTTGGTTGCTAAAGTATATATATCCTTACGCGAGAAAACATGGCAGGGTGAGTTGCATTTATTACATGCATTCACAGAGTAGTATACAGCTTTGTACAGAGCAAAAGGTTGTTGGGCTCAATGAGATTAACGGAAGAAGGTCGTGGCAGTATTAACGAGCAGTTGTGAAAAAGGCCACAGGGTAAGGGTATGGGTATGGGGAACAGAAACAGGGGATGTGTGTCGATCGCAAAAGGGTGTGGGCAAGAAGAGTAAATGACAAAACAGGAGAATAAAGTGAACTTCTGCTAGTCTTATATACATAAGACGATCCCCATATGCAGCTGTTGGGGAAAAAAAAATAATAAAAAAATAGTGGATGCAACTTGCTCAGTAGTCCAACGAGCGTATCGGGTCCAGTTGAGATGATAGGGGGTATTGATATCGAGAGTGCAGAGCGTTGAGATTAGAGGGCGCTCCACTTTTTGATGGTCCCAAAGTTTTCGAGTTTTGCTGGATATTCCGTTGCTCCTTACTGCCCGCCAAGTCCAAAAGTTCTATCGTTTTCAAGCAAGAGGTCGTCCTTCCCGATCTTCCTTGGTTTCGTCCTCGCTGTCTTCTTCATCCGAGGATTCCAAACTGAAAACCACGTTCCTCAGTGGACTGCTGGTCTTTGGTGATGTACGAGGCGATAGTCGTGTTGAGGATCTAGGCGTCGTCTTCTGGTATATCTTGGGCGCAAGTATCTTTGGGGGGTTCTCTTGAGACGCGGCTGTCATTGTACTGTTCCTGCTATTGTTGTTGACTCCAGGCAAGGATTTCGATTTCAGGGCAATGTTCGACGTGCTTATCGCACCAGACGAATTCCTTCCGCCTCCTCCCCGTGCCGCCACCCGGCTTTGTCCTAGCTCAGCCTCGTCCAAGTCGACCATCGCCAGCCCCACGTATCCACTTGTGCCTGGGCGAACAGCAGAAGCACGACCGAGGGTGCTGTCGCTGGAGCTGGAGAAGAACAGAGAGCTGATATCCCATGCAGAGTCTGAATCAACGGATGAATCGTCCTCATAAATAGCGCCAGTGAGTACAGCCTCGTCGTACGCGACCTTCCATGCCAGGTAGATCAACCTCAGGAGGGCAGCCAAGAACGGACCATTGTAAAGCACAACATCGACAATAATCTCCAAAGGGATCAGAATCTGCTTGCTGTCGCGATGCATTTCACAGAGCGACAGGACCATGTATCGAACTGGAAAGTAGAGGATACCGATGTGCCACTAGTGGAGTGCAAAACCAAAAACAAGTACGACTGAGAACCTTAGCAAGTAAATCCCCTGGCTTTACAAATCCAGTCCATTTCTTACCTTCAAAGCCCACAGATCTCTGGGGAACTTTCCAAACAATACCACGCCGCTCTGTGCAGGCCTTGTGACAACATGGAACAGGAGCATCATGCCAATCGCGTACCAGATTTGGCTTGTCATCCACCGGATACCTTTTGATGACCAGTCATAAAATGGCAATGGTTCTTCCCACCCTCGAAGCATGTATAGCACGTTGGAGCACAGCGTGAGGACAGATGCTGTGCTACAAACGGCGCCCATAACCCTGTAATCCGACGCCACGGGGGGTGGTAGCAATGCTAAATATGACACGTGAATATGGGATTGGTTAGACAGAGTTGCGCTTCCTGGTGTCACTTTACTTAACCGCGTCGACTGGCGTTTGCAGATTGACATGGACCATTGAGATACTGAAATGCTGGCTGCTACGAGATCATACCTTTGGCAATCGTTTCGTTGGTGATATGCAATTGCGCACTGAGCAAAGAGAGCAATTCGTTAATCATAGGCTATCATTAGTATGTGTCTTCCAAAAGTAGGCTCTTAAAATTGGTCATCGCGGCGGCAGCAATCTGCAATATCCTCAGATCGTCCAATTACATACCTTCTGTGGCGACAGTAGCCCAAAAGCCCTAGCATAAAGACGATATCAAAAACTGGTCCAAGTACGGAGGATATCTAAAAGTGGAATGTGCAGGCCAAAAGAACAGTCAGCTCCGAACGGGGGTAAATTTCATGCGGGAACATGCACGGATGGCGGTAAAAACTCTCCCAGCAGACTGGTCTTGGCACGGCATAAAACAAGCCCAATATGTTGTGCAATCCCGTTCGTTGAAACAAGCGTGCTGTCTTGTGCATGAACGTCAACAAAGGGTGCTAGTTTCCCCCTCCTCGCTGGCCAGAGACACCATAGAGGACAAAGAAAAGTGAGGAAGGAAATAGCCAGGGCGCCATGCAGTCGGTTGTTTTAGAGTTCTCACTCTCCTAGCAATCCTCTTGTCTCTTAGTCGCCCATTACACCTGTCTCCTCGATTGAAGGAGGGAGCATCCTCCTTCCAATGCGCCTAGTCTGCGTTTGCTATTTGTTGTCCAGTATCGTGCATCCTGAAAGCATGTCGAGTGGGGAGAGGACGTAGTTGCGTTCCATGCTCTCAGAGAGTGACACACACGCGAGACTTCCGAGTATGATAACAGCTTTGACATCAAAGCTCTTTGGAACTGGGGAACTTACAATACACCCTAGAGATGACAGTGAGGCAAAATCGTGGTTAGCAAGACATGGCCAACGTCGGTTATGACGATCTGCTTACACGTAACAAAGGAGGGGCAGCTGGCCTGCGCTCTGTTGGTTGTCCCGCTGTTGCAAAGCACGGATGAGGCGCAATGGCAAAAGGCCACCTTCCTCTAATTCGCGGAATTGACACTCGAGACGGGCACATCGCCAGAGGTGGTTTATCCCGGTCAAGGTGGGGGGAGTGTCTGTAAACTTACAAAGAATATAACCAAGGATTTCCCAGCGTCCCATCCGCATTCGCAGCAGGACTTGGTTTTCCATAATCAGAACTCCAACACCCAAAAGTGTGCTGAAGAGACTGGCGTAGCTGCGCCAGTCGTCAAAGAAGGGTTTGAGGAACGTGATGACGGCGTGGATGTTCTTGGACCACTCGTCGTATGGCGAGTCCCTCTCCATGGCTGCTATTGTGTGTTCACTGCTTGATGCTGATGTGTGATGTAGTGAACTGTTGAGGGTAGAGGGTTGAATGGCAGGCGTCAAGTGAGACTTTGAAACTGCAGTGCAGCGGGTGAACTGGACGAAGGTGTTATTTCTGGAAGCTCGGGGACCAAGGTCTGAGTAACAAAGCTGGATAGAGGAACAAACGAAGAATGCAGAGGAAGCTCGCTTGCAGCAGTAAGGAGTGTGAATGCGATTGCGAATGCCGATGGGTGAGCGAAGTAAAGGATGAGAGAACGCAAAAGAGAGAGGACAAACTGAAAATCAGCCCAAATACCAAATTGAGCAAATTGAAACTCACTTTCCTCGTGCCTGAAATATGCGGTAAGGAAAACACAGCGTACAAAGCAAATGCAACTGGAGTCATTTTTATTTTCGCAGACACCACTCAACTGTAATATGTGAAAGTGCGGGAGAGATGACGCGGAAAGAATGATGGGAAGGTGACAAGAGTAGGAGGAGGGGGGTGGACATTTTCTAAGAGTTGAGAACGGGTTTAGAGGGCCTTGATCTTGGCAATCAACGATGCTTTGACATCGGCGCAGACCTTGGCAACGACCTTCACAGCGAGCTTGAACTTGGCAGAGAGACTGGCAGAGATCTTGACATCACCGACGACCTGGATCTTGATGAGGAGGAGGTTGAGCTGGAAGTTCTTGACCTGAAGGTCGACACAGGCCTTAATCTTGGTAGCGAGGTTGGCGCGGATGCTGGCATCAATCTTGGCAGTGGCCTTGACAGTGAGATCAATGGCAGCGGAAACAATCAAATGAGCATTCTTATGGATGCATTTGCTGTCCTTCTTGGGGCAGATGTCAAGGATGATCTTGCCAATGTTTGCCTTGAGGTTAGCAGTGAACTGCGTCTTAACCTCGAGATCAACCTCAGCCTTGACAGCAGCCTTGATCGAGGCATGAAGCTTGGAGGCAACTTTGGCACCAAGACCCACATCGACATTGACAAGACCACTAATAATTACAACGAAAAAAAGAGAGGCAATGTATGTCAGCAACGACAGTTTGATCAAAATCTGCTGACGAGTAGTAGTGATTGAGTAAACACCCCCTTCGCCGGATCTCAAACATGATTTCTTCAGTAAGCAAATGCCCATGCGATGTCTGCAACGTCTGTGCTTTCATAGTCAATGGCATCGCGTACTTCATTACAATCAAGCTGCATGTGGGGGAACAAGAGCCCACAAAAAAAAAGAGCGCTGCTTGTCACCAGACACCCACTACCCTCATGGCCCGCGGCAGGATAGGGAGCTGTGACTAGACACGCGCTTCGGGTCCTGGCGTGTCGGCACAGGAAATTGTTGATCGCTGGGCAGCTTTCAAATAGGAAATAGAGAACAGATATAGTCAAAGTCCGAGCACTTACGAGACCTTGACCTTGAGGTTGGTGTCGATGGACTTGGAAACGTCGAGATCAGTGCACACCTCGGCGAAAGCCTTGGCGACGATGTCAGCCTTGGCCTTGACCAGGAGATCGACCGTGGCGTCAAAAGGGAAGGGGAGCGTGCGCTTTTCGACATCAGTGGTGAACGAAGGAAGGACTTCAACCGAGGCAACCGCGGGGGCCACAATGGGGGCCACGGGGGCGGCGGTGCAGACCAAGGCGAACATGGCCATGCAGGAGGCGACAAAAACGTTGGATCTCATGTTGAAGGTAGGGAGGTTGGAAGGTAGGGCTATTAGAGTTATGGGGTATTAGGAGGTGCGGCGGCGGTGAAGGACTGGAAGTAGAAATGCGTTTTGTGCAGACGGCCAAGAAGAGTGGCGATAGTGAAGGCAACTGTAAAAGTTGTAGGAAAGAAGGTGTGGTGGAGCGAGGGTGTCGAGAAAATAAATGAGGTGGGATTAGAAGAGCCTTTTATACAGCTTTACACGCCAGTACGGTTGTATAATGAAAGTAAGACCACTGGCGGGTCTTCTGTTGGATAATCAGACACAACCGGGCTCCACCTCACAGTATGTAGGAAGTGTGTCTTTGTGCACAGTCTCCATACTGAACACCGTAAAAGCGGAAAGAATTCTCGCGTTGGTTACGGTGCAATATCGGCAGAGTAACGTAGCGACAAAAATAGATTGGCATGCGTGAACAGCCATCGCAACCGTGAAGAGGGTGCCACTGATTCTTCAAAGTATTCAGTGTCCTTTCGTGCTTGCATTCCGTTACATTATTGTGTTGTACAGAACATGTACATTTGCAAACAACGGGCGTGGGGATCGGGCTTGCTTTAACGAATGAGCTTCTACAGTAAGTGTACTGTAAACTATAGACTATGGGTGTTATCGGCTGCAAACGCGTTGACATTGTTTAGGGAGCTCTGTTTTTACCTCAACAATGGGAGCCCGAATTCTATCTTGTTGTATCGAATATGATTGCTTAGTAGTTATAGTTGCTTAGTAGTTATAGCGCATGGCCCACCGCTAATTTAAAGGTCTATTGGTCCTCTGGAAAGATTGCCAGAGGAAAGAGTGCCCGCTATATCGCAACTGTAACTTTTGCTCGCGAAGCGCTACCCAAACCGCCTGTCCGTGAGACAGCGAGATCGAATTGCTGGATGTGTATCATGGTCAAGAAAAACAAATCGCTTCCACTTTAAGGTGGTGATTCACCGGCATGCACATTACCGAGAGATGGATATAGCGTGCAAGCATGTCGATAGGTTCGGCGCAACTGTCTGATCTAAAAGCTGCAGGTCCCACTATCATCAACGTACCCCTCAGTGGTCCCAATCCTCCTGGAGCATTGGTTCTTCACGAAATACGATCGAGCTCACAGTATCTTGAACAGCTGGCATTGAACACTCGCAACAATCCCCCTGAATGTATTTTGAAAGGAATTGTTGTTGTCAGTTGTGGAGCGCCTGCAACCCAACCCCTGATTGCTCACCGCTGCGCTGCCTTCAGCGGCTCTTTACTCCTTGATGTCGACTCTTCATGCTGAGGAAACAGGACACCTTTTGTCACAGCAACACATGCCATTTTGTAGGCACATGCGGAGGCGGAAAACTTGCCATAGTGGACGCAGCAGCGTACAAGTTCCACAATTCCTTGTGTTCACGGTTCATATGAGATGGCTGTACGAAAGGAATATAATTGAGGCACATGTATACAGTATACATATACACACATATGAATCTGGGCGATAGCCTATGTATCTGGCCTCTAGACCCATCAACCAACACAATGTGGTCCAAGAGCGTGCGGGGTTAGTCTCATTCGAAAAGTTTCCTCGTCTCTATACGCAGAAACAGGTACAATTCTACCGCTGGTTGGCAGGGTAGCATCATGCTCGAATCACTTTGGAGTTTCATGAATGTCTGCAACGAACGTTCTCCATGCTCATTCGCGCACCATCGATTCATTCTGCATGCGTGCTAGAGCAACCACCTGGCTCAACGGGGGTGGTGGGAGGGGTGCATTGGACAACACGGGACGGGAAGCAGGTAAAACAATGCAAGATCCGGCATGGAGATACGCTTGAGAGCACACCCCTCATGATATTGAGAGCATTTGCTTTCCCCCCTCCTCCTTCCCTCTCGCTGCCACCAGAACAACGAAGTCGGCGACCGAATGGTAAACAACTCAATCACACCACTGATGGCTACCATGAAAGGCAACGTGTTTCGCTTTCTGTGTCCTGCTGTTCACATTTCTCTCATAGGAGTTCCTTCCCTCGGGAATCAGAGAGCTTGTTGACCCGTTCACAGTTTCAGGATTTTAAACAAGGTACGTGGTCAGCACAACGTCCCAAGATCCATGTACTGTAGATTATTGCAATTTGCGGCGGCTTCCTGTAAAAATATCCTCCCTGGGGGAACACTCCGATCATGTCAAATCTCTTGCTACGCTTATTTTGTCCAGGGCAAAATTATAAGCGAGAAAACCTCTTGGCCCGTGAGATGATTTGCATAGGCAAATCCCCTCTGGTTGAACTCAGGCATAAGCTCTGCTTCAAAATAATATGAGCGCTGCTGTGTTCGTGTGTGTTCGCGTGCCAACGTTTACTATAATAAAGCGGATGTCAAGCTCAGCCGTACCGCAAAACACTCAAATGGGGACTAGCACCAAACTTGAGCAGGAGATAAAAGAGTTGTAAGAGCACGGCCAAGAGCTCGGGGTCGGGGACAGACACGAACAGCTTTGGAACCACACATGACACGCCATGTTGAACTGTGGACATGGTTCATGGACTATGTCTCGCGTTGTCATTAGCAACTGCAGGCATGGGTAGAGAAACGGTGCTACGCCATTCTAGATCTTTGGAGATACCTCCAACGATGTGCTGTTTAAAAATAGGGCCATCAACCCCTTCTCGAAAGGGAACCAGTGTAGTACAAAAGGTGGTAATTAGAGGTTCGGCTCGCAGACTCGACATGAAGTAGCAAACTTGTTACAAGAAGCCTCATGAATTCAGACCACCCACTTACCCCCGTCAAAAATGGTATCCGGCAGTCGGTACCTGCATTGTCCTGACTTTCAATATGTTAACAGGGTGCTCCTACCCATCGGAGAATATGTATGCATTGCACTGGTACTGTACATGCACCCACTGTAAACTTAAAAGCCCCAGGATGCATTGGCCTCATTTTGTATCTAGCACCTATCTCATATTCCTGGGCTCAGACCTCATCCTGTGCGAAGATTCTGTTCGCCCGCGTTTATATATAACTGCCGCAAACGGTATTATACCTTAAGGTGGTGATGACGGTGGCGCCAGCCTGGCATCTGACCTTGAAATGTATCTTGACCATATAAAGCTTGTAGTTTTGATAATTTATCGTGCTTGATCATATACCTTTCGTCTCGTAACATTATAACACCTTGGTTCCCAGGTCGTTGCGACATGTATGCTTGATAACCTAACAAAAAAAAGTGGTGCAAGCAGTACCAAAACGGCCACATAAACCGTTGTTTTGCTTGCGGGCATTTTCCAATTGGATGCCTGTTCCTATTCCTCTGCGCTCTCAGGTCATCATGCTCAATCGTTGTTCCTTCCTCCGATCTTACGACCGGCGTTATGTCCATCCTCGATCGCGTTCAATGACCTCCCGCTCCTCCATCTAATCGCCCACTTATCCACTTATGGAGCTAGGCACTGTACCTCTTACACCAATACACATACACTAAAAAAAAACTTATGGACGGCGGTTCCTGGCGGGCTGCTTTTATCCGCGGCTGCATTTATCCGACGTGGTATCATACTGTACCTCAAAACAACCGGCGGAACTTGGATCGAAACATAATCATACGCTAAGCGTGGGTGTTGGTTGATACAAAAGGTACTGATTGTCAAGAAATACGTTCTTGGACAAGGATGAGTACATGTACTGCTATAGCAGGTTACATTCCAAATACTGTATATACATGTAAAGAAGTTTCCAGACTCGCAGTTCGGATACGGAGTAGGACATAAAAGCAGAACGCCAAGGTGAGACGTGGCTGTGCCGATACGCAAGACCTTGCTCCCAAGATCGCCGAACCGTATGCTGGACAATACAAAAGTTGGTTTTACCCATCGTAAAAAAAGATAGAAATCGTCGACGTGATAGCTCGATGCGGTAAACAGATCAGGAACAAGTTGACAATGCGACTTTTGCAGGGATGTGTCGCTGCCCTTTTTTTTGGCCCCTGATGAGTATCCAGTACGACAGCCTCACTGAGGCACGTTCTGGGTTCATGACCACTCGGTGATTTTCCCCTCGTCCTGGAAGCTGCCCTCCTTGCCTCCTGGTCACGAACTTTTGTCCATTGTCCCTTGTTCGTCTTGTCCTTCTCCTTCCTTATCGAGGGAGGGCAGCATGATCTTTTAGCACCAACGATGCCAGAGGGCGCATAGTAAGAACGCTCCACTTTTGAATGTATTTGTAACGACGACGGGTAAGCGCACTGTTGTCAAGCAGGAACGAACCTTTTGGCACCTCCCTCTCTCTCTCCCCCTCTTGGTTGGCCTTTTCTCTTTTTGTTTCCGGTGTCCTTCTCGATTCTCGAAAACCGCTTATCGACCCCGCACCATCAAGATTGAAGAGTAGACCATAAAGACTATTATGCCCTACCAGACACTGTACTATACACTCGCTGCGGTGAGCTGTATGCTAGTGTCGCTGGGGAGCCTTCAACTGGCGCCTAGAGGTAAGAACTCTAGTGAATAATCGTTCCCATGCAATAGGGCGCACACACCGGAGAATAAGCGAAGGCGTAATCTGAGCAAATGGACCTCCCAAGAAAAAAAAACAAAAGGCTCTCTTCTCGTGGTAGATCTGCTCTCGACGTGCAACGGCTGAGCAATGCACATTCTGCATTGTGCTATAAAGATGTGTTGACATTCTCGGCTCCTCATTTAGCTCGCCTCACCCTTCCCTCAATCGTGGCTAATAGTGCTCTCTACTATATTTTGTCAGCGTGGGCCGCACCTATCCCTCCGCCTTTGACCCGTCAGCCACGACACACGTTCAACAACACACACTTTCCGTACGATGTAACTGGCCCCGCTCCACCACCACTCAACAAAGCTGGTCAGGTCTTACAGCGATGCACTGCGCCCAATTCGTATGCCATCTCGTTCGACGACGGACCCGGCCAGCTCACGGACGAACTATTGGACTTGCTGGAGGAGCAGAACCTGCAAGTTACGTTCTTTCTGAATGGTGACAACTGGAGCTGCATCTATCGTGAGTAGCACGTCCCTTCATTTTCTTGATTTCAACCACCTGTGCTTCGCCCAAATCATATCAAGGACAAAATTCTACTCAGCTAACATTGTATTGTGTCTTCACAAACCTGCTGAAACTAATACAGGACCAGAATCTCAGCGACTTCTTCGACGTGCCTACGAGTCAAAACATCAGATCGCGGCCCACCCGTGGTCCCACCGAGATCTTGAGTCTCTTTCAGACAAAGACATCCGCCAAGAGATGCACAGGATCGAACAAGCATTCCGCCAGATCCTCGGCGTTGTCCCCCGTTACATGCGTCCGCCATATGGAGAACATGGAGAGCGTGTGAGGCGTGTGCTTGAGGATATGGGATACATCCTTGTCCTTTGGGATGTCGATCAACTTGGCGAGAGTGAGCCATTGATGTCCACCAAACAGTCAAAGCCAGCTTCAAACCCATCGGTATCCACAGCTCAGCGGCCAATGGCTATCAACTTGCATCACCACCACAGACAGGAACAAGAGTCGTTTTCGTCAAAGTGGGCCGAAGCCGTACGAGGTGTACCGTCGACTACGTTGGATAGAGCAGCCATGGTCCTCGGGGGCATCTACCAGGAGGCGACGCCTATGTGGGCGGTCGAATATGTCCAAAGCTTGGGGTACGATGTCATGCCTGTTGGTCGCTGTTTAGGCGAGGAAGACCCGAGACTTTGGTACAAGGAGATTGGTCCACCCACGGACCCAGAGTCGCTGCCGCATACTTGCCATTAGGTGAAATGCATAATTTGCGTTCCATTAATATGTAAAATATAATCTCTCGTTCTCCGTAGCTACCTAACACCTTTTTAAATAAAGATAAAGATACTTTTGAAGAACATAATGGCCCTGCTTCCCAATCTCTCAGACCTGCGTGATTTTAATACGCATCATAACCGTGTTCTACGCACGAAGACCGTCGTTCGGAAAGGTAATCTCTTTAGCCAGCACTACAAAAGTGCACGATCTGATTCGAGCGGGCCACGGACTGACTCTGCGCATTGGCCATTAATGTGCTCGGGAGGTCGCTGGTCGCATGGAGTAGGTATTCGGAATATCCTTTTCCACTGTGTTCCCAGTATCCCAGGTGATACCCCTCTGTACAGGCTGGAAATACTGTAGACCAGCCCAATTGATTGTTGTAAGCCAACAAGATCCTGCCGTAGCGCAAATCGGTAGAGCCGTCAATGAACGATGGACTTGTCCAGATAGCGTCCTCTGTTGCACCATGCCATGTCTTTGGGACTGGTGGTGAGGCGTGGACTGTGCGAGCCGCGAGGTCTCGCTTATAGTGCTCTAAAGTTTTCCTGTCAGCCTTGGCAATCGCCTTCTTGCCGCAGTCGTCGATAAGCCTAACACTTTCTTCCCAGAAAGCGGCTTGCTCCTCGGCGGACTCGTGATAGTGCCAGATGTGATCATTGTCCTCCGGGTGCGCCTCGCACACACGACATGATGTCCTTGTAAAGATTTGGGTGACGGGCGAGCGTGCAGCAAAGGCTTTTTGACGTGCCAGGTGCGGTTCTTGGTATCACTCTGGCTGCTAAAGAAAGTGTGCACCGGTCGTCTATCGTGGATGATTGACAAAGTTGATCGCCGTTCAATTTCCTCAAAAACAGGTATCGCACGTTTGACGGTTTTCTGCGCTAGTAGCGCCTGGTGATGACGGATCGTTGCCTGTTGCTTGAGGAACTACCAGACGTCGGTCTCGATAGGTGTGCCTACACAGGTGGCTAGCACCTGTAACTCGTCCTGTTGGGTAAAATCGACCTGCCATGCAGGGGTGTTCCTGCAGACCGCTTTAGTAGCGACGCCATCAGCAAGGATGTTTCCTTGGTCTGTAGAGTGACCTCGTACCCACTCCACCGCTGTTGATCCAGGTCGCTCTGCTACCACTTTAGCAAGGACAGCCCAGAGAGCATCAGAGTTTGCACGTTATCGTTTGTGAGGGAGCGCTAGGGACTTGTTAGCGACCAACACTTGGTACTGTTGGACGACTGTGTCATTATCCAGCTTGACAATAATGTCTTTTGCCGCTGGGGCTGAGCTGATAGTGACCAAGAGTCCCAATCCTTTTATTGAGGAAGCGTGACCAGAGACAAGGCACTGCACCGTGCGGACGGTAGCCTCGCTGGTGTCGACAGCCCTGAGGGCTATAGCGATGGCGTCTGTACCCGCTTTGATCACAGACCCTACTCAGTGTAGAAGTCGGTCTTCTGGGATGATCTCGGTGGACTGCAACGCCTGAAGGTGAGGGATCCATCCTCACCAGCAGCTTTATTTTTTTTATTATAACAATATGCCTCTCAGGTCGAATGATCGCTACGAATCTTAAGAACTACCTAGCAAAGATCTACCATCCATTCCATACTCCTTGGATCGAGTCCTAGTCATCAAACGACAAGTCTCGGATCACCAACAGCAGGCCCAACTTGATCTCAGCCAATTTTTTTTGCGATTTTTTTTTTTTTTTTTTTTTTTTGGCGAAGTTGCAAAGAGTTGCCTGGGAATGCTACCCTTAAGCAAGTTGGTTCACTAGTTTAAAATATTTAAACTCGCCAATAATTCCATCCAATAGGAATTGACGTGTTCGGGGATCTAGCTCAAATGGTAGAGCGCTCGCTTAGCATGCGAGAGGCACTGGGATCGATGCCCAGGTTCTCCAATATCTTTTGCATCTGTTTAGTCTTTTTTTTGCCAGTCGCTCCTTTTGCCAGCGAAAAAGATAATCTGACAACGTCAGTTATCTTCTTTGGGAGAGGGAAAAGATAAACTGACATGACATGTCATTTTAAGTATTCTGACATGATGTCAGAATAAGTCAGAAAGCTGTTTTTTTTTCTTAAAATGACATTGCCCAAAAGATAGAATGACATGCTCAAAAGTCAGAATAACCTGATAATATGACATGACTTCATCTAGATGAGGGTGAAATGGCTTCTTTTTGGCTTGGGGATAACGGTGGAGACGTGTATATGACAAGGAATTATTTTCAGAATCGCAGTGCCATCTCCTCTCAATGAAACGGAGCTGAAGGTAGCTCCTACCGAAACGCGGTATTTCGCAGCCCTAGATCTGGCGATGCGAGGAAGTAGAAGCATATGCCGTCTGTATCTACTATTACAAATGAGGCGTTGACGTCCATACGAATAGCTGCTGCTCTTCACGCATCCTGTACAAGCAGGGTAACAACTGCGTGCTATATCCTCTCTTTTTTACGCTAGTTTGTGAAGAGGCAACTTTCTTTTCTCTTAGATTGCATATGTATCCAAGCGAGGGGCGTTTAAAGCACACATACGAACACAAACACAAAGGCTGCCTCGTAGATAGGCGTGCTAGTGTGAGAGTGGTACCTTTAGAATGTCTATATTTCTTTTGTAAGGTGCACTGACTGCATCACTGCCGCGCGCCATATAAGCGCAACATTCCTGATATGATCCAATTGTGAATGAATGGCAGCAGTGCGATAGTCAACCCACCTCTTCTTGTTAGCATATTGGAAATATACGCATTGATGACTGGGTTATGCTGGCACCAAAGAAGCTAGGGTTGGAATCAGTTGCTACCGTTGTATAGGACTGATAGGAGGCTGCCGTCGGTTTCTGTCCCTACGTGATGAGCACTGTAGCGTTTAGTTCTATCACAACTTGCTTGATGTCACACTGGGAAGGGCTAATGCATTTGTCCACTGCTTGTACGTCCCTCATCCGCGTCACACTCTCTCTTCCAGCAATTCTTGATGCACTGGGGGTCTTCTTTGGGTGCATTCTATGTCTCTCTATCGCGGCTTGCTCTGGCATTTCATCTCCATTCCCTTCACGTTTTACATTATTGCTCTTTGCAGCTGTTTCGCCACTTTTCACGCCACGGAAAGAAACAGTAGACCCCCTACTTCCATGAACACTCTACCAGTCTACTTATTGCTGACTCAAATTGTAGCGCAAATTGGTACGTGATAGTATGTTGCTTGCTGTAGTCCATTGACCGCTGGGGCGTGGTAAGTGTGAGCATATCCATTCTATCTGACGATGTGGCCAATGATCAACTTTACGTAGAACTATTTGCTACATTATTGTTATAAAAAAAACCACAAGATGAACAAAAGACATCTCTACTCACTCAAGGTAAAATAACGACATAACGAGGAGTTTTCATGCACCTGTGGAGAGGCGCATAATCGCAAGGGAAGTGTTGAACTTGTCCATGCCATGTTAGAGAAATCTTCAACGTTTCTAAGGCTTTCACGCCATGTAAGAGAAAAGTTGAACTTGTCCATGCCATGTAAGAGAAATCTTCAACTTTTCTAGGCTTTCACGCCATGCAAGAGAAAAGTTGAACTTGTCCATGCCATGTAAGAGAAATCTTCAACTTTTCTAGGCTTTCACGCCATGTAAGAGAAAAGTTGAACTTGTCCATGCCAAGTAAGAGAAATCTTCAACTTTTCTAGGCTTTCACGCCATGTAAGAGAAAAGTTGAACTTGTCCATGCCATGTAAGAGAAATCTTCAACTTTTCTAGGCTTTCACGCCATGTAAGAGAAAAGTTGAACTTGTCCATGCCAAGTAAGAGAAATCTTCAACTTTTCTAGGCTTTCACGCCATGTAAGAGAAAAGTTGAACTTGTCCATGCCATGTAAGAGAAATCTTCAACTTTTCTAGGCTTTCACGCCATGTAAGAGAAAAGTTGAACTTGTCCATGCCATGTAAGAGAAATCTTCAACTTTTCTAGGCTTTCACGCCATGTAAGAGAAAAGTTGAACTTTTCCACCGCTATCCCCCTCCACGCAAGGGAAAAAAAAAACATTCTCATGACTATTCCCTCCACGCAAGAGAAGTGTTGACTTTTCCATACTTGTATCCTTCACTCAAGGGAAAAAAACAATCACCACGATATTTATACTGCAACCTGTGTAAAATGTGCGACAGCAGCTTGTAAAGCAGTTGAAACGATGGTAAGCTATAGATCTATGTCCTTGGACGTCACACCCTACTCTCGACCAGTATCAGTGCATACCCTCACTATCCAAAGGCTTTCGTCATAGGCACAGGCCAAAACAATGCGTTAGAATGGTTCTTTAGGTGGATTTTCCTTCAAAAAGAATGTCATATTATCCTGAATCTCAAAAGATATTCTGCCATGCATGCAGAATGGCCATGTCAGTATATCTTTTTCCAGTCAGGATATTATGACAGTCAATGTCATATTATCCTGAAGTTCAAAAGATAAACTGACATCTCGGCATGTCAGTTTATCGTTTTTGCAATGTCAGCAAAGGTACTTTTTGAGCAGAATTTGTTAATATGACATTCATGTCATTTTAAGTATTCTGACAGTACAGTCATTTTATCTTCGCCGGGAGAGGTTTGGGAGAACCTATTCGGCAACCCGGGGCTGTCATGCAATTTTGACAACCCACGCACAAAACCCATGTAAACTACTTTTTTACCCTGCTGCTTCAAAAGTAACGATGAAGACGCCAAAATACATCAGAACACGTCTCTTCGCGCTGTCTCTCTGTTGACAATCCTTAAGTTGTCTTCAGGCCGCTACTCGTGTGAAGAAATCACTTTTTTGAGCATGGAGAGATGGTAGGAGTAGATACTTGGAAACAAACGTGCGGTGATGGGGCTAGGGACGTCGGGCGTCGTGGCCAACGTGAAAAAAGAGGAATTGTGTTAAGAGGATCGCCTTTGGCGAGAAGAAAAAGAAAAATGACTTTGTATGGGGTTGTCATGCAATATTGAAAACCCAGGTTGCCGAATAGGTTCTCCCATCTTCTTTTTATATTATATATTCTAGGGATAACCTATTCGGCAACCTGGGTTGTCAATATTGCATGGCAACCCCCTACAAAACCCATACAAAGTCATTTTTCTTTTTCTTCTCGCCAACGGCGATCCTCTTAACACAATTCCTC
This sequence comes from Mortierella alpina, assembly GCA_029449245.1. Taxonomy (NCBI): domain Eukaryota; kingdom Fungi; phylum Mortierellomycota; class Mortierellomycetes; order Mortierellales; family Mortierellaceae; genus Mortierella; species Mortierella alpina. The sequence continues at coordinate 1,498,819 of JANATF010000010.1, read as the reverse complement.
TTTTTTCACGTTGGCCACGACGCCCGACGTCCCTAGCCCCATCACCGCACGTTTGTTTCCAAATATCTACTCCTACCATCCCTCCACGCTCAAAAAAGTGATTTTTTCATATGAGTAGCGGCCTGAAGACAACTTGAGGATTGTCAACAGAGAGACAGCGCGAAGAGACGTGTTCTGATATATTTTGGAGTCTCCATCGTTACTTTTGAAGCAGCAGGGTAAAAAAGTAGTTTACATGGGTTTTGTGCGTGGGTTGTCAAAATTGCATGACAACCCGGGTTGCCGAATAGATTGTCCCTATATTCTAACATGCATGTCATTTAAAAGTAATAGCTGTATGGTTTGGCTTGGGGATATGGTCCTGAAAAACATACTTTCAGATAGTCATGTATTATTAGCTCCTACTAAATTGCGATAATGGACGGCCTTAGATCTGGTGCTACTAGCAAGCAGAAGCACAGTGCTCGTGATATCTAGCGCACATGGCAGGTTGAAAATACTATTGTCTTTGGTTGTGTTTTGATTGTTGAATCTACTATCTATCTTAACTGTACTGCCGAGTCTCTCTAAGGCTCAAGAGACAGGTCGTCGTGTGCCGCGCCATTGATCTTCTTGGCGCTCAAGACTGAGGCACCACTGCCCTCAGATTCCTCGTAATAGTCCGAGTCCAAGTCACTTTCCGATACAACTCCCTTCGCCTCCTCCTCCTCTTCTTCTTCTTCCTCGCTGGTCTCCACAATCTCGCCAGCGGCAATCTTGGCCTCCCTTGCCTCCTTGGCCTTCTTCTGCTCAGCAGCCCTCTTCGCCTTCAGTTTTTTGGCTTGCTGACGATGCAGCCGCTTCTTGTTCGACAGGGCTTCGCGCTCACGGGTAATCTCTCTCAAGAAACTGGGAATGGCCGCCACAATCGTATCTGGACTTTCACGGTGAAGCATAAAGAACGCCTGGAGTTGAGCGGTCGTGACAGAATCCTTGTGAGTGATCTTTTGACAAATCTCATCCGCCACCTCATGAACATGAGCATCATACGCGTCCATGCGGGCCTGCTCCTTGGGATCAATTTCTTCAGGCTCAGTTTCGCCTTTGCGGAGAGGATCCGTGGTGAGATGGCCTGACGCTGATCGACTGAGGAGGAATTTGAGGCACATGCCCCGGATCTGGTGCTCATCAGCATAGTCAAAGAGCAGCTTGCGGTCACAACGTCCAGGGCGAATCAAGGCTGGGGCGAGCTTGCGGATATGGTTGGTGGTCATGAAAACAACACTGCCCTCCTGGGCTGTGATACCGTCGAGCGAGTTCAAGATGCCCGACAGGGTGACGTTGTTCTCTCCTTCCTGCACCTTTCCTGCCTTGCGTTTGATCAGAGCTGCATCCACGTCCTCCATGAGGAGGATGCTGTTGCGTGGGGCACCGTTCAATAGTTGGTTTAGTTGCTTATCATTAAATCCTGAAATACCCAAGTTGACGATACAGACATTCATGCGGAGATGACCGGCAAGGGCGACAATAAACGAGGTCTTTCCTGTTCCTGGGGGTCCATGCAGCAGGTATCCTCGTCTGTATGGAATGCCGCGGTCATGGTACCATCGTGCAGACTTGCGGAACATTGTGATGTCTGTATGTGCGGCAGTAGAGTTGGGATCGAGCTTGAGTTACACTTCGTCCATGAGCAAGGCCCTTGTGTGTCAGGATGTGAGTAGCAAAGACTTACCTGACAAGAGCTCCTCCTTGAGACCCTTTGCAAGAATGACAGAGTGGAAAGCACGAGGGGCTCGAGTTTCCACGTTGGACCAGTAGCTGTCAAAGGGCTGAGTAGAGTAGATGGTGGTCTTGCCGGCCTTCTTCTTGAAAGATTTTTCCATGGCGTCCTGAACAATCATTTTGAGCAAGCTCATGTCCCAGCCAACGGTAGAGATGGTGATGCTTTGCTTCTTCATAATTCGGTTGCGCTCGCCGTCTTCGCTTGACTCTTGCTGCTCAGGAGTATCCCGTGAGACACTGATCTTATAGCCCTTATGGTAAAGCACATGCGTTCCCGAGCCGGGCGCGTACACGAGCTGGGGTCGCTCCTCATCACCGTCATCAAAATAATCCAGATCGTCATCGTTTTCAGCCCATACAGTCTTGGCAGACAGATGCCGTACAGACTTTGTGAGAGGGCGCTCAGCGACCCAGTCTAGAAAAAGTCACCACACGCATTAGTCCAGGTACACCAGCAATGAAATGACTGGACGTTCCCAGGACTTTATAACCGCACTTACCAGACAGCCAATTATAAAGTTGATCTCCGTCATGAACAACAATCGACACATAGAACCATGACTGGACCTCGTTGTAGTAACCAACAATCAGATCCTTAAAAAACGTGTAGGAGCTACCGATGATCATCAGGAAGAATCCAGCGGAGAGAACATCGTTCCCCATGACTAGAGAAGGCGAACAGAGAAAAGCAGGCAGGTGTGAGTAGGCTAGGAAAGGAACGGCACCGTTGTGGGTGTAGTGGAAGTGGACTTTAAGGTGAACAATAGAGAAAAAGGAGCATACTGCCTTTCACGACGTTCATGGCAGCAGGGGAGAGTGTGGACTCGAGCCTTGAGCCAGCCAGGACGATCTGGTCAAAGACAGCCGCAGCGCTGTTGAGCAGCGTGCCTGCCTTTGTCACGAGCGTGTCCATCGTAACGACGGGGACGTGGACCGCAGGGGATGAGAAAGATAGGGCGAGGTGGAGTGGGGTGCAGAAAGGACCAGAAGGGGAGAGTGGGCGAATGGGAGTGGAGATGAGTGAGAGGACGAACGAAGGTGAAAGGATAAAGAGGACTGGTACGCCAATGGGTATTTATACCAGGGATTAGTCAAGTGGTGGCGCATCACATTATTCGGCGCGGCTATTTTTTGGACCTCTTCTGCGCCACCGTTCTCGAACTTTTTCTCTTTTACTCCCTTCCTCTGTCCTGCCATCATCGGGCGAGGGGGGCGTGCATGAGTGCGAAGAGTGGGGCAGCGGAGCAACACTGCTGGGAAGGTCCATGGACACTGGGCCGCACTCGCGCCAAACCGCACCAGTGGCCATACACATGTGGATATCTCGGTGCCATGCTTGAACGCGACGATTATCGCCTTTTCCGATTTTTGATTGGATACGACAAAGTGCCACCTCCGCGTATGCTCCGAATCATATAAATGAAACGAGAAATTGTAAGCGGTCGAGTAACCCTTGTTGCGTCGATCTGCTGAGATTAAGAAGTATGCTGTCAAAACTTGTTGGAGAGAACAACATCTTTATTTCTTCCTCTGTGGTATGACATCATAAGGTGTATTGACACACTGCTGGCCATCATTTTGTGTGAAGTGTTTTCCTTGCATTTGGCAGAAGACGCGCCAAAACTCTCAAGTCACTGCTTCAGCCTTTTTTTAGATTAAGAGACGTCTGAACTTGTGCCATTCATATTTTGCATCACCTATGATAAATTGCCGAGATACGAATACAACTTGCAAGATAACTCTCAGTGGGCAATCCTTTCAGCTTGTCTCCAATCTTCTGATCTGGACCTCTTGCCTAAGTCTGCATCCTGTTTGTCCATGCTAATGGGCAATGTGAATGAACAGTTAGATGTGATATACATCGAGAGGACATAATACAGCATACGAAGGCAACTTATGACAGAGAAAAAAAAACTGGAAGTAAGGAGGGTAGGTGAACTCGACTCAAGAAGGCTTTGCTAGAGCGTTGATGAGTACTCCCTCGACTCTAAGCAGGTTGCCACGATTGGATTCTGGCATAACGATTCCGCAGGTGACTGAGTGACTGTGAAGCTGCTCAACGCACGTGGATAGAGTGCAAAGGCCATCGCTTTTGGATCGTGGGATTGAGCTACAGCATGGTTCAAGAAGGCTCTGCTCGAGCGTTAATGAATACTCCAGGGACCACAAGCAGGTTGCCACCATCAGATTCTAGCGTAAACGAATCGTCAAGTGGTGTTGGATGGATTTAAATCCAACACGCGTGAATGGGAATGCAGGAGAGGTAGTCAGCCCCATGCACCTTGACTAGGCTGTGCAGTAAACAGAATACGTGGAGGGAGGGAAGAACACGCCAGTCATCAAAAGGCGATGACTTTTTGGGCGATAATACAGCTCAAAAAAGGAGCATATGGCCGCGCTTATGTTCATTTTAATAAGATATAAAAGGTGAAGAAGGAAGATTAATGAATAGGAAAGTGGAGGATTCACACGACCCGCGAGAGGAGTGACGTGATGAAGGGCGGGGACGTGACGAGACAGGAGATAAGACTGTAAGAAAGGGATGGGAAGGGAGAGATGATGAAGGTATTAGAATGCGCGTAAGGGAGTTTCGTGTGAGAGTTTCCTAGTCTCGACCCCAGCCCTCTCAGTCGTGTACGTGCTACCAATGGGTCGTTGGCAGAGATGAAAAAATAAATTCTAAATGGAAGGTTGTTAAGGGTTTTATATGGCATTGCAGTGGGATTTTGAGGGCGGAAGGATCTGTGCATGCCACCATTAACAAAAACCTCGTGGAGATGCCATATAAAACCCTTAACAACCTTCCATTTAGAATTTATTTTTTCATCTCTGCCAACGACCCATTATTTTTTACCAGCCCCTCAGGAGAAGATGCACCAAAGAGGTAAAATCATTTGGTAGCACGTACACGACTGAGAGGGCTGGGGTCGAGACTAAGGGCTGGGGTCGAGACTACACGTCGTCGACTCTGCTGTTGAAGGGGAAGCTCTGAACCCATCCTCCTCCGCTCAACTTTTTCTCTTCAGAGGGGCTGGGACAATATCTGGCACTTTACTATGGGGTCACCCTCTACCTTTCGTTTTGCCCAAAAAAGGGAAGCATTCACAGTCACATCCTTTTTTCATTGGTCAGAACTCCATTGTGACTGCGAGCTCTTCCCTTTTTTGGGCAAAACGAAAGGTAGAGGGTGACCCCATAGTAAAGTGCCAGATATTGTCCCAGCCCCTCTGAAGAGAAAAAGTTGAGCGGAGGAGGATGGGTTCAGAGCTTCGTTGAAGGGTAGGCTCGACTCCAGCCCTCTCTGCTGTTGAAGGGGGTCCTTCTGCTCACCTTCTGCAGAGGGGCTGGGAAAAAACTTATGAAATTTGAGTGAGAACCCAAAAAGGAAATTTTTCATGCAGTTAAGGAAAGGCTCGTGCAATAAGGGAACTCCTCTCCATTTTCATATGTTTTTTCCCAGCCCCTCTGCAGAAGGTGAGCAGAAGGACCCCCTTCAACAGCAGAGAGGGCTGGAGTCGAGCCTACGCCCCGGCCACGCCACGAACGAACAGAACAACACACTGGCCACGGACGCCAACTCCGGCAAGAACACCAAAAGGCCGTCCCTCAAAGGTACACTTGGATGGCGTCCACATGCTGCCTTTTGTTCCTGTCACAAGAAAGTGCCGGAGCGCACTTCAGAAAAGCTCGCGTACTTAGGCCTTGCAAATTAGCAGCCTGCAATTCTTTTTTCCTTTTGGGATTTATATGGGTGAAATGGAGCTTCAAGGGTTACGCTTGGATTCTCCTCTGGCCATCCTTTTGGAAGCTTTCACAGTCACAATGCAGTTCTGACCAATGAAAAAAAGACGTGACTGTGAACGTTCCCTGATGAAAAGATACATGGGGGGGGGGTATAGCATGAGAGTCGTTGCGCTTGCGCATCTACTGTCACCACATATCGGATGTAGCGCTGGTATGCGAGCATTTTCGTGATTTAGATCAGGCGGTGGCACATTCAGTTGATGGTATGCTGGCTGTGGTAGTGGATGAGCATTCTTGATGTTTAAATGAGGCTGGCTTGGATAAGTGAACACCTCCATAGTTGTAGAAGACAATATCTGCATTCTTCATCGACATTGCCTCCTTCAACTTTCTTCCATCTTATTCTGTTATCCTAATATGCCTTACGCCAGTTCAGCTGATTGTTCATTGCGGTCCGTTTTCCTCTATATGCCGCTTTACACGCCGCTACCAGAGGATTCCTTTTTCTGGAACATCTCCATGCTATCAAATATATCCATCTGAAATCCTACTATCTTGCCATCCAGCCCAGTGATAAATGTTACAAGATTTGCAAACTTGAACGACGAGTGGCGCATCACTGTGTAGAACGAGTCGTAGTGGTAGTGCTCAAGCGTTCCCTCAAAAACGCGCAACCTCATACGCAGAATCTCCTCCCCGCTGTCACTCCCTTCCAGGCGTATGGAGACGTCACCATAAAGCGGGTTCGAGTAATCACCCGCAAGTTCGGTCGGGTCATGCACTGAGAGCCTATCTCTGATGCGTTCAGGAAAGTCGCCTTGTGCTGTTTGCGCAACATCCTCGTATATTTGCCTAGTGGCATTAAAGTTCACGGCGTTGATCCAGTCCTGGGTCTTGGGTAGATCGAGGAGTTCATCTGCAATGTAGTAACGGGCGTTAGTGGTGAGCGCCGTGCTGTCAACGTTAGCGAGGTGAGCAATGACCAACTCAGCGTCTGGGAACAGGCATAGGCTGGAGCGATAGCCAGGGTTATGGCCGCCTATAAAAACGGCAACGCATACGTTAGGTGAAATTCATGAGTTTGTACAAAACTGCGCGTATACACGAAATCATTTTTGCTCGTACTATGCTCGTAGACGATATAACCCTTATAGGAGTCCAACGCCCAGCCCAGGCCATATGCTGAAATAGGTCCGAATTCCGGTGAGCGTCTGCCCTTGACGTCAATCGTGTGGCCACTGAGACCCTCAATGATGCTATTTCGGTTCAATAGCTGCGTGCCGTTGTGTTCACCATATTTCATGATGACTTGTCCCCAATGGACTAAATCTAACACATTGGAATATATATCTCCCGAAGGTGCGCATGCTGTCGCCATGTTGTCCAGAGGGAGTTGCTTAAAAACCCCATTCTGGGCGTCCTTGAAGGATGCGGCTTCATACGGCAGGGCATGGTTGGGATTTTTCTCCATCTCCACTGTTGAGAATCCAGTGTTGGATAATCCCAATGGTTGGAAGACTTTAGTCTCGACCAGTTTCTCATACGACATACCAGCGACATTGGCTGCAGCCTCTCCTGCAACGCCGTACATGACGTTGTTGTATTGCACTGTGGCACGCAGCTTTGACTCCATCTTGACATGCTTCAAGCGCTTGATAAGGTCTCTTCTAGACTCTGTGTTCCAGAACCAGCCGAGATCGACTTGTGGCACACCCTAATACAACGGGTATTATACGTTACGTTTGATTAGTTTTGGACACGGGATATTGTATTATGATTTGCTTTGAAGGACGCCTTACAGTGCGATGGGAAAGGAAATCCTGAAGCGTCAGCTGAGAAGTGAGGACTGGGTCTGGGAGCTCGAATTCCGGTAGGTATTTGGAAACCGGCGTAGAGTCCCAATCCATGTTTCCTTCACCAACGAGCTCACCAATAGCTGCGGCCGTGAATGCCTTTGTTAAAGATGCAATGGGCATCAGTGTCTATTGGAGTAGTTGAACATATATCAAGTCGTACATCAGCTTCTGGCCAATAAGTTCCTAAGGCTCGCAATATTCTGCCTTCCATATAAGTATCATCGCTATACCTCTGCTGTGAAAGGTTCGAGCTCGTTTCTCTTTCCAAATCCTTCTGCAAACACCAGTTTGCCCTTGTGGAGAATAGCAACACTCATGCCAGGAACACCAGACCGAACTCGTGCCTTCTCAAGGGCTTCTCGCAAGCCTGAAGGAGGAGCTACATTCATTTGAGGCAATTGTTGTATGAGGCGAGAGCGTAAGATAAGTGTTTGATTCGAAGCTAAAGCTTCTGCCCTGTCTATCAGGACTCCGCCTATAAAGCCGGCAAGTGTCACCTACCTGTTCGATCGAAAACATCCTGCGCTCCGTGGATGACAGAGAGATACTGGAGGGTGAAGAAGAGGGCTAGAGAGAATTTCATCCTGTTATACTTTTGGAGAATAAAGAAAAAAGGAAGGAAAGGAAGAAACATTTGTAAATATACACGGTGAGGATGAGATGCCAAGCACGCACTTAGATCAATCGAGGGCGGGGATCCATCGGACGTTTTAAGGTTTTCGTTCGTGTTTTGCCAAGAGAATGGCAATGGCAATGGCAATGGCGTAGGCGTTGATGTAGTCTACATACATGTATAGTAGTCTACATTCTTGGAAACTTAAATAAGATCATCACCCCACACCTACAAGGCTACAACACAGCATTTGCATATATCACTTCATGATGACTGTGCTGTGAAAGGAAGTGAGGCAAAAAACACGAAAAGGACGCGACGGTCTGAACGACATATGTCTTTTTGGATAGAGGCGCAGTCAAACAGATGCGCCAAGGCATTGCGCTCCAGACAAAGGTAGACTGATTGGTGTAGAATGCGCAGTAAAGCAACGTCGACTCTTTTAAGCTGCGGGTTACACAACTAGTATATTTACAACTGGTCCAGCGAACATCGAGTTGGATGGTGAGAGGCGAAATAGCCTAAAAGCTCAGATTGCAGGCTTACCAAGAAACGAACTTCGGGCGAGGACTCGTGTTTTAACGTTCTTTTGTGTTGCCATCAAGAATTTTGTTATGCTGGGGTTCGCGTTAGGAAGGATTGGATACCAATGAAAAAGGGACAGTCGTGGGGAGTTATGCTAGTGGTACAACTAGCCAGCTCCTGAAATTTTCTCAACGATTGCTGACCGCTCGCGATTTCCAGATGCTGATAAAGGACGCCTCTTCAAGATTGCCGGTGAATGAGGGTGGGCGCATGATTTGTGGCCAAAGTTATACCATGTAGTGTCCATAGAGCCCGACAGGGTGTGCCTGGAGGGAGGGGAGGGTTAGAGACCTGTTCAATTGATCTATCTCCTATCTTTCGATGCAACTACGTTGGGTACTCGCCTAGGCGTGGTCATCGCGCAATTCACTGTAAAAAGTTCCACAAACTTGGCTTGTTCTCTTCAGATTTATCATACATCTTCCGATGTTAGCCCTCAACCTTGAAATTCAGGATGGCTTTGCAAGAGCAGGATGAACGCTTCATGCTCATTGTTCGCCGTTAATGCGCCTCAGTGGACCTCAATTATGATGCTGTGGATGCTGATGAGACAAGGAATATTCGTCTTGGTCGAATGGTGGCATGTGCCTCAGAAAACCACAATTCATACAGCTACTAGTAAGGTATTACGGCGCTGAGCACATAGCGTATTTGCAGGCTTGAGTATAAGAAATCATAACATCTGCAGTGTACCACGGATCGTAGCCCCTGAGGGGTGGTGCTGTTCGATTTCATATGTTCCTCCACACTCAAATGCCTACCACAGGCACGTTAAAATAGCGCCAACAAAGCACTTACATTATGTATGGCACCAGATGCACGCTGTGGACACATCGGCGCATGCGATATAAACGCCCAGTACCGTTCGCTGCGCCTATTGCTGCCCTCGATCTTGATTGACATACACTTTCGTTATTTGTTGCTTTGCAGATTAGAACATTCACCCCACAGACTCCCACTAAGCACAAGTCAAAAGATGTTGCGAGCAGCGTTGGAAGGCAGAAGCTATCCTGATGGTGCTTCTTTTCCTCGTGGTCGATCTCTTTCTCGGTCAGGATCCAACATATCGAGGCTTTCATCCACTTTAACTACCTCCCGCGCAGCTCTGGACCCGACGACCCCTACAACCATGCCTTCAATTCCATCCACGTATTCAGAGTTTTTGTCATCCTCATGTTTACACTGCGGCCTTACATTTGGCGACAACAATCACAGCGGTTGCATGGATTCTCACGCAACTTCTGATAGCTATGCAAGCAGCAGCCTTAACTTCAACCATCCTGATACCGATTATAACCGAGTGGACGACGCTGCTGATGATGCGCCGATAGTGTCTAGTCTCCGCCACTTCCGTAACCGTCCTCAGGGAGATGACAGCCTTTACAATAATAACTGTAACAACGCGGGCTTTAATGCCAGCGCAATGTCCAGTTCGACGTCTCTAATCTACCCGGTTGCTTCGACCTCGACTCTAACTTCGCTCCTGATTTCAGCACACAACATCGCCCCACGACCTCCCACAGCTCCTCTAAGAGAGCGAGGGTCTGTATACAGTCACCAAATGGCGAGCCAGAGTGGCAGTCATATTAACCGTATGGAATTCGAAAGACGGCTTCATTTCAGGGGCTCCGAGTCGGACGACAGCGTCGTAGATGATTTCATTTACGATAGCAAGAGCACCACCGACACAGGCAGCAAAAAGTGGGCCAGTTCTTCGGATACCAATACAAAGGCCAACCATCCCATCAATGGAAGTCTACGACGATTGAGCAGCCGCTTTAGTCGAAAAGTCAAGAGGATATCAGGATCTTCAGTCTCTCCAGGTGTCCGTAATACTGCTGCTTGGATGCCTTCCTGGACCATGGCACTCTTTCCTTCGCGAGTTAAAGAGCATGCCGGTGAGCGACAATTCTCTGCTCCTTCTGACTCCTCCCCAGAACAGTCTTTTTCTACGCGGCCTACGCGGAGCTCTGTATCATGTGGCATCAATGACAGAGGAGACAACACCTTCGGTACAGCTCTCCAATTTTCTAGGGATTCTCGTGGACTAACAACTCCGCCGAGCGTCCACTACCCTGCCGAAACTCCACAGTCGACGCCAGTAGTCTTTTTGCGTGCTACAGCACCCACCACTTGGACACCTTCCACACAACCTTGCTGCACATGCTACAACAGAAACGTCCGCGGTCCTTGCATCTGCCACAAGAGCCTGGAAGATGCCCAAAGGATATCGAAGAGGCGGTCGAGAGACACCCTTGAAAAGCAGAGTGGCAAAGAAAGATCAGCAAATAGAAGCAAAGCCAGGAAGTGGATATTGCACCACTTCTGCGTGTTCTCGTCTACCATTCTAACAGCGGCCAAGCTGAGTTCAGACGCCGGACCCAAGAGAACACATGTCCACAGAGCACCAACAGCGGCCTTACCTATAGAGGAGGATGTCATGGAAACAAGAACTCTCCATCAGCAAAAAGACGTGCGCCAACTGTCTGTCGGGCCAGTGTTCTTGGCTCAAAATGTCACTGATCGCCACTCTCACCCTCGACCCTTAAATTCAAGTTCACTCAGTCCAAGCAGAAGGGAGCATAGCTCTAGCTCTGACTTGCTCGATGGCCGTACTATGTACAACTCCGAAGGAAAGCAGCCCTATCTGCTTCGGGGTCAACAGAAGGATGTACCCTGTCATCGTCAGCTGGGTCTTCACCCAGCGCCTGACTCTGCAGTCGGTGTAGCAACACACTCCTCGCCGCTTGCACCTACACCCTCTCATACAGTCCACGGTCAAATGAGAAAGCCTGCATCGCCGTCACCATCGGTGTCCTCGATTTTTGATTCTCATGCCTCTGCCCGAGTCTCTACAGTTAATGTTTCTGCAGAGATCATCTTTCCAACGCCTCACATCCGAGCCCGACCCGCAACTATCAGTGGTGCAAATGAGCAAGAGATCAAGTCCAGTACGCACTCTCGTAAGAGAAGATCAACTATCGCTACAACAACTGATGTGACGACCACCACAGCCGCGTTAGCAGTGGCAAGAACAAGAAGGCCATCAGAAGCGTCCACCCACTGCAGCCCGCCTTACGAAAAAGAAAAGCTCGCCTTCTTCAAGCCGTTCAAGTCACAAACCCAAGGTTCGACCTATGTCAGCTTCCATCATGATTTGAGCCATCTCGAGTCCAACCCTTTGCTCGAAAACATGGACGGCAGTGACGCGTCCAAGAAATCTTCAAGCACGGAATTTGAACGCGAGGAGCCTTCCAATACCGCCCCAGGTTCTCCCATAGTTCCCAGTCAGTTTTCTAAACCGACCCGCTCAAAACGAACGCCGCCTTCGCCTCTATCCATGTCTCTGCCCAATCTCGCGGGCTCTGCAGTGAATCTTATGGTCACGCTGCCCCAACCGAACAAAAGACGCCCTCCACCTCCTCCTCCACCACGTCCACGCTCACATCCTCCAGGGGAAGATGAGGGACCCTTTCTGACCCTCCAGGAGTATCTCTGGCAAAAGGAAGGAATGCTGGCGGCCAAACGTCCAAGGGCTACCGCACTGAACAGTCAACACTCCGGCGACCCTCGGGGTGGATTGAACGGGATAGCTTCAACGGTCTCCTTGCCTACGGCGTTACATTCCAACGTCGCGTCCTCGTCTGCAGCTGCATCCATCTCAGGTTTGTCAAAGGTGACCAAAAACCAGCTAGTCAGAGGAGGTGGGGTTGGCTGTCGTGGATAGGCCTATCATACCGCCTATGACCATTTTTTTAAACAAGTGCGGGAGAGAGTATAGATGTCGGGCTTTAAATAGACACTCTAGAAGACGAATTGATCCATTTGTTGCTCCTTTCTAATGATGGACGATCAAGGCCTGCAGTGTGTCAGAGTCTTATATGGAAGAAAGGCACATCAATATAGAATCGCGATATTGTATTTTTTTTTTCACAATTCCTCGCACACTTTCATCGTTAAGAAGTGAATATTCAACACATTGAGAGCCATGGACATTATGAGTTCCCAAACACGTACAGACTGCACCACTCCAAAATATTGTCTACGGGATCTTTTCGAGCACGCGCGGCAGAATCGCCTTCGGCTTGGTAGCCAGCCCACAACACGCCCTGCGTGCACAGGTGTTATCACCATTACAAAGAGTACCAGACCTCCAATTCCGAACCTTCACCTTGGTATTCACCTCAAACATCAAAACGCCTTTTCAAGCTGCAGGGACATCAACATATGGGCATGGATGTGGATCTGGCTGTGAACCAGAGGGCGATATGCTTGTCCCAATTGTTGGGCTCTGAAACGGCAGACACGATTCCATCATTGGCTGAACGCAATGTCGAGGCGATCTTCGCATAACATTTCGTAAAGCACCGTAAATGAAATGCAAGATGAAAGTGTTCATTTTTTTTCTTCTCTCCTTCAGTAGTAAACTCGCCCAAAAAATACAAAAGAACAAAAGGAAGGGCTACGGATGAAAATGCAAAGAGAATATGCTAAGCGAGAAACGTGAAGGTGTAGGTTGTAAGAGCCAAAAAAGAAAATAAAAAGATGCGACCGTCGTAAAAACAGCGATTTTTTTTCTCTTAACAGTCGTTTGCACCGTACTTGACATGGGCAATGTCTGCAGCCTTCTGTCTCCGGTTCCGCTTGTCGGTTCCCTTGGTATGATTCTGTTTTGCCGAAAACTTGGTCCTGGTGCTCGAGCGAAGGTTGGCCGCCACGCGAGCCTTGATGTCTTCAGTGGACATGGGTCCTGAGGACTTTGTGGCCTTGCTGCGAGTCGATCCAGCAACTGAACCCGCGACCTTTGGCTTGACATCGCGGTAGGCCTTGAAGCTGCGGTTGTTAATAGGTGCGCCCATAGATCCGACAGAATCGTTCTCACTCTCTTCTTCTTCCTCCTCCTCATCGTTGCTATTGTGGTTGCTGTTGTTGTTCGAGTTAGGCCCTGATTGCTGATCCAAGTGCGACAAGTTGGCTAGTGACTAAGAGAGTGAACAAGAAAAGATATGAGAATCATTGAAAAAAAAGCATTTTGTCCGATGAACAGGAGAATACGGAGTGAACAACGATTTCCGTACCAACTTTCCGATCGAAACAGGCACATCCTGCGATTCTTGTGCGCCATCGTTCTCCTTCTCATCCTCATCATCGTCCTCCTCTTCAGATTCCTCCTCAGATTCCTCTTCAGACTCATCCTCAATCTCCTCATTGTCACTAGGCCGGTAAGCATCTTCGCCCAACTCCTGAGCCAACTGTCCCTCCTCCTCCTGGAACCTCTCCAACTCCTGCTGCTTTTCCTTTGTGAAGCCCGAGGCTGCGACCTTTACATCCAGGCTGAACTCACGCTCCGTGTCCAGTTTGAATTTGGGGTATAACATACTCTCATACTGGAACCGTCTCTTGAAAAAGACACGGATACACTCCACATCCCGGTTGAAGTAGAACTCTGCGTTGGGATGGTCGATTGACACCATCTGCGGGAAATCAATCAGGATCGCCTCACCGCTCTCGCGGATCAAAATGTTGAACTCGTTAAAGTCTCCATGAATCAATCCGTAACTGGCCAATTTGACAATCAAGTTCATGAGCGTCGAATACAGCTTTCCAGGGTCCGCAACCTCAGTGATCTGTCGGAGGGGAAAAGCATCGATGAGCTCCATGACGATACAGTGGCGGTTCTGATCAATGGGCTCGGGGACTGGGAATCCGTGTTCGTGCAGGACCTTCATGAACGCATACTCCTTCTCCGCTGCAAGCTTCGACATGTACATCCAAGAGGCCGACTTTCTGTTTTTTAAATAGTCTCTCTTGGACTTGATGGTCCTGAAACTGACACGACCCAAGCGTTGAATCTTGAGGACCATCTGTCGCTCGTCCTCGTTAGCGACAATGTAAATATCCGATTCCTTTCCAACACCAATCTGGTTTCCAACAGAGTAGACACTGTTGCGCTGGCAGAAAGTCCTGAGCGCCAAGTAGTCGTATCCACCGTATGTCAGGCGGTATCCGTCATCTATTCGATCAAAAAGGTTATGATTCATTCAGCCTTCAATGGTTTGGTGGACTGAGCCACTTGCTGCTCACCCTCAACGAAAAAGCTCGCATTGTCTTAATAAAGAGGATGCCATACATTTGATATGCTGGACCTTGGCGACCAGGTTTCGTCGGGCGAGCTCACTCAGGACCTTATGTGATCCTCCGTGGCGGAGCTTGGCGATCTGGGAGATAATGGGCGAAGGAACGACCTCGTGGTTCTTGGAACCCATCTCGGTCTGTCGGTAGTATCAAGTTGAAGAAGAAAAGACAGGGCTGAGTGAATGGCCCCCTTGTGAAAAAAGAACTGCGGGATCAAAGGGACGACGGGGCACAAGTGACCAAGAGGGTGACCTACAGCGACAAGAACTCGAAAGTCCTCGGGGGTCATGTACCGCAGTACTTTGGCATCCAACTTCATGACGGCGGTGTGTTATGGCAGGGTAAGGATAGGCTGTGGAAACGAAAGGCGGTGGGCAAGGACGAAGCTGCACAGGAAAGAGTATTTGCGGGTGCAATGAGTGAATGCAGAAATCGGGTGTTTTGCTCAGTGGAACACTTATTTCTAGTCGCTCACCTGCGTCAAGCTCCTCCTCAGGAGAGGGGAAAAAAAAAGAAAATTGTTATTGAAGTGGCTTGGACATGGCCCCGCGACTGCTTCTCAAAAAAGCACCTCTGCGCACATGCCATCCGGGACCTGGTCCTCTCTCTCGTTGTTCTCTCTGCCTTTTCCGCCCTCACTCTGGCCTCCCTTGTCCCACCCCCAGCATCCATCACAGGCCTACCATGGACAGCATAGACCAGCAGCACATCGACAGTCTCGTGGACCCACCCGCTCCCGAGCTCACTGCCTCGGGCAAACCCAAAAAGCGCTTTGTCGGCAAGGCAAGGAAACAGCACCTTTCCAACGGCGCCTCGGACACAACAACTATCGAGGACTCGGCTGTAGCCATCAGAGATGGTACGAGAAGGGCTCTCCAGAGAATTTCCTCTCAAAGGACATGGGTTCTCGTTAGGTAATTGTGGAATGCAGCATTGACACTGACAGTCTACACATGTCAACTGCGTTAGCCTCCAAGAGCACAGGGACAGGCAGACCAAGGGTAGCTAACCAGGTTCCCGACGATATCCTGCACGATGCAAAGCTAAACCTCGCCATTGAGCAGCTCCCCGCCAACTACAGCTTTGAGATCCACAAGACCATTTGGAGCATACGGAAGGCAGAGGCTAAGAAAGGTAACGGAGCTGCAGACCCTCGTTTTTCTTTGATCGCTGTTTTCTTCCTTCGTCTTGAAATTAACCACGGGTAGTTTCCTCTTGCTATAGTTGCCTTACAATTTCCCGAGGGTTTGCTGATCTTTGCCTGCACAATTTCGGACATTGTGGAAAAGTTTTGTGGAGTGGAAACGTTGGTCATGGGCGATGTTACCTATGGAGCATGTTGTATCGACGACTTTACGGCGGTTGCGCTGGGATGCGATTTCATGGTTCATTATGGTCACAGTTGTCTCGGTACGTTGTGGATTTCATTGCAGGGGACGCATCAACTCTACGAGAATGAATTGATCATGAAAAAATGACTGACCATGTACCTCTGATCCTTATAGTGCCGGTGGATGTGACGACAATCAAGACGCTCTATGTCTTTGTGGATATCGGAATCGATGTCCAGCACTTTATTGCAACGGTCCGCATGAATTTTGAGCGTGGATCCAGGCTTGTACTTGTGGGAGTCATTCAGTTCGTACAGGCAATTCAAGCGGCTCGTCGGGAACTGGAGATCGATTACATCCTCAATGTGCCTCAGGCAAAACCTCTTTCACCAGCAGAGATTCTGGGCTGCACATCCCCACAGTTACCAAAAGAGGAGGACGCACTGATCTTTTTGGGCGATGGTCGGTTCCATCTCGAGTCGATCATGATTCACAACCCGGATCTGGCTGCCTTCAGATACGATCCTTACGACAAAAAGTTCACCAGGGAGAGATATGATCATGCGGATATGCACTCTCTTAGGAAGCATGCCATTGAGACTGCAAAGAAAGCCAAGCGCTTTGGATTGATTTTGGGAACACTGGGACGCCAAGGAAGCACATCTATTTTGGAGGTATGATACAAGCGGCGGGGCGATGTCTCTTGAAATAGTTTGGACAAAGTTCTGTAGGTCTGATACTTATCTGTTCCTACCTTTTCTCTTTGTCTTGTCAGCACATGGAGCTGAAGTTGAAGGAGCGTGGGTGTGACTATACCATTATCCTCCTCTCAGAGATCTTTCCAGGAAAATTGGCCATGTTTGAAGACATGGACGCGTTCATCCAGATTGCCTGTCCACGGCTTTCGATCGACTGGGGGTATGCCTTCTCCAAGCCTCTGTTGACGCCGTACGAGGCCTCAGTCGTGTTTGAGTCCGTGGCCTGGCAGGAGGTTTATCCTATGGATTTCTACTCGAACGATTCGCTCGGACCATGGACAGTTAACCATGGCCGGAATATCCGCAAGAAGCCTGTAGGGGCTGTCTCCAGGCCATCCAAGTCCAAGACGAAGCTGGAGCAATAAAAACACGTGATTGTCGACCCTAGAACTGGCTTTAAAGTTCCTTCCATCACACCTTCTTTTCACACCTCTCACGAATTATACCCTCCTTCTACTCGGCCTTTGTACGTCATGTCAAACAAAGGCGCCTACAGCGCCATCGAAATCGACGATGACGAGGTATGTATTTCGTGGATGGAAACCTTCATCAGGCTTTGTCAGGACTTGTGATAATCAGGAAACTATGCAAGCGAACGAGAAAAACAGATTGCCGGCCATGGATGCATGCTGCAGGCAATGCAGGAGGGAAACAGCTTCGACAATCACGCGCAACCACTGCAGGAAAAAAATTACCACCTTTTCAGTTGAATTCGGATATACTGGGGAAGAATGGACGGGCTTGGTGAGGGAGTGGAGAGTGGGCAAAGGGTCGCGGTGACAAGTCGTCGCAGTGCCAAGCCAAGGCGTGTTATTTTCTTAACTCAAATCTTTGCCTTCTTTTTTTTTGTCTTCATAGCTTCAATTCCAAAGTACGTATCAGCAAACGCGCTTCGCAAAGAGGATAACACAGGATATATGGGATCGTCCACCATAAAGCCGCGGAAACGTCTGGATAATCACAGTTCTGTCAGTAGCAAGAATTATGGAAGGCGTGTCCAAAGTATAGGAGTCTCGATGCAGGAAAGAACCACACAACTATCACTGCTCACCAAAAACGCGCCATGAGATGATACCCTAAATCTGCTACAAATCGTAGACCGTGGTGTCCCCAACTCACATAGTTTTCCCCCGCCATATCCTCTACTGTGGACAGGTTTCGCGTCATCCTCCAGCTCACCGAGCGCGACTGGAAATATCTCGTCCTCCAACAGCACACCACAACCCAGACCTGCAGGTACGAAAAATCCCAATGGCGTTCGTTGCATGATGACACAGCTGCAGCATTGCTTTTGCAAAGATTGAAAGATCCCTTGTTTCTACCTACTCCAACATATTGCTTTTGTTAATTATTCATCTTCTCCAGGGTTTGGATCTGCAGGAGCTTTTGATCCACACAGGAACATTCAGGACCAGACTGGTTTGGCAAAGCCTATTTGGTCTGTAGAATACTACTCCAAGTTCTTTGATGTCGATACAGCTCAGGTAAAAAATTAAAAACGATCAACACAACAAATCGTTCACAGGACGACACGTTATAGTTGTCGCTAAACATTTTGCTACTGTTACACGACAAAAAAAATGTAGGTCATGGAGAGATGTTTCGCGAGCGTTATCCCCAAAGGCAACTTTCTGGACATCATGGGCGGCAGTCCAGATCTTTATGGTACGCAAAAAAAGAACTTTCTCCCCGCTGTTTCCACATACTACCTAAGGGATCCAAAAATAATAACTTTGCAATTGAATGTCCATGTTCTAATGTTCCTCGTCCTCCACCTCGTCCTCCACCTCGTTTTTTTTATTTTCTCTCCCCTTCTCAGGTCCTTTCTGGATTTCAACCACAGTCATCTTTGCCCTCTTTGTGATCTCGTCCATCGTCGACTCTATCAATGCATATCTCAATCAGACTGTTTACGTCGCCGACATCCGCCAGCTGACCTTCGCCTTCGGAACCATCTACTCCTACGCCTTCCTCGTCCCGGCCATGATCTGGGGCGCCACAAAGTACTTTGGCTGCCAACCTGACCTTCTTGAGATGCTCGCCCTCTACGGATATGGCCTCACCATTTGGATCCCTGTCGCCGCAGTCTGCATCCTGCCCTGGGGACTCCTCCGCTGGGTTGCGGTGCTGGTCGGCGCTGGTGTCTCCGGCGTGTTCTTGGTCAGGAACATGTACCCGGTCTTGCAGCGCGCCGAGGCTCAGACCAGCAAGAGCATCTTGATTCTCGTCGTGATCTTGCACGCCGTGTTGGCCATCTTACTCAAGACCAGGTTCTTTACGGACCATGGCGTTTCCATCAGTCCACCAGAGACTCCTCATGCCTGAAAACGAGAATGATGTCTCTGTCTGTGCCTTTAATTTTTTTTGTATTGAAATCAGCCTGAAATAAAAATTACGAAAAATGACAAGCAATCTGGAGGAACCTCGACGATGAATATACCAATGCTAGCATTGCTGTTTTTTGTAAATCCGAGCTGTACAGCCGCATTGGACGGTTATATAGCTTGGGTTATGCAGGCAACGTTGCCATGGACCCAAACTGTCTTGACCATCTGTGCCTTTTTTCCACCACGATGACCTTATCAACTGGACCTTGTCTGATGCAATAGACACATATCTCGTATGTGCTGTGTTCGTCTGTGAGGGCCACCACCCTATCTAGCTTTCACAGCAGGATGTTGTGTTCCATTTTCACCCTATCTTAAACGACCGCCTTATTATTCGTGCACCAATATCATTGCCTGCAGTGTCGTACGCAAGAATGGTCTCTCTCTAGTGTTTGGTTTTGAGGCAACTAGTGGGGTGGTGGTGTAGTTTAGTTGCAGGTTCACGGAGAGTCCAGGACCACGGTGCGATGTACAGGTTTCTATGGTACCGGCGGCAAACCCTAGCGATAATCCGTCCTCATGTCGACTATTTACTCTCCTCTATCTCCCTTGTTCAGTCTATGACCGACACCATATGCAGGTGGAGACTGGAGCCGGCTCTCGGTACACCGCGTTTACGACATTTTTCTCGCGACGAAGCACCAACCACCTTTGGTAGTCAACCTGCTCTGATAAAACGCAGAGGATTGCCAAAAGACGTTTTGTATCGATCCAAGTGATCCTCGCGAGTCCGTTGTCGTCCTCATCTCAACACAAGGAGCTTTGATGAACCAGCCCTACTCTTCCCTCTTCCTGAGCAATTGACCTAATCTGCCTTGCCAACCGACTACCTTTGAAAGCTGTCGATTGGAAGTGGTAAACAGCTTGGCGGATTAAACTGATATATCATTGCTGGTGCTAGAGGCAGTGATGGTAGATGTGAGATCAAGCGCATGAAACGCGTGGTGAAGACTGACGCGTTATGAAGAGAGAGGCCTGGTGAAGAGGAAGAGCGCTTTTCTGGTCCTATCGAGTGGCGCCAAGGAAAGCGGATGATATTGTCCGTTGGTTTCGATACGATGTTTTGTACAGAAGGTAATAAATATACCCGGGCGCTGTGTACTCCATCCATAGCAATACTTTATTTTTTTTTTGTTTCTTGTTTGCATGCAATGCATATGAGCGAAGCGCGACTGGAACCTTTGCTTGTTTCCTTGCGACTATACCACTACCTGCACCTCCGCCATCAGATTCGCTACGATAGCCTCTTCAGCAGAGAGCGTCGGTTCCTCCTGCACCGGTGCGACAGCAGGATCTGTCTGCACAATCTCAATACTGCTGCCGGCATCTCCTTCGTTTGGTACAGGATTCTCGCTACTCGCTGGAGCATGGCCAACATCTTGCCCGATTCTCGTTCGGAGCCTCTCGGGTGGCAACTCGGGTCCACGCTCGACCGCTAAGCGTGTCATCATCATGTCGTGCTCATTCTCAACCCACATCCGACTCTTCTTGCGACCCTGCCGCGTCACCAGACTTGCCTGTCGTGTTGCCGCCAATGACTTGATCTTGGCCATGGTGGCGTGTGATAGCTGTGAACAGCATTCAACATTCACTTGCTCCAGTCGTGACTCTGTGGTCCAGTCTAGATCCTTGTTGTCGCTTATACTTTCCTTCGTAGACGCCTCGCTGGATGGCATTGGGGTCAATATCTCGCGCGATCCTGCTGCGGCCGAGGCAAGCACAAGTGGGCCTGAGATTGGGGTTGAAGATGTATGTACTCTCTCCAGCTCCAAGCATGGTTGTGGTGATTCTGAATGCGACAAGTCTGACTGTGACGAGTCTGGGATCTGGGGCAGTCCAAGGGTCGTACTTGTGCATGGTACCCCTGCAGACATGGATGATCCGATCGCCATTGCATACTGACCGCAGGCTTCATTGTTGTCATCATCGACATTCTGTCTTGAAGGAATAGGGAGCGGTGGAAGCAGCGGTGTGCACGGTATAGGTTCCTGTACCTCCGACAGTGCTCTATGAAGAAGGACCTCGAGACTCTTGGATGGCGATGACGACGAGGACGATGATGACGACGAGGAGGCTGACGAGGTCGATCCATATGAAGACGACAGATTCAAGCCTTGAGTGGTCGAGAACGAAGCAGTGCCGTCTGCTCCATAACATCGGTCCTCTTCGCGGTCAATGTAAACCTCCTTGCCTTTAGGTTCTTTCGACTGGGACTGTTCCTCTTCGTCGCCAAACTCCTCATCGTCCTCGTGCATCTCGATATCCTCGTCCCCAATGTCTCTCGTCTCTTCCTCGTCCTCTTCGTCGACATAGGAAAAGTTGCAATGATACCTTTGAAGATCAAGGCGCATGTCGAGATCCATACCCGTAGCCTCGTCCATACTCATTGAAAGATCCATATCCAGCGCCTCGTCGAGGTCTAGGTTCATGATCGTCCTTAGGTCCATCGCGTGTGCCTGGTGGTGAACAAGTCCCATCTGCGATTGCTTCTTGCCTCCGTCATTCGCAGAGTGGATGGGTGTGACAAACTGTTGACCGTCGTCCATGTTTGTGTCCATATACTCGTCGCCGTCCTCATCATCGCCCTCGTCTTTGGGCCGCATATCAATGCCTCGCTTTCTTAACATCTCGATCACACGTTCGTCGTCCATGACCCCCACCGCCTCTTCTTGCAGAATAGCGTCGTCTTCTGTGGAGGCTAAAGAGCGCTCTGCTGAATCTTGGTGAGTCGGAGCGGATTCCAGTACGCCTGTGCCACCATTTGAGCCGACGAACGCGGGTGTTTGCAACCGAGAGTCCGTCAGAGCCATCGCAGGAAGTGGTGTCGAGAGTGAGTCCAGAGCAACTGGGCGAGTGGGGACGATGATCTCCTTGATCTCGCCAAGGCATCGGCACATAACTTGCGCAGTGTCTTCGCTAATATCAGTGTAGCTGACATTGAGATACCTCAGCATGCCACAATCTCGCAGAACACCTTCGATGGCCGTCGCGGAAAACTGCCAGTGGTTAACATCCAGGAGCTCGACATTTCGGCAGTTCAGGGCAATCTGCTCCAAAATGTCGTTGGCGAGGTCCCCGTGCACGTCATGGCATCCGAGGGTTAGCACACGCAGGTTCAATGCGCAGGGCCGACTCAACATCAGCGCTACGTCCTTGGCCTCGGACTCGAGAATGTCGAGGCGAAAACAGTCCAACCCTGACCCGTAGTCTCCAATAGCCTGGCAAGTCTCCTGGTTCAGTGTGTCCTCCATGCCTAGTAAGACCAGTGCCCTCAATACACCTCTTGCTGCCACAGGCGTTGATAGGCCCTTCATGATGGTCATCAAGCAGTCCGTCTCGATATCAGAGTTGGAAAAGTCCAGGTGCTCCAGCGTCAGTTTGCACGCCTCTGTCAATCCAAGTACCTCCTCGCGGAACAAGTGCATGCCTCCCGGTGCAGAGAATTTAGCCAGCTTCTTGCAAGCCTTTCCCAGCTCAGCAAGGCGGCAGTTTTGAAAGTCGTGTGACTTGAGTACCAAACTCTCGAGGGATTCTCCATGCAGTCTGGCCAACGTGTCGATCGTTCTGACGAGCTCATGTCCTTGACTGATCTCCCGGTGGTTCTCCACGTGAACCAACCGAAGGGAGTACTGAGCGGCCACGAGGCAGGACAATGCATGATCCGTTACCGAGTAAGAATGCGGAAAGTGCTGAAGGTGTGTCGCCACTTTTAAAGATTCGATTTTTCGACAGTTTAGGGAGAGTGACATGATGAGCGTATCCGACACGACTGCGTACCGCAGGTCCAGATACACCAAGCTATGCGTCTGTTCCTTGGTCAAGGGCCATGTGGCTAGGAACTGTCTTGACGAGGATCCCGAGGAAGATGAGGTCGAAGCGCGGGAATGGAGCTGCGTGGATGCAGCAGAGTAAGGTTGCTGAAATCCATAAGACGGTGCTATTTCGCTTAAAGAGGACAGAGTTGTAGATGTCGAGGGCAGAGTCGTGCCAGTCGAGGATACAGTTGCTCCTTCCTGATCATTCGCATCCTCAGCAACTTCCTGAGAAGGTAGCTCCAACAAGGCCACAGCGTTGACTTCAGGGCTGTCGAGGTGGATGGGCTCGGAAGTGTCACTCGACTCGACTTGCTCGATCTCCCGAGGAGTCTCGATCACGCCATCGGCTGCAGTAACTTGTATTTGTGCGGGTGCAAGCATCGGCGTTGCAGCTGGGCTGGGGGACTGTGAAGGCTCAGACGGCAACAATGCAGCGCTATCCTCACTTGCAGCATCGATGATCGGTATCGGCTCCTGCTCTTGACTACTGGGGTCCGATATTGAGGACTCTGTAGTGGGAGAGTTGGAGAGCGTGGGATGTGCGTATGGCATGGCGGTAGCAATTGGTTGCTGAGCTGGCAGTAAGAAGGGTGTAGTCAACAGACTCTCGTCAGGGCCGATCATGGCCTCATCCTCAGCCACACTTTGCATCACACCTTGCATTGCACCTTCTATTGTACTGAGAAAGGCGGCTTGAGAAGCAGCGCTAGCGCTGTTGTAAACATGCGCTATGCTTGATATTTCGCCCTCAGCAGCCGCTTCACTCGCGGTCGGTCCTTGAGTGGGTGATCCTAGAGCGGTCGGCTCATCATTGACTGTCGTGACAATGGCCGGGGCGTCTGCATCTGTGCCGTCCAGCTCGTCTTCGAAGGGGTTCGTTGTCGTGGCGGTCATGTGTGCAAAGAGACAACGAGGTAATCGAGGGGTGTGGCAATGGACAAAGTCGCTCAGGTAAGGTCGATTGGCAAGCAGATGGCGGATCAGAAAGTCCTTGGGTGCCTCATTTCGAGTCCAGCGGAAGCCTGTCAAGGTTTGGATATCGACCTCGGGCAAGTCAAACGTGTCATGAACCCACTTTAGGTTGACGCTCCTCGCGAAGCTGGCGTAAGGGAAAGCCGTCTTTGAGGGATCCATGCATCCTTGGAAGAGCGTCCTGAGCAAGAACATGGAGCCGTGCTTGTCCATGATGCGACTCTCGGTGTCGAACTGGTACGTGAAGAGGTAGGTCCATGGATGGCGATAGAGCTCCTGAAGCGCGGGCTGGGTCCAGTAGCGGGTGGTCAGGGCGCAGTTGAACAGGTCCTGTGGATGCAGAGAGAGATGCATGAATATCTGAATCAGGAGGTCCATGGGCAGCAGCTGGTTGTTGCCATAGCTGTGGCGGTAGTAGCCGAGCGCCGTCTGTGGTGCCATGATGAGACCTGTGCCAACGGCGAAGATCCAATGTGTGAGTGGAACGGAGTGCTTTTTCGTGCTACGCAGTCGAGTCACTTTTAGCTAATGGCTTACGATAGTGGTGTCAGCAAGGTCCTCTGGAGCTGCAAACCACAACTGACACAGAGACGTCGAAGGCGGGCCGAAGGACAATCAACACGGCCAAGAGTGGATGGGGGTAGGCCTAGGTAGAGGACGGTTCGCTGCTCTATCGCGTGGTGGAAAGGATGGCCATGTTGGCAGGCATGGGTGACTCTGGTTAGACAGCTGCGGTACAGTGCATGATGACGATGTTCTGCGAGCAGCGTAGACTGAGATAGGACGATTCTGGGTGTCAGAGTGCGCCATCGGCGAGCCATCAGTCGCCATGGCACGCAGAAGGGGCTTTCCTTATTGGTCCCTCTGTGGCCAAGCAACTACTACACGGAGCAAACAAAGGCACACCGCGGGCGTGGACACATGAAGGACGGGAGGGGAGTAGGGCCAACGAGGGAAGGAGGGAGAAGCAAGCTCAGGGGGTGGAGGGGACTGAGTCGGTACCCGTGCACAGGTAAACCTGGGTGTACACACACCGATGCACACGATACACACGATGCACACAATGCACTCTGAACCCAAAAAATAAAACGGATGGAAAATAGACGGCAGTGGTCATCCGGCCCATCCTGGTCTGATAACGCCTCTCTTTTTTTGGGTCCTGGTAACTTCTGGGCCGGGGACACTGCAAAGTGCTCATCAGTCCCAAAACGTATATTGCCTTGTCAAACACTCACACGTCTGCAGACATACGTGTGAAGAGAGAGCAAGATTTGGAAACAAAAAAAGGGGTGTGTATATATGGGTTGAAAGAGTCCAAGAGACAAAGGGGAGGTCGTGTGTGGGAGCATGGCAGGGCCAAGAGAGCGAGAGAGAGAGAGAAAGAAGAGAGACAGAAAGAGAAAGTAAGAGAGACAGAAAAGAGAGCCAGGGAAGAGCAGGATCGTCGGACTTTCTCACGCCCAGCTGCCACAACGCCGGTCATCGGTTAGGGGTCGAGACAAGGGCAACGCGCGTGTGCGCTATTCATTTTTTTTTTTTTTTTTTGGTTACCTTTGAGAAGCTGTAGGATGAGGAAGCAACGAGGTGTACACTATAGGGCAGTACTGCTCGGAGGATAAAGGACGGCCGTGTGTGTCTGCCCGAGTCTATTTGCGGACGGGTACTGCCAAGAGGGTGTGGTTTGCGACGGTGGATTCGACTCTCTTTTTTTCCTTCTTCAGGAGACCCAAGAAAGGCAAGGGATAAGCGAAGCGTAGAGCGAGAGAACACAGGGTTAACGAGAGAGAGTTGAGAGAGAGAGAGAGAGAGAGAGAGGGAGGGAGAGAGAGAAAAGAGACGGCAAACAGCACTGCGAGCCGGAGTAAGGGCGAACAGGGACCACTGTGGTCAGGAGCGCAACATGAAGAGGAGCGGCGACCGTTGCGTTTGCGGGAGGTGAGCAGGCGCCAGGGTTGTAGCAGAGGACGGAGCAGGGCGTGCGTTGGCGACGGGGTGTGTGTGTCGATGGCTGCTTGGCAGGGGTAGAGACTTTGTCCTTGTTGTCTTGCGATGTGTGTGCTGGTAGAGTGTGCGATGTGTGCAGTGTGCGATGGAGAAGAGAGAAGAGAAAGAGAACGAGACAAAAAGGGAGCAAATATAAAACAGAGGCGCTGGCCGAGGGGGAACTCGGGCGGGCCAGGCACCCTGCCACTCGCGTCGACTGGGGACCTTGCCTCCCTCACCTGCCCTCACCTGCCCTCATCACCACCGCACTGATGCACCGTGTACCATGCATGCCCTTCCCTCGCACCCCTTTCCCCTGCAGTGTTTCCTCCGTGATGCCCCCTTGCCCTTCGTCGTGCCATGCCGGTGACCGCACCCGCCGCACCTTGGAATCAGTCGCCACCGCCGAATTGCGCAGTCACAGAGGGGGCGGCTTCGCCCGAGCCATCATCAGTTTATTGAAGGACAGAACAAAAAAGCTAGAAGAAAAAACAAAAGAGTATAAAAGCGAGAAAGGAAGGGTCTGCATGAAGCCAATGTTAGATACACATCCCAACACATGTCTTGTGCCTTCTAATATCTTCTTTTTCATTCGTTTTTTGACACTTGCCTTGAAGAAGAAGAAAAAAACAGTAACCCGTGCACACTATCGCGATCATTCGAGCATAAAAAACTCGGCGGTCTCATCGACTTGGGACCGTGATCGAGTCAACCGCGGGAGAGGCCCCTCTGTCTTGGACCGTGTACGACCAAGCCGTGGGATGGGTCGTCCAGGCGCTTGCGGCAGAGTCCTTGAGCCGTTTCGGACGAGTTGCGGTCGAACAAATGCGCCGCTCGTCGTACCGCCCGGGCGGACAACTTCGCGATGGCGGCTTCGCAAAGGCCCTCCACTCTGTTGGCGCTTGCCCGGACGGTGAACTTCTACAGGAGGATCGTCCATGTCGTCCTCAAAGAAACTGATGGACTGCTGCTGCGCCTTCCTCTTGCTTGCCGTCGAATATGGGTCCGCGTCGACAATGTCCATGTCCCGTCCGTTAGTCGTAGTGGGGCCTAGTTTGACAGCCGAGCAGAGACTATGGATATTCCCAAGAACTTGTTGGTGTGCCTGGCGGAGAAGCTCGAGGAAATTGTCAAGAGACCCATTGGCTTGACCCCAAAGCGTTTGAATGTGGATGTCCCGCTTGTTGACCGGGCCCGTCTGCGCCGACTTTCTTTTTTGGGCTTTGTCTAGCTGTGCCTCGTACTCGATTGAGAGGATGTCGCGCACTTGCTCCTGGCTACGCATCAAGGCTGCCACGTCGTTGATACTCATGACGATGGTCTTGCTGGTCTTGCTGGACTTTCTAGACCTGTTGGAATGCTGGTGTGCTGGTATGCGTTAAAGAAGTACGGATAGGGAAAAGGATTAAAAAGCCGTTGCTATCGTGTATCTTGGGTGGGTGCTGATTTTGGCAGAGATGGGGCTCGGTGATAAATGGTTAGAGATGGAGCAGGCAAAGTGGAAGAAGAAGAAGAAGAGCAGACAGGAAAGAGAATCGAGATGCTACTTAAGCAGCATCAAAAACAGCACGATGCGATTTCTACGCCTTTGATATAGGCAAGGCTTTCTGCTTTTTTTTTGCTGCATGCCTCAAAATAAGCGTGCCTAGCATCCTATCATCTTGCAAATGTGTGGTTACTGGGAGGCTCTAGCAAATCGCGCTACCTGAAAAGTGCCAGATATTACACCCTCCCCGCCGTTTTGACCTATACCTTCATAGGCCGCCTCACGTAAAACGGAGCCTCGCCACCCCTCAGTACATGATCTTGCTCCCTCTGAAGCCGGCCGCATCTTTCTCAGTGCCCCATAGCCAACCAGATCCTCTCTAGGTGTGCCAAATCAACTAGCTGGATCCTCTCCAGATGTGCCAACTCTGCTAGCCTCTCTTGATGTGTCAACTCAACAAGTCGGACCCTTTCAAGATGCGCCAGCTCAGCTAGCCAGATCCTTTCCAGTAATGCCAGCCCAGCAAGATTGCTCCTTTCCAGACATGCCAGCTCCGCAAGCTTGATCCTCTCCAGATACGCCAGTTCGGCGAGACGGATATCTTTCCGTGTCTGGATCGAAGGGTCCTCCTTCTGAAATTCCTCGGCCGTCATCGGCTGTTCCAAGCGTGCGCTCAGGTCGTTGACATGCTCCTGGAGTAATTGAATTCCTAGTAAAATGATTTCGTTTGCCTCTGTTCTCGTCGTCCGGTGATCCAGGGTGTTGACAATCTTGTCAAGGAGCCGAGGAAGCCAGATGGTGGCGCGGCGGTTTGCAGCTTCAAACATTGGTCCAATATAAACTTGCTGCTGCTGCTGCTGCTGAATGAATGAATGAATGAATGAATGAATGAATGAATGAATGAATGAATGAATGAATGAATGAATGAATGAATGAATGAAGAATGAATGAATGAATGAATGAATGAATGAATGAATGAATGAATGAATGAATGAATGAAGGTCAAGATGTGCGACAGCTGGACGTGAAAAAATGACAGAGCTGAAGAACTGAAAAAAAAGGCAAAAATGTAACGCGAGAGTGGACGCACAAAGGCAAAGCGGGTAAAGGGAAAGAGAGTGGTCGTGTTTTTTTATGCGTGCTCCATCTTGATGATCGAAGCCCCCCATAAATGGGCTTTAACTTTGATCATCAGGTCTCGAATCTTGGGCTTTCATATAGGGTCAGCTTAGTAGGCTGGACCCTCTCCAGATGTTCCAACTCGGCGACCCGGATCCTCTCCAGCTATGCCAGTTCGGCAAGTCGAATCTTGTCATCTCTCAGCGCCAGGGTCTGCTTCGGTTGATAAACTTGATCCTGGTGTTCGTTGACTGACATGGTGGAGGCCACATCTGCCTTCAAGCTGGCAAGGCGCCGATTAAGCGCCTTTATGTGAGTACGTAGGTCTGAGATGACCTTTTCGCGAATTGGGTCGAGCTCCTTCGATGCTGTGCCTGCTCCCTCCTGAATATACCTCACAGCAAGCTTCTTTCTTTATAAAAGGCTTCATAAAGGCGCTTAGCAACTAAGACTGGGCAATATTTGGGTACCCAATGAGTTTTTTCTTGCATCCATGGCGCTCAAGGACCTGTCTACATTCACAAACACAATTTTTCACTCATAATATCGTCGTCTATCGTCTTTGGACGAAACAAGCCCATCCACTAGATCGGCCAGAAGTCCCTCAATGATGGGAACATGGAAACGGTATGAATGCATCCTTCCACCAGCCTCAATAGTTTCTATCGCTTCATCCATCAGCCCACGCAGGTTTTCGTCACGAAGCTGCCCCTCACTCTTCGCATCTTTACTGTACTTGGGATTGTCGGCAATGTAGTAGTTGTACAGTACATCCTGTGGGTGTCGATGGCACCAAACTGGTCTTGCGAGTTAGGCATCTCCGAGCTTTTCGCATACTGCAGCTTACGCTTGACTCCTTCAAAGACGTAATACACTCGCTTGGCGTACACCGCGAGTTTGCCGGTCGACACCCGAACAATGACGGCTCCTTTGTACGCGGACGCGTCGTTGATGTTGATGAAGAGGTCGAACCCCCAGTGAGTTGCGGCGCTGCCGTTGGAGTACCAGAAGAAACAAAACCATTCTTGGTTCTCCTTCTGTTGATTGTGGTGCTCCACGCTCTTGTAGTCGACAACCAGATCAAGAGCACCAAACCAGGGCGACACGAAACATGTTAATGGGACATTGTTGTTGGTACACCATGTCGTTGCGCAGTCTGCAGCGAGCATTTTGGGGCGGCTGTTGGACATGTTTGGATGTGAGAGGATGAGAAAAGATGTGTGTGAATGAGGGCGCAAGACTGGAGTGAGAGTGGAGCGAGAGTGGAGCGAGAGAGAAGTCAAAGAAGGATGGGCGAGGGAATATATACGGGGTGATGGCAAAATGGTGGCGAAGGAACAGTGCGGAAGATGGTGGCGCGAGAAAGGAAAGGAAACAAGGCACGTCAAAAAGACTAGAGCAGAGCACGACGATGCCAAAGCGTCCATCTGTGGACAGAGCAGTGCTTGGCGCAAGGCTCTGCTGCATTCGTGTTATAAACACTTGACCGTTGCTCCTACGGCTTCTCGTGATACCACTCACCACCAACCCGCTCAAGACCAAGGTCTGGGCAGCACACGACGCGGATCCAGAATTGGCTCCTGCATCGCGGGATTTGAGATGCCACTCCATAGCCAAGTCGTCGTCTCGCGACACAGCCGAGACACAGCCGAGACAAATGTGGTGCACAATACAAGACATGAAGAAGAGACCGGCAACTCCATTATCGCTTGCTTTGAGATACCATTCCGTAGCCTTCTTGTGGTCCTGTTCAATGCCGAGGCCATGGTCGTAGAAACTGCCGATGTAGACCGTGGCGCGAGCAGATCCAGCTTCACTTGATTTTAAATACCAACCCAAAGCCTTGGTTTAGTCCTGCTCAACACCAAAGCCATGGCCGTACAAGACGCCAATGTGGAACATGACTTCAGCGACTCCAGTGCCGTAGTTTTGCTCAATGCCTAGGCCATTGTTGTACAGTACAAGACTCCAGTTCTGTGTATGGCAAAGGCATTTACAGCATCGCTTACCTTGAGAAACCACTGCATGGCCTTGTCATAGTCCTAGTCAAGAGTCAGCATATTATAATACATAAAGTGGATCGCGATGAGGGCTGAAAGGTTCTGGGCATTATAGCCGCCTTGAACGTCTTCATTTGTAACTCGACATTGCGGACGCGTCTTTATTGGCTTTACTTAAATTTGTTTTCTTGGGGGATAAGATCTCGTTTCTGCGTCGCTCGCTTAGTGCATGTCGTCCAGCAGGTCGAGCACTGACACTTCTGTCATAAGAGTACTCAGAATCGAAGCGGCAAAAACACTTCGCCACCTTCCACATCCACCAGCTCAAGACGAACAAACGTCCTTTTGTCTGCCACCTTCCCTGCTCTGCTATGGCGGATACCCCGGGGTGTTCATGAACTGGCCTACGAGAGTGAACAGTGATCAAGAGTCTTCACTGGTTGCTCTACCCTCACTTATGTGGCCATACGACAGGAAAGGCAGGGCATTATCCGCCATATTTGCCACCGCTCCTTCTCTCATTTCTCTTTCTCCTCTTTTCAACGGACACACATCTGCAGAGACAATGAGGTATTATTACTTTTAACAGACGAGTTTTTATTGTTTTTTTGGTGTACGATCCGTACTACGTGGCGGTATATTATGGTGTGGTGCATTTGGGTGAAGGAGATCGACGAAGACAAAAAAATGAATAAAAAGTGAAATGGCTGCTTTGTTGTTCTGTGCTCCTATGAGGCGGTCTGCGATTGCTTTGCTTCTTCAGTCGCACGGCACGCGGGGCACTAAGAGAACACATAACAACAAACTCGTTCAGCAACTCGGAACTGATTGACATGTACAGTCGGGTATAAAGAAAGAAGGATGGGAAAGAAAAGTGCGAAAAAGAAGAATGAAAAAGAAGAAACCGCGCCATCTTCAAGTCCAATCCTCAACAAAACTGTATAAACAAGGTGGGTGTTGGGGGTGATCTGCCTGATAGGAAGTGGGTGCAGTTGGAGGTTGGGGAAATTTGTAGCCTAGAAAACCTGCTTAGCTTTATGTTATCCATCCTTGCGAGTTGTCATCATCTTCCTGACAAAAAAAGAAAAGTCAGAATATCCATCATCCATCCTCCACCAGCCGACTTCCATCCTTCTTTCTATCCTCTAAAAAGGGGAGTTGAGAGTGTTTTTTTTTTTTGCGAAATAGTTGCGAGTTGCACGATCGAACGTGTCTTGTGTGATTTCCTAACTGTAGTTGACTCTTTTTTTGTCCATTGCGACAAGTGGGTTCGTCCATGCGCATATGTGTGTGTGTGCAAGTTGCCGTTCCAAACAAAAAAAAAGAATGAACCAAGAAGGCCGCTTTGTCCCAACAAACCCCATCTTCTTGTTGGTCCCAAGTCTTTTTTGCTTTTACACCCTCTTCATGGAAGTGGCTGCACACACACACGCGCAATACACAACACAGCACCTCTTATCACACAAAAAGCAACATAGCTGTGGAGGGAAACATAACAAGAAACACATGCAACTTCAACAACAAATAAATCACAAATGGCTCACTTGTTCCTCATCCTGCTCGTTCAACGCCGCGTCCTGGCAGGTTGGGCTGTTGACTAGGTGGCGCTTGTGCGCATCGCTCCTCGCGAACTGGACTCCGCACGACTTGCAGTTACCCTTCTTGATCTTGCTGTGGCGGCTACGGGTATGACGCTCGAGGTCATGGCGGCGGGCAAAAGCGCTTCCACAGGTTGCGCCATGCGAATCAACGTGATCACAGACGTGAGGCTTGAGGCCCTCATGGGTGAAGCGGTGCGACTTCAGGTTGAAGGGCCGTGAAAAGAGGTTTCCACACTGATCGCATTTGTAACGGACAACGCCGTTAATCTCGACACGGTTCTCATCCTCCGTGGTGATGCGGCGGCGGCGCTGTTTCTTGTAAGGATCGAATTTGGGCTTGGTGGGAGACTGGACCGGTTTTCTTGGTGCAACATTAGAGCCAGGCGCCTGGACTTCTTGACCGAGAAGCTTGGCGGTGGTGAACGAGTCAGAGACGCTGATGGCGGGCGATGAATTAACCATCGTGGAGACAGGGGTGCAGTCCACGGGCGAGACGAAGATGGTCTCGGTCTCAGGAACGGGTGCCAAGGCTAGCAATTCCGCCTGAGAAAGGACGGGCGACATCAAAAGCCGTTCGACTGCTGCAGACTCTGCAGAGCAGTCCGGAAAGAGCTGAAAGTCGGCAATTGCCCTATCGCTTTCGCGGTCAAAGTCAAAGTCAAAGACAAACGACTCTGGCGACTGAAGGCCACCGAGCTGCTGCTCTAAAGGCGAGGCCCAGCCCATCGAGGGACTCGGGCTATACAACGAGTCGAGACCGTATGGCGAACTCAAAGGGTTCACATCAGGCGACAGGATGCTCAACGACGGGGAGAGCTCTGGGGTGAGGGCCAGGTTAATAGCACTAAAATCTTGATCGGCATCGAAGAAATCCCAGTAGTTTGCAAAGCTGTCGCTGTCGTTGTTGCTGCTATTGTTGTTGTTGTTGTTGTTGTTGAAGGTGTTGTTGTGGTTCAGGACAGACGTGGTGGAGTGGTTGTCTTTGCTGTCGAGGCAGTCGATGCTGCTGCTGGTGTTGCTTTTGTTGAGTTCCGGGATCGCGGTGGCGACGAACGGGTTGGAACCAAAGTCGTTGAACATCTCGATTGTTGGGATAATGTCGAAGGTGGGATTCATGACGAAAAAAAAGAAAGAGCTGGGCTGTGGAGATAAGGGGATAGAAAAGCAAGCGTAGGCAGGTTGTTAAAAGAGGTAGCTCAATATAAGCAAAGGGCGGTTAAAGGCTGCGGAAAAAAAGAAAGTCGAAAGTGGGCGTGAGATTGACCTACGTTCTTATTTTTTTTTTTTTTTGGTTGTTTGCAGGATTTTTTGTATTGTTTTTTGGGTGTTGTGAAGTTTTTTTTTGAAGGAAAGGATAACTGGACAGCGAGGCCAAAAGAATAAATAGAAAAAAGGCGAAGGCAAACACTCAACAAGAGCAAGACAGAGGGCAGCGGAGCAAGGACGGCTCGACAACAAGGATGATTCTCGGGTCAACAACTACCAGAGAACCTGTCAAACAACACTCGCACGCAATAGTCTGCTGGGGGTCAAGGCGGTGGTGAAATGATGATGGCGAAGGGATGGAGGGAGAGAGGATGGATTAAAGGATTGGATTGGATTGGATTGGATTGGATTGGATTGGACTGGATTGGATGGATATGAGCAAGAGTGACAACCCGATCAAACACACACGGTTAAATAACAACGCCTATGGGGCAGAGCTGCAACAGGGAAGAGGGGCGAGGGGAGAAGGGAGGATGGCGGACAGGAAAGAGGAAAAGAGAGGAAAGAGGCGAAAACGGGGTCGCCGCAAAAGTGGAGAAATTTATACGCAGCCCGCACACCGCAGGCTGTCACGACACTCTCGCACTCGCCCCCTCCGTACAGCCCACATGCCCTCCCATATGCCACTCACTCCTCCTCAGCAGCAGCACCCCATCTGAGAGTCCAGGTGGAAGGATAGAGGAACGCTCAGACACTGTTGCTGCCACTCAATGCTTGCAGTTCCATAGAGCCATGGCCTCTGCAAGGCAGCCCCCGCACCATAGAGGTTGTATGGCTGGCGGATATCCAGCGCTATTCGCTGCGGAATTATCGCATTTGCTGCCCTCCTTTTTTAGGATGGGTTGTGAGAAAGCCAAGCAAAACCTGTGAATCTATTGGTCAATTGCTGCCCTGCGACCTTGTTCCCGTTCACACACACGGCTCACCGCACTGACGGAGTAACTGTTTGCAGGACTTGGCCGACCAGTCAGTCGACTCGTTTCTTTGTCCACATTCGTTATCATCGGGGCCATAATCGTTCCAGAAGAGACGGCCCCCTCTGCTCACACCTTGAGAAATAAGTATGGAAGGCATCGAAACACAGCCAGACCAAAAGTGTTCATATATCAGCACCCGAAACAATCAAGAATGTACCATGCATCGGGCCATGTTCAAGTTTGGAGGCTCGTTCACAGGAAGTACATGTACCATTGGGGGATGCTGCAACTCGCTTTTTTTTTTCTGCCCGATTTGTCAGTAAACTGCGAAGCAGTTTGCAGAGGACTCATTGCGCGTGCATTTCTGGCCAATCATTTTCTTGTGCTCTCATCTCGTTTCCTGGGCGCGGCGGCGCGGTGTTCTTGGCTGTTATTGGTATGCACACGCCACGCCGCCACGACAGGAGAGCCTTGGGCAGTAGGTCCATGCCCACAGACTCTGCGATTCTTCCCTCCCGTCTCCCCCCACAAGCACAAGACATTGATGCACATGAATGTACACAGATTTTTCTTCTTTGATTCAATTCTATTGCCGCTGCTACAAAAAAAGAGCTACATGTATGTACTTTGCTACTCCATGTTCGCTTTTCGTTGCTGTCTCGCTCTGAACAGGTCATACTCTGGAGGCCTATTCACCCCAGGCATATGACCTCTGAACTCTCCTCCTGCACCACCGCCTCCGCCTCCTCCGCCTGCCTCATCATCATAGTCCCGACCTTTCCGCTTCATGCCACCTCCGCGTCCACCAGCTGGACCTCCACGTCCCCTAAATCCACCCCGATCACCTCCTCGCATTCCGCGATCAAACCCTCCACGTGCATCGCGTGTGTCCCGATCACGCTCTCCTCGATTGCTCATACCGCCATGCGAAAAATCACGATCCCGATTTTCACGGTCGCCGCGATAGCTGTTGGCATTGCCTCCCATATCACCACGGCCTCCGACCGGGCCTTGACCCCGTGCTCTATCACGGTGGCCGCCATCCAAGTGACCCCCATGAGCTGCCAGTCCGGATGGTCCTGGCTGTTGCTGCTGTTGTTGTTGTTGTTGTTGCTGCTGTTGCTGCTGTTGCTGTGGCTGTTGTTGGGGCTGGCCAGGTACAGGTGGAGGAATGATCAAATTATGACCTGCTGGGATTTGAGCAGCCCGGATAAGATCCAAAACATCCCCCGCTGACAGAACAGGTCCATCAAAACTGGATGCTGGCGGCAGGTTCGACAAGAAAAAGGCCAGCGCATCTGGAATCAAGCCATGAGGACTTGCGGTCCATCCTGGTACAACAGGCGGCTGTAGTGGTTGTTGCTGCTGTTGTTGCTGTTGCTGCTGCTGTTGCTGTGGAGGTGGAATCGGAGGAGCCTGCAGCTGCAATGGCGGCGCCTGGGGCGGCATAGGAGGCGGCACTTGAGGTGGCAGAGGCGGCTTGGGTGCAAATCCTGGTCCAGGACCGGGCGACCGTCTCATCTCATGATCATGTGCTTCACGGTCCCTCTCACGATCTCTGTCGCCCATGTGCGAATGAGGCACTGTATCCATATCACCAGGTCGAGCAATTGTATCTCGGTCCCTGGGAGCACTCGTGGGGGCGGGCTTACGGATCATCTCGGGATAGACCCTATAGCTGTTCCACATGCCAAAATCGGGACGAGGGTACAAATC
Organism: Mortierella alpina; assembly: GCA_029449245.1. Taxonomy (NCBI): domain Eukaryota; kingdom Fungi; phylum Mortierellomycota; class Mortierellomycetes; order Mortierellales; family Mortierellaceae; genus Mortierella; species Mortierella alpina. Next base: position 1,462,774 of record JANATF010000010.1, on the reverse strand, counting down.
CGCATGCACAGGCTCCATCAAAGGTCGTCGGCCTGGACGAGCTGCATTGTCCAAATCGACCGTTGGTGGAGGTGGAAAGTCGCTCGAAAAGTCTGTCAAGGCTGGCACATGGATATTCTTACGGACTATAAGCGATGACGATGATATGAAGGGTGATTAGAACAAGTGGCACCATCCACGCACACGTACTGCTTTTTTTTGCCAAGAGAAAACTTACTGCTGGCGCCCATGTCCATTTCTTCAATGACTTTGAGCTCATTATAGCTATATCTTGCTGCAAAGCGATCCAGCACAGAGTCGTTGGGGTACACCTCCCGGCGGCGCTTCTCGACCTTTGTAATTGCAGCCAGATCGCCATACTTGTTCTCGTACTCTGAGAACTTTTCCCAAAGCGGGCTGGCCTTCTCGGGTGTCATGTTGATCAAGGCACGTTCGAAAAGAGCCCTCGCATTGCTGTCGTCGTTTAGCTGGATCAAAAACTCCAAATATTGATCCACATAGGCTGTCTCGTCACTGAAGTTCTTGTAACCGAGCTCAAAGACCTTGCCGGCAATCGCCGAGTCCTTCGTACAATGGTATTCCATCAAGGCGGCGGCAATGTATACTTGGTAGGGACATCCGTTGGACCGACGAGCACGACTAAAAACCTGTCTCCACTGCGAGGTTCCCTCCGTGCGACGAACAAACTGCATAAACATGATCCAAGCCAAACCGCATCCTTTGATCATCTCCTCGACCTCCTTCCTTGCCAGCTTCTCGTACTGCTGAAGCTCTTTAGTCCGCTTCTTGAGCTCATCGCGCTCGCGCTCACGCATCTCACCGTCGACCTCCTCGATATCACGGACTTTCTTTGATGAAGATCCTCCCTCCAAAAGCTGTTGCTCTGCCGAAAGAGCCGCCTTTGCAGCCTGCACCTCCTCATTCACCTTGGAGTTCATATCGTCAATTTTCTCTGTCAAGCTCTTAACCAGAGCCTCGAAGGCCGCCCGACTCTCCTTGAAGTTCTTGCGCGATTCCTCCATCTCAGCGTATGCAAAGTGAAGCAAAAAGCTCGTGGGCATGATCTCGCATGCGTTCTTCAAGAGCGCAACCGCCTCATCCATCCGCCCAATCTCACCAAAGTAGTTGGCGGCCTCGAACCAAATCTCGGGGTAGAACCGCATTGACAACAACGCCTGCTTGTACGTCCATGCGACACGGGCCGACAACGCCGCTGGATCCTCAAAATTGAGCGGGTTCGATTTCTCCCATCGAATATATCGCTTCCATTGCTCTAGCTGGTGCAGCTCACGCTCCGTCCACTTGACGGGTCGAGGCAGCAGGTTCTTGTTGATACCATCCGTCAGCTTCCGGAGCTCCTTCCACATCATACGCGCCGTCATATATCCTGCAGAGCGCTCCTGCAAAAACTTTTTCGCCGTCAGTTTGTTGAGTCCGTTTTCGAACGAGTCATAGTCTCTCCAAATGTTCTCAATGTTGTTGAGTGGGATGCAGACTGCTCTCTGATATACCCGACGCATCGCATCCATCTTTTGCTGCTCCTCCCAGGTGTTGCTGGTCTAAAAAAATGCAACCAGGAGAATAACAAGTCTTGTGTTCAGTCTTTTTTTTTTTTTTTTACCCTTGCTGTCTCGAAATTCCTTTCATTCTTTTTATTCTTCACATCCACTTTGCAAAACTTACCTGTCCAGACTTTAAAAAGAACAAGTAATCGCTCCAAATAGGTCCCGAGTCGCGATCGAGGCCAACATGCTGTAGAACAAATTCATATGCCTTGGTGATGATGTCCTTGGAGTCTGGACCAGTGTTGATACGGCGGATGTAATTCAAGTAATATTTCCAGAGATCTACTGACAGAACAGATCTCAGGCAGCGTTGAAAGATGGCCTCAACCTCTGTGAAGTGATGGTGCTTGAGTTCAAACTCGGCATACTGAACCCAGTACCTAGGCTATGGAGGGGTCGAAGGAGTATGTGGGATGTTCGGAGATGGATGTTGTTGAAAACAATAACGGTGGAGAGTCGACCAATGCGAATGGGCGGGAAGGCGAAAGGAAGAGGAAGGGGGGTGGACACGATAACCCGGGCAAGCACAGGGCACAGCCATATCGTGGGATGCATCGGACGTTTATTAATTTCAGGGGGCCAAGGCGAGGGAAGGTGGGAAAGAAGGGGGAGGTCCAAGGATGATCAACGGCCACATCATAAAACGATACACCGGGCGAAAGAAGAAGGAAAAAAGAACAATTGGAGCAAGGAGCAAAGAGTGAACAGAGAATGCAAGAAGCAGTTGGTTACTATTCGTTCACTGTTGCATACATATGCCAAGTCGATTGTCAACAATAAAATAAAAAAGTCTGGCGCAGTTGGTGCAGTTGGAGACCGTGTCAGCTGTTAGCACTCCAAGACCCAAAATCGGTGCTAGGCGTCGATCGCTGAGGTCATGATCCCTCATCTGAGTCCTACTCTGTATTGCTCACGCTGTTTGCTCTCTTTTTTCTTCTTCTCTCGGTTTTATTACAATGCAGCATGTCATCTCTGTTGAAAGGAGAGACCAAGTAGAGACCAGATAGTCCACCTTTGTGCAAGTGTTGAGAACCGTAGAAAACACAAGGTGGCAAAAGTAAAAGCATTGGAAGGCAACAAACAATGGGTTTCATTTGACAGCGTATATATTTATCAAAAAAGAGCGCAGGCGCCAGCGCTCGGATGGATAGAAGCAACTCTTGACTTACCGAGGTAGGAAACACTTTGAGGAACCTCTCGTACACCTCCCGGACACGACTGACCTCGCCCTCCTTTTCGGCTTCATTCAAGATCGTGAGCCAAGCGTCGGCATCATATGAATCTTCTGCAATTCTCTGCTCCAGACTATCTACTAGCTCTGGCCTCTTGTTAGGTTCCGACATTGAGGCATCGGCTCCGTTTATCGAAGCAGAGGCATTGCCTTGGGGTGGTGTCCCTGAGGAGGTGTTTTCGACAGAATTAGCCCGTGAGGGTTGATTGGAATTTGACGTGGGGGATTTGTTCTCGCCTGAAAATGGGGAATCCATGTCCAAGTAGAGATTAGGAGTGTGCTGTTGTAGGGCGACTAGTTAAGAGGGAGTGAAGGACAAGTGTGATCAAGATGGCTATTGTAGATGCAATGAAGAGAGAAAAAAAAATTAAAAACCAGAGGTGATTACGTCTCTGAATTCTCAAATTGAGAACTACTACTGAATGCCCGAGCATTCGTTCCAGCGCTCAACCTTGTTTCATTACCTTACTTCGCACCAATATGGTATTGACCTGAACGCTGACCACCATTCACCTGGCACACGACAATAATCCTACTTCCATCAGGACTAAACTGGACTGCATCCGTTCTCTTGCTCATGCTCTAGGCCAACTCATCACAAAAGAAGATTGCGCACGAGAATGCCAAGACGTTGCTCGCTCTCCGCAAGGGCTTCATCTGGGTCAATGCAAGTATTCTCGTCCTTTTCGCCTCTTCACAGCTGTGCACTCCATGGCTTGACAGGATACCCATCCAATAGCTGACAATTCTGCACCCCCTACTTTTTTTTATTAGGCCTTTTACATCTTTTACAGGATCGTGTACCACTGGAACAGTTTTGGACTGAAACTGGCATTTGGATACCTGTTCACCGCTGGATTGACCGTCTTTCTCTACACCCAGATCAACGCCATGGGACAGCCCCGCTACAACAGCAAGGGCGAGCTCGCTGATGCTGGCCAGGATCTTTCACAGGAAGGCCTTGTTCAGTATGTGTTATTTTTTTTTCTTGTTCCCTCTCAGACGAATGATCGACCAATCAGTCGCCAGGATATCAGAGCACCGCGATGTTCCCCACTCGATTAATATTCATTTGTCATTGGATATGAATAATTGGGGACATTGGACCGTGGCACACTTTTACACATGCAAGGGACAAGGAGCAAAGGGGACATGAATACGAGGACGGACGTATTGATGCAGGTAACTCACCAATTCACTAACTGACAGCGCTTGTATGTACGCTTTTTCCAACCAGATACGCCTTTGACATCATCTATGTCACCTGGTTTGTCCATGTCACCTCCGCCTTTTGGTCAAAGATGTGGTGGACCTACCTTGCAGTAAAGTATCGCTTCGCCATACAAGACTTGATATATTCAAAGCAAAAGAAGCCAAACCAGCATTTGGTTGACACTTTTGGCTCCTCTACTACTTCACATCAATAGATCCCCGCCTATGCTGGATGGAAGGCTTGGCATTTGGCCATCAAGCCTATGTTGGGTCGCAGCGGCATGGGCGCCGTTGGCTCTGAACCATCGGGCACTACTGCCTCAGGAAGCGCTGAAGGTGTCAAATCAAAGAGACGGGAGAAAATGGAGAAGCGCGCTGAGAAAGGCCCCGCTGTTCGTTACCGTTAAGCAAATAGACAGAGCTGAAATAGACATTGGCATTTGGACGGGAAAAGAATGTAAAATATATTTTCATACTAACTCAAAGTAACGCTTAGTCTCCCAAGTGGTCACGGCTGTCTCCCATAGTCTATACTCGTTCATCCGCGTAGCGCCATAATGATCCACAAACGCGTCTCCTAAAATCTCCCTCGCAAGGGAACCCTTCTCCAGCATCTTGATGGCAGAGTCCTTCAAAGACTTTGGCAGCCTCTCGGCCTTGACTTGTCCCTTTCCTGATGCAATATCGCTCTCCACCTCGGCAGTCGTAGGGCCAACGGGCATGCGCACTTTGTTCTTGATTCCATATAAACCAGCGGCAAGACAAGCCGCGATCGCCAAATGCGGGTTGATATCTGCTCCACCAACGCGCATCTCGAGACGTGTGCCCTTGGGGTCGCATTGTGGGGGTCCAATGACGCGCACAGCCGACACGCGGGACTCGATGCCCCACGAGATGGTAACAGGAGCCCAATAGTTCTCGACCAGACGCTTGTACGAGTTAATGTTCGGGGCAAGGATGCACATAATGCTTGGCAAGGCTGTCAAAAGTCCCGCGGTGAAGTACTTCATGAGCTGACTCATGTGGTCGACGCCTTCCACGGTTGATTCCCACTCGGGTCGTTCAAGGGCATCGTCAAGGGATATTGCCGCACCAGCTCCAGCCTGTTGCTCTTCACCGTCTGAGGTGGGGCTGTGAAGCTGTTGACCAAAAGTGGTGCTGGAAGACGACGATGCTGCAAAGAGATTGGTTTTGGAGGCAATGTCTCGGATCGAAAAGTGCAAGTGACCCGAACACCCAGGCTGATCGCCATAAGGTTTTGCCATGAATGTCGGCATGATGCCTTGCTTCAGCCCGAGCTGCTTGACAGAGAGCTTGAATAGATTTGCCATATCTGCCATGTTGGTTGCGTTGTCGTATGCCAGCGCTGCCTCAAAGACACCCGGACCTATTCACGTTTGTTTATCATCAGATAAAAAGAATGAACATTGCGGTCAGACAACAATAAAAACAAGAACAGCATGATGGTCATGCGGTGACGCTGCGCCTGGATAAGAAGAGCAACTTTTTGTGGGTCCTTTACCTGTCTCTGTATGGAAACTTTCGATATTGACGCCAAACTCCCTGCACTGGTCAAAGATGTCATAAAAGTACTCTTGGTTCACTGCCGGTCGCAGAAGGGAATATCCAAACATGCCAGGGGTGAGTGCCTGAGGATCGGTGTGTCCCTTTGCTGCCAAGGTCTCGGGCGTCTCTAGAACGTTTTTTTTTTTTTTTTTTGTCAAATAGGAGATCGTAAGCAAGTCGATTGGGTGTGAAAAAAAAACACCCATCATGAACGCCAAGGCATGACATGCAAACTAGATCATGGCCCTTTCAAGGTAAAAGGGGGCCGCACAGGAATGACCATCCCTGATATCTGCAACTCGTTTTATGCCAGTCCGCTCATTCGCAGGCTTGCTTCGCCCTTACCTTTAAAGTTGAAGAACTCAAACTCAGCACCGCACATAGCCTCCCATCCCATAGACGCCAGCTCGTCGGTCACTCGTTTCAGAAGACCACGGGGACAGACTGCGAGAGGCTCTCTGGTTTTGGGATCATAGAACGACAGCAAGAAGAATGGGATGTCGTTCTCCCATGGGATCCTTCTGAAGGTAGATAGATCCGGGATTGCAATGATGTCCCTGTAGCCTAGCCATATGAAGGCGTACATATAAAAAAGAGTCAGCGTACTGCCAGATCCCTGTGGATCCGAGCTGCGTGCATTTGATATCAAACATAAACGGGATCGGTGGAGATAGTCTACCGTTGGCAGCATTCGAGACGCTCAGTTCCTCTGCATAAGTCTTGTCGTGCATGTCCCACCCAAAGATAACGGAGCAAAAGCCAAAGCCAGACTCTAGGACCGAGAGGAACTTGGACTTTGCCATGACCTTGCCCCTGAGGATGCCATCGAGGTCAATACCGGCGACTTTTACACGGACATCGTTCTCAAGCAGCTTTGTGATCTCGTCAATCCGTGCTTGGGGTGTCGTGATGGAAGGGGGGTTGGTAGAGTGGGGAGCGTGCATTTTATGCTAGAGATACGCACTGTGGCAAGACGTTGAAGAGACAAGAGTAACAAAGAGCACAAGGCGGTGGGATACGACAGAAGTCTGCAGAGTAGTGGTGGGGAGGGTGGTGATAAAGAAGAAAAAGAAAGGAAAGAAGGAAAGAGGAAAAAGGAAGGCAAAGAGAACGAGACTCGAGCCCTCGTTGTCGTGATTCCTTGGCTGTTTCTCGCACTTCCCACCACATCCTCGTTGCCAGTTCCTTAGCCCTTACACACACCCTCTCTCTCTCTCGTTTGCATGATATGCGTGAGTACAGTCCGGCTCCCTGGGGAACACATGTCCTCCTGTAGAACCCTAACCGTTTGTACTCGCACACGAGAACGGGAGAGGGTGTATGCAAACTGAACCAGTGTCACGGCGCCCTTGTTTGTTTCTGTAGCGCGCAATTGATAAGAAAAACTCCGGTCAAAGGTCCTGTGGACAAAAATTGGTCCCACACTCGTACCTCGCCCGTACCTCTTCACGTCGCTCCCACTCAAAACACACATGACAAGGCTTGCCATCCAAACACCTGCCTAGCGGCTCTCACTCTGGGCGCTGGCGTAGACTATCCCACAACCGATGACAGAGTAGCCCGGGATCTACTGTACATGTAGATACAGTACTCTCACGCTATGTCGACTTTTTATTTGTTCAGAAAAAGACTGGACTAGGCGACAGGGCTCCATTTCTTGCCAGACGTCACCACCAGTTTCCGGAAGGCGTCGTCTCGGTGCACCACATTATGGAAGGCCATGACACGGCCGTCAATATCCGTCACATCGATGCCAGGCATGGACCATATACCCAGATTCATCGTCTTGGACTACACATTGACCAAAACGAATCACTCATACACCGTATTAGGAATCGCGTTGCTCTTTACAAGCCGTTTGTCATTGTTATACTTGGCAAATCATTATATGGACAAACCTTTTTGATGGTGTCGACCTTAGTCCACAGGATTTCTGCCTCAACCTCACGGCCCAGTAGCTTTGCCAATCGGAACTGCAGTGCCTCCTCAGTAATGACCAGCTTTCCAGGCTTGCCCCTGAACAAGCAGTGATACTCGGATTTCTCTTGCGCCCCGGCAGTAGACTGAGCATCCGACAACACTGATCCGCTAGACGAGGACCGCTCACGAACCCGCTTCTGGTACTCGTACTTGATCTTCGATGCTGGTGAGAGGCCGGACACATGTGAATCCGAGTCGTGCATCTCTTCCTCCTCCAGTGGTGGGCGAAGGGAGCCTCCTGCAGCTTCCTCGGACAATCTGCGTCTCTCCTCGTCCTGTCTTGTCAGCATCTCCACTGCCAGCTCAGCATTGTTAGGAACGCCCCAGAGGATCCATTCTGCCGGTGAAAAAACATGACGGAATCGTGGATAGTATTTTTGCAAAGGAAGTAGAATAAAGAACTCTGCCCCAAGGAAGAATCCTAGGACGTCGTAAAAGTGAGTAGCACGTTAGCACCACAGCCCCCTAGCATATTTCCTGCGACCCCTTGCTTCTCTCGAATAGGCTAATGTCTTACCAACTGCAGGCACCACCATGTACGGGAGGAATGACGATACAAAGATGTAAAATGCAAGCAGACCTAGCACACGCCAGGTTTGCTCAGGCCGCTCCCAACGGAACAGGCTATTTCAAAGTGGGAGGAAGCAGTTCAGTGGATATGAAGACATGCCAACATCAGACTGATTTCGGGATTGCATTCAATATTCAAGGAACTCACTTTTTGACTCGCTCCAGATAACAAATGTTCTCCTCCAGCAAAGCCTGACAGTATGGTCCCCAGATTTTGGTCATTTGTGACACCCAGTCTGCAAGATCTTTGGATTGGATCAACTCGCGCAACTGCGATTGTATCTTGCCCTTTCGACCGCTCTCTCTGTCCTTCTCCCGCTCCTTCTCCTTCAAATTTTCTGTCATTGATCTTGGTACATCCAGTTTCTCCTTGAAATCGCCAAGAAATCCAAAGCGGTTGTTCAGGATTTTGATCACGAACAGCGAGAGGAAGGCTGGTAGCCACAGGTTGTAAAACCACAGCGTAAAGTATGCCTGAGAGAGAGAGAGCATGAGTGAACAAAGTACATTGATCGTGTGGTATTGTTAGACGGTGTTACTGGCTTGTGTAACCATCATCCACTCCAAAAGGAATTAACTTACTGTGAACCAGGCAAGTGTTTGTGGAGGGTGCTTCCAATACATGACTTGCTCCACATAGAGCGCAAGAGATTGCGCTGGGTTGGAGGTGTCGTAGAGTCGACTGAGCAGTGCCTTCATCTTTGACCATTGCAAAGGCTCAATCTTTGTGACCTTGTCGTCGCGAGCCAAGGATTCTATGAAGTACGTCAAATACTACGGCGCGTACACAACAGAGGGTCAGAGTACTTGTGCATGTGCATCGGAGAGGTATGTCGGGCTCGAGGGACGTGTGCTGTCCCTGTGTGTTTGTTTACTGCAGGACAATCCCAAGAAGTACAAATGGACTCACCGCCTGCCAGTACAGCCGGACATCAAGAACCCTCTTCCCCGACTCGGCCTCAATCTTGGTAAAGTTGTCTCGATCGGGTGGTGGGGCCCGTTTCTGCACCGTTCTCCGCCTTCGGATTTCCTGTACGTGTCGGTCAAACTGGAACGACACTTCCTCCTTGGTCTGCGCCGTGTGCGAGGTCTGACCCGACGTGGATTCGGCCACAGATCCTGGTCGCTCTGTACGATACCGACCCGGGGAGGCACCATTATGCGCGGTAGGTGCTTGCGATGTGGAGGTGGAGGGTTCGACATGCGGTGGCGAGTCCATTTGTGGCGGAGTCTAGATTATGAAAGGTGGGCATGCCAAATAAAGTGGGCTTTTTTGTGTCAATGATGTTGTACAAAAAGTTGAGCACGGAGGACTATTGTTCCGTGCAGTGATCCTCCTCAAATAAGGACCACAACAACCCAGGTGACCCCTGGCCCGACTGGATGAGAACGCCACTTACAACTAGAATGGGAGGCTGCTGGCGCTGTGGTAAGGGCGGAGGTGCTTGAGTTGAAGGGCTGTCCTCGTGGACTTCGGTCGAGGACTGGGGTGTAGTGTTGTAGGCCTCGCCGTTTAGTTCTGAGCTGGGTCTTCGTCTCGGCAATGGAGGGGGTGCTTCCAGCTGAGACGACTGAATGTTCGAAGATGCCATGACTGGGTCGAGTGGAGAAAAGCGTGAATGAAAAAAAGAATGGCGAGACGGTGAAACTCAGACTCATGCATGTCAGTGCGACAGAACCGCGCGACCTGCGTGACTGCGCTCGGGTCAATGCACGTGACTACTGTTTATTTTTTCGCAGGCCAAAAAAAAAAAAGAAAAAGAAAGAACTGCATGCCTTTTTGACCCTCTTTGGCCATCCGACCTGCATCCTACCTCTCCTCTCACTTCTTTTCATTTCGTCAACCACAAATGGAGGTGCATCGCGCTCGGTTTGTCGACTTTATTCCGTCCGCAATCAATGCGCTCGCATTCGCACCCAACACAACCCGGCCTGTCATGGCTTGTGGGCGAGCCAACGGCGATATTGAAGTTTGGAACCCCAAGAACGAGTGGACCTTGGAAAAGGTAAAACCTTTTTTTTCACGCCCCATGAACAACCCGCCGCCCAACTCACTGCAGCTGCCGGGAGATGAAAGAAGCACGCACGGCTCTATCTTTTTCTCGGAAGAGCTGGAATCCGAAGTAGGCACATATAACGCAACTAATCTCGACGTACGATCACAAATATCAGGTCATTCCAGGAGGCAAGAACACTTCGGTAGAAGCCCTTGCTTGGGCCCATCAGACAACTTTGACAGAAGAAGATGACTTTTGGGACTCAGAGAAGGAAAAGCAAGCGGCGATCAAGAAGCTTGTCAAGACACCTCCCAGACTCTTCTCCGCTGGACTGAACGCCGTTGTAACAGAGTGGGATCTGACAACACTCAAGCCTAAGGTAAGGCTAAAGCACCACTCGGCTTTCTCCGGGGTTTCGTTGTTAGCACCCCAAAATTATGAACTGATAACTAACATACTCATTGGTGCTAATAGCGCGCAGTTGACTCTCATGGTGGCGCTGTCTGGTGCATGGCCGTGAATCATGCCAACACCATCCTGGCTGTAGGATGTGAGGACGGCTGTGTCCGTCTCTTTGACATTGCCGATGGAGAATTGGCATTTATCCGGTCCTTTGACAAGCAAAAGAGTAGGTGCTCCGCTGGTTCGCATGATTACAAAAACAGACGTTCCTTTGTAATTGGGATTTCGCTGACCATTCCCATATCCTTATGTGATTTGCAGCAAGAATTTTGTCTTTGGCTTGGTCCCAGGATGATTTGATCATGATTACAGGATCTGCCAACAGTAGCATATACAAATGGAACGTTGAACTGGGTCGTGTTGTCTCCCGTATGACGGTGGATCGTGTCTCAGGTGAGGATACCTTGGTCTGGTCTGTAAAGTTCCTGGCCAACGGCAATATTGTCAGTGGTGACTCGCTTGGACACGTCAAGTTCTGGGATGGAACAACCACCACCATGATCCAGTCCTTCAACTCTCATGGCGCAGATGTTCTCTGCCTGGCTGCCGGACGTGTAAGTGATATTTCTTGATGGAGTCTACTGAGCCTCGCTTTTTAATTGCTATGGAGCTGTGACTAACACTGCAGACTGTTATATGCTGCAATCAATTAGGACGGAAACACTGTGTTCTCGTCAGGAGTCGATCGCAAATGCAATCAATACCGCCTCGTGGATCAGCCTGCGCCCAAGAAAGCCGGAAAGAATGGGAAGAATGGCACGATCAATGGAAAGACAGAGATGGTTACCAAGTGGGTCTTGGCTGGTTCACGGCGGTTCCACTCGCATGATGTCCGAGCTCTTGCCTTAGATGAAAGCAGAAGCGTAGATGCCCTGGTCTCAGGAGGTGTCGATGTATCTATGGTTGTCTGCCCAGCCGCCCAGTTCCCAGATATCAACCAGCGCCGTCTCCCGTACGTACCACAGAGACCCATTGTCTCCCTCAGTAAATCAGAACGCCTCATGATGTGCAGACAGGAGCATGGTGTCAAGGTATGGCGCCTGGGCAAATCCGCATCGCCCGTCCAGCCATTCTCAGAACTCGAGATTGGAGCACATATGGATTTGATTGAGCCACAGCAAGCGATTCTCGAGATGAATTTCAAGACCGATCGTAACTTGACTGCAAGTGCACTCTCAGAGGATGGTCATTGGATCGCCGTAGCCGACATTGAGGAAGTCAAGCTGTTCCGTGTCGACGAGAGTGTAAGTGGCCAGTTTTTGCTTGCATCATTTTCCATTGTCATCCCTCTCCATTCTAAACAGGTCGTTAACTTGATCGAAACGCATTTTATTAGAAATCTCACCCTGGACAGCTAACTGTCAAGAAGCAAAAATCATTCCCCGGCGTCAGAGGAACAGGGGCGCATTACCTCACATTTACACCAGACAGCGCCCGACTCGTCGTCGCCTCCACGGACTCTCACGTAGTCGTGGTTGACATTGCTCAGTGGGAGACGGGCACGTTCGACATTTTGCGCAAGTTTGGTCAGCACAGAGGAGCTGGTAGCAAGCAGGTTGAGTCGATGGATGTGGACGGTGAGGAAGAAGATATTGTTGGAGGTGAAGGCCAGATCGAGACCATCATTGCAATGGCAGTATCGGCGGATGGCCAATGGCTTGCCACAGGAGATCTCAAGAACAGGATCTTTGTCTTTAATCTCGACACCCTACAGCACCATGCGACTCTTCCCATCTTCGATGCCCCACTTACCGGGCTTCAGTTCCACCCCTATTCACCCACCCTGGTCATCCCCACCGCCAGCAACGTCTTTTATCTATTCAATGTCGAGTCACGTCGCCTCACAGACTGGTCTCGTGAATATTCCTCCGACAAGAACTTTCCCACAAAGTTCCTTGGTCTCAAGGACAAGATCCAAGGAATCGCCTTCAACCCCGCTAGAAGGAACACGCTGTTGGTCTGGGGTGCCAATTACCTTTGCCATGTGGATCTGGATCAGGGTGTCGGCGATCGCAATGCTGTTTTGAACGTCGGAAAGAGGAAACGAGTGGATCGTGCTCAGGATGAGATCCGCAAGCAACAGCGGGAGCGCAGGATGAAGAAATATGCCGCTCTTGGGATCTTGCCCATGCCTGAGCTTGAGGCTGACGGCAAGTCTGTGGTCGTATTAGAGGGCAAGAAGGGACACAAGGTGCTGACGACCACAACAAACCATGTTGGGGAGAAGGAGGAGGAATTCAACTTCCAGCTGCTTCACAAGTTCCAACCTCTGATGTTTGTGGACTTTGTGGGCGACAATTCGCTGGTTGTGGTCGAGCTTCCATTTATCAAGATCCTCTCGAGCCTTCCGCCAAGTTACTACCGCGCCAGTTACGGAACATAGAGGGCCGAAGACGATCTGCATTTTGTTCTTTCGTCTCACTGTTCATGCTCATCATCACTGTTATCTTCTCGCATCGTTCTTGTTTACACTTTTATATCTACAACTCTACAACCCAAAGTCGCACAGCTAGCTTTCTGCCAATCGTTGAACCTCATCATAAACACCAAGCTTACCTATCATATAAGAGTTTTTTTTTTTTTGCTTTGCTGACTCCGTATTTTAGGCTTATGGACTTGATCTCTTAGACTGCAGCCTCTTCGTAGACCGTTCACGCGACAAAATGAATATCAGGCTTGAGAAGGTTCAAGTCTGCTCTCCACTTTGTAAATCCTGTGTGAATAGCACGTAAACTTGCAAGAAGGAAAAGGTTGGCAACTAAATGAGAGATAATACAGTGGTCCATTGAAATTACAAGGTCTACAGAAGGATTACGTGAAGAGAGGAAGAGAGAAAGAAAGTGAGGAAGAGAACACTGCAGAGCAGGCCATGTGCATCACGAACAGCAAACGAGGAGCTAATCGTTATTATGGTTAGGAGACTATATATTTGACCCCATAGAGGTTGGTTTCTCACGACTGGAAAGAGGGCTACAGCGTCATGCCCATTTGGAGAGCATGCTCAACGTTGCAATGCCAGCTTGCACTATAGATGAAACCACCGCTGTCAATATCTTCTCTCTTTGTGGCTATGAACAAAAATGAGTGCTCCGAGATGAAATGTTCGAGGCCAAAGTCGGAGAATAAAGAGTTTATTAATCTTCCCCCTTCGTTGGAGAAGATAAAGACGAGTAGGTGTTGGAAGAGCTCAAGAAGACGGTTGCCTTCGTCAATTGTGGACCTGTTGATCGCGTTGACCGCGTTGACTGTGTTGACGCGCCACACGAGAGAGGGGACGGCACTATTGGTGTGATATCCAAAAAAATGCTCTTCGAAGTTTGAAAGGAATTTCGAGGCGCAAAGAAAGCCACACTCTCTCGCCAATTCTGGGTGGCGTCCCTGAGCAGCATGCAACTCACGCAACTTCCACACAACGGCCAGCATGGAGTCAACTGAGCATCGTTCATGCGCATACGGACTGCGGCACCAGGTACCGGCCATCTTTCTCGTCATCCTCCTCGCGGGAACTGGTTGAGGAGCAGCAACTCTCTGGATGCTAATTCGCCACCCATCCCCCCGTTAGACGCGTTGTCTTTCCGCCATCAAGTCGACAGACGGCAAAAGCAGGTTCATCATAGGGACACAGGAACTACTCAAGCCCAACGAAGTACAGACCACTAGCGTATCGGCCTTGTAACATGATATAGCATGGTACTGCTGGATTCTCAAGGAGGAATGATATTTAACTCTTGTGCGTTTGCTCCCATCTACACTAGGTGCACCTCCTGACCTTTGACGAGGATATCTTTGAGATCAACACTACAATATTCAGTCATACGCACGAGATTTGGGACATCTCGGCATCAAAAGACGACCCGGACTTGGTCTTTACATGCTATAAGCAAGGTGTGTGATATCATTCATGGATCAGACCTTTCCAACGGTGTACGGAGCAGTGTAATTGTGCAGGCAAGAGCTTACAAGACGTGCGCTTCCTGCTACCATTATCCTTAGTGATCGACGGTAAGAAGGTCCAGAGCAAGGCGTCACTCTGGAGGATGAAGGTGACTCAGAAGGATTCGGAAGAGGACGATCTCGAGCGGCTACATCATCATCAGCCGCGAGGGGAACTGGAGCATGTCTTGACTTTGGATGCTGGCGATGGATCGGTCAAAAAGTATGTACACAGCTCCTCCAGTACTCTGAGGATTTATGAGACTGGAGATGAAGGGTCACTCACGACATATCTATGATGCCCCACAGGGTCATATGGCAGGATAGCACCGAAGTCATCTCAGTTGAGGATTGGCGCATTTGCATCTGGGATATTGACACCAAACAAGGCACGGCGAAGGTAATAATCACCCATGGAAGATGCGATGCCGTCTAATGAGCTCCAGTAATCTTCAACAGAACTCATGACATGTTACCATTTGTTCGTCAGCTCACAGGCTCGATTGAAACGCCAGATAAAAATTTCAAGTTCACCAGCGCAGTGATGAACCCGCATGCTCAAGAGGTGGTGGCGGTGTATGGAAGATCAATTCAGGGCTGGAACTTGAGTTCGCTAAAGTAAATCACAGGATCACCTCTTTGTTCTGGATGATAGGTCCAGGGTATATTAAGACTCACAAGGCCTTCTATTTTTTTTTTTATTTATCTAGAACCACGTTCGCCATCACGGATTCCCAACCAGCAATGCTCCTTTGTATCGACTATAACCCGAATCGACCCTTCCAGATTGCAACAGGAGGAGATGATTGTAAAATAAGGGTATGGGACGTCCGGGACACCACAGCTGGGCCGCTTATGACCATCCAGGATCATACGCACTGGTAAGAGATGCAAGTTGCAAGTGCAGCTAGTTCCTCAGTCGGCTGCTGCTGCATCTACATCAGAGGGTTATTTTTGGTAGCGATTCATCGCTGAAAGATGCTTGATACTTACGAACTCTTTTTTTTTGAAAAAAAAAAAAAAAATGCGAATGCACTGTATAGGGTCTGGTCTGTGGCATACAACAAATTCCATGATCAATTGGTGCTTACCTCCAGCTCCGACTGCCAGGTGAACTTGCAGAGCATAGTATCTATTTCGACAGGCGCTGACTACAAGTACGGGGACGGAAGTGAAGAAGGATCAGAGCACAACGAGGATGCTGACGACCAAGTAGATAATGTGCAGGAGTAAGGAACTCATGGGATTTTCCCCTAATCGTGTCAATATTCGAAGTTATATGCCTGAACAAGCACTGATGGTAGTTACCTTTATAATTGCTTAGAGCACCAACGGACGGGCTGGTGCAAGCGTTCGATCAGCATGAAGACTCTGTTTACCAGGTGGCATGGAGCAGCGTGGATCCCTGGCTGTTCCTTTCGTTATCTTATGACGGCCGAGCAGTCATGAACCAAGTGCCGAGTGAAGAGAAGTTCAAGATCATCATGAACTAAACCACAGCGTTTGCATCCATCGCATTTGCAGATCCAGACGAAACGGCGTGCTGGTGATGATAATGATGATGATGCGACATACACCAACTGCATACAGGATAAGAACCACCAACTGCAGTAAAAAGAAAATGAGGAGAGCGAAAGAGAGTTACAAGGAAGGGCAGAAGCACGCGTTGCTTAGGGCGTGGCGTTGTCGAGATCCGACCGGTGCTCCCTGCTTCACGGCCCGCATACCACACAACATGCCGATAAACATAGCCGGCACCTGAATTTCATGTAAAGCCAATTTGGAGCGTGCATGCAAGTGTTTGTTGCGTGTTCCAGTCGAGAGCACACACAAAATTAAAGAGCTCTCTTTGTCTCTTGAGGTCTCCTCTCTCTTTCTCATCTGATTTCCTTTGTCCCTTCCACAGATTCCCATTCCCTTCTCTCATCACTGCCCCAATCCTCTCTGCCTCTCTCTCTCTCTCTCTCTCTCTCTCTCTCTCTCTCTCTCTCTCTCTCTCTCTCTGCCTCTCCCTCTGCCTCTCTCTGTCCTCCTCCTCCTCGTCTTCCTACGTCTTCGCGCTCCTCCATTCCCTGCAGCAGTCTACGCTCACACTCTTGCACACTCTCTTCGTAGAACCCTTCTTCTCACTACCCTCTCCATACTTTCGTCTTCCGCCCTACTTTCTTCACCCTCTAGATAACGACATCTACAATGGCCTCCGAAATCGGTAGGTCTGCAGGCACTCCAACACCAGGGCCTGTCAGCTGTGGAACCCATCCATTAACGCGTTCCTTATGCTCTCCTTCTCGTGTAGCCCTCCCTATGTCAGCTCCCAACTCCAAGGTACAGTATCTCTCTATCTCACTCTTTTCAAGGACGATCCCTTCCCATCATAAGATTGTCGTAAACCAGTTTAAAGAAGCGGTGTGTCCACCAGGTCCAGGCTGGATTGGAATGGCCCACACCCGCCCAAGTCTCTTGAACCCATGTTCGTTTGCTGGTTTGATTTTGGATCCTTCAACCTTCTCTTGCTACCTTGAAAGAAGAGAAGAGACGACTTTTTTTTTTACTCTCCCCGACTTTTTGGTTAATGCCCTCCTCCTTCCTCCCTCGTTCTCCCCACCACCGCCTCCTCTTCCTCTTTCCCTCTGTCTCCTATGAAAGGAAACCAAGAAACTCGAGAGTTCTCCCTTTATTTTTTTGGGTTGCCCTCTTTTTAAATCGTTACGAAGTCGTTCTAGCCTAGCAGGGTGGGTGATACACAGATGTCGAACGTTAACAGCCGTATCTGTTTCATGAAAAAAGGAAGGGGTGATGTCGGCAGGACAGACCGGAGCAGAAAAGAATGCTATATGAGCCGTCCTGTTCCTGTGCCTGCTCCTATATCCCAAGGAAGGCGACGTCGATGGTCATGACAAAAGGGAGGAATACAAAACTGCGAGCGATCAACCTTTCCTAAACGTCTTACCTCACTGAACCCTCCATAGCCATTGACCAACGGCGCACTGCGCAAGAAGCTTCAGGGCTATGTCGGATTCGCCAACCTGCCCAACCAGGTCCACCGCAAGTCTGTTAAGAAAGGCTTCAACTTCACTGTCATGGTTGTCGGTAAGGAACCCTTGGCCACGATTTCCGCTTGATGCACGTATGCTCAGTTTTCACTACCGCCCAATCGGAGCCTGCTCTTCTTTGTTTATGCATGCCTGGTTGCTTTTCAGACACTGCTCCTTTTTTTTATATATATTTCCGAAAGAGAAAGAGTGAGGAGAAGGAAAAGGTGACTGAGCGCGCGAGAGGGATAGAGGGAGATGGGCTCGCAGACTTATTTTTATAACAAGGACAACTGCATCTCAAGGGCCTGGTGGGTGGCCTGCGACTGTTTTTACGAGCTCTACAGGCTAGCCATCCCTCGCATCACTTAAGGCTGAGCATGGCCAGAGCTGTGTTTGTTGAACTCTTTTGTGTTGAAGGGGACAAGGCTCTCTGAATTAGGCGCACACTGACACACCACTCCCTTGCTTTAGGTGAATCTGGACTCGGCAAGTCAACACTGGTAAACACGCTTTTCAACGCCCCTCTTTACCCACCCAAGGAGCATGTCCCTCTCTCAGAGGAGAGCCCCAAGACTGTGGGTATCCAAGTCCTGAGCACAGACATTGAGGAAAATGGCGTGCGCCTAAAGCTTAATGTCGTTGACACCCCTGGCTTTGGCGACTTTATCAACAACGAAGACAGGTATGCAACAGCAAGCGAGCATTTTTTTTTTCGGATACATTTAATGCTAAACTTTATTTGACTATGCTTTTCCTACATTCCTACAGCTGGAAGCCCATTTTGGAGACCATTGAAAGTCGTTTTGATGCCTACCTTGAGCAAGAAAACAGGGTCAACCGCAGCAAGATTAGCGACATCCGCGTCAATGCCTGCTTGTACTTCATTGCACCCACTGGTCATTCTCTCAAAGCCCTGGACGTCGAGTTCATGAAGAGACTGCACAAGAAGGTCAATTTGATACCCGTCATTGCCAAGAGCGACACCATGACCCACGAGGAAATTGCTGCCTTCAAGGAACGGGTACGGAAACAAACATCAAGCGATCATTTGCCGGCTATCAAGGCGCTAAATCAGTACGCTCAGATACACGCATCCTGACCTCGTCTGTATTTTATTCAAACATTTAGATTCTGTTGGACATTGCCCATCACGACATCAAGATCTATCACGCCCAGCACTACGATTGCGACGATGCTGAGACCATCAGCGAGACCAAGGATGTTATGGTAAGAATTCGTCCATCACCATTTCAACAAGTTCTTGGCTTTGGTCAGAGTGCCAGAAACGTCTAGACTCACGATATGATTGCATCCGCTTGGGCTACATGTAGAGCAAGATTCCCTTCGCCATTGTCGGATCTGACAAGGTCATCGAGACTGCCGATGGTCGCCATGTTCGCGGCCGCAAGTACCCCTGGGGCACGATCGAGGTCGACAACGAAGACCACTGCGACTTTGTTAAACTGCGCCAGATGCTGATCAGGACACACATGGAGGAGCTCCGTGAATTCACCAACGACATCCACTACGAGAACTATCGCACAGAGAAACTGCTTGCGATGGGATACCAGCAGGATCAGACCGTGTTCAGAGAGGTGGATCCTCTCGCCAAGCTCGAGGAGGAGCGTGCATTGCATGAGGCCAAGCTCGTGAAGATGGAGCAGGACATGAAGCATGTCTTCCAGCAGAAGGTTCAGGAGAAGGAGGCCAAGCTGACGCAGTCTGAGGCAGAGCTGTACGCAAAGCATAAGGAGATGAAGGACGCTCTCGAGAAGCAAAGGCATGATCTCGAGGAGAAGAAGAGGAGGATCGAACAAGGTCGCCCCACGACCCCAGAGAAGACCAAGAAGAAGGGCTTTGGCTTTGCCAACAAGTAAAGAACAATACAAAACAAAAAGTAATGCCGGAAACATGGAGCCGCTTTCGAGAATAGGTAAGATCCAGTTGCAGATGTCGCGCACGACTTCAGGACATGTACAGGAAGCGTTGAACTGACCATTCGTACCTTCTTTTCCCTTCTCTATAGCCACCTTTGATCTGGGAACCTATACCTCCAACGATCGTTTCATAGTTCGATCCGAAATGCTCACCCATCCTTACCCAGACATCCTCTTCTTTTTAGCACCCTTTGCGTAATCTCGTTGCGCACTTTATATCAACTAATATTTTTATACACACTCTCCAAAGTTTCTTGACGATTGTACAACGTTTTTGCTGAGTCCCTCGCCTCTTCTGTCTCGCAAAAATGGCTGCCAGCCCGATGGTCCTGACTATTTTGTTCTACTTTTTTTTCTTCTGCTGGCACGGAAAACTAAGCAAAATAAACTGGAGTGTGTTGCATCCTTTATAATACTTCTTAAACCATGAAGTCCTAGGCGCTATCTCCCCTGTTCACAATCCAACACTCTTGAAGTGTGGAACCCCGTCCTCCGCGACGTGTTGCGATCTATTAAAATTCAGAACACCAACTTACCCTGTGGTACGTGCCGAAGTTGAACAACCGCCAAATGGACAAGTGTGCAAGATACATGGTCTCTTCCTTACTTCCTCTATAGTGGTTCGATGGTGCCGTCCTGGCCAGCCTTCGGAAAAAGCATGTGGTCTGTAGCGATTGTCAATACGATCGGCTGGGTGCATGGATAATGGATAATGGTCCTTCCAAGTGTCACTTTTCTCAAGCAAGGCAACTTTTTCGGCCCAAGTCGCGGACACCCGACCAAAAAAGGCTACCCTTAATCAAACCTAGGTGTCGTTTAAGCAACCCTTAAGCGACTTTATTCACCAGTTTAGCATGATATATGTCGCACGGGTTTCCATCCAATAGGAACTGACCTGTTCGGATCGTGGGGATCTAGCTCAAATGGTAGAGCGCTCGCTTAGCATGCGAGAGGCACTGGGATCGATGCCCAGGTTCTCCAATATTTTTGCATCCGGGCGCTTTTTTTTCGCTCCCTTTACCGGGGAAGAACATACACGCACACGGGTGTGTATCTGTATATACACGCCCCTCCGTGTATATAATTTTTTCTTAGGTGAAAAGATACATACACGGGGGTGTGCATGGCTGAAAACACAGGGGGGTGTATGGAAGCGTGTCCTGTGAAAACCCTTTTAGATACACACCTCCCCTACTTTGTTTTTAATGAAAAAGGTGATGAAGTGCGACTCGAGAGTGGTATGAATGCCTAAGCAGCGCGTTATATGGGTGTGGATCCCTAGGCAATGGCTTCATCTTATATTACCATAGCTCTCCACTGCCTCCTCTGTTACGGCCACGGTTCTTATAAATCATAGATTCACGGTAATTGCTCCTAATGTTCTGCGTCATTTGTGTCTTTTCCCCTTCTCACGCGCGCGCGTATCCTCACAGTCCTACGCGAAGAGTGACGGTATGATGGCATGACACGGGAGCTCGTAGCTACCAGCAAGAATATCAATCAACCTTGCTTTTGGTCACCGTTTCGCTTTCAGGCTGGTCTGTTGTGGATCAATGGATGTATTTCAGCACTTCAACGGCTAGTTGATTGGCGCTCCACATCAATTTCAAGCGTAGGATGTCATGGAGAAAGGACATCAATCTCACTCATGGAGTTATTGCTCTCTACAATAATACTCTTGCCATTCTAAACCTATGTGAGAGTCGTTCGGGCTCTTACTCACAAGGATAGCCGGCATAGCCATTATCAATACATGGAGGCATGCTTTGGGCGAAAAAAGGGTAGAGGTAGGAGTAGGGGTGTGTATCTAAAGGGGTTTTCTCAGGACACGCTTCCATACACACCCCAGTGTATTCAGCCATACACATCCCTGTGCATCCAGGTTTTCCGTGTTGCATACACCCGACATGAACATATAAACACGCCCCCGTGTATATATAGATACACACCCGTGTGTATATATGTTGTTCCCTTTACCGGAACTTGTCGTCCTTCAACAGATATTCACAATCCTTTCGATTGAAGAGGAGTGATCCACGCTGTCTTGTTGGTCCAGAGATGGAGTGTTCATTTTACAAGATGAGCCTTTGCGATATTGATATGGTGTACGAGAGTTGAGACGCGACAGGATTAGCGACTCGATGCCATCTCCTTGATGCTGAAGCTCTGCTCAACCTTGATACATGTATCGGAACAACTAAGGTCTTCATGTTGAGCAAGATCATGGCAAAGCGCTGTAGCCAAGAAGATTGGAGTTGCCGGCGTGATATGTGGATATTCGCAGTCTGGTTCTTGGACAACAAGATATTGCTATGGGGCAGCAAACGACAAGTTTCCACAGTGGTATCTCAGGGACTGCGGTGTTGGCGATGCCAACCAGTACTCAATAATAATAATATTATCATATATGGACATGGCCTTGATACCATGCAGAGTTACAGAAGTTGGCGAAGTGGTAATTCAGTGCAAATGATGCTAGACATGCTACAGCCTCGAACAGCACCGACGACAAGTTTTGAAATCGATCTAGAGGTTGTGCAGGATTCCCACCAAGCTACAGAAGTGGTATTTCAACGTAGCAGATGTTGCAGATGCTAAAGCTATACTCGAAGGCAGTGACCTGTGTCGCGATGCAAGGTTGTTGAGATGAATCTTAGGCTTGCTCAGATGTGGTATCTCAAATCACAAGAGGCAGGGTCGTAGTGCTCGTGGTGCGCTACCTTGAACAATGAAGGACGATCATCCTTGCGAATGAGTCCCAGAATCTCGTTTAGTTTGCGGTACCTACTCCCGACATCTCCTTGTCCCCCCGCCTCTCCCATGTGTATGCTTGCGGGAGCTGGCACCAGAAAGAGGAATCACAAATTCTATCATAGAATATCGTGTCGCACGCGTCCAGCCTATCGACTGAAATTTCCAACCCCGGTCATGTTTTTTTTTTTTCTTTTTTTTCTTCTTTTCCTACTCTCAACCTCTTGGTCCCTTTCAGGCACCTGCAATAGCTCATTCACGCACAGTTCTCTGATCCTTTTTATAGCAATGGCTGGCTCACGTAAAGTCGTCATTGCCCGAGGAATCTCTACCAGAGCAACACGGTCAACCGTCAAAAACAACGATCCCTTAGCGAAAGATGAACTGTCCAACTCGAAGGAAACAGTCAAACCCAGGCGACAAGTGGCGGTCGTGGTCGAGGTTGCTGTTAAAGCCGACAATTCCATCATTGTCGCGAGCACAAAGACGGAAAGGCAAGATTCCGGCAACAAAACAGGGAGCATTGCTGCTCAAGATGGCGGCGGGCATGCGGTGGCGGAACAACTCCATGACAAGGAGAATGTCCCCCCAGCAATCACGAGCACGCGTGCGGAACGTCAAAGCAGGAGGAAAGCAAGCAGCGATGCTCCGCGTAGGATAGAGTCCGTCCTTGAAGTACCAACACCGCCCGCGAAAGCCCAGGGAGACGACAACTCACAGCAGGATCACGAACCCTCAGCGACGGCTGCTGTGGAAGAAAGTATGAAGACCAAAATTGAGTTGTACGCGCTAGAGCCAACCGATCAGAAGAGCTCTGGCAAGAAACGGAAATGGTCGCGGCCAACACGAGTAGTGAAGTTGGAAGATGACAATGACGGGAGCGTCGATGCGTATTCAGATACAGAGAGCGAGGACGACAAAGGAGAAGACCGCGTGGATGCTGATGGCGAATATGGGGTCAGGAAGCGTCTTATAAGTGGATCAGGTCAACCAAAGCGCGTCAAGGGAGGCCGCAACCAAGAGCAGGAATTATCCGAATATGGTACGGTCTGTTCTTTGACGGCCGAACTGCGTGAATTTCCATGCGATATGCTAATGGTGCATCTCCCACGTTTATTTTTTGCAGAACGACTTCGATTAGAAAACATCCGTCGAAATCAAGAAATGCTGCAGTTTCTCCAGCTGCCTAGCGTCGCAAATGAACTACAAATGGCGATCATCGAAGGCAAGCCTGTTGATGCCGTCGCTGTTTCGGGCGAAATGACGGGTGGAACGCCCGCTCCAGTCAGGATGAAGCGGCAAAGCGTCAAGAAAGGTGAGTTGGGCTAGCTTCGGCCTTGCACCCTTTGCGGAAGAAACTATCTGAGGTCTGCGTATTGATCATTCCCGACTCTTATTTAATACCATAGCTCCAAAGATCATTCAGCCCGTCAGGACCTCAAATCGGATACGCGGTGTGGCCGTGATACCACTGGAAATTGGCGAAAACGATATGTTAGACCCAGAATTTCGTTCGCAAACCCAGTCTAACAGCAACAGGACGACGACAAAAGCTGAGAGCGATGATGAAGGAAGTGACCGCGATGACGAGGACCCGGCGAACTTGATGTCAGGAGATCTGTTTTTCGACAAGGAGACACGAGACAGAGCTATCCGGGTTGATGGACATTATAAAGGGTGGCTCAATTCCGAGGTCATGGACAAATATGGGTTTGAGAAGTCGGCTGAAGATGCTTGGGAGGCTAATGGCGGAGGAACGTTTTCTTTCAGCGATCCATCAGGATCCAGTACAGCTGGCTCTTCCAAAAAATCTGCCCGCAGACCGAAGCATGACGCCAAAATGGTAGCCAAGGCAATGTTCAAGAAGAACCCGAATTCATTTTTCTACCGGCATAACGAACCTGGTCAGGTACGACGACGAATTGTGGGTCTGCTTTTTGTGCCTGCTCATCATGCGTTTGGCTAACACTATGGGCTTTTTTTTCTTTTGGACCCGACCTCAATGATATAGGAGCAGTGGACAGGCGACTGGACAGAACCTGAGAGAGATTTGTTCCTTCAAG
This sequence comes from Mortierella alpina, assembly GCA_029449245.1. NCBI lineage: Eukaryota > Fungi > Mortierellomycota > Mortierellomycetes > Mortierellales > Mortierellaceae > Mortierella > Mortierella alpina. The sequence continues at coordinate 1,438,472 of JANATF010000010.1, read as the reverse complement.
TGGCCAGAACGCATGGCTGTGGCGACAAGTGGGGATTGTTTGCTAGTCACATTCCACACCGCGTTGGCTATCAATGCAGCAACTTCTATCGACAGGTCGTCTTGCCAGAGGGGCTGGTCTTCGATCCCAACTATGAGTACACGTCCAGGGGCAAGCCAATATATTGCGGCAAATACAACCAGCGAAGAAACTGAGGACCTGGTCGATCTACATATATAAGTCTATATCTTTGGTCCTTCTCAATATACCACATCAATTGACTTGCAGTACTGTACCTGGTGCATTTGCCTTGGGCTATTGACAACCGGAATGCTTTGCGCTAGCCCTGCATATCCTGTCCACCCCCTTGGCAATTTTTTTTTTTTGATATCACGCCACAAAGATCTGTTCACTTGATTAACACATCTCAACATAGCAATGAGGTTCGCTGCATTCAGTCTCCCACCTAGTGCTGTTTCTCAGCGCGCACTGTTGCGATCATCACCAAAGGTAGGCGATTGATAGCCTTGCAGCATAGCTGAGCAACCTTTCCTTTGAACAGTATTCGGAGCCTGAGGCTGAAGTGGAGGCTACGAGGTTCTTGGGTTCTTGCTTTTGCGCGTGCTGAAAGTTCATGAGCCAGGTTCAAGAAAGTGGGTGGACAGTCCTCTGCATAGACCCGACTGACTGCAGGATGTATGTTTGCCTATGCAAACCTTGTGGATGTGTGAGGGAGGTGCGGGCTCGGACGGTGCCCGCACCTCCGACCCTCCTTGGGATGCTGGTTCGGACGAGGATCTGAAGCGCATTCTGATTGGACGCGGTCTGAACTGACGATTTTTTTTTTCTTTTTCTAGTCTTTTGCAAAGGCATTTGTGTTTTCAAGCTCCCCAGGCACCGCTACAGCACAATCGACCTTCTCATCCCGCCGTCCGCTTGCTGCGTCCTTTTCTTCCCCTTCTTGTTCCCACGTCCGCACTCGCCTTCTTTCTTCCCCACTTTGCTCCGCCTATACCACCCTCACAACCACAGCCATGGGACAGTCCGACGTTGCCGCACCCACTCCCGCCCCTCTGACCTCTACCATCTCTGCTGATGTCGACCTCTCCAGCTACGACGACGAGCAGGTCAAGCTGATGGAGGAGATGTGCATCGTCATTGACCGTGACGACAACCGCATCGGCGCCAACTCCAAGAAGGCCTGTATGTCATCTCTCACCTTATGTGTTGCTTGGCGTCGTTTATTCAGAGTCTCGGGATTAGCCATCGTAAAAGCACCGCAAAGACTCGATCACACCTGTCGACGGACTCTTGATCCCCAGCACCCATTCATGGATATCTCTTCTTTTGCCTGGATGATTGCATCGATCTGACAGCCGGCTATTGTAGCCTATGTAGATGCAAAGAGGAACGAGCGATCCACCGCCCCGAAATCACCTGTCAGTGTATAATAACGCTTCTCTTGTCCTCTTTATAGGTCACTTGATGACCAACATTATGGATCACAACCTCCTGCACCGTGCTTTCTCTGTCTTCTTGTTCTCTGCCGACGGCACCAAGCTCCTTTTGCAGCAGCGTGCCACCGAGAAGATCACTTTCCCCGATGCGTGGACCAACACTTGCTGCTCTCACCCTCTCAACACCAAGGATGAACTCATTGAGGAGAATAACTTGGGTGTCCGTACAGCAGCCCAGCGCAAGTTGTTCCATGAGCTCGGAATCGAGGCCAAGGATGTTCCAGTGGACGAGTTCCACTTCTTGACACGCATTCACTATGTTGCTCCTTCGAACGAGACCTGGGGCGAGCACGAGATTGACTATATTCTGTTCATGAGGCCTCAGCATAAGGAGTTGGTCGACATGGCTCCTAGCCCGAACGAGGTGCGCGATGTCCGCTGGGTGACCAAGGAGGAGCTCAAGGTCCTTCTCAAGGAGGGTGTGACCCCTGGCAGTGATGTGATTGTTACTCCTTGGTTCAAGCTCATCTGCGACAACTTTATGTTTGCATGGTGGGACAAGATGTTGGACAACGGTGGTGTTGACAAGGTTGCAGACCCAGAAGAGGTCAAGAAGATCTACCGTCTCTAGGGCGAGATACCCGTCCTTCTGCCATGAACCTTTCTCCACTCTTTTTCTCAAACAATATAAGCGTTTCGAACAAAATAGTGACTGCTGGCGAGGAACGTTTTTGGAATGTTCAGTTTGGTGGCACAGCAATTGCGTTGGTTTGTGCACCACTCCATCACCTTCAAACAACAAATGACAGTTCCTCGGAAACATCGCTCCATTGTCACAAATAACCATCCTTGCGGAATGTATGGGCACACTGCTATGGCACTCATTAGGTCAAGGAAACCTCCATTTTTGAAAATATTGATTGAGATATTAACTAGAGCCTCTCATTCAACTTTAACCCAAAAAAAAAGATGCAAGGTGAATCCATACAAGTATATTTGCCCACGATGCAACCTCCGCTATTGCTCCTTGGCTTGCTACAAGGACCAAGTATGTGCTGAGACGTCGAGCCATTTTTGTGCAGTTTTCTAAAAGCAAAGGGAGTCATATCTAGTGCCAGAACCTAACCCACCTTGACCCTTTTGAATATAGTCCCATGTCCAGTGCACAGAGTCCTTTTATAAATCGGCAGTAATGAGTGAACTTCAGTCCAGTCCAGCAGCAACGTCTCAGGATCGGAAACAAATGCTCGGGATTTTGGACCGGTTTGAGAAGCAGGCAGTCGAGGAGGAACGGTTACTGGAGCTTTCGGACGAAGATCTTTTGAGCAAGACGCAGCGGAATCAGGGGTCGACAGACAGCGCGAATAACATGGACAATCCCGAGACCTCGTCGAATAGCAGTAGGGGCTTACCTTCAACAGCGAAGAAACTCACGCCCTCAGAGCGCGATGAACTGATCCACAAGGCAATTGAGGAGGAAAGGATGGCTAATGATGTTGGGCAGATCGATCCCGAGGATAGGGAGGAGATGGAACGCATCATGGAACAGGAATACCAAAGTTTTGTCAGTCGGTTTGCAGACGTGGATCTGGATCACGAGTCGTTTGAGAGTATATGGGCAAGGCTCAGTCATGAGGAGCAACGAGAGTTCAGCGAAAAGTTTATGATGTCGGGAAGAGGTGACCTTGATGATCAAGACCAGGACCAGGACCAGGACCAGCACCAGGAGGAAGACGATGAGATCATAAGGACGGATATGGACACACCAGTGGATGATAATGGGCAGGTCTTTGGTACCGATAATGAGGAGGAGTTGGAAGCCGAGAGGTTACTGGTTGATATGGGCGAGACGTTGAAGCGAGGAGGTGCACGTGTCGGGGAGGCAGGACAAGGCGACCCTATGCTTGCAGATTTGGACCATGAGGATTTAAGAGCGATCCGAGACGCCGAGATAGCAGAGCTGCTACCCGTATGGAGGCCGTGGTGGGAGGTTGATGCAGAGGAGAGCGGTCAGTTGAAGAAAGTTGTCGTATCCAAGGTCACAGATGGCGAGGATTCTGGGCGCCTTGGCGCAGCAACAGCTGTTCTCAATGAGGGCCTTGAGGCATCCTCAGCGCCGCGCCGCGCTGATAATATACCCAAGCAGGCGCCGACTTCCTCGGACTTTGTTCTCGAACGGTTTGTGCTCGACGAAGAGACCATGCTACGACCCCGCAAAGCCCTTGTGCAGTCGATGGACGATGTTGAGCAAGAGAAGAAGCTGCTTCAGAATTCAAGGGAACGGTTGGCTATGCCGCCGATGGCCAAGGCCCCACATCCATCGCTGATATACCACATTTGTGGGCTCCTATTCTCGTACGCGGCAATATGTCGTGTACTGAATGGTGACCTAAAAGAGGAGCCGGAACTGACTCTGTCATACATCTTTGAACTATGTCCGTTCCTTGCTCCACCTCCACCGATGAAACCGTCGTCAGTCCTTGGACCGACTCCTGCAGGGATGGCCGCTGCAGACTCGCAGCAAGTACCGGACGTGCAGGACTTTGAGACGACCCTTGCAGTGCTTCAAAGATGTAGTTTGGATTCCAGGCTGTGGAAAGGCGACACCCTTCGGTTGGACATGCTGTCATTACTGCTTCGGGACCTCACTTTGATCTTAGCTCGACTATCGCGGTGTTTGCGGTGCATTCAAGAGTTGAAGGAGATGCTTGCGCAGCTTCGCGGACCCTCACATCAACGACCGAAACGCCAGGGGCGATACACAAAATCGACGCTACACCGCCTATACAAGAAACTTGAGTTCTATGAGTCCTACCTCTTGTCGGAGGAATGGATAGTGAACTCGGACACGCTGGATCGTGTTCGGACGGAGGTTGTCATGGCAGGCATACGGGTCCGACAGGAAATGATAGGATGGACCCAAGAACTCAAGAACGTGTCGCGACTTCAACCAGGCGAAGAGAATGACGCGAGCGTGGACGCGGGTTTGACGAGTAACTCTCTGGAATCGACGAAAAAGGTGTTGATCGAAGAGCTGCCGTAGAGCTGCAGATGGCTTCCGTATCCAGCCTCGAAAGCATCGAGGGTGCTTCAGAAATGAAGTCTGCAATAGCCGTCCCATGTAGGGCAGCAAACCACTGTTGGTGCATCGAAGACTAAAAGTCGACAAATCTGAGTAAAAAAAATAATCTCGAGAGGCCATTGCGTTGCATACAGCATGTCCTCTGTGCTCGGCATCATGACCCAAGCAAAATGCCCTCATCATACATGTCTGAAAATGTCCCACCCGACGGGATATAAGCCAAGAAATAACATTTTTTGCTTGGCCATACACCACACTTTCCTTATCTTTCTTCTTTCAATGGCGAAACAACAGCCCGTGGATGACTTTGAGGCTCCTATATATGACAGGTGGTCGAGCGAGATTCAAGGAAGCAGTGGTTCACCGCCCGCGTATTCCCCACACTCAAAGCAAGCTGATGAATCGCAGCCTCTTCTAGGCTCAAGAGACCAAATATCGCACGAGAATCAAAAGCGTTCATGGAGAGCGGCAGTAGGACGCCGGGTGAATAGGGTCTGGCTCACGCTAAAACGTAAGCCAGCAGAAGCGCATTGCACCGAGGATCCTAGATCTTGCAGTGTCTGGTCGTTAAAACAGCCAGTCTTTTTCATTTTCGTCATTGAACCTCTTTATCGTAGGCGCATCTCCCATCCTCATAGCTGTGGGAGCTATCGCCCTTCTCATCACACTTGTGGTATTGTTTTACCCGCCTAAGTAGTGTCCGGCTAAGCGTGCTGGATATGCTGTTCATCAAATCGAATACTTCATTAACAGAGCATTGTCTGTATCTGGTTTAGATTTGGTGCGATTGCGTCTTTACACCTATTTGCGAGATCCCAAGTAATGCCGAAGTGATCACCTTCAACCAGACCATTGACGTAGCTCTGTACAAAGGACTTTCTTTCAAGCTGGACCGAGGAATTGTGAGGATAATCTTGAAAAGTCTGCGTCTTAAGCCAGGTTTGATGACATTCAGCAAGAAAACTGACCGCAGTATTACAACTTGTGTGTGCATAGTCTGGTGATATTGTTGTGTCTCGTTCCCTTAATGTCTTGGACACAGACATTCGCATTGTTGTGTCCATGAAGGCGTCGACTTCTCTGATGCTCGGGAGCATGGCCGCATCCGTGGATCTTGACCCGTACTCCTCAGTCGCAAGGTCCCGTGTGTTTATGAACATGACCGACCCAGTCCTCAGGAAGGCTCTCGCCAGGAATTGCACGTGGGTGGATGTCCGTATTATCTTTCCCTCTACGCTCGACAGTGGGTTCGAATCACTCGAGATCGACAGCTCACGCAAAGGAAGTGTACTAGTTCGGCTGGATAATCTGGAACTGAAGGAGAAGCTGGTTATCTACGCCCTTAATGGAAACATCGCTGTACGGAATGTGAGGGTTGGCCAAGCGGTGAAGATAGAGACAAAACGAGGGGACATTGAGGCGCACCGTCTCTGGGCTGATGAGCGCGTGGTTGCGAAGGCGGCTGGTTCTATTACTATGGATATGGGAGCTACTAGTCAGTATCTGGATCTCGAGGTCATTTCTACTCGAAAGGCAGCGACAGTAATACTTGTAAGTGCGCGGGTCTTCATGCAGCTGTACATTAGGGTGCTTCGTTGCCGTTGTTCTAACTTCGCGACACTTTTCTGTCGAGGATCTATAGACCCAGACGTTTTATGGTCATGTATACCTCAACAGCAACAAGGCTCCTGAGGTTATTGCTAGATGCTGCTTCTACGTTACTCATGCCACTAACCACACCCTGGAGGGATTTTTCACACCCAATGGCTACGAGCCCTCGTATCTGCCGCGGGTGGTCGTGTCGGCCAAAGTCCTTGCGAAAATCATCGTAGCAAGGTGATAGAGTTGTAGGCGAGAAGCGAGCGGTTTTTTGAGTTGATGTGAATACAAGCCACAATCACAAACAGCGTGCGTGCCAGCAGCCAAATTTCCGGATATTGAATGTCTGGCCGGCCATTTCTTGTCATCAATCAGTTATCCTCCCACTCTCCTCTCTCACTACATCTACAATGGCTGGTGGTCGCTATCCTTACCCTAAGCACGTCTGGTACGTCCCCCGCCTTTACTTCGTTTCCTGCACCTCCCCTCAGCAGTACATCAACTTGTTGCCTGATTGTTTGCCAGCAGGAATTATCCAAGCGGTGCCGATGGGGAAAAATGCCGAGCAGCGGGCGCGGAGAAGTGGAAATCGTGCATCACAATTTGAATTCATCGAGGACTATTAGCCGGGAGAAAGGGAGAAGCAGCCAAGGAAACAGCAGCTTAAAGGACTATCAAGCAACCGCAGGAAGGCAGAGTGTTCTTTGCTCGCGCTTGCTCGATTTCCTTTACTCACAGCACACGATATATCATGTGTAAACACTAGGTCTCCTACTGGTGGTTGGTGGACTCAGCCCACAAACTGGAAGGCCAACACGGCCGTCGCTGTCGGAATCTCTGCCACTATCGTTGCTGCTGCCTGGAAGTTCTCTGCTCAGAACGAGGTATGATAACAGATTTTGAATTATAGAATGAAGGTACTCCGAGCGAATTCTAACGCTGTTGCTTCATACTTGAAATCACTTGCAGGAACGTCACATGCGCCCCAAGGGTTGGATCCCATCCCAGATGGTAAAGCACAGATGGTTGAACTTTTTTTTTTGTGAAGACATTTGCCATGTATTGGATAACGGACACTCATATATAATTCTACTCTTTATTCTGTCTCGGTCGATTTTGTAGTGGGCAAAGGAGTTCCAGGACGGTGAGGTCTATGGAAAGAAGTAGAGGACATTCAGGATTCAGAGACAGAACAGGCACAACATTGCCATGTTGCGAGCAATGATCGCTGTATAGACAGAAAAACCATTGAACTTTTCGGGAATACCATCGAAATATAAAAAATATACCGAATCGATATCTCATGTTTTTGTTTATATGTCAAATTCAAACGGTTTGTTTCTCCAACTTGGACACACTAGCTGCCTCATTCTTTTCATTATTCTACTGCTTTAACCCTCCCAGTGAACTATGTCATGTATGATTGGAGTCAAAAACGTTAGTATTTCAAGAGAGAACAGGATGCGAGCTGTGGCATACGCCCAGAGATTAAATAAATGCCTACCTGGAAGTTTGTCGCCAGGAACAAAGATGCGCTCGACACCTTGCTCTGTGATAATCGCCATGCGAATAACACCTCCAGAGGATCCATCACGAGCCATTGCAAGAGCCAATGCTGATAGAAAGCGACGAGTTCACAATACAAAGGAGGAAGTAGAGTCAGTGCACCAATGATTTCAAGAAACCACAGCCCATGGATAGCGATACACGACATCGGCACTTACAGTTCTTGACAAACTCAATGCATTCCTCCTGGTTCATGCCGTCGCGGTACGTAGCATCGCAGTATCCGTAAATGTATGTCGATCCACTTCCTCCAATGGCAAAGGGTTGACGATGGAGCGATCCTCCCAAAGGAATATTCCAGACACTACCGCCATTCTCCTTGTCCCAGCCTCCGACAATGATGCCGGCGCTCAACTGGTCCTTATTCTGATAACACATCTCCTGGAAAAGTGACGCTGCCAATGGAACCGTTGGCTTCCCGTTCTGGACACTATGAATCGTTCAGGATATCGCTTTAGTACGAGTCATGTAGTAGATGGAGTGAAACGAAAAAAAGTCCAACCCAACCGCTGCCCTGAGAGGTTTGGGAACAAAAAGAAAGGAGTACTTACGAGTACATCTGGAGATAGTAGTGAACAATGTCAGCGACAGCCTGGGTATCGGCCGCACTTCCTGATCGGCAGCAGTAAATGGTATCGTGAACTTCTGTCAACTTGTCCGTGACACGGTTGGCGATATAGGATCCTGTGGTCGTGCGAGAGTCGGCTCCAATAATGACGCCTCCTTTGAATTCGACCGCCATGATGGACGTCTATCGATAGGTTCGAATATTATGCATTGTGACGACGTGGATAAGTTAGCCGGCTGCAAGTACAGGGCCAATGTAGCTGGATATCAAGGGGGCGCGCAAGGAACGCGCGCAGGGCGAGGGCTCTGCTGAAGTGAAGTGACACTTACACCGAGATTGACCTCTCCTGGCTTAAGTCCCGACATTGTGTGCGATTGTGATGGGGTGAGCGCTAGTTCTTTTGAATGTAGAAGGGGCCTCTTATGAGATGAGGATGAACGGTAGTTGTAGTGTTACAGAGAGAAAGAGAAAGGCGGAAGAAAAGTAGGATGTCGTCAGGTGCAAGAGCAGACAAAATGAAGTGTCAGAAGCAGCGCGGACGTAAGTCCCCACAGGGAGACGCGTGTGTTGGCTCGCAATAGAGCCGTCCTGTATAAGCCAAGCGATTCTTGCCTGCTCTGTGACGCAGCTTTTTTTTTTTTTTTTTTTTTTTGGCTCTTCAAATTGGCATTCAGTCTCGTTTCCATCAACGCACTTGCCCTTCTCACAACCTTTTGCTACGATGTCGTCTCTATCCGGGTAATGCTTATGCCAAAGCGCTCGGGTTTCCTTCTGCCTGTTTTTCCAACGTCAGTCAGCTAATGGCATTGTTTCCATCTCCTGGGCCTAGATTATTGCCTGCACCTGTGCATCAGCATCCAGGCCAGGACTACGACCAGCAGCAGTACAGCGGCACCCTCACAGCGCCTGTGGCCAGGATACCACCATACGGCCAGCGCTCAGGATGGAAACCAAAGAAGCCAGAGGATTTTGGCGATGGAGGTGCCTTCCCTGAGATCCACACCGCTCAGTACCCTCTCGACATGGGCCGTAAGAAGAAGGTAGGTGATGGCAGTTTGTCGTTGGCCTTGCGTTCATTGGAATGCGCAACTGCCTGCTCCCCATTCACACAGACCTGGAAGTTAATCAGCTGCACACTTGACTGTTCAATCGATGTAGTCAACAACAAAGGCGGGATCAACCATTGCGCTGCAAGTGGATGCCCAAGGAAACGTTGCATATGATGCGATCGCCAAACGCGGACACTCATCAAAACAGATTGTACAGTCGCAGTTCAAAGATCTGGTGCCACTCAACGAGCGTGCGGATGTTGGAGACATTTCTTTGAGCCGACCCAGTGAGGAGGAGGTTCAAGAGACTGCAGACCGCACCAGGGCTGCCCTGGAGAAGATTTCAAAGAGTAAGCGCACAAATCTGTGGTGGTTGATACGAGTTCTGTCTCCTTACGTCCACTATAACAGCATGCTAATCACTTATCTTTTGCCTGTCACTTAGCCAAGATCACTGCTGCTCAGCCCAAGAGCGTTGTCTCCAACAATAAGCCAGGAGCACCTACTTATATCCGCTACACCCCCGCCAATCAGTCGGCTTCAGCAGAAGGTGTGAATCAAAGGGTGATCAGGATGGTTGAGATGCCAGTGGATCCCATGGAGCCACCAAAGCATCATCACAAAAAGGTGCCTCGAGGACCGCCTTCGCCCCCACCACCAGTTCTGCATTCACCACCCCGCAAAGTAACGGCCAAGGAGCAAGCAGATTGGGTCATTCCTCCTTGTATTTCCAACTGGAAGAACGCAAAGGGTTATACCATTCCTCTGGACAAGCGTCTCGCAGCTGACGGCCGTGGATTGCAGGAGGTGCATATCAATGACAACTTTGCAAAGCTGTCCGAGGCACTGGCTTTGGCTTCGAGACACGCACAGGATGAGGTTCGTCAGCGTGGTCTGATGCAGCAAAAGGTGGCCCAGAAGGAGAAGGAGGCCAAGGAGCAGAACTTGAGGGCTCTGGCTCAACGGGCTCGCGACGAGAGAGCAGGTATCGTATCCTCCTCAGCACCTGCAGACCAGGACAAAAAGGCTCACGTGGATTCTGGTTCCGACGAGTCTGGATCGGACGATGAGGATGATGAGGCGAAGCAAAGAGCTGCCCGGGAGCGCGACGCACTGCGTAAAGAGAGAGCGCAGGAACGCGAGAAGGATCTGCGCATGTCTCGCATGGGTGCGGAGCAGAAGGCAAAGGTCATGGCCAAGTAAGAACTTGTTTGATTTATTACTGTGGGCTGTGGACTAAGGTTAAGATCTGTTCTTGCTTTGCTAATGTCTTTTTCTTTCTCTTCTCCCTTCTAACCTTCTTCACCTTAGGTCCGAAGGAAGAGATATTTCAGAAAAGATTGCTCTGGGGTTGGCTAAGCCTACGCAGAGCAAAGACAGTATGTACGATTCACGATTGTTCAACCAGTCGCAGGGATTGGACTCTGGATTCAAGGACGATGAAGCCTACAGTGTTTACGACAAGCCCATGTTCACCCACACTGGATCGAGTGTTTACAGACCCAAGCGGGCCGGTGATGATGCTGGCAATGATGAGGTCGGGACCGAGGACGATATTAACCGTGCACTCGCCTCCGAACGCTTCGGAAGCGCCGGAATCAGTGGATCTGCAAGAGGTTTCAGCGGTACGGAAGGCGGTCGTAATATGAAGCGTGATGGACCCGTGGCCTTTGAGAAAGAGGCCGATATCTTTGGACTGGACGAATTCAATAAGGATGTGTCCAAGAAGAGGACGGGACTGGACCTGTCATCGAAGCAGGAGGGCAAGAGGAGGAAGGAGTAACATAACGTTGCTTTCCAATGAGATTACTTTCTGTACCAATACAACAGCTTTTTTTTTTTTTAAAAACAAAACCTGAAACTCGTATTTGTCATTTCCTCATCCGTGTTGTCATTGTAGATGTATATAGCCAGAAAAAATTGTCTAATGGGACTTGCTGGTGTTGCCAACGTGAGTCAGTCCGATCTCTTCAAACTTGATGTGGAATAGGGGAATCAGCTGCTGGGCGATCGTGAACGAGAAGACAAGCTTGGGTCCTACGACCAAGATCTTGGGTACGAGGCCCTTGAAAAATGCGCCAAGGCCTTCATTGCGGACCATCTTCCTGATGATGCTCACGCCCCCCTCAGGGTTGTCGAAATTCCGGTTTTGGATGCGGGTCTTGACGACGTCCAGAGGAGCCGCAACCGTGATGGAGGCCACCGAACCGCCAATGGATGCGCAAAAGTTTTGAAAGAACGTAGCCTTATTGTAGTCCTCGAGTCTGAAGACCCATTCCTTAACGAATGCACTGCCTCCGAATAAGGCAAACGATCCTGGTGCATTGCGTGCAGCTGTCCAGAGCGCACCTCTACCAAGGTTTGTTTGTGCAACGGCAAAGAGTTAAGGCAAAGATGATTTGTAACACCCTCTGCAGTGGACCGTTTTTTTTGAGTTACCTGTATAAGCCCATGCCCTCGTCTGCTACAATTCTGAAGACTCCTCTGCCACGGAAGGCTTCTGGATTTGTCTGCCTCTTGATCTTTAGAACGTCCAGCGGCAATAGCGCAATCTCTCCAATGCCCACCAGAGAACCCGCTGAGGCATGAGTCATGGTTTTTCCCGTCTTTTCTCCAAACAGATTGTGGAACTTGGACTTGTAATGCTGATCCAAAAACTCATTGACGAAAGGCTGTCCTCCAAACTTATAGACTCGTTGCATGATCTTGTACCCGGCTGCAAAGCCCAGACCGGGGAATAAAGAGGTGTATTTTTTAAGAAATGCGGCGTCTGCTGCATCCTTGAAAATCACCTTGTTGGTCGCTGCCAAAGCAACACTTGTAGGCTGACCGGGAGCAAACAGCTAAGTTGGGCCATAAGCAGAGTGTATATACAGTCTATGAGCAATTGCGTGTTGCTTCTATGTTTAGAGCACGCTTCCTGCACTATGCCTTGGATGCTTCCCTAGCCGATGAAGCCATTAACGCCTCACACCCATGTGTCCACAGCCTTCCAAGTTTTCCCACATGGTAAAGGGTGGGAAACAAAACCACGCTTTTGCTCACTTAGGTTGACAGTGCCGTCATCACACGTTCGGACTGAATGTCCTGCGCCTTTTATCAAGTGAAAAATATGGGCCAGACTTGGGTGCTAACGCCTCTGCTAGAGCCCAAGGCTGAAGGTCCAAGTTATTTCAACCTACCCTAGTTTGGTTGCTCATGAGTCGTTTGGCTACAGTGTCAATGGGGTGAAAGATCATGAGCTCGAGAAAGCCCGAGGTAGCAGAGCCGCAAAGCCGTGCGGCTGCAGACTCGGAGTGCTTGCTATGAGAGGAATGAGGCGACATGAGTTGGCCAGTGGTGTGTGAGGTTGACTGGAATGAAGTGAAGTGTGAAAGAATGGGAGGCGCTTTGACCATTTTTTTTTTTTTTTTTTTTATCACTTGCGCCACTTTGGCACTGGCTCGTGAGATCATACCCATGTGGTCTTCGAGTCAAGGATAACATCCATCTACCATCCCACCGAGATCGCCCGATGGCCTGTCTTTATCACGACTGCTTGGGGCATGCATCCCTGGTGTTGCGAGCTGGACTCCGACCGAGGAGGAGCGTGACTAGCTCTGAAGAGGGAGATTGAACAAAGGCGGAATTAAAATCAAGAGGCCCCATCGAAGGTCACAGCGGCCTCGCGAGGGTCCTGCACCCCATTCCGCGTCACAGAATGAGGTTACCTCGGGCCTCGGTCCGCGGCCTTCAGTAGAATCCTTACAACGCAAAATTACGCGATCTTATAAAAGCACTTTGATCGAGATTTCCAGACCCCACGGGGCGCGGGAATCCACGACACTCAAAGCCGTAAAAGATCAGCAAGACCGATGTTATATATATATTATTTCGAACGGTCAGAGAATTGGGTGTCATGGCTACAAGTTCATTGCCTTTGTGCAGGTTCAAGGTAGTCAGGACAATGTTCTCCGGCACATCTACTTCCTTATCATCTCTTCATACAAACAGCAAACAGCACAACAACTCGCCACGGAAGCGCTACCAAGGAGCGGGTGTGCAGACCAATCGGCTGCCGAGAGGTGCCTGGAGAGAAGGAGCACAAGAGGATGCCCAAGGGCGGGTCGGAGCAGCCTCCCTCAGGGTCGCACAAACGATCGAGCTCTCACCGTTCGCCACGATTGCCTGGGAACAGAGGCATCCCACGGTTGAAATAAATGCTGCCCTTCGTCGTTCTTGTTCTTCACCCTTCTTTCCCCCCACACTTTTGCCCAAACGAAGGAAAAATGTCAGACAAAGGCGACACCCCTGCGCCTGCCCCGGCCTCTCGTCGGTCGTTCTTCCCCCGGTTAACGCTCTTCCAGTGGTTCATTCGGTTCTTGCCTGCAATCATCTTTTCGTTTTATACTTACTCTCGGCAAGGGCCGTACCAGCCTCCACTGTGCATCACTTTTGGTTTCAACTGTCCCCAGGCACCCACCAACCTCGAGGGTGTGCTGGAGCGTGCGGACCATTATGGCCAGGTCGTTAACTACTATGCCAGCCTCTTCACCAAGCACGAGGATCTCGGAGGTTCGTTCGCTGTCCTTGTGGATGGAAAGCCTGTGATCGATGTCTTCGCAGGATCAAAGGATCTCGCCAAGACGCAGCTCTATAACAACAAGACCCTTCAGCAAGTTTACTCGTCCGGAAAGGCCATTGAGGGTATTGTGGTTGCGCGTTTGGTGGAGCAAGGCAAACTCGAATATGAGAAAAAGATTGCCGATTACTGGCCGGAATTCGGACAGAACGGCAAGGAGGATGTTCGTTTGGTCGACTTGATGGTTTATGAATCAGGTGTTCCATTCCTGGACGACGATGACGAGAAGGATGCCCTGTCTTGGGCCCATCTGGCCAATGAGGAATCGTTCTCGGAACGCCTCGCCCGTCAGCCCCATCTGTTTGGAGGCAAACGGACACGCGCCTACCATGCCATCAACCGCGGATGGTACCTCAATGAGATTGTCCGCCGCGTTGACCCTCAAGGCAGGACGATCGGTCAGATTGTGGAACAGGATCTGATGAGGGACTACAAGGATGTGGAGATGTACTACTCCAAGCTGCCGAATGAGTCGGATTGGGAGGAGCGCCTCTCCGAGATGCACGACTATCCCATGCTGAGGGTCCTTGCCCGTTTGCTTCTGCCTCGAGCCCTCCAAACCAACAGCTACTTGGGTTTTCCGAACCTGCGCCCGCTACACAGTATTGTCAAGAAGATGTTCATGAGCAAGGTCCCTGGTGGCACCGAGTCGATAACCTCCCGAGTCGTTGCCCCCAAGATGGCGCCCTTTCCACACAACTTCCGCACCAAGGAGGCCCATGCGACCGAGAGCACCAGCTTCTCGCTCAAGACCAATGCCCACTCGGTAAGTCTAGTGTGTACCAGTGATCGAGATGAAAAAATGAAAAGTGTCTGGGTACTCACTATCTGTCTTGTTGCCTGTTCGTTCAATCATGCTCCAACTAGCTCGCCAAGATCATGTCGATGATGGCCAACAAGGGCGCATCCATTCACCCTGGTGAGGAGCCCAACCTGCTGAGCGCCGAGACTTATGCCAAGGCCACAACTTTTCATTCAACTGCGGTCTGCGAGGTCACCGGTGAGAATTTGCCTATGTCTATGGGTGGTTGGGTCAAGACCCGTAATTTCTATGGCGATGGACCATTATTGGGGGTCGAAGTTCAAGGCTGGGCAGGTGCAGGCGGCTCTTTGGTTGTCTGGATTGAGGAGCTTGGCATTGGTAAAGTTCAACTGTGATCGTCTAGATGCTGTGTTGTGTTGTGTTGTCTGTATTGTGTTGCTGCATTTGTTTCTAACCTATGTGAATTCTTCTCTAGGCTTTGCATATGTTACCAACGCATTTGGACCTCCCGAGTCCTTGCTGGGAGACTACAGGGCTAAGAATTTGCTGGACCGTGTCGTTTATGCTCGAAAGGATGAGCTGGGATTGCTCCCCAAGAAGGAAGCAAAGAACTAGAAGCGTTAATGTTGTGTCTTAGAAGGTGAAAAAGTAAACAACATCCTCACCATTCCCCGCCATAGAAAAGTGTCACGCAGTTCACCTTGTACACTTCTTGCTTTCAGACAATCGCTGTGGATACTTGCGGTCCGATAGACGCTTTTCTTCTCACGATCGTCGCTGTGCCTCACAGTCGCGTATGATATCAGTTTGTTACTGCACGGCGTTGCTTGGTGTTCTTTGCTTCCTTTCGTCAGAGCTGATGCTGATGCTGGTCTGGGTATCCATATGCTGCATCCCCCCTTGTCTACTCTCATTCATGTAGCGTCCAGGCTCCCGCTCGAAAGACACTCGCATTACCCCTCATTCCCGAAGCTATCCGCAAAGAGCTCTTCGCATTCTTCGCGTCTCTGACTCCTCGCGTTACTTTGACTCCTTCCTGTTCCAAGAAGCTGGTTGAAAAGGCAAGATGTGCTGTAGAGCGAAAGCATGAGAAAAAAGTAATGTGTTCTTGAAGTTACATCCTCCTGTTCTGACCTCCCTTTGAACCGAGGTCGCTCCAAACGGACATCTCCAATTAATGCTGGCCGTCGACGACCAATCGTTATTGAAATGAGAGATTTGGCAGGACAGTGCGCTATTGTGTACACGAGGATGATCATGCATGCATCGCAACTCCACAGAGGATAGACAGAGAAAAGGGGGTTTGCGCATTTCATGAAGGTGGAGGGACTGAGTTTCTGTTTTTCTTCGTATAACTGTGGACAAGAGACGGTGAAGGAGGTGGAGGTGAAAAGCAGAGAGACACAAGTGCATGGATGTTCATGAGCAGTAACACCCATGTATCAACAGCAGTATGCGGTTTAGATGCGAGGGCTGATTGAGGACCCTCTGCTGAACATCAGAACCAAGTAATAAAATATCACCTTTAAAAGGAATCATTTGCTACTAACTGGGACCAGAATAGCGCGGTCTGTCATGATCGAATGTTTTGGTCGCCTGTGGCGTTGGGAAGAATGGCCCGATGGTGTCTTGCTCAAGGGACACGCGTTAAAAACATATGCCGGGGGAACATGCGGAAGCGCGATAGCGAAAGCGGATTTTTTTTGCGGTCTGTGTGTACTGTAGACGACGAATCATGCATTTCTACGAGCATGTTCGAATGGTTAAGGAACACATGTACAGTAATGGTCTATTTTTCAGAGTAGTCTAGCATAGGATTTGAGAGCCGACTGCTTGCTTACGATGTCACTGTGTGGAGTATTGGAGCGCGACCCTTTATTTCAATTGTCTTTGGATACGTGGTACTGTAGGGGTCCTGACCATACACCGCCAGTACGCGCCCGCGAAATGTCAATCAATGCCCGTCCAAATCTGACCACAGGTTTTGACACGGTCCTCCAAGCGTCCTCCAAAAAACAATGCGCGTTTATTTATATACTTCATGTACATGAGATACATAAGATCACACCTGCTAAACTAGATCGCAGCCGCACAGTTGTCTGCCCTTGACCAGGGGCAGCTGCAAAACGGTCCAACTAGAGTGTCAGTGAGTTTACGTGCCATTGACAACAATGAGCTTCCAAACGCTTCCACCGCGGATGGCCCAAGGAGGTTTCGAGATTTTTGACAGCTACAGAGACCCTCTCTGTTCGGTCCATTGTGCAAAGATTCCCACACACATAATCGCATATATGCCTGTTCATACCATGGGGCATTGCTCCAAAAGGCATCCCACTGTCATGAAACTCGTTTCCCAATACCTTTGGAGCTCTTTATCACATCACCTCACATCATTTTGCACCTTGCCCGATAGAAAAAATACTCCCAGGCTTAACCTCGAGCCTCCTCACAATCGCTTTTCGCATAAATAGTATCCACCTTTGCTCCTTTACAGTCTCTTTTTCATCCGTATCCTCACTCAACTCTCATCTCCATTCCCTCAGCTAAAACAAACACTTCTAAATCATCATGACCCAAGGACTCAAGATCACCGTCCACAAGTGCGAGAAATTGGATGATGTCGAGGTTCGTAGCTATTCACACTTTCCTTTCGACACGTCACACCACCGATGACTTTCTGTTGACTTCACTACTTAACAACGCTTCGCTTAATCTTTACTGCAGCACATGGGAAAGAACGATCCCTATGCCCAGTTCTCCTGCAATCTCAAGGATAACAACGAGTTCAAGAAGCACAAGACCACCGTCAAGAAGAACGCTGGCAAGAACCCCGAGTGGAACGAGACCCTTTCCATCGAGGACTTCAACTCCGACCTCCACAAAGAGCTCTTCGTCGAGGTCCTCGAGGATGATGTCGGAATTGACCCCCCAATTGGTTTCTGCGCCATCCCCATGTCCCAGATTATCAACGCTGAGAACCACGTCTTCAGGGGTTGCTTCGATCTCTACACCCCTAGTGGTAAGCCAAAGGGAACCATCTCTTTGACCATTGCCATCGTGAATGCCGGTCAGGCAGCCCCCGCATGCCACAATGCCGAGGTCAAGGGTCTTTCTCAGATCGTCACTGACCACCAGCACCGCATCAAGACCATGAAGACCAACGAGAAGATTAACGATGTCGGTATGGCCGCTGGTATCATCGGTGGACTCTTTGCCGCCAAGGCCGTCCATGACGCTATGAAGAAGCCTGAAGTCGCTAAGGAGCATTGAGTGTAGCAATATATATAAGTGCCTGTTCTAATGCCTTGGCGCGTTTTCCCACCAGGCACTGGCACAACCGAAAAATCAGTTTCACGCAACGATACCAATTGTAAATAAAAAAAAAAAAGAAAGGTGTTCCTTATGCTGTCACATTGGAAAGTGAGGGCCATGGTTTGGGCGACGAAATGAAATATATGTGACATTTTGAAATCCTCCCTCCTCGCGTAGTACGCTCAGGAACTTCAGGCATGGCACACGCAGGGAGAATGAGGGTCTGAATTTGAGGAATTATGCTGCATAGTACGCGGACTGCACCTCGGGAGAATGTGAACCCATGAGCCGTGGGATTTCGCAACGGTCATTCCCCCTTGACATGGAGGAGTACTGGACAAGGTCAACTTCGTACGCCTCTGGATAAGGCCACTTGCTCAGCCTTCTGCGACTCCCGTCAAAGACTCGAAAGGTTCAATCGCCCTTCGCCCGCGAAGATCTCGATACCAAACTGACCAAAAATATGACCTGTGTGCCTGGCGTGGTTCTGTCCGTACCAACTCACACCTTCTGTTGAAGGCGTCGGACGAGATCCAGAGTGACTGCACATGAGGCGAAAGAACGGTACCTCGAGGGTGTACCCTGGTGCCCGGCTACTCAACGCATTGTTCCTGAGCGATTTTGATTACAGCAATCATTGGAGGTGCTGTTGGGCAGCAGCGAATAAGGAGGCAAGCTGTATCCTACTGACGACAGCGGGCCGCGGTCTTGTTGTCACAACATTAATGACGGTTGGTCAGGGATTGACATGGGGCAGCACTCTGTCTACTAGCGAAAGTGTACAATACCAGTGCTTCTAAAAAAAACGGCTGGATGTAGGTTCGATCCAAAATACCAAAGCAGCCTTAAATTGCGCGAGTTCTTGGGGCTATTAGCGTGACTTGGGCGAGTCCGCTGCCCCTTGTTCCTAATCTTCGCGTCTATGGCCCGAGAACCATGCCGCCATTGGCTAGCCCAATGCCGCAATTCAGCCTGGCGTTTTAACATAAATAGTTCCTCTATGCCCTCTTATTTCTTCTTATTCCTCCATCAACACCCAGTCCAACAACACTCCTTCTCACCCAATCCACACTTTCATCTTCAAGCAATCATGACCCACTCCCTCAAGATCACCGTCCACAAGGCTGAGAAATTGGATGATGTCGAGGTTCGTAGCCTTTATCTATCAATCAACATTCTTTCCAAACACGTCAATTTTGAACGCGTACCTGGCAGATAAATTTCGCTTGCCTAACCGTCTTCACCCATACCGCTCTGCAGCACCTCGGCAAGAACGATCCCTATGTCCAGGTTACATTTGACATCAAGAACAAAGATTCTTTCCAGAAGACATCTGTCAAGAAGAATGCTGGCAAGAATGCCGAGTGGAACGAGACCCTTACTCTCGAAAACTACATTCCCGGCCAGCACCACACTCTCTACGTTGAGGTCCTCGAGTCCGATATCGGCATTGATCCCCCAATTGGATTCGCCGCCATCCCCCTCAGCCAGGTCACCAACGCGCAAGGCCACGTCTTCAGGGGCCTATTCAATCTTTACACACCCAACGGTAAGGAGAAGGGAACGGTTTCCCTGACCTTGGCTGCAGTCCAGGCCGGTCAGGCTGCACCTCAAGGCGACCACGCCGAGGTTAAGGGACTTACTCAGATTGAGAGTGACCACAAGCACCGCATCGAGTCCCTGAAGAGAAACGAGAAGGTTAGCGATGTCGCCACAGCTGCTGCCATCCTTGGAGGACTTTTTGCTGCCAAGGCGGTCTACGACAGTACCCAGAAGAAGGACGTCCCCAAGGAGCTTTAAAAACAGGGATATGTAAAGTACATGTACTACATTAGTTACAGGCTCTGCCAAAGAGCGAACATGAAAGAAAAAGACTGTCGTATAGCTACGACACCGTTTGTAAATAAAAGCACCCGAAGAAAGTTGTCCCAACAAGAAAAGCCTTTGCTATTTGCTTCATTCCTGAGCTCTGGAGGTTTGGCGCGGGTGAGGCGAGATTGTTTGTTGTGGGTCAAAGACTTTCGCGTCGGGACTTAATGCGAACAGTGAGTGACTTGATGTAAAATCAAATGGCTGGTACTCTATGCCCAGACCATGACAAAAATGAACCCAGGACCGTATGCCGTCATTGGTGTGTCGAATGCCGCGACCCGTTCGCTTGCCTCACATTTCCTCTTTGCCAGGCGTATAAGTATCATGCACTCATTGCATACGTTCTTCCGTTTCTTTATCCTTCTCTTCAGCCCAACCTCTTCCCATATCGTTCCTCCAACCAGTCAATTTTTTTCTAGCAATCATGACCCACTCACTCAGCGTTCTTGTCCACAAGGCCGAAGGTCTCAAGGATGTTGAGGTTCGTATCTTCCTCGCCCTCTCTAACGTTGAACTCCACCTCTAAGAAAAGCTAACACGTATTTGTTCCCACGACATTTCGCAGCACTTTGGCAAGAACGATCCCTACGTTCAGCTCGCCTTCAACTATGAGGACAAGGCCTCTTTCAAGAAGACCAGCATTAAGAAGAACGCCGGCAAGCACGCCGAGTGGGATGAGACCCTGGTCTTGGAAAACTACGCAGCCAATGTGCAGCGTAACCTCTTTGTGGAGATTCTTGATGACGACGTGGGAGTTGACCCCCCAATTGCTTTCGCCTCCATTCCCTTGAGCCAAATCCCCAGCGCTGTCGGCCAGCCTTTCCGTGGTCTGTTCCCACTGTACACCGCAGAAGGCAAAGGGAGAGGAACCATCTCCTTGACCTTGGTCGTCTCTCTCTCTGGCCAGGCTGTCCCCAAGGTCTCTGCACCCGAGGTTCCCGGAAAGTCCGAGCTCGACGCCAAGCACTTTGAGCGTATCAAGAAATTGAAGAAACTGGAAAAGGCTGGTGATGTTGCCACGCTTGCAGCCGCCGTTGGTGTTGTGGTTGGTGCTAAGGCCGTTCATGATGCCAGAAACAAGGCTGAGGGCCAAAAGGAGTTGTAAATTTGGAAAGATTACATACGTTCTACACTAGTGTACCCTTCCACGACAAAAAAAAAAAACGCAAAGCTATCCGCCAGGGATATCTTCACTTTGTAAATAAAGAAATAGCACAAGAACCTTACATCGAACACCTGTCCATTTTCTAAACATTGTCTGCTCGTTCTTCTCAATGGTGCCTTTATTCTTCTGTCTGTTTGTCTCTGTCTCAATGTCTCTATGCCTCTGCCAGCCTGCCCTTTGAGGTTCAAGCGCTTACATACGCGTCAAGTCAGGTTCATGCAAACCTTAACGTTCAATGGCACTTGTACTGCTTTTTTTACACTCTCGTGGGTTCGTCCATGAATGCCGTTGTATTGACGAGACAGACTGCAAAAATCTTTCGCACGGTCTCGAAAGCTCGCGCTAAAGAGTAGACCGTTACGACTGCATCATGCTTTAACACGAGAAGGAGAAGTAAGGGGAAGGGGGTCGCTAAAGCAGTAATGGTGCGCAATCAAGTGCCTTGCTTGACCAGTCATCATGCGGTTTTTTGAGTTGCGACGGGGAGGCGCGTGCAATTGTTCCGAAGCCCACTTTGCAGTGGGTTTGGGGTTTCTGCGATAGCGTGTTCTCGAATACGAATTAGACTGGGATTCGAGCAACCATATACCGTACTGTACTCAATGTCATTACGAACCATAAAGTAGGCAGCAGGGGGATGTCTGTCCAATTCAGTTCATGTTGCAGTGCCCCAAAACACCAAAAGACGTGTTCAACATGCACCCGTTTTGTGTCTGGGGGAAGGGGGAATGATATTCCCGGTACGATAAACAGGGCTCGCTGTGGTAGGTACTAGGCAAGCGGGCCGAAAAAGAATACAGCAAAGGACAGGGGTAAAAGTGCCCAAAGCGGGTTTAGGTGATTCTAAAAATGGCCCGTTGGACGTACATACGTAAAAATGGGTGAACTGCGAGATGATGCAGCAAGTCTAGATTGAGCATCCCAAAGTATGGCTGAACGTGAGAGAAAAATACTCAATTACTGCAGCCTGTACAAGATGCGCCCATTCATGAACCATATCATGTCACTCTATCTTAACAGGAACAGCCATTAATCAAAGCCTTGGCAGCTGGTCCACTGATTCCTGCGAGAGAAGGACTCCTTGGCGATATGAGAGTAACCGGGGTGGGGGGGATCTGGTTCTTCATTACGATGATTTGCGAGGGACTGTTACATGCTCGTGTCAAGTAGTGCCTCGCGTACAATTCGAACACGGTGGAAATCGTGTTGGAATAAATAGTATGCCATGACCTTGTTTCTTTCGCATCAAGTGCTACCGAAGACATTCCTGCCTCACCCGTGAACCATCCACGCCAACATGAAAACGCGATCAGGCGTTCACCGTCTATACTGCGTGCGTGACGGCGTCCCTCATGAGCGGTTTGCTTGTCTTGATCATTGAGTACTGTAGATGTGGCACACGTAGAGTCGTATTCTTCGCCACCACTTCGTAATAGCATGCAACTTGAAGGAGAACATGGCTTGGACACGCCATCTATATACCTGTGTATATTATTGAGAGTATGTCTCCAATCTCCCAAGAGCATCAAGTTTTCCGTATCTCATGTTGTGAGGGTTAGTGTGGAGTCGGTAGCGGGTGTCAGGCTACAACGGACGAATGTTCTCTCAGTCCAACAAGGGTGAGGTTGAGTGCATTGTAGATTGGAGGGTGAGATCGCGGTATGAACTTGTGGTACCGAAGACCCCAAAGGCAGTTAGCTGTGATACCTCTACTACTTTGTATCGCAGCTGGCGGGGCCGCTACAGGAAGTAGATATGCGGAAGACAGACTAGTTTCCATTGCTACAGGGTATGAGATTTGTCCCTTTCACGCGTGTTGAAGTGAGACAGCACTCGCTCGACTGCATTTGATCCGTTACTGAGTTTGGGCGTGTTTGAACAGAGTCGCTTCCAGGAGGTCTTTAAGCGGTTTATGCGATGGATTCTCGTAATCGTTCGCACGTTTCATATTGACAAGCATCTTCCAGTCAAGAACGAGTTGCAATTCGGGAGAGTCATTTGTCCAGGGACCGTTTTTGATAGTTTGGGGACCCCAGGGCGTCATTTAGACGGGCCAATCAGGACGGGCGCGCTATAATTAATTTATTCAGGCAGGGGCGATCTGTCTGCTGGGAGCCAAGAGCGAGCATAATGAATATCTTGTGGAGTGTCGTTTGGACTGGGATCGCCGCACACAGCCCATGCTTCTTCGAGTGAAGAAGGCTTGTTTGGATTTCTTCGTTGTTGTTCTTCGTGGCGGTGAAGGTGTGCTGCATTTTGCGTGATCAAGTGACGAGGCGAGTCGGGTCGAGTATATAAATCAATCAGGCCACCCTTTTCCCACACACATCCTCTCTTTCCTCCTTCCACCCTTCACAGCTTCTTCGCTTCCACTTCAGCATCCACTCTCCCAGATCACAACGCGTGTGCCTCATCTGAACATGATCTCCCAGCCAGGCCAAGGTCCCACCCTCGTCATCATCGCCCACGGCGCCCAGAACTTGCTGGATGTCGAGGTAAGCAGCGCTCTCGAAGACACTCCTTCGCCATTGCCCGCTTTCTTTGCCAAGAGGTCAAGGGAACTGACCTGTAGACTGATTGTATTGTAGACTCTGGGCAAGCAGGACCCTTACCTCCAGTTCTCTCTCGATGCCAACAATCCAAAGTCATTCCAAAAGACCTTTGTCCACAAGGATGCCGGCAAGACCCCCACTTGGAACCAGTCCTTTAGCGTCCCACTTGCGGGCGAGCCCGAGCTCTTTATCGAGATTATGGACCAGGAAGCTACTGCCGATGCAGTCATTGCCTTTGCTGCAATCCCCATCAACCAGGTTGTCCATGCCCCTGGCGGAACTTTGAACGCCGTCTTTCCCGTCTTTTTACCCAGTGGCAAGCCACAGGGTGAGGTCAACCTCACCTTGACTGCCCACAATGTTCCTGGTCAGAATACTGGCATGGGTGGCCAGGCTGGTCACCCTGTCCAGGGAACCTCACATATCTCGGAAATCCACCAGAAGCGCGTCAAGTCTCTCAAGAATAGAGAGACTGCCTCAGACGTCGGCATGGCCGTCGGAGGAGGACTTCTCGCTGTCGGCGTTGGCTTGTTGGCCAACAAGTTTGTTAATGACCACAAGAAGGAGGAAGAGGCGAAGAAGGCGGCTGAGCGCCAGGCCCAGGAGGAGCGTGAGCGCTTTGAGCTCGAGAAGAAGAAGTTTGAGCAGGACAGGGCCAACTTTGCTCACCAGCAGCAGCAGCCCCAGCAGCATCAGCAGCCTATGCAACATCAGCAGCCTCTTCATCAGGGTGGTAATGCTCAAGGACATGGTGGCTACCATGATGATCAGCATGGGAAGGACAAGCACGACAAGAAGGACAAGCACAAGAAGAATCACAGTGATAGCGATTCCTCCGACTCGGATGACGACCACAAGAAGGACAAAGGCAAGAAGAAGTGGGATGGACATGGACGTTCGTACTCTCCTGGCGACAAGGTCAAGTATGATGGCGACAAGTACGTTTGCCTCCAGGGACACAGCAGCCAGCCGGACTGGACTCCTACGGCCGCGCACTCCCTCTGGAAGAGGAAGTAGGATTTATACCTCTCCCCCAACTCGTTAACTTGCCCATACCACACTCTGTACCTGTATAAAAAAAAGCACTGCAAGTCGAGAACGAAGAGCGAATGCTACGTGAGCGCATTGTGAATAATAAAAGCGAGCTCCCATGATCAGGTACATGTAGAATTTTGTCTACGGTGACGCACTTTAGGCGACATTCGAGCTATTTTCAATTGAAATACTTTCGCATCCATTTATAGGTTCCAACGTTCTTTTTATAGTCATTCACTCTTCCCTTCCCGCATCATACATACAACAATGGACAAGTTCAAGGAAGTAAGTGTCCTTCTTGGTGTTCTTTATAGCCTTCTCGGTGTCATTCCACGCTGCTGTGCTGCACTTGTTGCTTCTGCTTGGAAGCAGCCTTCTTGCACTCATGGCAGACTGTCTCTGCTGGAGCATACAATTTCAGGAACGGTCATCAAGATGCCATGGAACTGAAAAGAACAAGCAGACTCTCCACAGATGACCCGCCTGAAGACCTTTTTTTCTTGGATAATTTCAAAGGGCCTGCCAGGTGACCAACGGTCATGTCGGTCATGTGTGTCGTGGCGGTGCCGATGATAGTTGTGACCCAGGGGTTATTACATCGCCAACATGCGGACATCCTACTCCGTGCCTCGCCTACGCTACTCCACTTGGCCAGGATTCTAACGATATGTGTGCGCGTTGCTTTCTTATCGTCGTGCTGATCTGCTATAGAAAATCGCCAACCTCCGCTCTGAGGCCGATGATGCTCTCGCCAAGGCTGAGGAGACCGAGAAGGAGCTCCAGGCTATCAAAGCCGAGGTTTCTTCTAAGGACCAGGACGCCATCTCCCTCAACAACCGCATTGCCCTGCTCGAGTCCCAGCTGGAGAAGGCTGAGTCTGGTGGCAGCGAATCCCAGAAAAAGTATGCACCGCGAATCATCGATAGGTCCATGATTGACCATGGGATCCATGGATATTCAAAAAATGTTAACAAATTGCCTTTCTTTTTTTTTTCCACGCTGAATAGACTCCGTGAGCTGGAGTTGAAGGCTGAGGATCTCGAACGCAAAGTCAAGACTCTCGAGAAGGAGAACGAAACTTTGGAGACCAAGCTTGAGGACACGACTGCTGAGCATCAAAAGATCAAGGACGAGCTCGATGAGACCTTGAAGGCCATGGAGGATTTGTAAAATTAGCTCTTGCATCTTAGAAAACAACCCCCCCCACCCAAACGCATGCCGATCTTCTTTAGACACATACATATACTCTCGTTTACTCGTTTAGTTCTAGCGCATTATAAAACTCTCGTACTGAAGTTCGGTGTGCTGTTGGTGAACGCGGGTTTTTTTTCATCGCGTTGGATGTTCGGAGCAAAACTGCTATCGTGACGATAAAAGTTGAGGCGTGTCTGGATGTTTGGCATGGTAGCACGACTCTTGGTAAATGGCTCAGTTACTACTCTCTCAAGCCTATCAATAGCTTTAGTCGGGCTCTACCGTAATCATACACGATGTTTCTGCACAACACGACTGGGGGTTTCAAATGCAAAAGGTGTTTCTATTATCTTCGTGAGATCATGTCCATGGTGGTGTGCTGTCAACGGAGTGTGCGGGGATATGTTGACACGTTCTGAGGCGTGAACGCGTAGCTCCTTACTCGTCCTCCTCCTCGTCGCTTTCAGCCTCGCTCTCAACCTCCTCCTCATTGTCTTCATCCTCGTCGTTCTCACCTCCAGCGGCAGCAGTGCCAACGTTGACATTCTTCCAGATACCCTTCTGAACCGACACGCAGGTCACTCTCATGTCCGTCTTGTGCTCGCCAATATGCTTCTTCGTGTTGATCTCCTCAGGGGTCGCAGCAGGCACGGTAACCTCCTCCAAGTTCCAGCAAAGAATGGTGCCATCCGAGGACACACTGGTCAAGACATCCACAATCTTGGTGCTAGCACGACCAACAAACTCCTTATTGGATGTTTCCTCGGGCGTGTATGGGACAGATACAAGAGCCAGATCCTTGATACGGTTACCGTGTCCAACCAAGGTCTTGACAAGTTCACCGGTCGTAGCGCTGAATACACGCACCATCTTGTCTTCACAGCCCACAATCAGGTAGTCGTCCTTGTAGTATGTCATGGTGTTCAGGCGAGTCTTCTTTGCTGGCTTGATGGTTTGAATGCACTTGGCCGTCTGTTGTATGGTTTTCCATGCATAGGACACAAAGAGAGTTGTAATTAGTCAAAGGCTCATGAACCGTACAGCATCTTCAATCCCATAATATATCCCCGGTAGTCTAGGAGGAGAACTTACAGCCATATCGTAGGTTCTGACCTCCTGGTCAAACATGATCGAATATCCAGTTCCGCTGACGTTCCAGCACACCTTTAGTCCTTCACCTTGCAGTCTGGTCATGCTAGCCTGCTTTCCCAACAACAGATTCCACACTCTCACAGAGTGATCGGCCGAGACACTGAGAGCGATTTTTCCAGAGGGGTGAATGGCGATCGAGTGCACCGAGGCTTGATGTCCCTTCATGATCTTGAGACACTCCCAATCCTTTGATCTCCAGACACAGACCTTGCCATCGTCTGATCCCGAAAGCATGTGCGTCTTGTTGTGGAAGGTCAAGGATGTAATCGTTCCCTGATGCTGGAGAAGTGCGCCCAATTCCTTTCTGCGCTTGAGATCATAGAGCTGGATCTTCTCATCTGTGCTGCCCGAGGCCAAAAAGTTTCCTCCGATCGCTAATGACTTGATACATCCGATATGCGCAGCAAAAATGAAAATAGGCGCCAGTCTCAAAGTCATATCCTAGTTACGAGCAAACATCGAGAGGAGAGAAAGTATTAATAACAGTGCCAATATGGGGGGAGTTGTTGTTGCTAGGAAAATCATGCATTGAAAATCTTTTGACACACAAAGATGCAAAGCAAGCGTGCTGCGCTTTTCCCCCTTCTTTACCTCATTCCAGTAGGCGTCAAGACCATACAAGATGTTCTCGTATGTTCCTGCAACAATTCTAAAGTCCTCCAGTGTCGCACCCTCGGGAACGACCTCAATCTTCTTGGGTTTTGGGACGACAGCCTTCTTAACAGGGGCTTTTGCGGGCGTGCTGCCAGCAGTAACGGAGGAGCCTTTCTTCACATGGGTGGACTGAGGTTTGGCGGCAGCGCCCTTCTTTTTGTTGGCGCTGTTGGGTGCATTCTTTGCAGTGGCAGTTGATTTTGAGTTGTT
This sequence comes from Mortierella alpina, assembly GCA_029449245.1. Classification (NCBI taxonomy): domain Eukaryota; kingdom Fungi; phylum Mortierellomycota; class Mortierellomycetes; order Mortierellales; family Mortierellaceae; genus Mortierella; species Mortierella alpina. The sequence goes on along the minus strand of JANATF010000010.1, from coordinate 1,410,642 downwards.
GCTGTTCTTGTTGTTGCCCTTGGCCTTGGTGTCTGGTTTGGCACGCTTGTTGACGTGGACGTTGCTGTTGTTCTTTGTAGATGGTGTGCTGGCGGTTGAGGCGTGCTTGCGTTTAGCAGCTCCGTTTGCGGCAGGCGCAGCGGGCGTGGTCTTCTTCAATGCGCTTTTCAAAGGCTTCTTGTCCATGATGGTATTATGTGAAGGTAAATGGGGCGGATGTGTGTGCGAGCGAAAAAGACGAATGCAAGAAGGATGTTGTGCGTGTGTGTAGACAAAAAAAAAAAAAGAAATAGTAGTATTGGCAGTCACTATTGACATTTAATTCGAAAGTGTTGCCTTCGCGCACACACCTTTGGACCTACAGTCAACCATGGAGCAACCGCAGCAGCAGCAGGAACAAGAACTCCCCACAGAGCTCTCGCCCATCGAGGCTCGCCAGGCAAAGCTCCTTCAGCCACTAGAGCCTTCCATCATCTCCCCTGAGAAGCTCGACTACGCTCGCCAGATCATCGAGAAGGACAAGGCCATCAAGCCCTTCTGGGTCAACAAGTACAAGAACGAGGCCGCCAAGAACTGGGACAAATTCTACAAGCGCAACGAGACTCGGTTTTACAAGGACCGCCACTGGATCGAGCGCGAATTTACAGTCTACAAAGCCGACCAGGAACTGCGCTGTCTGGAGGTTGGTTGCGGCGTCGGCAACTTTATCTTTCCAGTTCTGGAGAGAAACCCTACGTTGTTCATGTACGCCTGTGATTTCGCTCCCCATGCGATCGAGCTGGTGAAGCAGCATGAGGACTACAAACAAGGCCGTTGCTCGGCCTTTGTCTGTGACTTGACCAAGGACCCCCTGACCGACACGATCCCCGCAGGGTCGCTGGATGTTGTGTCGTCCATCTTTGTCCTTTCTGCCATCCCTGCCGAAAAGCTGGAAGCAGCTGTCAGGAATATCAAAGAGGTTCTGAAGTCAGGCGGTATGCTTTGCTTCAGAGACTATGCTGTGTATGATGCAGCACAGGTCAAGTTCAGCTCCAACCCTGGGCAGTCTATGCTGGACACCAATCTGTATGTCCGTCAGGATGGCACGCTGTCGCACTTTTTCTCGATTGAGCAGATTCAGAGTGTGTTTGAGAAGGAAGGATTCACTACGGTTGAGTGTGACTACGTGCATAGGGAGACTATCAACCGTGCCATGGATATCAGCATCGACAGGAGGTTCTTGCAGGCCAAGTTCATCAAGCAGTAAAGAATTCAATATATATATCCCATTGTAGATTACAGACTAGACCATAAAAAAGACTTGTCCGCAGCATTTGTATCATCCTCACCACTGAGAAGTTTAGCTTGAATGAATAAGATGATGCTCGAGGATTAGATATATTTTGCGACATGAGTTTGAAAGGAAATGCGACGATATGCAAAAATAGAAAAGAAAGAGAAAGAAGGGGTCGGAAATGGGTGGTGTCTGAATGTCCATCTATACTTTTGAAGAATCCTCCTTGCTCTTCTTGCTCGTCGTGCCATTCGCTACAGGTCCATGGCCGCCAGCTTTCCTCTTCTTGCTGTTGGCGATCATATCCCTCTTATGCGCAATCTTCTTCTTGTCGTATGAAGACATGGTGTTGATCGTGCTACGACCCAATGGCCTCTGGCGCAAGTTCTTCTTTTCGTTTTTGCTATAAAAAATAAAATGGACATGCTCTTGTTAGACACGAAGGATCAAACGCGCCTTTCATCATGTTGCGCATGCAACAGGAAGCCGGCTGATCAACAGTGATGTGCAGGGGTGAAGAGCTCATACCTTGGTTTCTTCATGGCCAACATCCAGTCTGCGACTTCACATCCTGATTCCCGCATGACGTTAACAATGCTCTTCAAGTAGGTCTGATCCTCGTTTGTGAAATAGGTCACGGCCTCACCGGAGCGACCAGCACGACCCGTACGACCGATACGATGGATATAAGACTGGACCGTCTGAGGGAAATCGTAGTTGATGACCAGGTTCACACCCTTGAAATCCACACCACGAGCCATCAGCTCGGTTGCAATCAGAACCCATACCTTGCCCTGACGGAAACTCTCGACAATCTTATCACGCTGAGCCTTGGTGCGCTCAGAGTGAATGACATCCACATGAATGCCGTCATAAATCAACTCGTGGAAAAGCTCTTTGGCACGCTCAATACTTTGGACAAAGATCAAGACTGGAGGCTTGAGTCCACCTTGAATCAACTGACGAATGGCGATCAGCTTTCCTTCCTCAGAACCGCAGTAGACAAGTTTCTGGGTAATGGTCTCTGTGGCAGCGTTCTTGGATCCAATGACGATCCTGATGGGCGATCTCATGAAAGTGCTCGCCAGGGCTTCCACTCCCGAGGGCAGAGTGGCACTGAAGAGAGACTTTTGAAGGGATGCGTGCGAACAGGCGGCAAAGATCTCGTCTGTCTGCTCCAAAAATCCTTGCTCCAGTAGCTTATCAGCCTCATCCAAAATCAAATGGCGAACTTGGCCAAGTTCCATCTTTTCCTGCTGAATAGCATGGACGAGTCGGAGTGGAGTGCTGATCAAAATGTCATATTTCTGGCGCAGATGGGGGGCCTGTCCCTGAGTAGCCGCTGTAGCCTTGGTCAGCATGCAGATCTTGAACTTGCGTCCGACACTGAGCTTCTTGATTTGGTTGAAAATCTGGATGTGGTCAAAAAGTAAAAGCAAGGAATTTTGAGTACACCAAATATAACATCTCATGGCTGCACTGCCAATGTATATGCAATATCCAAAGTGCTTACCTGTGTGGCCAATTCACGGGTGGGTGAAATGATCACTGCTCTGTATCCAACCTTCTCTGGTCCCTTCAAATCGTGCAAAATAGGGAGAACAAACGCCATCGTCTTTCCTGAACCTGTGGGGGCCATGGCCATAATGTCGCGTCCGTGAAGAATGACAGGGATGGCCTGCATCTGAATAGGCGTGGGCTTCTTGAATCCCGAGCCAAGAATGTTGCGCTGGAGATATGGCTCTAGCTGGTATTGTTTAGCCAAGCCCTCAAAGGACTTGAAGGGGTTGGGAATGTCGGTTCCGTAGACCTTGATCTTCAAATGGCTGCGGAACAAAGACAGCTGCTCCTGGCTCTCAAATCCAATAGAGTCTTCTTCCTGCTCATCCTCTTCACTGCCGCTCTCGTCGCTGTCCTCTTCCCCTGATTCATCATCACCCTCGTGTGTTTGATCCTCTCCGCTGCTTTCGCCGCTGGCGTCGTCGTCGTCGTCACTCTCACTTTCGCTGTCGTTCTTCTTTGACGCCTTCTCCTTCTTGACAGGTGCCTTCTTGACAGCAGGCTTTTTGTTCTTGAAAAAGTCGAGTTCAGTGGCCAGTGCTGCCTCAGCATCGGCATTTAGGCCTGTGGACGCAGCTTTTGGCTAGAGAGGACATTGCAATGAAGTAAGGAGCGTTAGAGTCCATGGTCAGCCACTCAAATGTCGTCTGGGGTCGGGCAGCTTACCTGGAATACTTCGATATCCTCTTTAAAGCGTTTCTTGTCGAAGCGAGCACCTCCTCCCAGCATGCGAAACAGGTCCATGGTGAATATAGATGTGTGTGTGTATGGTTGATGCAAGGCAGCGAAATGGAGGACAGGCAGGCAAGGAAAGCAAGTAGCAAAAAAAAAAAAAAAAAAAAAGGACTGTTGATTGTTTGTGTGTGGCTTCGAAAATGCAGGCACGCCCGGGCCTGCCGCTCCAAAGCAACCCTCGCGCTTCCTCTCCATTGTCCTTTCCAGCGAACGCCATGGCAGCAGTCGCTACAAAACTTCGAGCTTTGCCTTCGAGGAGTCTATGCAGATGCTTCAGCTCCAAGATACACAACGGTACTTTTGCTAATTGAAGACATTCGCTTTGCAACTTGCAATGTACGGTCACAGTCCCTCACAGAAACGCGTAGACCGGACACTCACTTAGAGCCTTCTTTTGAATGATATTTGTCTTAGAACAATCGAATCCAGTGAGAGGCATGAAGGATCGCTTTGGAAGCGAGAATGCCCGGTTTAGTTGGATCACTGAGAAAGGCTCCAGACTCGCTGGTCTGTACGGATTCGAACAGGTTAGTGCCTACTAGTATAGGTCGAGTTGGCATGAGCAATGATATAAAATGATATGCAGGTCTAACTCCGAAGGCCCACTATCTGGACATTAGATCACTACACCCATACTGGAGTATTCACAAGTCTTCGAAAGGACGCTGGGCGATGATTCAGATGTCGTCGGAAAAGAGCTTTACAGTTTCGAGGACAAAGGCGGATCCCGACTCACTATGCGCCCAGAAGGAACCGCAGGAATCACAAGGGCGTTGATCAGCCAGAAAGCCTACAATGAGTTGCCACAAAAGTACTACTATCACGGGCCTATGTTCAGACACGAGCGGCCACAAAAGGGACGCCTGCGCCAGGTACTAGAATGACCGTGTTTTTTTATGGCTATGCGATATATGCGGAGCAAATGCTGAAGTTGTTGCCTCCCGTCTAGTTTGAGCAATTCGGCGTCGAAATATACGGTCAAGCCCATGCCTCTGCAGACGTAGAAACCATCGAGCTTGCAGTTATATTCCTCAAAAACCTAGGCCTAAAGTCCGTCTCGGTATGTACCCTGTTCCGTCTTGGCTCGAACAAGGCAGCACACTCTCCTCTGGAGGCTAACATAGCGCTCATACTCATTCTCGAAATAGTTAGAGATCAACTCATTAGGCGATAACGCATCTAGACAAAGGTACAAAGCAGCACTCAAGGAGTTCCTCTCTCATCATACCGACAGTCTTTCCCAAGACAGCGTTAGTCGGTAAGGCAACTATTTCACGACGTTACCTTGCATTGTACGATTGAGGGTAGACATGATGCACTTGCTGACAGCAACCTCTCTTCTCTCCAGACTTTCAACAAACCCTCTTCGAATCCTGGATTCTAAATCTCCGCAGGATATTGAGATTCTACACAATTCTCCAGTATTATCAGATTATCTCAGTGAAGCATCGCAGCTGCGATTCGCCTTTATTACAGAGACGCTCTCCCGGCTAAAGATCCCCTTCACAGTCAATCCACGACTAGTTCGAGGACTGGACTACTATCAGGACACAGTTTTTGAATTCAAAGTCTTGAGTTCATTGCTGGGCGCGCAGCAAGGCACCGTCCTTGCTGGTGGTAGATACGATGGGCTAGTGGAGAAGATGGGCGGCCCCGCTGGAGTTCCATCCATTGGGTGGGCCGCGGGCTTGGAGAGATTGAGTTTGCTGCTCAATGACCAGGATGTACCTCCGAGGACACGACCCGTCGTTGTTATACCTGTTCCAGACCGTCCCCATGCGTCTGCCGCTCCCAACCCTGCACCGACTTTCACTTTGCACAGCCATGCCATGGATATCTGCTCAGTACTGCGGCAACAGGGGATCCGAACCGAGTTTATGCATCTCACTGGCAGCACAAGCGCAAAATCGCAATTGCCCAAGCAATTGGCGAGAGCAAATAAGCTGCAGGCGAGCCATGCGGTATTGGTCGGCATGGATGAGATTCAGAGGGGCGTGGTCACTTTCAGAGATCTTGACAAGGCGGAGCAGAAGCACTGCCGAGTAGAGGAGGTGGCCAGTGAACTAAAACAGTTGCACTCTAACCTAGTCAAATAAAAACTTGAGTTTTCGTTGCTCTACGCCGATCCAACACCCTGGTGAGCGTAAGTGACACTGATTGATCGCGGTATCAACTCAAAATATGGACAGGGGCGAAGCTCTCGCTTCGCATAACCTCTGTTTCTGAGGGGTGAAATGAACCAAAGGACCAAAGGATTCCCACTCATGCAATATGCTATCAAAAGGCATTTTTTCTGTAGCGTGGGTATCCTGCAGTGCATCGCAGTAGCAGGAGTGAGAAGACGGGCGAGGGGACTGGTTTTTTATGCTGGGGACGTTGGCGAAGGCCCATATAAAAAAGGTTCGGATCAGCTTCTTTCACACCGTCCCTCATTTACAACTCACACGTTGGCCTCCATCGCTTCTTGATTCAGATCTTTCACAACCAGTCATGCCCACTACAAAAGTACTCTTTGTCTGCCTCGGCAACATTTGCCGTTCTACCATGTGAGTGCCAGGACGGATGGACGTGGGAACAAATATTTCTCAATGCAGAGCTGCATGGACTAGCTGAAAAAAAATACATGCAGAATGAGCAGGACACCGCTAATGCCTAAACTACTACTGCATAGGGCCGAAGCCGTTTTCAAGCACGCCCTTGAGAAGCGAGGCATTAGTGCCGAGTTTGAAGTCGATAGTGCCGGGACGGCATCATACCACGTACGAACGAGCCGGTTCCTGAATTTTCCTCTTGACTTGTAACGGATGGCTGCGTGCCAGAGGTCGACCACCTCGATCCACTTTGTCGTTAGACACCGTTGTAACTCACCCCCTTCACCTACTTTTTTCTTTTTCCTAGGTTGGAGCAAATCCTGACGCTCGATCAGCCGAGACTTGCCGCAAGAACGGTGTACCAATGAAACACAAGGCTCGTCAGGTCTGTAGCGACGATTATACAACGTACGACCACATTCTCTGCATGGATGAGGAGAACTTGCGGGATTTGAAAGAGATGGCGCCTAAAGGATACACCGCGACCTGTAAGTAGAAGTTGTATTTTGGTCGATTGCCACGTGTTTCGTGTTGCCCGCGTAGCTATTTTTTTTTCATCTCAAGCAAACGTGGAAAAAAACGTGACACTCCCCGCTCTCAACGCTCATCGTCTGTTTGTGCCTTTGGTATCATAGTAAAGATGTTTGGGACGTATGATCCAAAGGGCGACCGCATTATTAAGGATCCTTATTACGGCCCTCAAGGAGGATTTGACCGCAACTTTGCCCAGTGCGCAAGATGCACGGATGCATTTTTGGAAAGCCTTGGATACGAATGAAACTGGTCAGCAAACGTCAAATCGCCAACTGAATGCAATACCCTCGCTCCAGCGCTAGAAACAGGAGTTAGACATATTCTTTATAAAAGGTAGCAACACTTTTTAGTAACAACTTCGGCAACAGCAGCAGCAACAGCAGCAACAATAGCAACGGTAGCCCAATAACAAATAAACCGATTTTCCCGCCAAAATTGTCCGTTGTTGTAGTTGACGGTTGCCAATGGATCATAGCGCGCAGGTGCCACCTGGAAGAAAGGAAGAGTTGGCACATGCAGGGGTTTAAAAGTGTAAGACAGGTTGAAGCAGAGTTCCGTGTGGTTCGCAACTTTGGCGGCGGAAGCTGACCCCTGGCAGACGGCCGACTGGGGAACCCATGGATGGCAGTCAACAAAGAGTGAGAACAGGGTGGGTGACGAGGGTTCCAATGCTCCATGTTTTTTTATTTCGTTGCTAGCCCACGGGTGGCCTTGGGTCTAACGCTTCATATGTGATATACACACATACACGGGCACAGCAGGGTGGGGAGGCAGAGAGGGTGTTTTCGCCTTCCGCTTCTGCCCACCAGCGGGCGTACGGGCGTATGTGACTGCACCAGCATTTGGCTTTCCACCGAGTTCATTTTTGAAGCCATTGAGTCGCCCTCGTAGTATTCAGTCTCATATGTCAGAAAAATTGCCTGTGAGATCAGGGCAGACAAAGTGCCCAAGAAAAAAAACAAGGTTTCCCACTGTCGAGCACACAGAGCACACAGACATACAAAAAAAAAAATTTGGCTTTTTACTCGGTGGAATGGAAACCATTGGCATAGGAAACAACAGGAACACGCTACGAGTCAGAGGGTTCAAAAGGGCCGCTTCCTTGCCGGCCCATCGCCTTTTGTTTCTTGCTCTTTCTTGCTCCTCTCTCTTTCTTTCCTTCCTTCTCTCTTTCCTTCCTTCCTTCCTTCCTTCTCTTTGCTCTCTCTCGCACCTCCCCACCCCGCACTCCTCCTCGTTTGTTTTCTCTTCTTTGCCCAGTCCTCGCCCTTCCTCTCCACTCCCTTTGTAAATCTATATCCCACTCTCGTCCTCCTCCTCTTGACCCTGCTCCCGTTTGTTTCTTTTTTGTGTGCATCTTCCCTACATCATCTCCACCATAGACCTGTTCGCGATCCTCCTCGTAATATCATAGTCATGCTCGCCAACATCGCCCAGAGAAACGCTCGCCGTATGGCAGCGTCAGTCCAGCGTATCGCTACCCCCTCGCTGATCACCAGAGCCAGCCCAGTCTCCATCAAGACCACAACGCCTCTCACGATCCGATCTGCACTCCGATCCATCCACACCGAGAAGCCCCCAGCAAGAACGGTCTTCTCGCCCCTGGATACCTTTGTCCGTCGCCACAATGGCCCTAGCCAGGCCGAGGTCAAGGAGATGCTGAGTGCCATCGGACTCAAGGACATGGACGGCCTCACCGGAAAGACCATCCCCGACCGTATCCGATCCACCCGTGCTCTGGCTCTTGACCACGGCTTTACCGAGAAGGAGGTTCTCGAGCGTCTGAAGCATATTGCCTCCAAAAACAAGGTCTTCAAAAACTACATCGGAATGGGCTACACAGATGTTGTTGTCCCCAATGTTATTCTCAGAAACGTCTTGGAAAACCCCGGATGGTAAGTGAGAATTGTAAAAAGAAAGGAGCTGGCGAAAAAAAAAAAGGAAAAAAAGAAGCTCGGGCTTTGTCATGGCACGAAAGACTGGGTTTCTGCCTTTAAGCCTTGGAGGGACAGCTGATGAAGACCATGAGAGAGTGTGAAACAGCCAGCGAGGTTTGCGGGAACAGCCGATGAGTGTGGAGGACTAGAGTAGTGGTGATGGCAGTGTTCGCTGGGAGCCTTTATGGAGATATCCGTCCCCTTGAATGCCTTTCTGCGTTGTATTAACCCGATGGCTCTTGTCATTCGTCTGGTCCCCCTTGATTAGGTACACACAATACACTCCTTACCAGCCTGAGATTGCTCAGGGTCGTCTGGAGTCGCTGCTCAACTACCAGACTATGGTCACCGATCTTACTGGCATGTCCATCTCAAACGCCTCGCTCCTGGACGAGGGCACTGCTGCCGCCGAGGCCATGCTGATGTGCTGGTCCGCCACCAACCGCAAGAAGAGCACCTTCTTTGTTGACGAGAACTGCCACCCTCAGACCATTGCCTGTGTCCAGACCCGTGCTGAGGCCTTTAACATCAAGGTCGTTGTCGGTAGCCATCGCGACTTTGACTTTGAGTCGATCAAGGGAGAGATGGCCGGTGTGCTGATCCAGGTATGAAAACACGTCAGCTTCTGGGACTGGCGACGAATGACTTTGGCGGGACATCAAACAGCAAATCGAAAAACAAAACCCATGCAACGACCCCAACACGCCAGGTGGAGAGAAGGCTCGAGGAGTTGCCTCACGAGGCGGGCGTCGAGGGTGGGGTTGGGATATGGGAAACATGTGATCCCACCTTGATGGTCTCCCACACTTTCTTGTACTTCATATATGCTGATTGATGTTCTTTCCTCATGCCTTTGTATAGTACCCCGATACCCGTGGTCATGTTGAGGACTACAAGGGATTCGCCGACAAAATTCACGGATATGGTGCCCAGGTTGTTGCTGCCACCGATTTGATGGCATTGACCATGCTCACTCCCCCTGGTGAGTGGGGTGCTGACATTGCTCTCGGTAACTCGCAGCGCTTCGGTGTGCCACTTGGATACGGCGGACCCCATGCTGCCTTCTTTGCCTGCAAGGACGAGCACAAGCGCAGGATGCCCGGCCGTCTCGTCGGTGTCTCCAAGGACACCCAGGGCAACAAGGCCTTCCGCCTCGCCCTCCAGACCCGTGAGCAGCACATTCGTCGCGAGAAAGCCACCTCCAACATCTGCACGGCCCAAGCTCTCTTGGCCAACATGGCTGCCCTCTATGCCGTCTACCACGGACCTGTGGGCATCAAGCAGATTGCCCAGCGCATCCATAACATGACCACCATCTTTGCGGAGGGTGTTCGCGAGGCTGGTCACAATGTCGAGAACAGCCAGTTCTTTGACACCTTGAGCATCAAGGTTCAGGGCGGTGCCGACGCACTTGTCAAGAAGGCTCTCGCTGCCGGAATCAACGTTCGCCAGTTTGATGCCGACACCGTAGGTGTCACCTTTGACGAGTCCTGCAACAAAGCCGAGCTCGATGAGCTGATCAAGATTTTCACCAAAGATGGCGCAGCTACCCCGGACCTTCTCAGCATTGCTCAGAAGCTGAACATTTCGGAGAGCAGCCCTGCCAAGGTCCTCGACGACAAGTTTGTCCGTACCTCCGACTACTTGACCCATAAGATCTTCAACTCGTACCATTCCGAGACTGAGATGCTCCGTTACATCTACCGCCTTCAGAACAAGGATCTCTCCCTCACCCACTCCATGATCCCTCTCGGTTCCTGCACCATGAAGTTGAACGCCACTACCGAGATGATCCCCGTCACCTGGCCCGAGCTCGGCAACATCCACCCCTTCGCCCCCGACAACCAGACCGAGGGTTATCAGATCATGCTGAAGGAGCTTCGCCGCGATTTGGCCGAGATTACTGGATTCGACGATGTCTCTCTCCAACCCAACTCGGGCGCTCAGGGCGAGTATGCAGGTCTCCGCACCATTCGTGCCTATCACGAGGGTCGCGGCGACAGCAAGCGTAACGTCTGCCTGATCCCCGTCTCTGCTCACGGTACCAACCCTGCCTCGGCTGCCATGGCTGGTATGGAGGTCGTTCCAGTCAAGTGCTTGGCCAACGGAAACTTGGATCTTGCCGACTTGAAGGCCAAGGCTGCCAAGTACTCTGACCGCCTCTCTGCCTTCATGGTCACTTATCCTTCGACCTTTGGTGTGTTCGAGGACACTGTTACGGATGCTTGTGAGATCATTCACTCGAACGGAGGTCAGGTTTACATGGATGGCGCCAACATGAACGCACAGATCGGTTTGACCTCACCCGGACACATTGGTGCGGATGTCTGCCACTTGAACTTGCACAAGACCTTCTGTATTCCTCACGGAGGTGGAGGACCTGGTATGGGACCCATTGGTGTCAAGTCACACTTGGCGCCTTACCTCCCTGGTCACCCTGTCTTGCCTACTGGTGGTGAGAAGGCCATTGGACCTATCTCTGCTGCTCCCCACGGTTCGGCCTCTATCCTGCCCATCTCATGGGCTTATGTCAAGATGATGGGAGGTGAGGGCATCAAGAACGCTACCGAAGTCGCTCTCTTGAACGCCAATTACATGGCCCACCGCCTCGGCAAGCACTACAAGGTCTTGTTCACCAACGAGAACGGCATGTGCGCTCACGAGTTCATCATCGATATCCGTCCCTTCGGCTCTGTCGGTATCGAGGCCATTGATATTGCCAAGCGTCTCCAGGACTATGGCTTCCACTCCCCCACCATGTCTTGGCCCGTCCCCAACACCCTCATGATCGAGCCCACCGAGTCTGAGGGCAAGGAAGAGCTCGACCGCTTCTGCGATGCCATGATTGCAATCCGTTCTGAGATTCAGGAGATTCAGGATGGCAAGCAGCCCCAGAAGGATAACGTGCTCAACAACGCCCCCCATACGCTGTCGGTGTTGATGAAGGATGACGACTTCTGGAAGACCAAGTCTTACAGCCGTTTCCAGGCCGCCTACCCCCTGCCCCACCTCCACAAGTTCAAGCTCTTCCCCACTGTCTCGCGCATTGACGACAGCTTCGGTGACCGCAACCTGGTCTGCTCGTGCCCTCCTATGAGCGACTATGAGTAGAGTAGGCGCATTGGATGCGTCCACTGAATGACAAGACCAAAGAAAAGGAAATGCCTAATGATCTGCAATGGTGACGACCTTCAGCATAGAACGTTCTTTATTCAGTTTTTTTTTACTCCAGCATTGCCCCCATCATTTTTGTACAATAATTATAACATTTTCCAAACATCACCATACGGCCCCGTAATGACATTTTGGTTTTCATGTTCTGTTTGTGCTTTGACCTGTCTTTTCTGATGTTGCCCACACATGATGCTGCTATCCTCTACAGTGTCTTCCAACACTATGCCTGAGCGACCACACCCACCCTCGATCCCGCTACATTTTTCCGATTTCGACTTTGATGTTGTCACTTTGGAAACTGACGGCCACGGCGTCGACGACTTGCATACGGCTCAGCAGTGTGGGAGCTGTTTTGGTGGCAATGGCTGCCTTCAACAGGATACTCAACAAGTCGAACTCGAGACACTAGTTCAGTCTCCACATCGATCGTCAGCATCCCCTTGCTTCTTCGATTTCGACTTCGATAGCGCCTTAATTAGGTCCGACGACGATGTCGACAATAGACACCATGAGATCTCATACGGCACTGGTTACAGCGGACAGCTAAGCTATGGTCCAGCCGACGGGTCGGTTGCTGACAGTCTAAATCTGATTCCAGTTGGTCAGCTCGCGACAGTTTGTCGCCCAAAGGGTGCCACCACAGGCTTTGAAAGCGACATATCTCTGGACAGCGACGACTATGACAAGATCTCTCAGGAGGCTCAGGTTGTCCCGGACCATGAGCGCGCTCACAACATGCTGGAGGAGATGGTGTTTGATGTCGATGAAGTGATTTCTCAGCCAGAGGACGAGCTAGACCTTGCCTTTTGGGTAGAAGGTGAACCTACGGAGTCGTCCGACTGGCTGGCTTTTGAGCAAGTGTCCGAGGTGCCAGAGTATCAAGGCAGCGACGAGGAACATGACGACCTACTGCCTTCATCGGATTGGGCAATGCTCGAGGTCAATTCTGAATACAGAGATGGCGATGCAGGGTCCGCTGTCCCGAGTGAAGATTATCTTCATTCATCCGACTGGGCAATACTTGCGGACAACATTTCACAAGGTCATCTTGAATGTTCTCGGGGCTATCAACAACGCGATAGCCAGGAGTTTGAAGTAGCACACTCAGAATTCGCGCTTCGACAAGTTCAGGACTTTGCAAGGGGCCAGCCAGACAGCAGCACGCCAAGGGGATCAGAAGCCGCACCCGCCGCAAGACCTTGTCGTCCGTTCATGACAACGAGTCCTCAACCCAGGGCATGGGTCCTTGAGAAGCTTGAAATGATGGCATGTCAGGTATTGGAGGCCCTTGCTCTGGAAAAAACCCCCGAGATCGTGTTATCATCGAGGACGAGAGCCGAGGCTATTGTATACGATAATCGGAATGGTGTTGTTCGAAGGTTACAAGATCGGTCTCTTTTCGATGAGATGGGAGTACCGCCATCAAGTCCGGTCCGGGCAGCAAACAAGACTATGGAGCAGCCATTACCGCACACAGGGTTTTCACAAAACGTCAAGTGTAAGCAGTGGTGTGTAAGCCAGGTGAGCCATGCTCCGATATCGCTGACTGCCCACTAAGTCGTCAAATTTTATTTAATGATGTCAGGTGCGCCATGCGCTGGGGTTATCGCGACCGAGGACGACATCGGCCATGAAGATAGCAGAAGTACACACAGCCGTTACTCCAAGACTACCCGGTATAGTGAGCGGCATGTTCGGACATTCAGTCGGATCATGCGCTTGTCATCCATCCTCCATGAGGGCGTGGACAAACAAACGGTTGCCTCAAAGCGAGATCTCTTTTACAGGGACATCAATTTGTTCCGATCACAACCGGTGGTGGACAAGATGGTAGAAGATATGGCTTGTACCTTACGCATACCGAGGTCCAGTCTCAATGTTATGGCGGGTGGGCGAAGCATCCTCTTTGGATCCTTGCGGGTGACCATCAAATTGCGACATAAAAAAGTCGATGGTTGTGACCAGGACTCGGCCGAACAGCAAACACTCCCAGCTTGGCTACACTCGGACATCTCACAGGCCGTCGCTGATGCAGATGATCTTTGCATGCTGTCCCGCGAGCCCAGTCAACTTATTGAGGAAGACCCGCTCTACAGTGAATATATGCGGACGGATTACAATACCCCAGTGACTCTACCCGGGTTGATGGACGACATTGTGCACATCGAGATACATCCCAAGACCTTATTCGTGCTTGTGATTGAGAAAGAGTCGACCTTCCTCCAGCTGGCTAGATCGGGATTCTGCAACACACATGGACCGTGCATCCTCTTGACGAGCAAAGGATATCCTGATTTCGTGGCGCGACAGCTATTGAAACATCTCGAGAGCATGGTCCAAGATGGAGTTCACACTATGTTTCTGTCCTACAACGCCTTTCCTTCAGGAATTCCAGCTCAGGACCCTTGCAGTGCCGACGGCCAGTTGACCAATCGCCGTGTCTCCCTAAAGATCCCTTTGTTGGCGCTGGTGGACTGCGATCCTCACGGCTTTAGGATATTTTTGACCTACAGGTGTGGTTCAGTCGAGTGCGCGTACGACAATGCCAATCTAGCTGTACCAAGTCTCGAGTGCCTAGGTCAATTTCCGGTTGACTGGGACCCCATTCTCAAGGGAGAGATGACTTTGCTTCAAGAACGACTTGAGAGGCAACTGATACCATTACTACCCAGGGACCGATCGGCGCTTATTAAGCTGCTCACACGCCACCCGTTTATCAAGCAGAGTCGAGAATGGCAGGTTCGGATCTCTCGGATGCTCATGGCTAACCGCAAGTCTGAGATTCAGAGTCTTGACTTGGGAGAGGTTGAGAGTGATGCAGTTGTATCCGGGGAAGGCTCCATGGGAGGTTTAGAGCATTATCTTAAGAACAAGCTTCATAGGTGCGGAGTATATAGTCATGTAAAGATGTGAGCCACTACTGCAAGCTTTTTTCTTTTTAGTCAGATGCTATATGCGTGAAAGCGCGACACGCATATGAACATTCTCGGTGTATAGACTTAGGCTGAGAGCCTACATGTAAGTCACGTGTGCGAGATCGAGAGCAAGCCACCGTTCACCGATGGCTGTCGGACAAAATCTCCGGGCAGATTCATCAAGTGTCGGCTTTACCATCGTCAATCACTCACACTTACACCACAATGGCCAACTTCCAGGATCCTTGGGCAAAGCACCACGCTTGGCGCCAGCATGCTCTTTTCACACGTTCCGCTCGCATCGGCACCATGTTCCCTGGCCTCGGGATTGCAACTGTCGCCTTCGCAGCCTACCTCGGATATGAATATGTCACTGCCCCTAAGGCTGAGGCTCACCACGGCGAGGCCCATCACTAAGCAGGACAGGTGATGGAGCAAGGATGAGAACGAGGCAATGGGAGGTTAGAGAGATGTGAAGGAGCAGGGGTTGAATGACGAATGGTGGACTTGGGCGTTGACGTGCAGTTTGAGCAACCTGAGAAAAAATTATGGGCTGGTGTACGTGCTGTACGACAGCTGTGGGGAGGCACAGGACGATAGAGGGCAATGACGACAAGGAGGATGGAAGTAAGGAGTGAGGATCTTTTGGAGGTGCGGGAGCCGACATCTACTATACCTTTGGTAAGTGTTGAAGTTTCGGGCCTTCAATATTGCTATGCTACAATCACAGGAACATGAGGACTTGAGGCGTTTAGCGCCGAGGAACATGGGAATTGTCCGTTAGGAAATATTCGCCTTGATGCAGGCTGGATGTTTTCCATCAACTCCTACTCAAAATCCAGCAGGCAAGAGGCACCCATGGGGTTGTAAAAGTATCTCGACGGAAGCACTCCAGAGGAACAGGAGCACGTGGTAGAAACCAACAGCAATTATGTCTGATGCTACACACCACTAGGTGTCTCACGTTCTCATCTTTCCTCTACGGGGAGTCTGGGACTATAGATAATCACCACATATTTGTTTGTGGAGACTCGCAAACTAACGCAGATCCACTCCATCTCTGTGCATGGTTAGACGACCTGATTAAGCCCAAGTCGTTCAACATGCGGATATCACGCCTTTTGAAACTCTGTGGTCGGACAGTCTCTTTTCGATCTTTGCGTTGTGGGCCTGCGTTCTTCAGTGTCTTGTCTGTACATACCTGCCCAATCGTGCTTTCGCGAACACTTTAGTTTATAGCGTTTTCTCAACCA
Source organism: Mortierella alpina (assembly GCA_029449245.1). NCBI lineage: Eukaryota > Fungi > Mortierellomycota > Mortierellomycetes > Mortierellales > Mortierellaceae > Mortierella > Mortierella alpina. The sequence goes on along the minus strand of JANATF010000010.1, from coordinate 1,394,670 downwards.
CCTTGGACTCACCTGCAACGCCCGACAGGCTCCAGCCTGAACCACGATTGAATAAACCATTTGCAATATAGAGAATGGATACACACTGACGCAGGCGACGGTAGCTCCACCACCCCTGCTGGTACGGGATGCACGTCTTGTTGTCAACAAATTGAAGTGGCTTTGAGACGAGAGTGGCCACCAGGGGCCTATCTTTTTTTTTTCAGGACTGTCGCTTTTTTGCTCCGGGGTTGCGGGAGATATTTTTACTTCGGAAGTCGCCCTCTTTCTGCGCTTCACCTCTCCCACCTTTCTCCACCGCTTCTCTTCGTCCCATTCGCATTGTCCTCTCACCGCAATGTTCATGTTACGACCCACCACAAGGACCGCCACCAGCAAGCTGGCCTTGGCCCGGACACTCAGCACCGCCTCCTCTGTCTCCCGCCCTCTGCTGAGGAATGCTGCCGCCGCCCCTGCCCGCATTCAGGCACAGCGTCTGGGAATGCTCATGGCCACGAGCCAATGGCAGACTGCCGCTGCTGGCTCGCAGGTGTTCCGTCGGTGCTACTCTGCAGAGGCAAGCCAAGAGGAGAGCACCCCCTCGCTGTCCGTTGAGGATATGATGCCTGTCGAAAACATCCGCAACATTGCTATCATCGGTACGTCTTGGTTGTATCTTGGTTGTATCTTGGCTGTATCTTGGATGCGAAGGGCGGGTGTTACACTCTGTAGCCTTTGCCTTTTGCACTTTCTCCTTTTGCAGTGCGGCTGGATCGTAATAGGAGGAAAAGAGTAGCAAGGAACCGTCTTGCTAATCCTGATCTGCCTTCTCGGCAATGCTCCCACTTAGCTCATGTTGATCACGGAAAGACCTCGTTGGTCGACAAGCTGTTGGCCCAGTCTGGAGAGGCCCTCGGATCGACTCGAGTCATGGACTCGAACACATTGGAGAAGGAGAGAGGAATCACCATTCTCTCCAAGGTCACCTCGGTTGCATACTCCACTGCCGATAACCAAACTATGAAGATCAACATTGTCGGTAAGTAGAGGCGCGATCAAAAACGTACAGTGGTTTCTGGCAGCAGTGTCTGAGACTTGCGACTAACAGATAGCGGTTTTACTTCGGATCGGCTTAGACACTCCTGGACACGCTGATTTTGGTGGTGAGGTCGAGCGTATCTTGTCCATGGTCGACGGTGTAGCTCTGATCGTCGACGCCAGCGAGGGACCTATGACGCAGACAAAGTTTGTCTTGAACAAAGCCCTTTCTTTGGGTCTTCGCCCTCTTGTCGTTCTCAACAAGGTCGATCGCCCTACCTCTCGTGTGGACGAAGTCGATGGACTGCTGCTGGATCTTTTCGGATCGTTGGGCGCCACTGACGAGCAAATGGAATACCCCATTGTCTATGCCTCTGCAAAGGAGGGTTGGGCCACCCGAAGCATGGATGAGCCCCGCGAGAGCATGAAGCCCCTGTTTGATCTGATCATTGATCACGTCCCTATGCCCAAGGTCGACCGCTCAGACTCCTTCAAGATGCTTGTTACACAAATCGACAGCAACCCTTACCTTGGAAAGTGCTTCCTTGGCAAGATCACTGGAGGAACCCTGAAGATTGGTGACAAGATGCAAGCCTTGAACCCTGAGGGCAAAATGACAGAGTCTGGACGTGTCACAAAGATCTTTGTTCGTCGTGGACTGGAGATGATCCCTGTTAATGCCGCTGGCGCTGGAGATATTGTTACCGTTACTGGAATCGCCAATGCCACTGTTAACTCTACTTTGTGCGACCCATCCGTCACTGAACCCCTTCCTGTAAGTTTCTTATCAAACCTTCCAGTAATGTTGAAATACGGCAGAGAAGTTGTGCAAGGCTAACTTTTCACATATTGCTTCGTGAATAGTCCAACCCAATTGATCCCCCAACTATCGCCATGAAGTTCTCTGTCAACGATTCCCCTTATGCTGGAGAGGAGGGCAAGCAGCTCACTTCCAACATGATCAGAGACCGTTTGATGAGAGAGGCCGAGACCAACGTTGCCCTGCAGGTGATTGAGTCGGAAACCAAGGAGGCATTTGAGGTCCGCGGACGCGGAGAGTTGCAGCTTGGAGTGTTGATCGAGACCATGCGTCGTGAGGGCTTCGAGCTGAGTGTGTCTCCACCCCGTGTCGTCTTCAAGGAGGAAGGCGGTCAGCGTTTGGAGCCCATCGAGGAAGTCACGATCGATGTCGGCAATCAGTACACAGGCACGATCATTGAGAAGTTGAGCAAGCGCAAGGCCGAGATGAAGAGTTTTGATGAGAATGGCGATAAGACCAGGATCGTCTTTGAGTGTCCCACCCGTGGATTGCTCGGATACTCTGCAGAGTTCAAGAACGATACCAGTGGTGACGGAACGTTGAACCACACCTTCTTGGGTTACGCACCATTTAAGGGTGGACTTGACCGATCACGCAAGGGATCCTTGGTCGCCATGGGCACTGCGGGTAGTGCCACATCATACGCCCTCAATTTGATCGAGCCTCGCGGAAAGCTCTTTGTCCGTCCTGGTGACAAGGTGTATGCTGGTATGGTCATTGGAGAGTCCTCCCGTGCTGGAGATTTGGAGGTCAACCCTACGAGAGCCAAGCAGGTTACTAACATCCGTACGGTGGCCAAGGATGATAACATCGTCTTGCGTCCACCGGTCGAGATGTCGCTCGAGTCGATGATTTCTTACATTGCAGGAGACGAGGTCCTTGAGATCACTCAGTCATCGCTCAGAATCAGAAAGCGGGAGTTGGACTCCAACAAGCGTCGTCAGAACTTGCGTCACAACAAGGAGTAATGGCTCAGCCTGCCGCTCCTTCTATCACCTTTCACTACATACACCCTTTCATTTGATTTTCTTGTTGCATTACCCCCGTCCTTCCGGCCCATCGTCACCCATCACGTCCTTCTTTCCGCATCCTTATCTTTGTATCTTATATCACCCTCACACACGACTCTATATCATTATAGCAAAACCACAGTACTTTAAACATAGAATCCCAAATATAAGGCGGTACCATCGTCGCCTGACACTCAAAACGAGCCGATAGGCATGCTTTATATTTTTTCGCTTCAACAGGTCTACTGGAACCCTGTCCAAAAGTCTTTGCTGCTGACTAAACTCTATGGCCAAAGAGCTCCGTAGTTCCATCCTTGAGCACCTGGAACAAAGGAGGTATTCAGGGCAATCTAGGACTGAGTGATGCTATGGCAGGCTATGTGGCGAGGCTAACACAGCGGAAGGACAGTTGGAGTTTTATGCTAGCGCACGACGGATAGTGTGGGAGGAGTGATAGCTTCAAATGGGAAGTCATGAACGGTCCAGGACCGTTTGCATTATAGAATCAAACAACGACGCTTTAACAAACCATGCATCACACTCGCCCAAGAGCGGCGTCGTCTCGGGGATGCTGCGCTCTTGTTGTCCGAAAGGCAGCAGTGTTGATTCACCGCTCGCTGTGGATTCTTGGTGTGCTCATGGCGCTATTTGATGCGAAGTGAATTTCGGACTTCATTTTTCTTTTCATTTCTCCTCACCTCACACCCACACCCTCGGCACAATGCACAATGCATGCCGTCCACGCTGTCCCAGTCAGAACAGTTCCACGGCCTTGCTCCCGGTTCTTCAAAACCCGCGGCAGCTGGTCCTCCATTCGCGCACATTGCTGCTTTGCAGGTAAGTGCTCATACTCATTGTTTATTTGTCTTAAGTGGAGTGTTCGATGGTTTGGGCGTTTGTCAATGGTTCACAAATTAAATAATATATTCCACCACCACTCCCTTGACCCTTCCTGTGCACAATGGCGACAGTGAACTTCTCATTGGTCAACAGGCACTCTTTCTTACTCACGCTTCTCATTTGTTAATTGTTGTCCCACGCGATAGTGTCGCCGGAACCTTCAAATGAGCACCACCGCTCGAAGCCGGCCACACGCACCACGGTGGGGGGTCACTATAGAGACAGGACCCACGTACCATTGACTGCGCGGCTAGACACTAAAATAAAGTAATGTGTCTATGGTTGAGTACGTCTGCCATCCGGGCGCACACTTGCATTAGACAAGTTCATAACACAGAAGACAATGGCCAGTCGAGACAACCACTCTAAACAACGCAGCGAGTGCTCTTGTCCGCTATACAAACGACAATGGCCGCGGGGCGGCCACTCCTCGCTATATCAAGTCGAGGTGGGAGTGCGACGACAGACCACCTTCGCGGGGTTGCACCCTGGGCGGCTCGGTGCTTCAATTGGAGTAGCGCCGAGCTAGCGAAGATCTGTCATGGGGTAGCAATAACGTTATACATTTACCTGCAGTGGGATGGACTGTGCGAGCGCGTGTGTCTGCTAGACTCGGAGTTTGACCGCGCGGACTTGGGGATGTCGGGCTTTATTTTGAGGCAGCTCAGTTACAAAGCATTTACGTGTTTCATTGCATCGATCTTGTCCCTCAGAGTCTTCATTTCCTGGTATTTTGTTGCGAAACGCCGCGACACTTGGTACTCTGACTGGGATATGCGGAGGAACCGCGAATGCTATTGGAAAAACAAAAAGGAATATTGGAAAAGGGTGTTCCTGTACGAAAGCAGCAGTGCGCGTAACGACAGAAGTTATAGTCCTTTGAGCTGTTTACCTTGATACTGCCGTTCCTGAGCCGATCTAAAGGATCTTGTATCCACTCACTACACCTCCTGTCTCTTCTGCTGCCTGAATAATTCACATCTGGTCATCGTATTGCTAATGCAGATGCAGACACTGACAATGATGAGAAGCTGTTGCCATTGATCGAAGGTCTTCTTCCGGCAGGGGTAAGCGATCCAATGGTTAAGATCGATGTACCTCCGTGATCGGTTTCAAGCTTGAGGCTGGGTTTATTGCCACGCGTGCTAGATTTTCTGATTGCATATCGAATTCGACTTTCGACATCAGAGGCAGCTCAAGTTTCAAAGACCATGTGTCGGATAAAAAAAAAAATACCTCAGTAAGTCCCCCTGCTGCTGAATCCTCGGTCAGGGTCATAACACAGCCATAAGACAAATGGTGGTTGGAACACGCAATGGCTCATGCAGGCAGCTCCAGAGCCACAACAACATTAGTTGGTTTTAGAGCACGAAGTCGCCCAGGAACAGGGATATCAGTTTCCACTCTCAAAACTTGCTGGACCTAACGCTTGTGTTTAGAAAGGTAACCCAGTTCACCTTGGGCTGGTGGTGCCTGATTTTGGGCTGAAAACATGGTATGCTTTAATGAAATGGACCTTCTTAGGCCATCATGCATTCTCTACTTTCGCTAGAGTCCTAGGCTCGGTTCAAGGCGTTCCTTAACCCGAGCCAGTTGTTACGCATAACGTCACATTCGTTTGTCTTGTACATGTCCTTCATGTCTTACGCCGCTGACAGAAAGAAGGGGAAGTATGCAGTTTTGTACATTGCATGTAGACTATATACACTAAAGTTGATTTAATGTCTGGATGCCGCTGCATGAGGTATTATCGGATGGCAGGTGTAACGTGTGTAATTGGACATGAGAGCGTAAATTGGCAATTTGACCGGCGCAAGGAGTATAAGCGACTTATATGGATGCGTGCACCCTGACCATCTGAGATTTGCTCACGCAATGCAGGACTGAGGTGCTGCTTAAGCTGTCTTGGCTTGGCGGAGTGCAAGAAGTACTCCCAGATAGCAAGCATGACCGAGCCAATACAACTTTAAAAAAAAAAGCTGTATACGGTATAAATACTTCGATGAAGACGGTGCTCTCTTTTCATCATCCTCTTCCTTTTCTCTCTACCTCTACCACCATTTACTGGTTTATGTAAACGCGCTCCCTCCCTTCTTACACCTAACTGCTCATCCATCATCCACCTTCTCTCAACAATGGCAAAGTTCAACTCCTTCAGCCTGGCCATCTTCGCCATCCTCCTTGCCTCCCTCTTTGCTTTCTCAACCGTCGCAGCTGCTCCTGCACCCGTTCCTTCAGCTACTCCTAAACCTGCTCCCAAACCTGCTCCCAAACCCAACCCCAAGCCCAACCCCAAGGCCTCAGTTTTCTCGGTTTATGCCATGTCCGGCCTCAAAGGCAAAAGCAAAAAGCTGACCGCAGCTAAGGCTGGTTGCCTCAACCACAACTTGAAGACGATTGGATCTGTTAAGTACGGCTCTGGACCGCTCGTCGACCTTCAGTTTTATAGCGGCAAGAACTGCACGGGCAACGTCACCCATGCGATGTCGAGCGCGACTGTCAAACAGATGGGTGGCCCATACAATTCCAACAGCGTCAAGGTCTCCAAGTGCACAGGCAAGGGTTGCGCACCCATGGCTTGAGTATGGTCCCTTCGTCATCTGGCATTGCCAAGACCAATAAAGTTGAATCAAAAGAGTTTTGATTCGTTTCACCTTAATCAAGGAGAGAACAACGAAATATTGTTTGAAGTTTTTTTTTTCTTCTTTACAGGGTGCCTTTTGCCATGGTGCAAGTAGAGTGTCATAGCACTGTGCATATTTGTATTGTAGGGCACAAAGCGTGGGCCATGTTCCTGTGCATCTTGGTCCAGCGTTCCGCTGTGCAACATAATGTGGGAGGAGTGAAGCATGACCTCGACCTCGACCTCGACCTCGCCCTCGCCCTTGCCTACACTCGCCGCACCTTAAATGACTTTAAGTACATGTAGCAGGAGTGCGCAGCGTCCTGTTGATATCTGTGCCACGCAGAAAACGCTGTTGCGCTGCCAAGACATTTTGCCTTTCTTCCAGTCTTGCATTCACACTTTTCTTGAATCCCTTTATGCCATTCTCCATTCAGCACTGCTTGTAAAATCACTGAGAGACCTTTTTCTTTCGTCGTAACCAACATAGGCATGGACAAAAAACGAGCTCCATCAGATTCGGAATGGGCTGGCCTCTCGGATGAGCAAGCAACTTTTGGGAGTCAGTCTCCCTTTGCCTCCTCGGCCTCCACGCCCTTCTTGCCCGCTGCTGATCCAGGTCTAGCGGAGATGAACCCTCATATGAGTGCGTTAGCTCTAAATTTTTGGCTGTTCCTCGAAGTGAAGTCGCTTGTTCAAGCTAACCGTCTCGTGCCAACTCTTACTGTAGTTCCTGTGGATGCCCCGCCCATGTACACGTCCAAAGCACCCTCTGCGCCAGTCTCAAATCCCCAAGGCCAACAAACGCACCTTCCATTCGCACCTCCGGAGCAACAGCAGCAACATGCGTCGCAAGCCCACACGCCGTATCAGCCCTACCCTTCAGTATTGCCCCAACAGCCTCAACAACAACCGTATCAGCAAACGCACAACCAACAGAACCCACAAGTCTACCCGTCTAGTGGACCCATCAATTATGGCGCTACTCATAACCAGAGACCCAACAATAACGGGTACTACCCTCTACCAGGTGCGCCTGTCGACGAATTCACTGACGCTGAAAGAGCCGCCCTCGCACGAAAACGTGAGTAGACTATTGTTTACAATCCAAAGTCGACGGCGGTTGATTTTGCATTCCTAAAAAGGCAGCAATTCTTCATTGTGGTCCGTGTGAAAGCTGCGCGCTCTGACCGTCCATTGCTTCATGGTAAACACTCCCTCTTAGCGATCAGGAGAAAGAAGAAAAGGTCCAGCTGCTGCTCTTGCTGCTGCATTTCCCTCCTGTTGATTATAGTGCTGTGTTGGTATATCAAAGGACTACTTGTACGTCCCTTTCACAGCTCTTTGGCACCTCATGAGTCGAAACGTCAAAAACGATTACATGTACCTATATCGATTGAGGCCTAACCCAAAAACGGGGGGGTTTTTTTTGCAACATTCTAGGTGTTCCCGGGCGGACATTGTTCGGAGCCGGGCGAATACCTCTCGCGCTCAGAGTCCCGAACTTTGCCTGCGTTGTCGAACCTCACATACAAGGTTGAGGTCGCGGAGGAGATTGTGAGTACATGTAATTTCTTGACTTGCTTTCAATTTAACACCCAACATGCATAACTTACTTGGAAATTGGTTGAAAATAATACCTGTGCTTATAGTACGGGAGTGTGGTAGTCAAGGAATCGGAAAGCTGGGAAGTCTCAGACATCCGCATCCACATCGTCCTCAAGGCCACCAGCTACAAACTTTTGAAGGAGATTGAGCAGGATCTGGATTTCGACCAGACGCTCATGCAAGCAAAATCGATGGTACGAATCAATGAAAAAATCGACAAGGACACCAAGAAACGGCTGTTGCGAGATAATTGCGTCAAAACTGAGATCAAGGTCGAGTACCCGCGTGCCATGACCGGAACAAAGAGACTGCATGTCGAAGTGGTGAGCGGAGACGTGGCTGTGCGGATGCCCCCCAGCAGTGTCAACACCATGTTTGAGGAGTTAGAGCTCGCGGTGGCCAATGGAGAAGCGCACGTTGAAAACGCCGTGGTATCTACAAGCACACAGCTGAAAGTCATCAATGGACACATCTATGGTAGTCTGAGGACCGCAGGCGCTGTGGAGATGGCGATTGCGAATGGTCCAATCGACTTGGCGATTGATACGACGCGGTTGAGCAAAGGCTGGAATACTGATGAAAACTTTTCGTTGAAAGGCAACACGTTGAACGGCCCGATCACGGTTAATTTGGTAAGCAAATGCACACTTGCGGATATATCGCAAGTCAGCCTGCTTTTTTTATTATAATGAATATGAATGAACGTAATAGCTGACCTTTTATTGTACGAATTCATTTCAGGCCGAGCCTGTATACGGTAGCTTTGTCCTGAAGACTGGCGTGGGCAAGCCAACGATTAATCTTGCAACAGGCAGCGCAGCTCGTATCAACTACACGTCGCAGAAATGGAACGAGCTGCAGGGAGAGATTGCTAGAGGTGGAACCGGAGGATCATATAGCCATGTTATGTCCAAAATTTCACTTGAGACAGTCAATGGCGGAATTAGGTTGAACATCCAGGACAAAAAGAAGTAAAGTGCGAGAGTATAAACGTGTTGACAGCATTGCGTTTTTCATTCTTGACGGACCACTCCGCAACCTTGTAGTTTGCTGATAAGATTGGATGGACTGAGTTGCTCAGACAGGCTTGATGCGGCAGAGTTGCTCATACGCGTATTTCATAATGTTTTAGGACATGGATAAGGTGATCTAGCACTGACTGCCTGGCCATTCTCTAAATGCATGATGATCCCCATCTCGTAACCACGTCCCCAAGTTATGCGGTCTGGATGTGCTTGAACTTTCTTTGACTTTAGTATATTTGTATATTGATATCTCTCAATGTCTATTTCCAAGCAGCTTGGGCGACAGCAGCCCACAGCTGATCCTGGTTTCGTGCAATCACAGGGTTATAGTCCAGACGGAAAGCGGCCGGGAAGCGCGCAGAGTTGTACTCCAAAGGAACAGTGTCATTGTTCGAGAAGACCACGCTCACGCCCACTGAGACCGAGTTTTCGTAGGGCAACCGCTGGAAAGTGGGCTTGAGTCCTAGCTTTTCAAACGAGTCGATATACGCATCTGTGTCGAGAACGGAGGCACCGGGGAATGAAAACATGGACAGGGGCGTGTTTTGGTATCCTCCGACAGCAACGGCCTTGACACCATGTCGATGCACAAAATAGTCGCTCGTCATCCCACAAGCAGATCCACACTGGCCGTCCGTCAGAATGGTAATCTTGGAAGCATCATTAGACCATGGGTAGCTGATGGTCGAGTCAATAAATTTCTGGTTATAGTCGTTAAACACCTCTTGCGAGAATGCAGCCGAGCGACCGTTGAACATCAGGTCTTCAACTCCTGTGGTGAAGGGGTTCGTACTGAAGGGCGTGAAGGTCTTTGTGTCTGCCAGCTCCCTTGGATTCCAGTATGTCGTGTGCTCGGGCTTGGTATCCTTAAGGTTGGCCTCCGCCAAGGCCTGGATCTCGGATGTGACCCTGAACCGAGTCCTGTGGGCATGAATGGACTTGTCTTGCGTCTTGAAGAAAACACCTGGCAAGAGCGACGCAAACTCCTCCTCGCCTCCAAAGTTACCGCTCATGTCAATGATAATATGCGTCACACCTTGGTTAGCGAGCTGCGTCATGTAGCCTTGGATGATTGGGATTTCAGTCTCTGAAACGATATCCATAGTAGGGACGACCAGGACGCCAACATGGGGCATTGACTTTAGTTGATAGACGGCTGTGTTGCCGCTCGCCCATAACTTTGCATCAGGCAAGTCCTTGAGTGATGTGTCCGGCTTGCCATACTCACTTTCATAAAGCGATCCCAAGACTGTGGTCAACACTCCTGGCTCCACCGCACTTCCTGTCGCCTTGGTTGTCAAGTTGGTAGCATTGGTCTCTGAATGCATGCAGAGGTTGGAAACAAACGAAGTCTTGTCCGAGAACGAACCCTCCGGAATCATAGGGATGACATTCCACTGACCACGGAACTTGCGGCTGTACTGGCCATCACATTTGAGCTCGTAGTCGATGAACTGTACGTCGGGCAAGCGGTATCGGAAAGAGAACATGCCGGGAACATCCAACCAGATCTTGGTGGTAGGCCAGTAAAGTTTGCTGGCGAGTGCATGGTTGAAGCGGACTCCCGCATCTTTGGAGAAGCCAGTGTGTTTATCTGCCCAGCGCTGGATGGTATCCCGAGCGTTTTGACCATTGATCCGGACAACCTCACAGTCCTCCATTCCAGACTTGGTAACATCATGGCGTACACGGATCGACTAACATTTCGAATGTTACGAAACAGAAGGAAGAAAAGTGAGCGAGTTGACACAGAATGATAGATGGATGGCTTGAAGATGACCACAGATATATACCTGAGTACCGTTAACCACGGGAGCATAGAGGTACAATGGCTGCACGAAGATGTAGCTAGAATAGCATTGTGCTGTTCACAGACGGTTCAAAGCATTAGTTACCAAGGCACCGCATCAATCAAAGAGAGGTTCGAGGGGAACATGTGTGTGCTTACGCGCATAGGTAACATGAGCGTCGTTGAATGACATGGCGAATAATGAAAGATCCTGATGAAAGTCAAAGTCGTTCTGGTACCGCTTCTGTCCAACCCTCTTGAGGCCTTCCATAGCATCGATGGGAGGAGTCGTCAAGGGTGACTTGAGGTTTGGCGTAAGAGCCACGTCGCGGAAAACAAATGCGTCGTTGTAGAACGTGGTCATGGCCTCAATTGTAGCCTTTGCCTGCTGGAGATTGAAGTCGATCGAACGGTAGCAATTGGCGACCTGCTGAAAGGTGATCTGACCCGGCTTTGCCTTGGCCAGGAGTGAGCAATGGTCGGGGTAGCCTGTCATGTTTGGCGCGGTATTGGCAATGGCCGCCAGAGCCGTTGAAAGTAACAAGAGTTTGGCTAGAGATGGCATTCTAAGTGTTGTTGTTGTTGTGGATCTTGGAGTTGTGGTAAGAAATATTAAGGAGATGAAGATGGCTTATATATCGTAACTGCTCCCAATGGCGGTTAAATTGTTTAGTAACGACAAGACACCTGGGGCCGTTACTTTGTTCTTGGCACCTGTTCTCTACTGTAGTATGGGCAGCGGGCTGTGTGTGGGCGCTCCCTCACTGCAGTTCAGGGCTGGAGCAATCCCCCGCCTTCTCGCTGCTGCCGTGCAGACAGCCCGTCCTACAGTCCCCCATCACGTAACGTTAATTTTTCACGTTATGTGATGGGCGGTCATTTAACGTTCAGGATAGTGTGCACCGTTGACTTTCTATATTTATCATCCACGCATGGCCACCAGGCCGCCTCAATAGTCATAATATCTCCGTGCACAGGTAGTTTGCAAATAAGGCGGGCATGACGTTGCTTTCATGAGATGCATCGATAAGATGCATCGATGACAGCCCTACTATGTTTATGGTCAAGAAATAATACGCTAAAGTGTAATATTTTCACACAACCTGTATGCATCTCATTGACCAAGTCACAAAGACCTTTGGTGCTGGTGCCACTCTTCATTTGTGTGCTTCGATGCTCATAAGCAAAAGATCGCGCCTTGCGCCTGAGATCTTCATTTATGAAGAGGGGGGCGTCACTGGGCATGCAAATCTCTACCGCTTGTTATTATTCAATGTGCGCTTTATGAGGGGCTGTATCATTGTCTCTCCCGTGAATTGTTCAGCATCATTCATTGTAGGTGAAAAGTTAAAGGCGGCCCATTTACTTCTTTGACATAGTTAAGCGGCGGTATCTTCATCCATCGCGACAGGCGTCTCAGCAGGCGTGCTAACGGCGGGTGTTCCGAGAGCCTCAAGAACAGCCTTGTTTTCTGCAGGCTCAACCTTGACCGCAAACAAATCTTTCCGCTCCTGGGGCAACGCGCCGTTGATGCTCCAGTAGATTCCACACGTGTTGCAAAGTGTCTTTTCTCCACTTGGTCCAGAACGCAGCATGACAGTTGAGCTGGCTCCCAGTCCACATTGCTGACACTGCCAACCCTCAAAGATTTCCATGCTCATCCTCCCGCCCTTGGGTGGTCGTCCTCGTCGACCAGAGCCCATGCCAATATATGTTTTACCACCAAATGAGCTTCCACGACGACGGTTTCCGTATCGCGAGGTTTCGCGTCGGTTGCGACTATAGGAGCATCATGGAGATGAATAAGAGAGAGAGAGAATGAGCAATGCGTCAGTTTGCTGATGCTATACATCAGCCATAATACCACAAGAGCGTGGACCAAAGAAACACCCTCACGTACCGAATGCTTCGATCATTTGCCTCCAGCAGCTTCTCGTATTCTTCCGCTGTCAATGTTTCAAGTGCAGGACACCAGTTCTCCCCGTCCTCTGTGGGTCTGAATCCGGAGAACAACGGCTCGCGGTCAAATCCTCTGTCCAGTAGCCGGTCCTGCTTGAATCGAAAGAGTTGTTCGTGAATTTCATGCGCAATCATCGGCACGAATTCCCCACCGATTCCCAAGTCTGCTGCCAATTGTCTTGCAAATTCTTCGGGCGTCAAGTCTGAGCCTACATCCCACTCGAACCTGTCCCTTAAGTTGATACCTCCGACGTGGATATCCAGCTATCGGCACCAAGAGAAAAAACAACATCAACAGCGAAAAAAGAAAAGGAGTCGGTGTCAGTGACTGAACGGCAACATGGATCAGGGAGCTAGGAAAAAAAAAAGGTGTCTCAAGGTACCTGAATAACAACCCTGGATCCTTCATGTGGGACCTGCACCTCTGCAATCGGCTCAAATTCCGCAATTTGATTTCTGAGCGACTGGGCGATTTCTGGCACAAACTTGGCGACGTTCAAGTCCAAGTCCTCGCACAGGATCTCTGCAAACTTTTCGGGTGTCATCAATTGTTCGTTCACATTCCATGTAAACGTATCCCGGAGTCGGACCTCGTCCATGTCAATATCCAAACGGATCGGCACCAGGATCGCATCTTGGTCAGCTACGGCTTCCAAATCATTCTGCGAACTGTCGTCGCGAACGCACATCAGAAACGCGAACACCGGCAAGGGAAAAAGTAAGATTTTTTCCATTGTCAGAAAACATGGCAATGAAAGTTAGTGCATATCGCAGACCAAAATGCCACGCTTGGAAAAAAAAAAAAAAAAAACACGAACGCGCTTTGAGCACCATTTTCAAAGGCCGAAACCCGTTACCACTCCACTCCGCTACTTACCTGTAAATATGGCGTGTCTTCCTTGGTCGCTTCACCCAGACCTTCTTTTCCTTCTCCAGTCTCTCCTTCTCCAGTTGTCGCTGCACCCTACTCGGCGTGCTCCTGGGCGAAGCACCATCATCAAAGTCCCAGTCATCCTCGTCGGACTCCATCATCGAGGCCACAGCCGCTCGTTTCGCCCTGCGACCGAGTGCAGGCGGTAAGATGAGGGCGTTGCTGGCCTCACGTAACCTCGAGGCGTACGTGCTAAAAGTTCCTAGAGCGTTGCTCATGGGTGCAGGTGGTCCTGCGGGTCTGAAGCCACTCCCATAGTGTCCATGCTGTTGTTGTTGTTGGTGTTGCTGTTGAGGGTGATACGGATGCTGCTGTTGTTGCGATCCATAGGCGGGATAGCGGGGCTGCACCGAAGCTGTGCGGAACTGGGTATATGGTTGCTGCTGTTGCTGCTGGGCTAGCTGCTGTTGCTGTTGGAGCTGGTGCTGCTGAATCTGCGCTGGAGTGGGCGTGTGATGCTGATGCTGATGCTGCATAGGGTATCCCGGTTGAGGCTGCATCTGGAACTGTTGCTGCTGCTGTTGTTGTTGTTGCTGCTGCTGCTGCTGTTGTTGGTATGTTTGCGCCGGCTGACTGGATGCACTGCGAGTGGCCCGTGTGGAGTAATGGGATGCTCCAGGTGCTGGTGAGCCGCGGTCGGACCCTGCAGTGGCAGAGAGGCGCGATGACTGCATAGTGGCGGAGGTGTGATTCACCCAAGATGTCATGGCGACACTGCAGCGTCTATGAATGAGAGCAACCGAGCGCGGATCTTTTATTGCTTTTCGCTGTATCGCTTTCTTGCGCTGGTATGTTGCTGTGGTTGTCGTAGCTGAGCAACAGTGATGGATGCAAGAGTCGGTGATCGGGTTCCTGATCAAGGATGGACCGTGACAAAAGGAGTCGACTGCAATCACTGCACACTCTGCGTGACGTGAGTAGGATGTTTTTTATTGGGCGCTTTGTGTGCCCGGCCCTTGCGCTTCGGCTAGTGCGACCACCGGCGCGACGCCAGGTTCAACACTCGTTCCACTGGGCTCAGGCTTCGCTACTTCTACTACCACCGACAGCATTGCCGCTGATAGCGGTGGCTCTGGCATTGGTGCTGAATCCATGGATGGCACAGTGGATACATGGGGCACTGCAGGCACTGTTGCCTCTAATACGGGTATGGCTGCTGCTGAAGCAACCGAGGCTGAAGACTCTGGGTTGGCTAAAGGAACTAGAGGCGCTGGATTGACTGGAGTAACAGGGGACACTGGAGTCACAGGCAGTACTGAGGGTGGAGGTACAAGGTCTTCATCGAACAAGCCAACGTCCATCATGTATCTAGAATTGGCAGTGGGGCGGAGCAGGACATATATGTCCGGGATGCCGTCGCCATCCGTATCTCTTGGAGAGATAAAGTGATCCTCGATGACAACTCCGTTCTCGTCCAGAGCCGGGATGAGCTGCGCAAGCTTCCGCTCCTTGGTCGATTTGAATCCGCCGCGTTGGTTCCTCTCATGGGCACGCGAGGAGCGGTGCTTACTAGTGCCTGCTTTTGTTTTAAGCGTATGGTCGTTCATTGTGTTTTTGTTGAACGACGATGATTCCTGGTCTGGTTGATTGACTGTGCTAGTGTCGCCGCGTGCTAATGTCTCGGCATTTGTGGGCAACTCGGGCACTGCCGCTGTTGGGTCAAGTCTGGTGCTGCTTGATGGTATACTGCCTTGCTGTGTAATCTGCAAGCGCTGTTGTTGTTGTTGTTGTTGTTGTTGTTGCTCTACTTGCTGAAGTTGCTCTACTGGCTGTAGTTGCTCTACTTGCCGAGGTTGCTCTACTTGCCGAGGTTGCTCTACTTGCCGAGGTTGCTCTACTTGCTGTAGTTGCTCTACTTGTTGTAGTTGTCCTACATGCTGTGGTTGCTGTTGTTGACGGGATAGTGGCTGTGGTTGCAGTATAGGTTCTTCATGTGCGCCCTCCTTGTCGTCTTTGTTTTTATCATGTCCTGATAAAGATCCAGCTCCCATCATTTGAGGATCAGGCTCCGTTCCTGCTCGAGCCCGAAGGACCGTGCCTCCTGACCGAATCACTGCCTCAGGTCCTGTCCCCGCCCCTGTGTACACATATCCTCTCCTTTGCCGCTGTTCATACTGCATGCGTTGTAGATGAGACTCCTCGTGACGAAGTGCGCGGTTGTCTGCGGCAACATGCCTATCGCGACCAGATGCGTGAGAATGAAATGGCACGCGGACGCGACCCTCGTCCGGACTGGACTCCCGAAGCCAGACTATGGCCATGAACTCCATGATGAGCAGAACTGTGATTAGCACTGCCCTGTTCCTCGAGGTGCTGAAAGTCAGGATGGGCATTAAAATTATCTATCTTCTAATGTGAAGTACTATGTGACTAAGAGAAGTATTGCATGAAGTGGATGGGCAGATGGTGCTGGGAAAAGAGGCTAGCCTCTAATCCGAAAAAGAGAAAGTGGTGGAAGGGGTCTGGGGGAAACAAGATAGCAAACAGGACAGCAAGTAAGACATTAAAAAGAAGAGTCGCCTGCGAAGCGCAGACTGTGGTCGAGGATGGAATGTAGTGGAGATGCGAATGATACCGGAAAAAGGAGGCGAAGAGAATGACCACCCTAGTTCTGGACGGGGGATTAAGGTATTTCCCAGGGATATGCCAAGGAAGGAGGTGCAGGAGGGCGATGGTCGGGAGGGCAGAGTGTCTATGAGTATAAAAGGCGGGAACATTACTACAATATGTCTGGAACGTACGTGTTGAGTTGAGCTCAAGATGAATGAACTTGTGCAATGCATAGGCACGCGCTAGCAGAGGAGAGGGTCAGCGATAGAAGAAAGGGCGGACGGCAGAATTTTCTTCTCCCACTCTTCCTCCATGTTACCGGCAGTTGCAATTCGAACCAAGGAAGGCCGCAAATGCCGATGGCGATCGCAATAGTCGTGAGAGACCACGCGTATAAAGTCGTACTGCCGACACGTCATTCTGGTGTGCCCTGGCTTGCCGAGGATGTAAAGGCGTTGTTGGGGGAGCCGTAGTATGCCTGTCGCTTTTTTAGAGGGTCGGTCGCCAGGCATAGGGAACGCGATCTTTTGATACCGAGAGGATCGCTGAAGAGTGGATGGGAAGAATTCGCGCAAGGACTTGTTTACAGCACTGCTCAGACATTTGCAAACCTGCCGGCTACTCGGTCTTTTCCATCCTAGTGCGCTAGCTGATGCGATTCAAAATCATTGCAACAAAACTTTATGGTCCACTTTGTTTGTGAGACGGGAACGTGCTACATGAGACATGAGAGTGGATAGAAGGGCATGGGCATGAAAAGACTACACGACTGTGCTGAACTCGGGCAAAGGTTTGAAGGCTTTTTCAAACTGCCCGAGGGCAAGGCATCGGTAGGCATGGTCAAAGCATTTCCAGACCTTGGCCAACTTCGCGCCACGACACGTTCCTGCAACATTGCGTTTCAATATGAACGGGTCCATGACACAGATAAATGAATCACTTCCAAATCTGTCTTGATAACCTCCTCTCGTCGAAGCCTTTGCAGCAGCTGCGGCAGCGGCAGAGGCGCTCATCGAGTCCATAGAAGCCTCGCGCGATCCTGGAACGGGAACGGCGCCTGAGGGCAGGCCATCGTTGAGGTCCAGATCCTGAAAGTAGGCCTTGTCAACCTCACTGACCCAGATCTGTCTCTTTGAGTCGAATGTGTACGCCGAGGTTCGGGGAAAACTTCCAGCAGCATGCCCAGAAGTACTGGCTCCTGATAGCTTGTCCAGTGCGAGTTGCTGTCGCCTTTCCTTCGCAAGCACATGTCTTTCCTGGAAACGTCCTGACATGGGCGAGACCTCCATAGTGCGGTAGTCAAACAAGCGTGCAAAGTACTCAAAGAACTCAAACAGCAATCGCGCAACGCTTTTCGTGTTCATGATCCCATACGACTTGTAAAGCTCCGTGCGAGTATCGTAGTTGACCTCATGACTCTTGCCGTCCTGATACACAAACGTGGACTTCAATGTTCTGTCCATCAACGCTGTCCCAAAGGTCGGAGCCGCTGGTCGTCGTTTTTTGTTCGTGTCGAAGTTCTTGGGTTTTTCAGACTTCGACTGGAGGCGGGGTAAAATGGGCTCCTTTTGTTCTTGAAAGAAAACGATTGCCATTAATATGAAGGCGTACGAGCAAAGATAACCCGAGGATGCATCCAGGATCCCATGCACCTTGGCAAAATGCTTGAGCAGGTAGAGGAAGCTGCTCAAACGGGCGTCAATATCAAGGTACGCCTTGATCAGTGCAGAGTTGTAGATGCCGAGTGGGTGCTGCACATTCATATCGCAGGCGATTCCTGTGTGAGGATCAACAAACTTGATAATAGGCACCTTGGCGTCCGGGATAGCCCGCACCTCTGCAAAGCCCTGCAGACGCAGGATAGACGCCAAATGCACCACGTCCGAGTGCGCAGCATGGGGTTCGTAATGCTCAGCGTAGACACAAATGTCAATATCGCTGTCGCTGTTTCCTAAGCCAGTAACATAGGATCTATCAGGAATGAAGGAGGAATAGCATACCATTTAGCCACCGCCTGCAAAGAAAAAACTACCTGAATCCATCACCCTTCAAGGCGAGCAAGGAGAATAAAATCGAGAAAGCATGCTTACCCGAATGGCTTGAGCTGCAGTCCTGTGCCAGGAAATTCCATGTCGAACAACAGTTGTAGAGTCTCAAGTACATGATGTCGGGTCAACATCATGTTCTGGTTTGGCCTGAGTTTCTGTGATGACAACAATGTTGGAGGCAATGACACACGGTCAGAAAGTGCTACGCACTCGGCTTCAGTACACCCACTTGCAACAACATGCAGTGACACGAGATAACTTACAGCATCATATTGCTGAACAAGGGCATCCATTTGGCGAAACGGAGCTGCTGCGGGCACCATCCACAGTGAGAGCATGACGTTGATCCCGCGCCAGTCGTAGTAGACCGCGTCCTCGTTTGGCAGCCGCACAGGCTCTCCTCGCAGCTTGGCCAATGCTGCCGCCTCGACACCGATCTGCGCCTTTAACTTGTCTACTTCCATGTTCCCAAGCTTCCGCCATTTCTTCTCCTCCTTGACTTTCTCGGCCTGCAACTGGACCTCATATTCCAAACGCTTCCTCTCCCTCCTGTATTCGTTTTCAGCATCCTCCAGGGCTTTCTGCGCTTCCAGCAAGGCTTTGGCTGCCTGTTCTGCGGCCAATATGAGCGTGCTGTCAGCCTCCCTTGCCATCCGCACCTGTCCGTCCGTGACAGCCTCGGCCTCGGCTTCTATGGGTCTTCTGATCTTTTCGATGAGAATTTCTAAAATCTCGATTTGAGCCTCTTGCTCTTTCCGCATTCTGACACCTTCATCATAATTCAGACCAACCATCTCACTCACGCTATAAGCCAGCTGACGAGCACGATAGCTTGAGTCGGTCGATGCAATATGCCGGTCTCTACTGGCTTTGAGTACCGAACAGAGTGCCTCAATGCTTTGCAAGTTCAAAGCCTGCTGTGCGGCAGCTTTCAGCTCTGATGCCACGGCGAGTAGTCGTTCAGTCTCATGCGCAGCAGCATCGACCTTGTCTCCAAGGAGCTTCACTTGTATGGTACGCGACGCCTTCAGCTCCGTATGAATTTTGGCCGCTTCTCCGTAGTCGTTCCTGAGACGTGCCGTCCTTTCGAGCTCCACCATTTCATTTTTGTTTGCCCTTTCTCTCAAAAGTCTGTCGGTAATCTCCTCGACGGCAGAGAGTGGCGCCGTAGCCGCGTTGTAGAGTGACTCTCCGACATGTTGTTCCTTGTCCAGCTTTTCGCTGGCACCTTGCTGCGCCTTTTCGGCAGCACGCTCAGCCTCGTCCCAGGCAAGTTGATCCGCCTCCTCCCAGGCAAGTCGATCGGCCTCCTCTCTGGCAAGTCGATCAGCCTCCTCTCTGGCAAGTCGATCGGCCTCCTCCCTTGCAAGTCGATCCTCTTCCTCCCTGGCAAGTCGATCGGCCTCGTCTTTGGCAAGTCGCTCAGCCTTCTCTTTTGCAAGTCGGTCAGCCTCCTCTTTGGCAAGACGCTCCGCCTTCTCTCTGGCACGACGCTCCGTCTTCTCTCTGGCAAGTCGCTCAGCCTTCTCTTTTGCAAGTCGGACAGCCTCCTTCCTAGCCAGTCGTTCCTGCTCCGCTTTTTCTCTGGCAAGACGCTCAACCTTCTCCTTTGCAAGCCGGGCAGCCTCCCGCCTAGCCACTCGTTCCTGCTCAGCCTTCTCTCTTAAGGCCACCAGAGCCGCAATTTTGGCAGCACGCTCTGCCTCAGCTTTGGCTACTCGATCTGCCTCGGCTTTCGCAACGCGTTCCAGCTCGGCTTTGGCAACACGCTCTGCCTCGACTTTGGCAACACGCTCTGCCTCGACTTTGGCCTCTCGTTCTGCTTGCTCCTTTTTGGCCCGCAAACGCTCGTCCGCCGCTTTCTGCTCCTTAGCCGCAGCCTCTGCTATATTTCTGGCCTTGATCTTTTCCGTCGCCATTCTGAGCTCAATCAACAGTTTGTCGGCTTCAGCCTCGCGCGCTCTATTGTTCAGCTCTGCTTCCTTCCGCTTCCTGTTCCGCTCGTCTTCCCCGTCCTTGCTTTTGTTGTGAGTGGATCCAGCGTCGGACGACTGTTTGCCTTTGGCGCTATGGCCGCGGGTGGCGCCCCCTTTAGCCTCGTCCTGCACAGTAGTCCTGCCATTGCCTGCTCGACCAGTCGGAGCGCCAGCGTCGTCATCGCTGTCATCATCATCATCGGTCATCGACTCCCAGTCAGGCACATCCGAGCTATCGGCTTCATCCTCATCGTCTTCATCCTCCGTTACTGTTTCAGCATCGGGGACATCATCGCTATCCATCTCACTATGATTGTCGCCTTCATCCTCCGTCATGGTCTCCCAGTCTGGTACCGAGCCCTCAGAGTAGTAGGAATCGCCAGAATAGTATTCTTCGTCCTCAAAGTCCGAGTCCAACTCGCTATGATCAAATCCGGAGAAAGGAGATTGGTACTGTTCACCGAGGATGTCGCCACCTACGCCCCAAGATCCATAAGTCCGTGAACCCATGCCGACAGCTCCAATACCCCCGGCCACGAATCCACCGAGCTCCCAGGGCGTCCATTTTTTTCTGTCGGCTGGGATCTCATCGTAATACTCCATCAATTGGCGCGCATCAGCCGAAGCGATCTGTCCTGACTGCAAGCTCCTGTCCAGAAACGTGCTCACATTCGATCGTACGGTCTTTGAGCCATCCCACGATTCCAAGAACTGAGGTTCTATTTCGCCCATAATGCCACCCATCAGCATGTACTGCAATGCGCCCGGAGCACCTGGTTGTAACCTCATCGCCACCACCCTCACATATTCACTCAGGAACACGTCGATGAGCTCCTTTTCCGCCTTTGTGGGAGTTTTGGGGGTCGAGCCTTTTGATGCCTTTGATGAAGCAGAGGCATTGGCGAGGGGTGGTCGAGACGAGGCTGGGGCAGAAGCTGAGCCTGAGACAGAGCCTGATGACTTGGTCGATCGTGTTTGGTCCCTGCCGGGTTTTGCTGCTCCTTTGGAAGTCGCTTTTTCCTGTGCCTGCGCCAAAGCGACCAACCTTGCCTTCTCGACTAGCCCCCTGATCACACTCTGGCGCGTGTTGATCTCTAAGGAAGGGCTGTATACCATCTTGATCCTAGCCTCCACCTGGCCTCGACGCTTGCCATCACTGATGGCTTTCTGTCGCGCCTTTTCGACTGCGATCCGTCGCTTTTCCTCCGCAATGTTGAACGTTTGCAGCATAGTTGATATGACAATGATATTCTGCAAGATCCAGGCACTGGAAAGACCGGCGCGTGCTTCCCGATCGAGACCCTCCATATGTTTCATTTGGCGCTCCAGGTCCCTGCGAGCCTTGATGGCAGTGTCCAATGACATTTCGATCTGCTCTTGCGTCGGTGGTGCTGGATGCTCGGGTGGCAAAGTGGATGAGGATCCGACTGATGGCTGTCCATGGGTTGTATCGGACTGCGAGGGGAGTTGCGGATCATCTGCCGATGCAGCAGCAGCAGCCGCCTTCTTTGCCTTCCTTGCCTTTTTGCTCAGCTTTTTCGAGGCGGCCTTTGATGCTTGAGCCTCCTCTTCCGCTAAAGATGAAATCAACGCCTTTGCCTCTGCGTCGGCAAAGTCCTTGAGCCTTTGCATGTTGAACTCTTTGGTGTACTTTTGGATGCCCCACTGGCTGTTGCTCATCTTGATATTGCCTCCTCCAGATCCATTGTTCGCCCAGACCCACTGGCGACAGCCCCAGACAATGTTTGCAAAACGATTCTGGAACGCTGGATTGATCTTGGAATACGTCTTCCAGAAGTGATCATGATCCTGCTGAGTCAAGGCGGGTAGGGTAAATGCGGTCGGGTATCGGGCGGGATCGGTTTGTGTCCGGTCGATGCCAATCTCCCTTGTGAACAGCCGACGGACACGCCACTCATCCTTCAGGTACATGTACACGTCCGCGGGTGAGAGTGCGTACGGGGCGGTAGCAATGTACATGTCAAAGACCATGACGGGTCTGTTCTTGCTAGTGGAGCGGTTTCCCTTGAGTGGGAAGGGCGAGTCGAGATGTGCGTCGTAAATCCTTGTTCGTTCAACGGCATTGTGGGTGCAGAACAAGAGGACTTCGAAGTTGACGGGGATCGATGCCTTGTCCTTGGGTATGGCGGCTGCCATCTCATACAGGAAGATCTCAAAGAGGAATTCCGAGAAGTGCTTGTCATTGCGGTTGCGGTGGATGGTGCAGATGAGGTGTTGCTCGATCTGATCCTCGTCGGGCATGTATGAGGCGTCCCCATAGTCATCGTAGTCATATGGATCCATCGGGGCTGGGCAAGGGCGAGCAGAGAGGATAATGATTAGATCTGGGCACGGATGTGATCTCGGCAGCTCGTCGCACACGTACTGGTAACAATGGGCCTATGGGCATTTGTTTTTTTCTTCTCTTTACCCATGCTGTTGGGGTCGACTGCCGACCAAAGTCAGGAAACGGTTGCAGGCACGCAAGAGAGAGATGGAGAGATGGATATGGAGAGACCGACGAGAAACAAAGGACGACAATGGAAGGCACCCTTGTTGCACAAGCCACATGCAGTCAATCGCTGACTTTTGTCCGCTGGCTAACTTTTGTCCGCTGGCTAACTTTAATGTGCGAAAATAGGTTTTTTGTATTCATCAACTCGCTGGCATTCACTCTACGCAGACGCCTCCTCCTCCTCCTCCTCCTCCTCCTCCTGGTAAGAGAGCCCATCGCCCTGCTGAAGCACCCGCTGTCTAAGCAGAAACAGACGCCGTCTTTTGCGCTGCCAGCGTGATCTTGTCTCCGAGGGAAAGAGCAATGCCCTGCGTCTTGGACCGGATGCGGACATGGCCTGTGATGGGTCCGTCGCCCTGGCGCTCGATGCTCAGGTTGGCCAATGCATCCTCACCAAACACAGACCGTGCGTACATGTTGGCTGACAGGAATCCGCACTCGCCCGACAGGGCAGCCTCGGGCGTGAGGCACGACATGTTGGTCGACTTCATGATGTGGTTGAGGTATTGTTGCAGATCTCTACATAACCAGCAAGTAGTATCGCAAGATAAAGCAAACCCGATCAGTACGAAGGAAAACATAAATAAAAAAGGTACAACAAAATGACACGAGTGGAATACAAGCGAGAAAAAAAAAAGAGACGAGGCGGCAAACTTACGTGATCGAGGTGTTGACGTTGACCTTGTTTTCCCACTCAAACTCGAGCCACATGCTCCTGAACTGCGTCTCTGTACAGAAGGCTGGGTTGATGTAGTCCATGATATCAATGTGAATGTCGTTCAAGACAACACACTGGCTGTCTCCTGTCGTTGGTCCATCATACACGATGTTGCCAAAGATAACGCCCGTCTCGGTCGATGACACCTTGATGTTGGCCTTGATCGAGTGGAACGAGTGGGGTGCAATCGTGTGCTGTCCCGGCCTCTCCACCAGCTTCAAATCGCCCAAGGTCGCAAATTCAATCGCCAAGTTCTGAAGTGTGTCCGCAGTCTGGTTGACGATCAGGACATCGAGCATGATATCAAACTGGTGCACGTTCACATACGCTTCCGCGTACACGGGGTCCGAGAAGCCAGTCAATTGCACCACTCTGCTCAATTTCGACATGAGATCATCCTTGGCGTCGCCTGATCCCGTGGCTCTTGTCAGGTCGAGTTCATATTCGTCTGCCTCATCTCCATGCTTGGCTTTGGAGAACTGGCGGAATGTAATCAAATCATCAGCCTGGACCCGCGTGTTCTTGCTGTCCTTGGCCTTCTTTTCCTCCTTTCGCTTCTCCTCGGCCTGAACCATCTTGCCAAAGACAGCCTTGGTATCCTGCAAGAACACTTGCTTCATCGAGGGATCGAGAGCAAAGTGCTCGAGGACATGGATGCACGACATGATACGATCATAAGAATCCTCATCAATGGGCGAGTTGGCAAACTGAGACTGGCCTACGCGGATGATCGAGGTCATGATGAGCATGGCTTCGGCACGAAGAGAGTTGAGACGGCGGTGGTCCTGACTGACATCCGAGAAACGGAGGACAAGCTTTGTCAATGTCGAGGCGAGAGCCGAGCCGAGATAAAAGTCGCCTCCCAAAAGCAAAGCGCGCAACTGGGGCTTGGCCGCAGCCTTAACCGCATCCAGCTTTGACTGGGCTGTGACAGAGGAGGCAAGTGCAGACTCGGTGGCGTAGGTGCCATCCGCCAGGACGCGCTTGACTGGTGTCGACGACTTTGTCTCTGGTGCCTTCTCGGTATCCTCATTCTGAGCCTCATCCAGGAGGCGTTGTTCCGAAGCCAAAATAGGAATCTCGCCCAATCCTGTGCGAATGTGTTTCCAGGCGTCCTCGACATCCTGTGCCTCCAGGCAGTACTCTCCAACAATCCAAAGAGCTCCGCGGAAGACCTTGGCGGCCTTCATCTCGGGGAATGTCTCCATAAGGCGTTCCAGAATTGAGGAACGGAGGTTGGGGAATTTTTCAACCACCTCGCTATTATTGGCATAAAGAAATCATTATCAAATGATGGTTAATGCCACATGATCGCATGTCCTCTCATAGGTAAAGCAGCAAATAACCCGCTTCAAAATCAAGTAGGTTCCAGGTCGTACCGAACAAAGGCAATGACGTCGACGGCGGAGGGGTTGTTGGAATCTCCGAGGAACTCCATGAGGACATGTACAACGCTGGCAGCGACCTCGGAGAACTTGATGGCGCAAGTGTGAATAGACTGGATCAAAAGCTGGCGGTATTCCATATTCAGCTCATAGTCCTGATCCAGTGTCTTTGCAAGCTCCTTCTTCAAGAATCCGACAACCTCGTCTACATTGCGGCTCGAAACCATGTCCAAGGCAATGCCGATAGCCTTTCTGCGGACAGCAATATCGGGGCTAGCAAGTTGCATATACATGACAGGTCAGTACATCCCACACTTGTCTCCTGAAAGACACACAGTGTCCACCACGAACAAGTATATATTTTTTTTCCTTACCTAGAGAGAACACGGAGGATCTCCATGACAAGGTCGTCCAGAACTTTCTCGTGCTTCTCACGGAGCTCATCGAAGCGCCCCAAGACAATCAGCTTGACGTTGTTGTCGGCCTCCTTGACAATAAGCTCGATGTAGCAGGAAGCAGCAGCTAATTGAGTGTGCGAGTCAGGTCAGAACACAAGGTGGGAGGTGATTTTCGTTTTGAGAGTGAACGCCTAGAGCTAGCAGACAAGCAGTACCTTTGACGGCGGCGGGGTTTGAGGTCAAGGCGATCAAGGTGCTGGCGGCTTCGTACTTGACAGAGTGCGACTGAGCATTCAGCAACTCAAAGATGCAGCGAATGTACTTGCCCTATATTACAACACCTAAACAGTTAGATTCGAGGCCCTCATCACAGTATGCAGTAGATCGAATTGATCGCAATAGATCGCAGCATTGACAGTCCCTTGGTTACCTTGTTGGCAACGTTGTTTTTGCAATCCTTGCGGATCAAGTCGACAATAGCCATCTGGAGGAGCTCGTCAAAGTTGGGGACTTGGTTCATAACCGAGTCCAGATACTCGACTGCCAACTCCGGAGCGCAGTTGACCAGCATGACGAAGGCGTTGCGTTTGCATGCCATATCAGCCTCCTGCAATGACGAGTAACGGGAAACCCCCAAGCAGCAAAAAAAAAAAAAAAAAAAAAGGATTGTCAATATCAGGCGCGTGAGTCTAGCACACGTATCGAGCAGGCCGAATATGCTGCTGCGAGCGCAATACCTGAAGCAACAGCCCGTGGATCAATTCGGGTGCATCTGGCACAAGGTAGTCAAAGTGCTTGTAGACGGTGTAGATGGCGAAAATGGCGTTCTTTCTGACGTACGAGTGGCGATGTTCCTAGAGGGTTTGCAGATAAAATGCGCGTCAGATATAATAGCCACTGGAAAAGACGTGCGATCTGGGTACCTGCATCCTTGTTGACCCGTCATTACCAAGCAGGCACGAGCTGAGGGCAACAGAGGCTCGAGCAACTCTGCCTCGCGAAGCTTGCAGAGGAAGCGGAGGGTTGATCCTCTAATATATTCGTTGGGATGCTGAAGGTCGCCCATCAACGCGTTACTACAGTGACAAAGAGAGGAGTTGCGAGCGAGAAGGAAAAAAAGATTTAGGTCAGGTCCATTCAGTCATCAGCATCTTGGTCGTGCGCATCATCTCTAGGGTGAGCAGCATTATCATTCCTGCAGGGCGCGTGAGGATGTACCAGACAAGAATCATCTCCTGCTTGAGCTTGCCATCAGGGTTGGTCTTTGGGCAAATCTCGAGGTAAAAGTGCACCAACTTCTTGAGCTGCTTGTTGCGGGAGCGCATCACGTTCATGATGACGGGCATCAGCAGTGAGTTCAGAGGATCGCCATTGAGCATTGTGAAGATGATCTTTCGCATGGTCTCGATTTTGATCTCATCCGAGCCCTTCTCGATCCGCTGGCGCAGGGTCTCGGGCCTGATTTCCTCATCAGTATCGGACTGATGGATGATGGTGTAACAAGCATCCGCGGTGCTCATGGTTGCTGAGTTGTGGTAGTCGGTGGGGTGGAGTGTGAGAAACTGGAGGCCGCTTGTTGTCGCGCCAAGATGTGGAGTGTTGACAAGGGTGGAGCGAGGACTTTATGACTCGGTATCAGAGCCAGAGCGAGCGACAGGCAGACGTGTGGTGGGATGAGGGCAAGAGCAAGCTGCGGATGAGGCGACGACGAGGGGATGGGAGACGGGTGAATGGATGCACTACTGAGCAGGCGCGGGATGATGAAGCGCGCTGGCGTCGCAGGCCAGCCAGGCCAGCCCGCGAAATTTGACACGTCACCGAATCGAAGTTCTTCTGCCCTGGTGGCAGCGTTTGAGCGGTGCCACGTTGTAACGCCATTATATTTCGCCCAGCAAAGAATCCCGTAGAACTACTTGTGTCCTTTAAAACAGTCCGCTCTCGGGTCCGTTTCCCCTTTCCTCTCTCATCACTCATCTCTCTCTGCTCCTCTCTGCTTCCAAGTGCCTCCTCACTCATGGCCCGATTCAACTCCAAGCTCGCTCTCATCCTTGGCCTGTGTGCTGCCGTCGCCCTGGCCAGGACCGCACAGGAGGCTGCGCTCGACGACCGGCCGAAGGTGATCTGCAACAACGGCAGCTGCTACCCAAGAGCCTTCCAGCCCACCACAGAGTTCCAGGAAGTCCTCGAAGGGCAGGAAATCCCACCAGGTAATCGTTATACCTTTCAAACTTGCAATCGACTGATCTCTTGCACCGTGATTCAACGGACAGTCCTAACCATTCATTCATCCATCCTACAGGACTTCACGTACAGATGGACTTTGAGACCCATAAAAAATTCGCAAAGCTCATGGCCCCTGAGGATGTCAAGTCTAAGGACGCCACCAACTCGATCCTTGTCGTCGACACAGATACGCCAGGAACATTCCAGCACAGCCTCGGATCAGACAATAGTGCCAACACAATGCCTCCTGTCCTGAACGTCCAAGCAGACGGCGAACAGGACCCTGTACAGCTGGAAGAAGTGAGCCGCATGAACCTTCAAACGGCTTTCGATTCTATCCCTGAGCTGGAGCAGTTCAAGGACGAGCATTGGCAGCAGAAGGAAGAAGAGCCCATGGCAGGCACCCCTGCTGGCCTACATGATGAACGCAAACTCTTTGCAGCACAGTTCGATCTGGTCAAGACTAGCAACGATAAGTCGCAGGTGATCGAAGCCCTTGAGGGACTCGCCGATCTTGCAGGCGATATGGAATTTGGTTTGTTTTTGTCTTCAGGAAAGCCACTTGAGGCACTGGTGGCACGCCTCCAAGACGCTGACAGCACCAAGATCCGGTCTCGCTCAGCTCGTGTCCTTGGTGTCGCTGTACAGGTAAGGATACTTTACCCCTAAAATCGCATCATGGATAAGGAGACTAGAAAGTGGTAAATGGCTGACATTATGTCGTTCATATCTTGTTCTTGTCCTATTAGAACCACATCAAGGCTCAACAGGCGGCCTTCCAATCCAAACTCCACAAAATCCTCCTGAACAGACTTGAGATGGAGCCCGAGACCGTGGTCCTCCGGCAGTTGATCTCGGCCTATGGCAACCTTGTCCGGGGCTCAAATGGCTTGAGTGGGGTATTTCAGGACGACGACATCTCGAGACTGGCAGAGGTCTACAACAAGAGCACAGACGCATCCTTCAGACGCAAGTGTGTTTATATCATGAGCGACTTTGCTGACCCAGATTTCCAGCCCGTCCCAGAGGATGACACCAATAAGACGGCCGGATCCGTCAACGACACCACCGAGGTCAAGCCTGTCGAGAATATCAACCTCGATGTCGGACCTTGGTGTGAGAGCCTCCAGCAGGAGACCGAGCCATCCAACTTGGAGGAGCAAGATGACTGGGAGATTGTCAAGAAAGCTGTTGAGCTCCTTCATGCTTCATATCCAGAGACCTGTATCCTGGCTGAGAACAAGACCAGGGATGAGCTGTAAAAGAACAAAAAAAAAAGCAGGAGAAATGTTGCATACGCTGGCGTAGCCATTAACTTATAGTAATACATTCCGGCTGCATATCAAAGGCATATTTTTCTTTTTTATTCCTGGAGACTCTATTTGCGTCCATTTGCCATGCGCGATCGCTCTCCTTCCAGCTAAAACATTCGCAGAAAAAAACATCAAAAGTATTGTGAGAAGTTGATGCCACAAGCCAAACTGAGAGAGCGCTGTCGATACTGCCACGTACCACTTTCTTGACGCGTGCCAATGTATAAGACGAGGACGCGTTGGCTTTACAGTTCTCTGGTTCGTATGGCGGCGCAATAATAACCTCGTCCATAACTACAATCGACTCCTTAGCCCATCGACAGGGCAGTCTATACCAACGCAAAATTCAACAAAGAGTTAGCACACCTCATTCAGCACATACCCTTTCCGCATCTTCCTTTTTGCTCTTTGGCCAACAATACAAAGCGCAATAATATAACAGCAGAGTTGGCACATTACGTCTTGCTCAGGGCATCAAAAATCTCTTGTCCAGCAGTCGATACACCCACTCCGATACGCGCCGCCGCAGCCTGTGCCTCCCGAACAGCCTGCTGTTCCCTCTGCCTAATCCTGTCCAGGTGAACAAAACCAACCGCCGGTAATACGGACGAGTAGCTGTGATTGCTGCCACCTCCACTCGCGGTGTTCCGCTCGCTTCCTTCCTTGGTCTCCTTGACGTCTCCCGAGTCCTTGTTTGCTGCTGCTGTTGTTGTTGATGCAGGGTTGGGCGACGACACGGCACTGCTTTCGTTGCTCTTGACCAATGTCGACGCGGTTGCAGCCAAATCTTCTCCTGCCTTTGCATTGCTCGCGCTCACGGTCTCGGCGTCCTGAATCGGAGACACTTCCTTGATGTAGTTGATCTTCAGAATCCGGAAATCATATTTCTGTCGAGAGGCTGGGTTGTTACCCCCGAGCGATGGACTATAGTATGTGGCGGGCGTGGGCGAGGCAGATACCAGCTTGGATGGGCACTGTGTTGTCATTAAAACAAAGCGCAGGTCGATAGAGAAAGCGAGAAAGAGAGAGAGAGAGAGAAGAATAGAAGTTACGCGCAGAGTTGCAGAGTTAAGGATAACAAGTGCGACTCTCTTCTTTTGAGGACAGATCAAAGCGACTTTGAAAATATCGAGCCATTAACAGCGAGTAAAGCAAATCAAAAGCAAACAAGCAAACAAGAAAGCAGCAAAGCAAGCAGCAAATAATGACACGAGGTTGATATGAAGTACAACGCAGTTCATGATCACGTCAAAGGCATAAACCTGGCCCTCGTAGACCTCGTCGGCCAGGGTCACGACCTTGACGTGCTTGCCCAGGACCCAGTCGATAGTGCCTGAGGCACCTGCCTGGGACAACGACGACGATCCCTTGTCTACTCCTTTGTCCGCTCCCAATGCAGGCGATTGCGATCCCAATGCAGGCGAGGACTGGCGACTCGACGCATTGCTGCCGTTCTTTGCTGTCGGTCCTGAAGATCCCCCCGCGTTAGGGGTTCCAGCAGCCACAGCTGGGGTGGCAGGAGATGAGGCAGCGCTTCCCTTCCCAGCGGCGGCCGATGCAAAGCTGATGCCAGGCGCTCCTGCGGGCGACTTTTTGCTGAGGGACTCCATGCTGTCGAGGACTTTTGTCGTGGTGGTGTTGAGGAATGGGTTGTGGGATGAGTGCGGACTTGCTGGTCTGTGGAAGTGATCCTTTGGGTTCAGTACTCGCTCGCCAGCCGCCCCATATGACGTAAATGATTGGAAATAACGTTTTGCACCTTGCATGTCGCGACACGCACCCTTCAAGTGTTGCCAGCGGCGCCCTTCACCAACGAGCACACTCCTGCTTCCACTCATCTTTATGATACAATAGCTCACCTTGACCCAAAGGCTCCCCGAGCCTTGCTTCGCAGTCTCCAAACGCAGTTAAAAAGACCACCCTCAGTGATGACAGAGCGTCTTCTCACCAACTGACAGATACGCGGCTCCATCGGGACTGATGGGTTCATACTACAAGCTTTGGCCTTCAAAATAAACGCCTTGAGTTCTGTACGAAGTCTCGCAGAGACATTTATAGTTGCAACATACGCATCATTCCAGCCTAGTATATAGCATGGGGCCGCGACGAACACATCGCGACTGTAACCCTAGTTCTGAACGCGAGCAATATATCAGCCTATTTTCTTATATCGGTAATGGTAAGAGTACATGAAAGAGTCGGAAAGACCAAGCAGACAGCACTGCAACAATGGTCCGCACAACATACCCCCCCTGCTGTGAAGACAGTTTATATTAAGATGGTCCACGGCTACCGTGGTGAGCGCCGCATGGAGGACAACAAAGTCATTATTGCAGTCGGTTTAGGAAGCTGGTCGTAAGCTAAAGACTATGCAATACACGTACTTCAAGACATATTTCGTGCTACAGGTAGGCGTCAAGGGTCTGTTCAAGAACGACGCTCTTGTAAAGTTTATATTTTGACAAGGAATACGTGGATGGTCTTGCACCATAAGCCGCGATCTCTAGGATACATCGTGGTATGGAGGGTGTGAACGAATTTTAATATCAAGGTGATGCCCTCGTTGTGAGATCCTCATTGCAGCAAGTCAACATACGTCGGCGGTGCTTGCTCGTCAACCAGCGGGAAGTTTTACGATCACCGCGACACTTCTAGCGCGTATAATATTGCCATTGCAAACGTGAGGAGTTGGAATCCTAGTGTTTCAAACGATCGCAGAAATACAGCCGTATAAACTGTGTATCTCATTTCTACTCTGCCGCTTAAAGGGAGGCTACTCTACGGCATAGAACCGCTTCGCGGCGACTGGATGACTGCGCACACGCCGGCGCCACATTAGCCACCCAAACCGCTCGTGCTGGCTAGCAAACAGGTCGCCCTTCGGCACAGCGGTCACAATGCCCTTGCACTGCCGTTGGGTCCCAGCTTCCTTCCACAGTCCAAGCACTTCGTCGCAGACCTCGCGTGCGATATCTAGAGGCTTCAGCAGTGCATTGAGGGCTGGGTAACTGAGCCACGCAACCGAGTATCGTGTCTTTGCTGCTGGTTGGATGACCACTCGATGGTTGGCAGCCTGCACGATACCACCCGTCAAGAACTCGATCTGCAGCCCAAAGTTTACAATGGTCGAGCCTTTTACATAGGGCACGGATAGCCACTTGCCATCAAAGTCCTGGGCTTCAAGTCCACCCACCGATGAGGTCGACAAGAGCGTCAACCTGCAAACAGGTGTACAGCATGCATGGGGGAAGAAAATAAAAGAAAACAATGAGAAGAAAAGCATTAAATGATGTCAAATGAGGTGTATGACAAGACACAACGCATATCTTGCTTGCAGCAATGCTGCAGCCTGCAGTCAACAACCTTACCAGCCACTGTCCTTGTGCGTTCCCACACCTTGCGAACTGCCCTCAATTCTCTTGATACCATCCACCACCTCGCCTGCTGGATACCGAATCGTCCTCATCCTGGCAAAGGGCAATGGACCCAGTTTATCCAGCTCATCATCCTTCCCTGCTCCATTCTCTGCCGGCAGATTACCATCCAAGTACCGACTCAGCCTACCTTCCTGTAAACCCAACGCAAGCTCCACTGCCCTTGTGAGTTGCTTACAGATGTCATTGGCAGTCTCAAACCAGTCCGTCACAATCTCTTGATGTCCCGGCAAGATCGCATCGTCCAGGAACTGGTTCGGACCCAATAGGTTCAGGTAAGGTCTAGTCTTGAGAAGACTCTCGCGGACCTCGAGCGGCGCCCCATTGTGACCATAATCAATCAGATCACGGTGGTCCTGAACCGACAGAGTACGCTCATCACCGAACTTGGAGTATCCGCGGAAATGTCTTGAGTCGTCCACATTGATCGAGAGCCGGTCTTGGAGAGGCAGACCAAAAAGGCGCTCGCAGTGCGAGAACATGCTGGCTTGCCGATCCACTGGTCTTGTATCGCCAGAGTCCAGCGGGGTATTATGGAGATAAAAACACCCGATGCCTACCATGGCTAGACGCAGTGCTCGGACAAACGATTGTGAGCGATCGTTGGTCACGTCTGTCGGGTCCCAAAGTGAATAGTCAAGGTGGTACTCAGGTCGGGAGGCCAGTGAGGCTGTGGTATGAGGGTTGTTCTCCGAGGGGGGATTTAGGATGGTCATGTCTGTTGATAGCCAATGTAGCTGACAGGAAAAAAACAGGGCTTGTAAAAAATCTCTGATCACTTCTTTTAAAGGCTTAATGCGTCCACGTCAGACTTTGTGCCTGTGGGCGTAGCGGTTGTGAAACTGATGGCCGCGTAATCCCCCTATGCACATGCAGCTCATGCCTTCAGGCGAAGAGGGTGCGCATATCTCATCTCAACAGTATGTTCTTCGCATAATGCATATGTGTTATCCTTTGGTTCGCACTCCTATCAATGCTTAACTTTGATTCTGATGAAGGATGAAAGGGAAGATTAAGGAAGGTACTATACGACATTATTATAGGTCCTGAAGCGCGTATTTCAGCAAGCTATGAAGATGCATATGTTGTTTTAATACGCGATGAATCTAGCGAAGATCGGCGTCCGTGAAGACAATTGACATGAGTAAAGGTTGTAGCCAGCTTTTGAATGAGTATCAAGACAAATCCTAGACACTTTCTGATTTTCTATGAATTTGCCGGACGAAGGCGCAGTGCTTAATGGGGCACGAAAGGCCCTAGTAGAGTCAGCCAATGAGAGACCACTTCCAGATCACTTTCACCCGATTCATGCAAAGAGAAGATGGGGAGGGGGGATGCAAAACAACAACAACAGCAGGAGCTCAACAACAATCTAAACCACGTGAAAGTGGACCTTCACAAGATATAGCGACTGCCAATGTTTACGGAAGATAGCTTTCTGCGTTGAAGCCATATCACCTTCAAAAGCGACAAGGCACGTTCATTGATGTCTACTTTGGAGCCTTGGACAAAATCTCGTACTCGCCATCATAATAGGCCGTCGTTCCTGTCGTGATCTCCTGGAACAGCTCAGACTGGATCCAGTCCCTGTAGCTCTTCTTCTGCAAGACATTCTCGCGCACCTTCCACAAGTTGGGTGTCAACTCAGGAGTAATGAGCTTCTGGACCTCCTCAAAACCTCTAAAAGCACACAGCTCGTTCAAAAGCTGCTCAATGGCCGTTGCTGTCCGAATTTCCGCCAGCGTCACTCGGTTACTGACATAATACCCATTGCCTCCATTCTGCACCAACGCTTTTTCGTGTGTTCGGATCCATTGCTTGAGCTGCGTTTCTATAAAGTTCTCGAGCTTCTCAGCACGGTCTTGGCTTTGGCAAAGGTACGCATCTTGATGACTCTGTGTCAGAGCGCGCGTGTTAGAGTAGAAGCCGAGGATCTGAGCCTCTTCAAACGAACTGTCGCCAAGGAGGTTGAACTTGCGAGCCAGGTGCAATTCAATGGCCATGGCCTCCGCGTGTTCAATGACAACCTTGCCATCAGCAGAGATCTCAAACATCATAGGGAGAGTCCCAAACTTGGTCAATGGCTTGTCATAGTTGTTCCAGTCCTTCAATAATCAAAATAGCCAAATGGACAGAGATATGAGTATCTCTACGACAACAAGTGTTTCCTCAAACCAATAACATTTGAAGTTGAAGCTGCTTACACCAGGGTAGATGTTGGACCACTTTGCGTCGGCATAAGCAAGCAAGGCACGAGGGGTGGTAGCATAGATGTTCAGTTTGAAATAGTAAAGCTGAAACTCGTTGTCCTTTGCGTCCAGTGCCTTAGAGAGCTCTAGGTTAGAAAGGTTCCTGGTAACGGTGGGAAGGATGGGGTTGACCATGTTTGCTTGCTGGGGGGATTTTGAAAATGAGGGGTGATTGTGCTGTTCTGGAAAATGAAGGCACCGTGGGAGTCTTTTATGTGTGGGAGGACAATTGCTTCAGCCGGTCAATTGAGAATGGCTCTGTCTTTTTTTTTTGCCGCAGTCTGTCTATCCTCGTTCCGTGAACCTTATCAAAAACAAGGTCGTGAACGCATTTGTCATCAATGGGAGACGCCGCCCTTTTTTTCTACACTTGCCTTGTTCGCTTGACTTTGTTTGATTTCGACGAGCGTTGATCAAACGGTCATTTTTACGCCAAGTGCTGCAGCTTGGTCTAATCATTAAGGTTCATTATGAGACGGCGTGGGCACTCGATGACAAATTCGTTCTGCCAGCTGAGCTTCCAAAGATGAGCCTGCGAGGCAACAGGTCAATGCATTGATCAGATGGCGTCAATTACCCGATGTTCAGCGTAGCACAAAGCTCAACCCTCTCTGCTGGCATGCAGTGCTGCGGTTATATTCTAGAGACTTCTTCTGCCAGGCACAAACCTCTCGACGACCCCTCGCCTAATCCATATCTTGGGCCAGGGCCAGGGCCGCAACGTACGCGATCGACGTCTTGGATCTCGTTCAAACTCTCTATAAAAGGTCGCGTCTCTATTCCTTTCGCTACCTCTCCATCAACTACAACTACGACTTTCTCTTCAGCGAAACAAACTGACTGTTTTCCTCCCAATCCTTCTCACCTACCTCGCACTTCTCAAGCAAGCAACATGGTCCATCCCATCCTCCCCCCTGTAACCAAGAACGCTTCCAGCCAAGACATCTCCAAGTTTTTGGATGCCAGTGACAATGAATATCAGATCTATTACTTCAAGCTCCACACTCACGGTGCAACCACTCGCGCTCTGCTCGCTTATGCCGATGCCAAGTGGTCCAACATCTATCCTGGTGTATGTATTTATATCGCAATGTTGTATGCATGAAAAAGATAATGTGTGTATAGTTTTGCTTCACTGACGCGTTCAACCATTCATCACTTTATTCTATTTCCCTCCCGTCCATAGGATTGGGTCGTCCATGACAAACCCCTCACAAAGTTCGGCACCCTCCCTATCCTGTACGAGCTCTCTGCGGACGGCAAGACCGTGATTGAACACGCAGAAGCCATGGCCATCGAACTCCGCCTCGCCCGCAAGTTCAACCTCCTTGGCGCCAATGCCTTTGAAGAGTCCCAGATCATGAGTCTCTTCTCCAACACCCGCGCCATCATGCATCGCCACGAAGACGCATACTTTACCCGAAACCAGTTCCGTACCGAGGAGCGCGACCAGTTTATCAACACCAAACTCAGCCTGTGGATCTCGACGCACGAGAAGTTGTTGCAGCAGAACGGTGGTACTGGGTTCTATATTGGCGACAAGGTCACACTGGCCGAGATCAAGACTGCAGTGGCTATTGACCAGCTACTGAATGAGCTGTACGTGTTCAAGGGCTTTGAAGGGGTCCAGAAGTTGATTACGCCAGAGGTGACGCCTAATTTGTGGAAAGTTCGCGAGAATGTGTTGCAGAAGAAAAGCTATAAGGATTGGACCCAATCTGACCTGTTCCAGGAGCTCAAGGACGGAACTACGGAGCTCTTTGACCACGAATACAGCGAGTTGTAAAGGATTAGTACAGGACAACCTTTGATAAAGTTGTCATTTCTCCAACGCCAGGCATTTGTCTCCACATAGATTTTTTTATTCTCCAGTATTAACAACGATGGCTCAACAGAAAAAAAAACACGTATGCACACCTCTCTCCTCTCCACAAGTCAAATCAGCTCGTGAGGGAGACCCAATTCAAACAGAAAACAAAGCCTGGGGCAAATCCTTTTTTAGCGCAACTCTCTGTCGATCTTCTCTGTGGCATCGTTGGCAGCATGCTTCGCGTTCCTGTTTGCAGAGCGAGCCGCGTCCTTGGCGTCGTCCTTGATGTGCTTCGCCGCGTCCTTGATCTCATCCTTGGCGTGCTTGGCCGCATCGTTGACCTCTCTGCCCAGTTTGCGTGCAGAATCCGCAGCTGGACCCTGGGCGTTCTTGAGCCAAATGTCGTAGTTGAGAGCTGTCGCATATCCGACCCATGCGACATAAGGAACCGTTAAGTATCCAGCGCACTTGTCCACCTTGAAGAAATAGTAGGCAACGGCAATGGATGAACCCTACAGACGGCAGTGGAACAATTTTTGTTTTTGCAAAAAAAAGTATCAGAACCGTGTGGAATAAATATTGACGAGGAGAAAACAAACATCATGTGTTTCGATCGACTTACAAAGAGACCACCGGCGGTGACAAGAGCAGCACCGATTTGCTTCTTCCAGAACATCAACGGCGACCAGGCAAAGTTCAAGAGCATGTTGGCGCTGTAAAGACCCAGACCTGTTCTTGCAAGAGCACGGATGGATGGTAGGGTGTTGGGACCCGTGCGAAGAGCGACCAAGTGCGAAGCATAGCCTACAGAGAGATACAAGGCTGTCCATGCAGGTGCAAAGACGCAGGCAGGTGCGGCCCAGTCTGGCTTTTGCAAGCTCTCGTAGTAGTTTTGGACGTGGTGGTGCGAAGGGATCGCAGAGAGGAAGCCGCCAACGAGGGGTAGGCCAACGGCCATGATGGGGTAGCGCGCCAAGTTGGTGTTAAAGCTCTGGCAAGCATAGTGCAGACTGTCGCCCGACATTGTGGAGGCTCTTTTCTTTGCTGGCAGCTGTTCTCGGGGTTACGTGAGGGTAGCAAAGACGTAGAGGTCTATTCTGGCGAGAGAGGAGAGCGTGTGGGGAATGCGGGAAGAGGAGAGGAAGCAGAAGAGACCTAAAAAAAAAAGCGAGTTCGGGTAATAGCGAGACGATGTGAAATAATTTTCCGTCTCGTTTCGCAGACAAAGAAAAAAAAAAGAAAAGACACCGATGTCCGAGTTGACACTCGAATACGAGACAGCTCGGAGAGAATTAGAATCCGTGGCATAACGCAAACGCACAGACTGGCCAGGAGGATCGCGCGGTGCACACTGCTGCTTGTCCACGGACCTTCTTTTTCTAGACTTGAAGGCTGTGCAAAAGTCCATCGAGGAGCACGAAACCTTTATATGTAGATCCGCAAACACTCGCCGTCATGCGATCCAGTCGGAAGTCATCTGGCGACAAGGACACCCTCAACTATGATCTCATTACCTCCCACTGTTCACAGAGTGAAGTGCAGTCCAGAGTTCCATACCATGTTTACTGACATGGCTACCACTTTGTCTCTTGCATAAAGCTTTGCTGTATTAGTTCATTCATGCTCGAACAATTTCACCACCTATGCACACCTCTCTCCGAAATCGTGTGGATAACCGTTACCCTCCAGAGTGAGCCTCTCGACATTTCTTGTGTCCCCTCAGCGAGGAGTATATATCCAACACTAACAACTCCTTGAGTGCTTGTATGTTCGTTAGGGGACGCATGTCCAAGGGATAGCTATGAATAGTGGGAACATGCAAAAGCTATTGTACCTGCCAATCCATATCAGGGACCGGTTCCAGCGTCACGCACAGGCACTACACATCTGTAGAAGCGGATGTTTAAAAAGTTCGGGCCAAAGGCGGAGGAAAAAAAAATACTTGATGACCGTGGGATGATGGTGCTCAGGGTGGATGAGCGTCTGTGTGTGCAGCACGATACCTCATGCTTCATGCAGCGTTTCGCAACAAGCACGATGGGACAAACAAGAGCCAACGGCCTTTTGCATACGCATTGTGCTTTGTGCTCTGTAGTCTCGTCTGACATCATGGAGGGGGAAGGAGAAGCAGAGCAACAGAAGCGTCTTTGCTGGGTTGGGTATTAAACATCGCGCTACGACTCTTTTGGATCAGCCGCTTTCTTGATCCTTCAGTTCCTCTCGCACTCTGCTTGCTCCTCACCCTTTCTCGCCCTTCCTTCGACATCGAACACACGCTTCTTCCCCCTAGGCTCCCTCGCCACAGCAACTGCCTCGCCACACCCGTCGTATATACACTGTTCACTTTTGGGTCATGATGTCCTCGTCTCATCTTCCCCGACCTCATTTCAAATGGAGTGAGCGTCAATGTCAGGTTCTTGAATCTCTTGCTCAGGAGTTCACTCTCTCAACCGCTCAGCTTGAAATTCTCACGACAGAGTTCGTGCGGCAGATGCAGATTGGGCTCAATTCAACAAAATCCAAGGATCTGGCTATGATCCCGACTTTCGTCACTGGGCGCCCTGATGGACATGAGCGCGGGAGCTACCTCGCCCTGGATCTCGGCGGTACCAACCTTCGGTAAGGACATACGGTTATTTGAGAGCTACCGGCGAAGGTGTGTTTGTGTGCGCATGTGTGTGTGGAAGGGTCGTTTCAGTTCGCGCAATGCACTGTAGCGCATTGGATCGCAACGCTCTGCCTTGCCACTTTATCATTTTCATTCGCTATTTTTCTTCTGTGCGCTTTGGTGCGCTTTGACTTCCATATCCGCCGGGAGTAGCGTGGCCCAGCTGCTGACGCGCATGTCTGGGCGATGACAAGCAGCAGAAAAATGAACGGTGGCACAGGTGTGCTTCTTTCGGTCTCGTTTGCATACACGACAGCATCCCTGCCTCAAGGGTAAGAGCTGGCCCATTGTTCCCTCGTCATGCAAGGCGATTGCATGGAACAAAAAAAAATGATATGACAGATGGTAGCCCAAAGATCAGGGGGAGAGGGGTGTTGCTCGCATACAAGTGCACTCTCGCTCATATAGATCAGTCTCGAAGCACGCGCGCACACACACGCACACACGCAAAGACGCAAGGACGCCCGCAGACAAAAAGCACGACATCCGTATCAACAAAAAAAACTAAACAGCGCCGATCCGTGAGGCGCCCTACGTTGTTTAGCGCATGTTTCGATGGGTGTGCAGATGGCACTTGTGGTTATGTGTGGGCGAGATGTAGGGGGGAGGCGGAGAGAACAGTCCGTGGGGTAAGAGTATCTTGACTCGGCAATGAGTACCACACACCAATTGGGTTCATTCTCCTACTTTTACTCATACTTTTGCTCCGGCCCTGTGGATGTTATCTTTTCTGTTTCCTCCAACCTTTGGGTTGTTTGGGGAGGCGGTCAAAAGCTGTGAGGCAAACAGAGTTCAGAGGCAGCACCATCAGGGCAATGAAAAAGTACTTGCTCCGTGTGCATCTACGCCTGCGCGGCCGCTCGTTATCTTTTTGTTTCTTGTTTCCAAATCAAGGACGACAGAGAACCTTGATTTGCGACACCGAGATCCTTGTGCACACGACATCTATCGTTATCAGCACAGGCTGTAGGAGTACCCCACACGCAGTTCACGGCCTGACTCTCTAGCACATGCGTCTTGTTTCTGGTCCTCATTCCGCGCATGTACTCTTCACGGGTACCCAATAGTCAGACAACAGTGCGCTTATCCTCATAAACATGCCTTCCAGAAACTAATCTCACCATCTCGTTGGTTCTTGTCCATGTGTCTTGCAGAGTGTGCCTGGTCACCTTAAAAGGAGACCGCCAACTGGAGTCGCACCAGCGGGCGTTCAAGGTCTCCGACCACTTGCAAGAGGCCGATGTCGCAGAACTCATGGACTTTATTGCCCTTTCGATAAAAGAGTTCATCTCCAGCGAACACATCAGCGCCAAGATTGTCGAGCACCCCTCCAACTCTGACACCCTTGAACTCGGCTTTACCTTTTCATTCCCTGTGACCCAGACCGCCATTGATGCGGGTGTCTTGCTTCGCTGGACGAAAGGGTTCCACTGCCCAGGCGCCGTTGGCAACGATATCGTGCAGTTGCTCCAGGACGCTTTGAATCGCAATGAGGTCAATGTCCATGTTGGTAAGTTGGGTTACGACAACGAAAGGGCGTAGTGACTCAAATTAATTCTACTAAAGCAAAAGGGGAATAGAAATCTACGTACTGTACTAACTCCCTCGCGCCACATCTACATGCCTTCTCACCCATTCATTGTCGTGCGCACGGTCTTGTAGCTGCATTGGTCAATGACACTGTTGGAACACTTTTGGCCCATTCGTATAAGCACACAAATACGTTTATCGGCGCTATCTTTGGAACAGGAACCAACGGGGCCTATGTCGAGAATGCTCGGAACATCAAGACTATGACTACGGACGCTGGCGAAATGATCATCAATATAGAGTGGGGCAACTTTGACAAGGACAAGGCTGTCCTTCCTGTCACCATCCACGACAACAAGCTTGATCGCGAGTCCATTGTAAGTCATTGGTGCTCCTGTAGAGACAGAGAGAGAGAGAGAGAGAGAGAGAGAGAGAGAGAGCTGAAGATTTACTCTGACTGCATGAAGGCTCTTCATTACTCACAGCTGCATTTATTTCGTCAATAGAACCCAGGTATCCATGTCTTTGAAAAGATGATCTCGGGAATGTATCTCGGTGAGATCACCAGGAATGTGCTCCTGCATCTCATTGACCAGCGCCTACTGTTCGAGGGCACCAGCAGCACGACACTGAACCGGCACTGGGGGTTCGAGACAAAGTTCATGTCCGCCATTGAGCAGGACAACTCGGGCACGCTGATCCCGATCGCCCAGATTCTGGAACAGGACCTTGGGATCTACCTGAATACCCAGGTCGATCGCGAGATTGTCAAATTTGTTTGTCAGTTGGTGGGCAAGAGAGCCGCGCGTCTGAGCGCCATGGCTGTTGCTGCGGTCATCCGACAGGGACTGAAGTCTGGTACACTTTCTGAACAAGGATATCCTCTAAAGGCCAGCGCGAACGATGAGGCGCATCAAAGGCAGAATGGAGCCAAGGTGGAGGCTGTGGGCAACGGTAACAGCATAAAGGATGTCATTCGGGTCGGCATTGATGGATCGGTCTTTGAACACTACCCTCACTTTGAGGAGCGCATGTACGAGGCTCTGGACGAGATCCTTGGCTCGAGTGCCCGGGAAGTTGTGGCGCTAGGCATTGCAAGGTAAGAGAAGTACGCCAAATAGTGTTTACTGGTGACCATGCCCATTCTGACACCCTTTTTCGTCTCTCTTCAATCAAGGGATGGATCTGGTGTTGGAGCAGCACTGGCAGCACTCATCGCCACCAAGAACAGTGCCCACTCGGACTGAGGGCTTCTTGCGTAGAACTGGCGTGGGAAGGCGTGGGAGACATGCAGCACCGATGCACACGACTTTTTTAGATTACGGTATATCAATAATAGCACTACCTGTACACGGAATGGGATCCGATCGTCCGAAGGTGTGAGCAAACACGACCAGCGCAGAAGCAGCACACACACACACGTAGGCCGAGGGGGTGTGCCAGCAAGGCAGCAACCAATGGCAGGCACGCCTGAATATGAATATGGTTGCTGTGACCAATCCACACACGCAATATCGTGCTTCCTGAGAAAAAAACAAAAACACCTTGCCGTTGCACACTGTTTGCACACAGTTTGCACACCCCAGAGAGCCCTTTTTGTTGCGTTTGCTTCTGCGTCCTTCTTTCCTCCGCCTCGCCCTTCTCTTCTCTTCTCTGTTCTTCGCTGTTCTTCCTTGTCTCTTGCTCATCCCCCTTCCCGCCCGCATCCCCGCACCGCACTCCAATGCACATTCGCAACAGCATCCTCTCCGCCGTCATCGCCATCGCTGCATGCGCAAGCGGCGCCGAGGCATCCGCTGCTTCCCAGGCACTCACAGGAAAGACCTTCGACGCCAGCATCGCCGACGGTGCAACGTACGTGTTTGTTCCACTGGCCCCCATGCACTGCAGAAGCGTGAATGCCTCAGCTAACAGTCGTACTGTTGCCTCTCTTCACCTTTAGATTCGTGAAGTTTTACTCCTCCGAATGCGAGCATAGTAAAAAACTCGGTATGTTTGCAAGACACAGTCTGGCGGAGCGCGTGTTTTTTATAGAGACTTGCTTTTGCTCGACACTAACACTGTTCTGGGTGTTTCTTTTCTCTCGCCTTAGCTCCAGCATGGGAAGAGGTGGCAGTTAAGCACAAGGACTTGAAAAGGACAACAGGATTCAAGTTTGCAGAGGTCAACTGCTTGACTGAAGCAGATCTGTGCGAAGATAACGACATTGTCTCGTACCCCACTATGCAGCTGTAATGAACAAGAGAAAACTGGACTTACAACGGAACCCGAAGACGCACATCTGTCCAAGAAGCACCACTTTCTAACGTCGTTCTTGCTCTCTCATGTAGCTTTTACAAAGGCAAGACCGTCACAAAGTACAAGAAGAGGCGAACGGTCGAGAACTTGACGGAATTTGTCACCGCCTACTCTGCAGAGTTCATCAACGTACCCTCGAACGTGAATGCCAAGGATATTGGCGAGGTCAGAGTGAATGCTCTAGGCAAGGTCGTGGCATTGGACGCCGACAGCTATGCCAGGAGAACCCCTTTTGGACCTTGGTTGATTGAGTATTATGCACCCTGGTGCGGTCACTGCAAAGCGTTGGCCCCAATCTATGAACAGCTCGCCGTTGCCTTGAAGGATAAGGTCAACGTGGCCAAGATCGACTGCACCACCAACGAGGATATTTGCCAAAAGGTCGCTATCCGTGGATACCCCACCATTCGCCTTCACCAACATGGCGAGTCGATCGAGTACAGGAAGCAGCGATCAGTCGAGGCCATGGCAGAGTTTGCTCTTGCTGCTATTGTGTAAGGAGATCACAGCTATACACGGTGCAACATCTTGAGTGTCAGGGTCAACATCTATGCGTTAGATATCATTTTGTGCTAATCCACCTTCATCTTTTTCATCTTCTTCAAACTGATCGTTCTTTGAACAGTCCTTCTGTCAAACCCATCACTCTCGAGCAGCTTCCCGAGATCAGACACACGAAGGATGTTACCTTTGTCTATGTTCACGACGCAAAGACCAACCCCGAAATCACAGCACTGATTGAGCGGCAATCACAGATTTATTACGAGATTGTAGACCTTCACGAGTCGAAGGATCCCGAGTTGGCTCGCGAGTTGTCAGTCTCTAGCCCCTCTTTGACCGTGTTGAAGGACAATCGTCAGTACACGTATCCCGGATCGCTCTCAGATTCTGCAGCAGTTCAAGAGTGGATCAAGGAGATCCGGAAACCCCTTGTGCTCACCCTCACCAGCAGCAACGTCGGACTCTTCTTGAGCCAGCCTGGCTGGATCGCTCTTGGAATTATGGATCCCTCCAAGCCTACTACTGTCGCTGCCCGTCGTGAGCTGATTGAGACTGCATACAAGTACAAGAGCGCGCTCTCGGAGCGCGAGGTTGCCGTGGAGCAGCCCCTGCAGTTTGCGATTCTGGATGCCACCAAGTGGGAAAGCTATGTCCGCGGAGCCTTTAATATGGAGATGATCAACCTTCCAGCTGTGTTTGTCGTCAACAGTCGCGAAGAGATGTTTTACCCCCATGGACTGGACGGTCGTCGCGTGCCACTGGACCACGAGTCGTTGTTGGCGTACTTTACAGACATCGAGAACGGAGTCTTGACGCCAAAGTCGATGCTGTCACTTCCCCAGAAGGCGGTCCGAATGGTTCAAAAGCGGTTCCAGGTGGTGTTTAGGTTCTCGAGCAAGCACCCCATGATCGCCATGGCCATTGGTACAGCTTTTGTCCTTGCCATCCTGCGCAAGCTTGGCGGAGCCGCACCCGAGGAGGCAGAGAAGAAGGAGGAGAACGAGGGCAAGGATATCAAGCAGGACTAGGAGACTATTCTATGAACCTCGAAACCATTTTTTTTATGTAACTATTAATATATATCTTTTCAACTGGAATGTCTGTCTTGATTGATTCTAGAAGGGATACCCGTGAGACCCTTGCGATCCAACTCGAGCAATGTTGACTCTCTAGCCGCGATACTGGGTACGCTTACTTCATTAATGCGACCGGGCTACTGGGAGCTTTGCGTGTTTCCCTTCTGGCGAACCAAGGACATCATTGCATGTCGAGCCCCAATTGCCCATTCAAGAAGATGTTTGGTGAGCGATGGCTCGAAGCGGCCCGACTGAGTGTGATAACGAAGAGCGTCGTCTATATATGCCTGTTGATTGGCC
This sequence comes from Mortierella alpina, assembly GCA_029449245.1. Classification (NCBI taxonomy): domain Eukaryota; kingdom Fungi; phylum Mortierellomycota; class Mortierellomycetes; order Mortierellales; family Mortierellaceae; genus Mortierella; species Mortierella alpina. The sequence goes on along the minus strand of JANATF010000010.1, from coordinate 1,349,996 downwards.
TTTCCGTGTCTTCTCGCGTAACCGTCTACAACTTGAAGAAAGCATTCAATAATGACTTTTGAGGACGTGGTTGTAGCCGAAGTTCTCTTTACAACACACGCAAAAGTTTTCCCCAGACTTTTCAACGGAGGATTAGAAACATAGAGGTCATCTTACCAGAAGGTTCGTATTTGATCTGATCTCCTTGGATGTCAAAATCTTGGAGTAGCCGATCTCTGGTTTTCTGACCTTGCCTGTTGGTTTTCGTGCGCATGTTTTTTTTTCTTGGTTTGGCATGACCAACATCGAGGTTTAGTGATTCCCGTTCTTATTATTGTACTTTGTGTTGTGGTAACACATATCTTTCAGTGAATGCAAAGGGGCATATGGATAATGTCTGCAGCGCTTGTACTTTGCTGGGCGCTTGTTCAGGGTACAAATGTACCACATCCCTTCGTCCACGCGTAGACAGAGTTGTACATCATCACATTGGTTCTTCATTTTCATTTTGTATCGATTGTGATATGCCGACGCAGGAGGTGCTACCTGGCTTGCCGTTAGTGTCCTCGAGTATTCTATGTAGGAGGGAGAAAGAGGCATACATGTTGAACAGTGAACTCGCGCACCTTCAACATGTACTAGACTCTGAATTGGCTAGGCTAGAATTGGCCACGTCCTTGGCCTTTGCAAACTTACTTGCAACAACTCGAGCCTTTGAGTTCCAAATAGTTATCAGGAGTGCATTGGTCTTTAGAAGGGCTGGGCCTCCGGTGTTGATATTAAATGGCCGTAATTTAGAACGAAAATCATTATGGTTGATGTTGTACGACCTCGTGCATCGCGAACTCCTTCTAGTTATCTTGAACGCCTCTCCTAGAAATTGTTTTGAGGCACGACAACTCAAAGGAGGTCTGTGAGATTGTACCAATATTGGAGGGTGGCCTTGTAAGCATGGTTCCTCCTACCCTTTGAGTTGATGCCTTCATTTCGACAAGCATTTGAATCTTGCGATGGACATATGCTTGATGGGTGTGGTGCTGATAGCACGTGGTGAGTTGATGTAGTCGGCATGGCCCCGTAGTTCTACGACTGCAATGTTCAGGACGTTGCAGCTGGTGCACAAGTGATGCGAATGGTTCTTGTGAATGCGAGGGCCCCACGCGTTTGTAGCTTGTAAACTTCATGAACGCTTGGCGGTAAAAGGCCCTTGTTACAAGGCAAACACTTTTTCAGCAACTCTTTTTAATTTTCCTGGTCAAGCAACCTGTTTTTCACACCTATCGATTCTAATCCCTGTCCTTTCCTGCTATCCCCTGGGTTTCTTTCCTCCTGCTGTACTTTTTTTCCTTAAGTATTTCGTTCTTTGTAACCACAGTACAGTCGAATCTGGTTTTACGACATATTAGGCCATGTCGTAAAACCAGATTCGACTGTACACTTGCTCGCCTCTCATGTTGACCGTTCTGACACTCCTACTCACGCTCCAATGTGAGTCTCTCTCTAAATGAGAGATGGTATCCCCCTGACTTGTTTGCCTGTTCTACGCCCTGTTACGGTTCCGCTTTCCGAAGTAGTGCCGTGTTACTTGACGAAGAACCGGACTTACCAATTCATTTTTTTACGACATTCAGGTATATCAAAAGCGCATCCACGCAGTTAGCGCATCCACGCAGTCTATCTGCACCAGCTCAGATAGTATATCATCCTCCCTCATAACTATAGCATCGCAGCAGCATCCAGTAATAGCGCGTCTCAAGAAGAATGATTACGGGAATATTCACAAACACACGCGCTACACCGCGTAAGGTTATGTAAGTGAATTCACGCTACACATGCAGTACTTGGAGATAACTAGCCTATTTCGCTTTCTGATAACGACCTTTATAAGCCTTTCATCTTTTTTGTCCAGGACGAAGCTCTTTACCTTCATTCAAGTATCAGCAAACATTCTATTCTTGCAATACGCACACCGACACAAGACACGCAAGCAACAATGAGAATTACTCTTTTCGGGCCCATTGCCATGATCTCTACTGTCCTCGTCGTTGCCGCTGTTGGGGCTACTCCCATAATGACGACGATTGAGAAGCGCGCCACTGGCGTCGTGATTATAACAAGATCCACTGGCGAAACGCAGGGTATATCGGATCCCAAGAGTGATGAGTGTTTAGAGCCTACACCAGACGGCTTCGTTGGTTTTGTGAACAAAAGCTCTGACCCGGCCTTTTTGTATAAGGAAGGCGATTGCAATGGAGACGATTATATTGAAGTTGGCGTTGGCGATCCTTGGATGGGCGACGAGCCGGTTAAAGGGTTTCGACTTGGCTCTGCTACATAGATATTCTTCTCGAATAGAATGACTAAACCAGACGGTGAACTCGGCCATGCATGAGGCAGTTTTTCACCGGTATAAAAAAAATTGTGGAAAGGGCATTAGGGCATGCTGGGGACTATCTGTCACTCATGAAGAGCAACTTCAGCGCCTGTACGATTCTCTAATCCGTACTTAACGTGCTGTCTTAATCGTGCGGGGCCTGAGCGCGTGCGTAGAACATGTACTGCATCGTTACCGCAGCCCCGACTTCAACGCGCTTCTCATTTGTTTTTGACAAGCACAGGAAAGTACCTCGCTGAACACTGCGTATGTCCTGACAATGGCTCTCTTTACTGCTTTGCATCCAAGACCATTGCAAGGGCAGCTGTTCCCTTAGCAAGTGCCGATGGGTATCGAGCGATGATTTTCAAAATTTTATTTTCAAGCGCCACTTTGCCCCAATGAGGTGTTCTTTTTCAAATCTCACACCCGTTCCCGAAAACGAAAAGGCAAATGACCTGGCTGTGCCCAGCTCCACTCATTTCATGCAACCATCATCCCACCATGAACTGTCAGGTCAAAGCGGAACTGGACCAGGTGGACCGGCTTCCTTCTCGGCAGCCAAGTTGCTTCCGGGTAGTCTGAGCAAGAACTCTAAACGGAGCCTTGGGTCCACCGTGACCGAGGACGTGAATGGACAAGGAGACGCCCATCAAACCACCCCGGCACCTGAAGCCAATCAACTCCTGCGATCTTCATCGTTTTCGAAACCCTCTTCTTCGTCTGTAGGGAGTCAACAGCACCCGAACCAGACTCGAGACCAGCAACCTCAACAGCAGCAACAGCAACAGCAACAGCAGCAGCAGCACGGTCAACAGTTCCAGCAGCAACATTCCCGTGCAACTTCCCATGGAGGAAAGAGCCGCAGCGCACCAACGAATGCTCAGAGCGAGGACTTTGGGACTGAAAGAGCGCAGTTCTCAGGTATGGGGGACGGCATTCTTAATCAGTCTATGAAAGAGGATCTTGAAAGTAAGAGCCATTCCTGTTTTATTTTGATTGCGAGAATACAGTGAAGGGACAGCGCATCCTAACAAGGCTGTACACTCACACACATACACCGATGTTCGCTGGAAACGATAGATTGGATGGCGGCACTGGGACTCGCGCCAGAGGATCCGATCTACGTCGTGGGATACTTTGGACAATGCCGGGATCTTGCCATGTTTGAACGCGTTTCTCCCTCGGCTCACCATGGTGATCGTGCTTCAGGCTACAACAAGGGTTGTCACGGTTTGTCGGAGAATGGCTCTGAGAGTGCGCCTGGTGCTCAGCTTGGATCTTGGACACTAGGACTCGGACATGATCAAACGGTACAAACCGCCCAACTTTAAAACTTGCTCAGAGATATCCGTGCTACTAACTTGGCTCTTGATTTCTAATGGTATCCCACATGTTGTCCTTTTGTTCTGGTCATCTTTTAGAAGGGCGACATCCATCTCTATGTAGATCGGTCCAAAAACACTCTCATGCTTCAGCACGCGTACCTTTATGACACGCAGGAAATGCTGTCAATGTGCTTAGAGTCGGTGGATGCAGTCAAGAAAGATGTGAGTTTTCAGTTTCGTCAATCGCAATACAGCCGTGAGCAGTGATATGGAAAACTAACCAGGTATTTGTCCTAATGTTGTGGTAATTAGAGATCTTCCATTATAAAATGGATGCATGACCAAGAGTTTGAGAGCCATCGTGCACTCCTATTCTTATTCCTGGTCTCACAAGTCGTTGTGGTAAAGCCAGTGAGAGAAAACTTATGATGAGCAGGACTATATATGTGCCTGAAGTGAAGATGATCTGTGTCCTAACATTTTCCTGGTGTGTGGTGACCCTGATAGCATACATCTCCAGACATGAATCTTGATCCCAAGATGATTTCAGTCTTGCTTGCTTTATCGACCATCAAGCGCCAGATAATGCAGGAGATGGATCGGTTCATGACGATCTGCTGGGACAGAATTGGAGTCCAGTCACCAGAGTCGCAGAGGAACTTGGGCAATCAAAATGGAGGGTCCAATACTAGTAAGGCCCCCATTTCAAGCATTTTCACGCCTGGAAAGTGCGTTCCCATCCTGGTGTTTGTCATTGAAAGAGTGACCATTGCGACTCCTTGGGGCGAACCTGGAGCGACAGAGACGCAACTTGCTGAGGTGAGATCTGGGATTGTGTTTCGATCTCGGTTTGCCTGTGTTTACACTGAATCTGTCTGACCCCTCCCTTCCGTCCTCGCTCAGCAATTGAAGCAACAGATACTCAAAAAGTCGATTGATGCCACACAGACGAGGCTGAGATACGTCTTTAGAGCATGCAGGCTGATCCAGAGCATTGACCCGCCTACAGGAGCTTTTGACACGTAGGTTTAAATGGTGCAACGGTCACATATTTCGTGCTTCGTCGTGGCTAACGACTTTCGGTCCACTGACTGTCTCAACATACATTTATATAGACGACAATTATTTGTCTTGCCAAGTCCGTCGTCGACACCGTTTGTCCATGTCATTCCTTATTTTACTGGACGACTCGATTGGCAGAGCATTATAATAGAGCCTACTCTAAAGAACAGCGAGGAAACTTTTGACCCTGCAGCGGCGGTCATGAGACAAAACATGAACGCCGCTTCAGGAAGCACAGGAGGTGCCTACAAGAAACATGGACACCACGCCAAGAAGCACGCTGTGCGGGAAACCAAGGAAACCAAGGAGCGATCGTCGGTGCGTGTGACTGGAGGCGATGGAAAAAGCAGCGGACCTCATACACCAATGCTGCGGGAGATTTATGACACGATTATTCAGGCAAAAGATCGTCCTCTTTCTGGCAAAGGACCTAACCGCACAGGCAGGAAAGACGGCGCCGAGGATGGAGAAGAGTCGACACCGTCCTTGTCATTGGGAACGCTGCACCTGGAGTATTCAGGGCCTCTACTGCAGGAGTTTGTGGATGGATGGCTAAAGAATGTGACCATGCCTGGGGGATACGGCAACGCGGTCGGAAAGAGAAATGCGGGAGCAGTCGAGGTAAGGATAGTAACACTTGGACAGCAAGATGGTATTGCAGCCAACAAACTCGATCCGGAGTTGCGACCGTCGTTCTAAAGCGAAGGCGATGAGAAAGAAAAAAAAAACTCTTGGCATTTTTTTTTTCCATTTGTGTTCGGGTATCGCCAAGAGTGTTTGCGTGTTTGTATATGGTTTACGCGTTCTTGCGTACCCGCACCAATGAGGGAAGCTCTAACCAATACTGTACTTTGCCCTGCAATAGATTCCTTCTATTCAACAATGGATTGCTGGTTATTTAGGCGTGTGTGAAGCATTAGGAATCTCGTCCCTGACCCCAGTTGACGCGAGCGGTAGCGAGGTGTTGAGTGCGGCTGCCAGTGGCCATGCTGCTTCGAATGTCGGCCATGACTCATCAGGCGACGATGGCAATGATGCAAAGTCCTTGCGGGTGAACATCCCTACAACAGCATCTCAGTCGCCAAGTGGTGGCGGTGGTCGGCGATCGGGAAACGGGAAAAAGTACTCTCTAAGATGTGCCAATATGATCCAGAAGAAGATTCAGGACTATGTTCAAACGGATGAAGTTATGGAAGAACTGTAAGGCCCTCTGATCTGTGCCTGGGATTATTGTGCCAATGTCTTCACAGAAGCCTCTCCGGTCTTTTCTAATGAGCCAGTGTTGATTCTAAACGTGTTTGTTTGTATTGCTCTGTGGACCGGGTAATTTTCTAGATACGGACAAAAGTCGGACTTGGCAGTGACCAGATCGCACTCTGAACGTTACCACCAACTCAAAGTAAGTGAACGCCTGGAAGAAATAATGCCTCATCTTTGACAAACTGACAGGCAGGGCACTTTGAGGGTACACAACAAGGCAAACAAAGAAAAAAAGGGGGATGTAGTAATATGAACGCTCGCTTCATATTTTTCTAGGCGGACCAGGCGACAAAGTTGTTCCAGTCCTTGGCACACCGACGATGACCAAAGCATGCCGAAGGTCCTCTTTTTTTGGATGCGACTGGTCTTGCTAGCAGTTCCACCTAGTGAGTGTTTGCCTAGTGTGAACAACAGTTCTGAAGACGAGGGACCGTAGTTTTGTCTTCATCCGCAGGCGAAGCTGGACAACACCATGCGGTGTCACAAGCGATGAAGGCGGAGCGTTTAACAGGCGATTTTTTTAATCTGCAGCGGACGAGAATGCATGCCAGTGGCTGATATGGATCCACTTGAGCTGCGGAGGAATGCCAAGCCGGGGGTTCCCCCTTGTCGCCTGCCAAAAACGAGAACGAACACCGAAGACTGTGGCGACGGTTAAATCTGCTGCCAGAGGCGAAGTAGAAAAGGGCTGGAGGTGAGTTTAGGGGACGGAGGGTGCACAATAAAGACAGGCCAAGGAAGCTTCCAGGTGCTTTTGTCGCCGGTAGATGCGTAGGCCCAAAGTGGGCTCGTGCGGACGTGCCAAGCGTGACTGGCCCGCGAATGCCAAGCCCAGCGACAGCTTATAAAAGCGAGTCGACCGCCGCTTCCGCTCCTCCGCCCGCTCTCGTCCACCATCCTTCGCTCTCTTACTCTTTCTGTCTCTCTCTCTCTCTTCAGCTCTCTCTCTCTCTCTCACTTCAGCCCCGCCCTCTCTTTATATCCAGCAGGCACTCCACCCACCGTGCACTCACTCGCCTGACACAGCCACTCCCCACCCACCTGTGCCCTCATTCCTCTTGCATTCTCCTTTCCACTTTTCCTTTTCCCTCGATCACACAGCCATGTCCGACTCGTCTAGCCTCAGCCCCTGCAAGGTCAGCCTCAACGGCAACCTCCGCCGCTTCCTCGTCTCCCGCCCCGCCGCCTGGGCAGACTTTGTCGACAAGGTAACTTGATGTTTCTGCTCGCTGTGTGCACACTGCCAATTTAAGGTTTAATCCACGTCTCTTGGCATCCGCTGCCTCGTCTGTACAACACTTGGCGTGTGCTTACGTGCTGACGTGCTTACAACCTCAGATGCTGACCCTGTCTTCTTTTTTCTCTGTTTACTAGGTTCGCAATGTCTACAGCCTGCCATCAGATGCTGCGTTCGACGTGCAGTACAAGGACGACGAGGGCGACGTTATCACCCTCAACACCGACAGCGAGCTGGAGGATGTGCTGTCCATGCACACCCTCTTCAACCAGGTCGCCCCAATTCGCTTCGAGATTCTTCTCAGAGACACACAGGACATCGCCGACGTTGTTGTCGCAGAGAACGCACCGACGAGGGAACGCTCTGTCACTGCCACCTCGGAACCGGAGGACACACCAGCTCATGCGCATTCTATCAACCCACATCACAACCCGTTTGAATCAGATAACAGCGATGACGGGTCCTTGATCGACTTTGAGGATGCGGTCGACTCCACCACTGCTGCCAACACACCTGCGCTCGACAGCAACGCCATCTACCCACAGCAAGACCTCTATGAGGCCGTACTCATACAGGAGCAGCAGGAGGCTGAGGCACACAAGTTGGACGCTCCCATCTTTCCGAGCTCTGTCGCCAGCGCCATCGTTGACGAAAGAAACAGCGCCATGGACACACAACCAGATAAGAGCGATCTGAACGAAGAGGTAGAAGCAACGTCGCCCCCCAAACACGTCTCTCCACCTCGAAGCCCCGTGGTTGTGCCCGTGGTTGAGTTCGAGGCGCTCCGCATGGATGGTGCACCCGAGGTCATGGACTCGATCGTTGCCTCTGCAATCGAGCAACATGCTCAGGAAAGCGCTGCCTCTGCACACTCTCGCAGCGAATCTGAGGCGAGTCAAGATCCCGCAGAGGAGCAGGTCCCAGCAGAGGGATCGTCATCCTCTCCAGCCGGTGACCGCGCCTTGATCGAGCAGTTCCAAATGTTGATCCAAGAATTCCAGCATGTTATCCAAAACAATCCCCAGCTGGTCACCCTTGCCGGTAGCATTATGCAAAAGATTATGACAAATGTCAAGGTCAACGTCGAGTCCTTTGCTGCTTACCTCCAGGAGATGGCTAACCAAGCCTCTGCCAACGCGCATGAGGCCGCCGCCGATGCTTCTCGCAGTTGTCCGTTCAGTGGTTCTGACCAAGCACCTCACAGCAACAATCCTTTCTGGTCCGGACCTTTCTTTACTCACCCTGGAGCTGGTCATTTCCCTGGTGACAACCACGAAGACCCATTTTCAGGAAGCCATCCTGATCCATTCATGAGACATCATCGCCATGGTCATGGTCACGGTCTCGGTCACGGTCATGGCCCTCACCGTGGCGGCGGTCGTGGTGGTCGCGGTGGTCGTGGAGGTTGCTCCAGCCGGGGTGCTGGACCGTTCCACGGTTGGAATTTTGGATCCTTGTTTTCGTCCATGCCTCCAATGCCTCCAATGCCCCCCATGCCGCCAATGCCTCCAATGCCCCACATGCATGGTATGCATCCAATGCCTCCCTTCTCACCGCTTGCAGGCCCTGCCGCTGCATCGAGCTCCTTCTGCCGTGGCACGACGGTCCCTCCTTCAAAGCCCTCCCCATTCGAAAAAGGGTTTCCTTTTAACAGCAGCACACCAGGCTGCAAAGGATATTCCTTTAAGTTCAAGTGCGGACGACCCAATCCCAGCGACACTGAGTCGTCGTCTGAAAAGAAGAAGTTTGACGCGGACAAAACTCACAACCAGGCGGAAGGCTCCACTTCATCTGCCATGCCTGGATCGTTCCCACAACAGCCGCAGATGACCGAGATCGCAGATGGTTGGACCTGGACCATGCTCAGCGATGACCAGGCACAAGGAGATCAAGCCGGCTCGTCCTCTCGACCCAAGTATGGCTGGGTTTGGACTGGCGGTGAAGACGGCCAAGGCAAGAACCCAGAACCCAGCCCTCTTTATGTAGAGTCCGACGAGGAGATGACCGAGGCCCCTCAGGACGGTGGGTTCCACTTTGGCGGTCACCCCTCAGGCCATCGAGGACGAGGTGGACGGCATGGATTTGGTGGATTTGGTGGATTTTTTGGAGGTCGTGGTGGTCCTGGTGGTCCATCTCGCGGCGGTCGTGGAGGAGCTCACAGCTTCCACTTCCACCCTCACCACCATTCTGATGTTGATAATCGCGCTGATCATGCACATTACCATGGCCATCATCGCCGCCATCATCGCCGCCACTCTGGCGCGCGTTCCGGTGGCGAGGAGTGCTCGGACTCCAAGGCGGATCATCATTCTTCGGATGAGAAGCTGAAGCGCCGTCAAACATTCCATGAGCAACGCAATGCCGCGTTGCAGTCGCGAAAGGAGCAGTTGCAAGAACAGCGTCAAGCCATCGCTCAGCAGCGCGAGGCTATGGCCCATCAACGAGCTGTTCAGGAGGAACAACGCAGAGTACAGGAGGACCAGCGACGCGTCCAAGAGGAGCAACAGAGGGTTCAGGAGCAGCAGCGTCGCGATGCTCGAGTCGAGGAGATTGTTGGATACACGGTCGGACGCTCCGCATCCTCCGGAGGCGTTGGAGCAGGCAGTCTGGCTAGCATTTGGCCCTCTGGACCAGCTGATAACACAAGTGCAGGCTCCTCGGCCTCAGCGGCGGTTACCGCTGCCACCACACCTGCCGCAGTTGCCGCAACCAATACCACTGCAGAGTTGAGGCAAGCCATTGACGAAAACGAGTTTCAGGAGGAGATAAGGACGTTGGTGAACATGGGATTTGCAGACACTCCCGAGCTCCGGACGGTTGTGCGTGACTTTGGAGGCGAGGTGGAAGCCGTGGTCGAGTTCATGATCACCTCGAGCCATTAGTCAAACGAGATGACGATACGAAATTAGTATATACATAAAGCACGATTGCTATTCGCTTTATTTTTTTTATCTTAACAGACACTTTTGTAAGCCTCTTACAGGCTTACATCTTTCAATACCAAGTTCTCGAAGTACCAGTTTATGTCCAAGCTAGAAAATCCGTCAAACCATAAAAAAAAATGTATTGCTGACATGGTTCATGAAAATGTATTGGGCTGCTAGGTTCGTTCACGGAATGGGTTTGCCATTTTTCTACAAAAGCGCTTAGACGCCAGGGGTTTCCTGCCTTTCGCCTCCCGTTCATCTGCTCTATTCATCCTCATCAACTTGTTGCCATCTATGCCTGTGCGTTCAGCAAGATGTGACCAATAAAGGCTTCGGGGCTGAACAATTCTATTGGGACACACTATTGTCGAGTTCTCCCACATTTCAAACGCGTTCTTTGGAAGACCTTGAACCCCTATGATCCAATTGGTCGCGCTTGGGGCGCTTTCAAAGTACCTACCTCTGGACTCTGCTCTACTATTGTAAAAGATATTGAATGCGCCTAAGTGGGGCATACATGGAGTAACATGGGGGTCAGATTAGCATAGGTAATCAGAGGAGATTATGGAAGACACTTATCTTACCGATCCAGCCCGGTCTAAATCTGCTCAAGCTTCGATTATTCAAGCCAAAGTCGCCAGAGACAATATTGTCATAGAGGGTTCCCGTAGCCCACACATAGAGCGGACCTGTAGGTCGTGAGCTGCTTCTGCTATGAGAGTCTACAAAAACGTTGGGACCTAAGGACGCTAAAATAACACCCCACCACAAAAGACCATGGATGAGCGATCTAGTAAGCCTGTGTTTTGGCGTCAACGCGTGCACAGTGTTTAATGACATCTTACCGAAGGTGTACCCGCCAGAAGTAAAATCGTGGAACGCGCCTACCGTGGTGCAGTTGTTGACGAGACCCATTTGCCCATTGAGGACGAACCCAGTTCTCATTCCTACTGACTCTGCCCAGTTGCCTCCCTGGCAGTCGACATGGCAATTCTGGATCGTGATAAATCTGGTCCACTTGGCGGCTTCAATACCTAATATGAACCCATCGGTCGAGACATCACTCACCCAACCATGGACCGTAGTGTCGATGTGCACCGCATGCATGGTGAGCAGCTGTTCTTTAGACCTGATTTTTGATAGATGTAGATTTTCGATTCCCACATCCGAGATCAGGCCGACATTGTAAGCAAGTCGATATATCATTGCTGAATAAGGAGGGTACTTTGGATTAACGTTCATGACCATAGGGATGTCGACTGTGAAGGTGCGTTCATCCTTATCAATGGCAAGGATCTTTCGCTCGAACCTGAATTCAAACATCTCTGGGTACCATGATATGTACTTATTTGCGTCTGCGCTGGATGGTACACGATCCATTCCTCTGTCCTTGATCCATTCTTCAGAACCAGACCATTCCACCTAATGTTTTAAAGGACGTCGACTGATGACTATTTGCATCGTTGTTCTCGGACGGCTTCTAGCGCATACCGCGGGAGCGAAACGAACATCCTACCACAATTTTGTCACCAACGTTGAAACCGTCAGTCTCTTCCACCGGCAGCGTCGTTGTTCCAACAGGGATGTAAATGCCTTCGCGGGTTTGTGTTTGAGATTTTCCGGAGCGGTCGGAATAGTCCGATACTTTTTGTGTCCATTCGGATACGTCGCTGGACGATTCCACATTGTTGATCAGAATAAAGGCCTGTCCCTGTCCTGAGGCGAGAAGCGTGGTTCCCTGCGGACTCTCGCCTCGTAAGACAACTCCAGACCTGTTTATGACCAGCTCTTTTACATTGTAACTTCCGTTCGTCAAAAGAACCGTACCCCTGAACTTAATGCCATCCCTGCCAAAGGACTTGAGTGGCAAACTTCCGACGTCGTCAATGGCTTTCTGGATTCTGGCTGTGTCATCGACCGATGAATCTCGGCTGGGATTGAGAGTCTTCATAACAGGAAATATTGGGATCCTGACATGGCTTTCTCTGTAACCAAAGCGGGAATAGTTAGGGATGGTATTATTGTTCGAATCAGGCAACTTCCACTCAGTGTTGGAACAGGAGGACGGGGAGACTCCTTGAGTCACAAGAGGGGTCGCTAGAAGCAATAGGAATAGTGCGAAGTAAAGCCATAGTGGTATCTTGAGGTCCGCAGGATACTTGAAATGGCTCATGACGAATAAATGCTGAGGAATTGGAAGAAAGTAAGGTACAGTAAGGCCAGTGGGAAAACGTTGCAAGGAGAGTCTGAGCTGGAGATGCCGCGCTTTTATGGTGTTTGAACCCCTGGAGATGACCATCTATTTCTTCTGATAGTCACGTCCCCGCTGGCTTGTCTTTGTGATTGTGCCCGCAGTAATGGATGATTGGTACAGTCTCAAGCCATATACCAGACTTCATACTAATTTTATTACTTTGGAACGATGGATTGTAAATGACGGTGAGACTCTGGAGGTACTCCAAACGACTCGGAAGTCAAAGAAAATCTGTCAAGAACGCATGGTCTTTGTACAAGCAGCAATCAAATACACTGTTCATGTAGTTCAAAAGACTATTTGATATATCGTCGCTCCCATAGCGCGGGCTGTTAGGTTGATTTACGAAGTACTTTTCCCATTCTTCTACAGAAACGCCTAAACTTCGAAGGTTCCATGGCATGTGCGTCTGTTGAGGGGTTCCCGGCACTTTCACCCATCGACGAGCCTCCGGTATCCACCTGCGTCCGAGAACTCCCGATGTCCTCCCCCGTCTCATAGGTCCGGGCATCTGCCCCATTCATCCACTTCAGCACATCGGCATCTCTACCTGTGCGTTCAGCAAGATGTGACCAATAAAGGCTTCGAGGCTGAGCAGCATTATTGGGACACACTATTCTTGAATTGCCCCACCATTCAAAAAAGTTCTTTGGAAGACGTCGAAGGCCTATGATCCAATTGGTGGTGCCTGGGGCGCTTTCGAAGTAGCTGGCTTCGCGATTTGCTATACAATTGTAAAAGACAGTGAATGCACCTAAGTTGGGCATGCATGGGGTAAGATGAGGGTCAGATTGTAGATATGCAATTAAATGAGATCGTGGAGGACGATGACCTTACCGATCCAGCCTGGTCCCATTCCGCTCAAGCCTCGATTTCTTATGCCAAAGTTGTTAGCCTCAATATTGTCATAAAGAGATCCCGTAACCCACAACTTGAGCGGACCTGTACGGTGTACGCTGTTTTTGCTTCGAGAATCTACAAAGACGTTGGGACCTAAAGGCGCGAAAAAAACCCCAACACAAACGAGCATGGGTGAACGATTTGCGTTTTCCCACTCGTATACAGTTTGTGTTTAGCGTCATGACATGAAAACTATTTGATTATATCTTACCGCAGGTACGCCCGCCAGAAGTAAAATCGTAGAACGCGCCCACCGTGGTGCAGTTGTTGACAAGACCCATTTGCCCACTAAGGTCGAACCCAACTCTCAATCCTCGTGGATCCGCCCAGCTGCCTCCCCGGCAGTCGACATTGCAATTCTGGATTGTGATAAATCTGGACCAAACGGAGGCCTCGATACCCAACATGAACCCATCGCTCCAGACATCACTCACCCAACCATGGATGACATTGTCAATGTGCACCGCATGCATGGTGCGCGGCTGACTCCTCGACCCGATATTTAAAAGAACAAGGTTTTCGACCCCCGCATCCGAGATCATGTTCATCCTATAGGCTGGTTTGAATATCTTTGCGGAATGAGTGTACTTTGGATCAACGTTCATGACCATAGGGATGTCGATTGTGAAGGTGTGCTCATCCTTATCAATGGCAAGGATTGTTCTTTCAAAGCTGAATGTAAACATAGATGGACGCCACGGTAGATAATTGCCTGCGGATGCGTTGGCTGGTGCACGATCCATTCCTATGTCCTTGATCCATTCCTCAGAACCAGGCCATTCCACCTAATGATTTAATGGATTTCGATGATTGATGACTATTTACATCGTGTTCTCAGAAGCCTTTTAGTAAATACCGCGGGAGCAAATGAAAACCTACCACAATTCTGTCACCAACGTAGAAACCGCTCGTATATTCCACCGGAAGCGTCGTTGTTCCAACAGGGATGTAAATGCCCTCGCGAGTTTGAGTTTTACGATTTCCAGAGGACTTGTAGCTATTCATTGGTGAGGAATATTCTGGTCTCGCTGCGTTTCTGTTAGGGTCGTCGGACCGCAGCCCACCGTTGATCTGAATAAAGTCGCCCAGTCTTTTCCCTGTGGCGAGAAGCGTGGTTCCTTTAGGGCCAGGACCCTCGCCTCGTAAGACAACTCCAGACTTATCGATGACCAACACTCCTCCAATACGGTAATTTCCTTTCTTTAAAAGCACCGTACCCCTGAACTGGATGCCATCCCTGCCCAAGGACTGAAGTGGCATTTCTCCGACTTCGTCAATGGCTGACTGGATCCTATCTGTGTCGTCGACCGATGAATCTCGGCTGGGTTCTAGAGTTTTCTTGACTGGAAATATTGGAATCCTGACATGGCCTTCTCTGTAACCAACGCGGGAGAAGTTGGGGATGACATTGTTGTTCGAATCAGGTAACTTCCACTCGGTGTTGGAACAGCTAGGTGGCAAGGCTCCATGAGTTACAAGAGGTGTCGCTAGAAGCAATACGAATAGCGCGAAGTAAAGCCTGAGTGGCATCTTGAAGTCCATACGATACTTGAAAAGACTCTTGGCAAATAGATACTGAAGAATGGGAAGAACGTAGAGCCAATGGAAGAATGTTGCAAGGAGAGGATGAGCATGGATATATCGCGCTTTTATGGCGCGTAAAGCCTTGGATCAATGTGGCACATTTTTCTGCATTTGACCTCATTTTCTGATAAAATTGCCAACAGTGCATGCTGCATGTGCTTGCATGCAATGCAGCACATGGCGTATGTTCCAATAGCCATGCTCCCTCTGGTGTTTCTACAACCCCGCCCACAGGAATGGTGAGTGGGACAGTCTCAAGCCATCCCAGCATTCATATGTATAAAACTGTAGAACATGAACTATTGTCGATGATGATGAGACTCTCGAGGCACTCGAGAAACGAGATGGAAGATGTTGATTGTCAAATGCGTGTCTTAAGCGAAGCGGCAAAAGAAATCCATAAGCCGAAAGATTGAAGAATCTTGGACGATAAACTCGCGTTGTGAGTAACTTATGATAGCAATAAAGTCGCATTTTGTTTTGTATCAGTACGCTTCGGGTGAGTCGAAGAGGGGGTTACCAACGATCTCCGCCTCATTCATCCCCGTCAGCTCATCGGTGTCCTCGCCACTGCGTGAAATGAAAAGAGAAACCGTACCTAAGTCCCAAAGATTCGTAAACTATTGAAGCCTCAGCACCATGCGTGCCTGGTGAGTGGAACGGAGAACATGATGCTGTTGCAACAGATACCGAGGCGGTGTTTCCCTCGACGGAGCCTCGCGGGAACGCTCCTTCATATTCAGAACACCACCACGGCTTTATCATGAGCACCGCCTATCCTCAAGTACCTTTCCTTTTCAATACTTGAATGTCGTTTCACAGCATTGATATATGGACCAAGTGTTAAGCAACGAAGAAAGCAACGACTCAATCTGTAGAAACAGATGACTGGAACTCAGAGACACAAAGCAATCCAAACTTTGTCCACATCAGTGATTCTCGATGGCACTAACGCTGTTGAGGCTCTCGAGAAGTGCGACGAAGGTGGAAACAGTATATGTCAAGAAGGTGTGTTCTTTGGACTAGCAGCAGAGAAATCCACTGTTGGCCTAAAGAGTATTATTTGAAAACCCAGCTTTCATAGTGCGGGCTGTCAGGGTGCTCTACGGAATGGTTGCGCTACTCTTCTACAGAAACGCCTGAATGCCGAAGACCTCTCTTTCGGATAGATCCGAACATCTGCCCCATTCATCCTCATCAACTCGTTGGCGTCTCTACCTGTGCGTTCAGCGAGATGTGACCAATAAAGGCTTCGAGGCTGAACTGCGGTATTGGGACAGACTAATGTTGATTTATCCTTCCATTGACTCCAGTTCTCTGGAAGACCTTGAAACCCTATGATCCAATTGGTCGTGCCTGGAGCGGTTTCAAAGTAGCTATCCCTCTTCTCTGCTTTACAGTTGTAAAAGACATCGAATGCACCTAAGTTGGGCATGCATGGGGTAAGATGAGGGTCAGATTGTAGATATGCAATTCAAGGAGATCACGGAGGAAGATGAGCTTACCGATCCAGCCTGGTCCCATATCTCTCAAGCCTCGATTTCTTATGCCAAAGTTGTCAGCGGTAATATTGTCATAAAGAGATCCGGTAACCCACAACTTGAGCGGACCTGTACGGTGTAAACTGTTTCTGCTTTGAGAGTCTACAAAAACGTTGGGACCTAAGAAAAAAGAAACCTCGACACAAAAGAGCAGGGATAAATATCTGCGTTTTCTCACTCGTATAAAGTTTGTGTTTATGGTCAAGACATGCAAACTGTTCAATGACATCTTACCGCAGGTATGCCCGCCAGAAGTAAAATCATGGAACACGCCCACCGTGGTACAGTTGTTGACTAGACCCATTTGTCCGCTAAGGTCGAATCCAATTCTCATCCCATTGGGATCCGCCAATATGCCTCCCTGGCAGTCGACATGGCAATTCTGGATTGTGATAAATCTGGACCACGAGGAGGCTTCAATACCCAACATGAACCCATCGGTCGAGACATCACTCACCCAACCATGAATGGCAGTGTCAATTTGCACCGCATGCATGGTGCGCCGCTGACTCCTCGACACGGTTTTTAAAAGACGCAGATTTTCGACTCCCACATCCGAGATCATGTTGATCCTGTAAGCAGGTTGATATATCTTTGCGGAATGAGTGTACTTTGGATCAACGTTCATGACCATAGGGATGTCGATTGTGAAGGTGTGCTCATCCTTATCAATGGCAAGGATCGTTCGCTCAAGCCTGAATGTAAACATAGATGAGTGCCATGGTCGATAATTGTTTAAGTCTGCGTTGGCTGGTACACGATCCATTCCTATGTCCTTGATCCATTCCTCAGAACCAGACCATTCCACCTAATGTTTTAAAAGATGTCGATGATTGATTACTATTTTCATCTTGTTCTCAGACGCCTTTTAGCGCATACGCGGGCGTAAAATGAACAACCTACCACAATTTTGTCACCAACATTGAAACCGTCAGTTTCTTTCACCGGACGTGTCGTTGTACCAACAGGGATGTAAATGTCCTCACGAGTTTGTGTTTGAGGTTTTCCGGAGGAGATGTAGCTATTCAAAGGTGGGGAATATTCTGGTCTCGGTGCATTTCTGTAAGGGTCGTCGGACGTCAGTCCACCATTGATCTGAATAAAGTCACCTTGTCTTCCCCCTGTGGCGTAAAGCCTGGTTCCCTGTGGGTCAGGACCCTCGCCTCGTAAGACAACGCCAGACTTATCAATGGCCAGCACTCCATTAACACGGTAAACTCCTTTCTTCAAGAGCACCGCACCCCTGAACTGAATGCCATCCCTGTCCAAGGACTGAAGTGGCAAATTTCCGACTTCGTCAATGGCTGCCTGGATCCTATCTGTGTCATCGACCGAATCTCGTTTGGGCTTGAGAGTCTTCTCGATAGGAAAAATCGGGATCGCGACATGGCCTTCTCTGTAACCAACGCGGGAGAAGTTGGGGATGACATTGTTGTTCGAATCAGGTAACTTCCACTCGGTGTTGGAACAGCTAGGTGGCAAGGCTCCATGAGTTACAAGAGGCATCGCTAGAAGCAATACGAATAGCGCGAAGTAAAGCCTGAGTGGCATCTTGAAGTCCATACGATATTTGAAAAGACTCATGGCGAATAGATACTGAAGAATGGGAAGAACGTCGAGCCATTGGAAGAATGTTGCAAGGAGAGGATGATCATGGATATATCGCGCTTTTATGGCGTGTAAAGCCTTGGGTTAATGTGGCACATTTTTCCAACAGTGCATGCTGCATGTGCATGTATGCAGTGCAGCGCATGGCGTATGTTCTAGTAGTAATGTTCACTCTGAGCTGGTTTCTACGACCCTGCCCGCAGTAATGGATGAAATATGTAGGACATGAGACTCTCGAGGTATTCGAGAAACGGGACGGAACACGTAGACTGTCAAGAATGTATGTTTTGGGCCAAGCAGCAAAACAAATCCACAAGCCGACAAACTGAGGAATTTTGGACGCCAACTCGCGTTGTGGGCGACTCATAACCACAATACAAGTCGCATTTTTGCTTTGAAGAATAGTACTGTACCCTCTGATCTCTGTCTCATTCATTCCACCATCTCATCGGCGTCCTTGCCTCTGCGTGCGTGGAGCAAGCTGCGCCCAATGAAACATGGAGGCATATCATATCGCGTTCTGTACCTGAGGCGCTTTGATAGTCACGTCTGACGCGGCTGTGCACAAAGCATTCAATGATGTCAAAGTAAATGGCAGGCATTCAAACGCAATGGCCAAGGTGGTGTGATGAACCTTCATCCTACCAGCACGGCCTTTGGCCTAACCCGTATAAGCCCGGATTATCCAAGTGAAAAAAGAAACGGGTAGAAACTATCGGTCACGTCAAACTCCCGTCGTCCTCACCGCCCGCGCAGCCCTGTCGATGTGCGCCCCTGAGAGCCAATGGATTATAAAAGGGCGTTTGCCCTCTCAAACAGAATTTTCCCACCGCTCTCTTTTTCTCTTGCACAGTTGCAAAAACACCCACCCTCCTCCTTCCAACTCAAAAGACAGCCTCTGGCATAACCCCTTTAAAGAATGATGGTCTCTCAGTCAGAGACCGCGTCCCCAACTCCAGGACTCATCCTCGACCACTGTACCCCCGAGCAAGCACAACAGCTCTACTACGACTGGTCCTTCTCCGAGCACTGGAACCCCGCTACAAAGGGCCAAGAGATCCCTGATGTCTATCTCAAAACCGACGCCAAAGCCTTCTTCTACGGTAAAGTTGGGGACGAAGTCGTCTCCCTTATCAGCTGCGTGCGTTATGGTCAAGAGCAGGCCTGGGTCGGATACTACATCGTTTCACCCGCCCACCGTGGTAAAGGGTACGGCCTCCAGGGCTTTCAACGAGCACTTGCTTACGCTGGTGAGCAATGTCCCAGCATTGGACTGGACGCTGTCATGGAACAGGTCAAGAACTACCAAAAATCTGGGTTCACAGAAACGCAGTGGCAGAACGAACGTCGTCATGGTTCCGTTAAGGATCTGGTCGAGACCGCGGAAAGGGAACTCGCCAACAAAATCCTTCGCGCAGCCACCGACCCCACCACCACCAAAGGGTTCTTGTTCTTTGAGGACGATCAAGTGCTCAAGGAGGCCAAGGCTCGATTGGTCAATCTGGCGGATCCCTCCGTCGATCTGGAACAGTTGTCGCCGATCGAGGAGCAGTACACAGGATTGAAACGTCCAGGGTTTCTTCAGGACTGGGTCCAATTTCATGCACACCATCCAGAGTCTCATCGATTCGGAGCGGCGGTTCTCTCCAACACAGAACGTCATAAGAATGGGAAGCCGTTGGTCTTGGGTTACGGATGTGTTCGTCCAGCAGAGACCTCGTACCGTGTCGGACCACTGTACGCGTCTTCGCCCGAGGTGGCACGTCTGTTGCTGGTCAAGTTGGCGGTGGATGTGGTGCAGGCAGAGAAGCAAACACCCAAGGGCATCCCCTTGGCGTTTGATGTGGATATCCCCAACGTCAACAAGGAAGCTGTCAAGTTGTTTGATGGCCTTGGCTGGAACGATACTTTCCCGTCCCTGAGGATGTGGAGGGGTATAATTCCCAAACATGATGCGAACGGCGTTTATGGCGTTGCGACTTTGGAGGTGGGTTAAAAAAACACAAACAATAGCTGAATAACGTAGCTGCCATCTCGCTCCCCCCTGCTTGTGTAATCGATAGTTCCAATGAGTCACGTTCATGTCACTCATATTGTAAGCATGGAACCAGTAACAACCATGCTCCCGAATAGAATTAAAAATGCATTTGCACTGTGGATATACATCTATGAACGTGGCTGAACATCGGTGTGCTCTGTTCTCTGCTCCAAAGCCATTGATGAAAATATGTACTGCATGGTTTCATTTTTGACCCGCCATGTTTTCCGATGGGTTTGGTGGACTCCACTGCCTCCTATTCCTTCTTCTCGATACCGTATATCTTGTTATCTGCCATTGTGAGTGCCAATGTCGAGCCCTCCGTCAATACTAAGAGCATTTGCAGAAAAAAAAAATGAACTCGTGGGGTTAATACTACTGGACTGCAATGTACAAAAGAAATGCCTCTCAGGAGTCCCTGCCTCTGTTCCTGAGGCTGGAGAATAGAAACAACGCGTTTTCTAGTTTCCGTCTTCAACTTGCAAGCTCTTGTAACCTATGCCTATCCGTATCTTCCATGGTCCATGACCACACGAGATACGCCTTTTTTTTTTTTTTTTTTTTTACCTGTAACTTTCCGGACCAAACTGTCCTCCACCTCTGCAGAAGCCGCTGTCATCGCGCTCGTGGCCGAAAGCAATCCTGTCGACGTTCCATTGGAGTACCGCGAAACGAGTTGTCCTACGTCCTGCATCAACTTTTGAATCACTGTTGCTTGGTCCTGTTGAATCGGTCCATTGACCTATATGAATATACCATCGTCCAACAGTCAAAAAAAAAAAAAAAAAAAAAAAAAAAAAAAACCGAAGACGTCAGTCTTGGACTTGGAGCAAGGCAACCTCCTGCAACACTCGGGACAACAGGACAAAATGGGTGTTTGAGGAATTGTGTGCATTTGATGTTACATTGATTAGCTGTCCAGAGGCCAGATCCGCAGAGAAGGAGGCGACATGGCCTGGGATGGTAGCCAGCTCGTCAAAGTTGGGATCTGGTGGAGCAGTTGTCTAGCGGTTGCCGAATGGTAAGGTGATGAAATTGAAAAGAAGACTGTCAGCATGCGACCTGTCAGCGCTTCTCCCTTTCTTCGCTTGAATAGATGCAGTAGAAAATATCAATGATAATGACACAAACAGCTTGGGCAGTACCATGACCAAGGTGTGCAGGAGTTGTGAGAGTGCAGAACAGGAGTGAATGGATGCAATCGACGCAGAATGAGCTCGACCGAACTGGGTGTGACAAGCAAAAATCAAAGGTGTCTTTATGCAGCGTAGTTTTTGAGAGGAGTTCGACGGGATGTCGGTGCAGGCTATGTCGTCGTAGTGGATCGGACCAGGGTCACAATGACGGTGATATCGTCGACCTTTCTAGTAGAGTCCAGGCGAACAAAGACGTGTAAAAGGGCATTAGCAAAAGAACACTCCTAGAACAACGACCTACAAAAAGGTAATACCACCCACCCAAAGGCCAACTTACCCTCCACAAGGAATGTGTCGTGCACCCTGACTGAATGGCGTGTTGCGATTGACATCCAGCGAGAAGCGTCTTGCAGTGTTGGTGAGACGTTTGGAGAGTGCCCGCACTCTCGCAAGGATCTCCTCTGCCGACAACACAACCCCGCACTCGCCACCTGGTGTTTGTTCACCGTCGCGATGCTGGCTGCTGCCGACAATGTCTCCCAGCTCACGGTCCACCAATTCGATGGCCTCCTTCGTGAACACGTTGTCCCAGAACCCGTCTGTCGCCAGCACAATCACATCTCCATCCTGAAGCTGATGACTTGTCTGTACAGCATCCTTGGGCAGATCCTGTACGTACTTCTTCCTGGGCTGCGTGACACGAGTGCTCTTGGCCTTGGAACTGATATCACTGCTGCTGCTGTCGCTATCACTGCTGTCATGGACGCGCCGCTGCTGCCGTTCACGTTCCTTTTGTGGCAACACTGTGAGCTGATATGGACAGTTCCAGAAGTGCTGTTGGGAAGGCGACTCGTAGATACACTTCTTGTCCCGAATCACCAAGAACGCGCTGTCACCCAGATTCGATGCCCGTAGGGTGCCCGTCATCTTACAAAGCGACAGGATACAGGCTGTGCTCGACCCTATTTGTTGTTGATTAGCAAAAACGGTGTCGTCCCGTTAGCAACGCAAAGTGAGGTACATCCGCAGTGGTACATCCCACAGGAACGCCACTATGAACCTGGAGTTCTTGCATGAATATTTTTTTGTGAATCCTCCACAGCGCAGTCCAGCCTCCTTACCTGCTTCAACTGTCCCGCTCTGAACTAGCTCGGTGTAGGCCCCATCGAGAATCGTTTGTGCATCCAAGACCTTTTTCTCACGGTTGAGATCTGTGGCAAGGGCATTGCCTGGCAAAGATTCCATATCTGCCTCTGCTGGGGCACTGTCGGTCAATCGTGCAATGTTCTCGGCATTGTTCATCAGCGCCCATGAAAACAAGGCTGGGTCGACTCCCAACTATTTTTGACACAGGCAAGTTAGTGTTTAGAAGGGAAACGTCCTCGACGAGCAAAATGAGCTCACAAGCTCATTCACTCCAACGCAAAAAAGCCAGGAAATAAAATAAAAAGGTAACCAAGCGTCGTAATACTACAAAGAGCAGACATAGACAGTAGTATAATGAACAGAGAGCCAAGGATCGGGAAACCCGCTTATGGCAAGCGAACTTTCACGTTGATCTTGATTTTTCACGCCTCCGCACTGCCCCTCTGCCACCCCCACCCACACATCCGCATCCATCCTGAACAAGAACGCTCACCCGCATGTGAACTGCTAATCAGTGCAGACCCAGGAACACAGAAAAACATAAAAAGAAAACTCACCTCGGACCAGCCTCCGACTCCATCCGCTACACCGAGCGCAACACGGCTTGGGGTTGAGACGTGGAAAAAAGCATCCTCGCCAGCATCGACCTTGCCTGGATGAGGACGAGGATGAGGATGAGCTGCCTGCAGCTTTTGTTTCCAGCGTCGGGTTCGCTCTGCATTCTCCTCGGTCTGTCGATCCTGCAGCAACTGAGAAGTCCGTTGCCTCGACTTTGGATGCCAGCTGGCCGCTAATAGGTAGTTGAACGCAATCGCGTTTCGGTCACCCGTTGCTGTTCCTGGCGCTGTTACTATTGTTCCCGCAGCAGCACCAGTTGAGTGCAATGACGCAGTCATCTCGTCAAACGTCTCTGTGGATGAGAGGAGATCCACAGGTATGAGAGACTCTGGTCCATGCGGTTGCTGATAGATGGCGGCTGCTGCTGCGGCTGATGCAGCCTTGGATGATGTGTGTAGCTGTCGCGCTGAGGTGGGTGAGGGTTGGGTGGAGGGTGAGGAAGGCCCACTGCTGCTGCTGTTGCTGGCCGTGTTACCACCAGTGGTGGGCATTGTTGCACAGGCACCGTCCAACGCGACGAGTGTCGGAGTCGGAATCCCGTGTGGACTGCTCGTGGGCGGAGTGTCTGTGAGAAGCAGCTGCGGTGCGACGGAGAGGTACCGCTGCAGGTGGGTCATTGCGAACGGCTTGGATATCAGCATCCAGTGGGCTAGCCTGTGCGACGCCACTGTGCTGTAGGTCGCCACAAGCCGCGAAGGCGTCATGCCGAAGGGCCTGGCTGCGTTCCGGCCCAGCATGCTTGGGTCGACTCTGAAGGACTTTTTTGATTCGAGTCCGCTGGGGCCGATGCAAGTTGGATGAGGAGTTGGCGAGAAGCAGGAGACAGCGGATGAGTGGGGGGTCGAGTGGTCAGCGAGATGGCTGGCGTGAGAGTGTAATGGGAGATGAAGAAAGTGACAAATGGAATGAAGAGTGAGAAAAGAGAGAGTGAGAGAGAGAGTGAACGAGAAAAGACACGGAATGGGCAAAGCAAGAAATTGGACGCCGTTCCCGCTCCGCTTCTTCCGATCGGAACAAGGCGAAATTGCCTTATTGGTCCTTATTGGTCGTCCAACTGGCCCGAGCAAGGGACAGCCACACCTCCGCACTTTGGTCGTCACTCCTGCCCACATCATCCCTGCCTCCTACCCACCTCCAAAGAACAACAGTACACCGCTGATTGCTTTATAATACATTTTTTAATACAACGACCCTTCGACGAGGACGGGTGGGCGTTGGTTCTTGCTTTTTTTGTGTGGGTTGTTTGTTTGTCGTTGTTGTTAGGCTAGGCCATGGAAAAAAAAACGAAAACAGGCCTGAAAGATATTACAGAAAGCACTTTGAAAAAAAAGATGCTTAGACAACAGTGGTGCCAGGGAGGAAAAACAATAGAACCGATCGTTTAGGCGGTCATGTAGGTGGTGACATCAATCTCCTCGGGGAGCTCGGGGATCTGGACCTCGAAGCGGGCCTGGATGGCCTTCAAGACCTCGGCATCCTTCTCGTCGGCGACAAAAGTAATGGCGAGACCCTTGGTACCGAAACGACCGGCACGACCGACACGATGCAGGTAGGTGTCAGCCTCCTCGGGCACATCGTAGTTGATCACAACGTTGACACGCGAGACATCGAGACCACGGGCAAAGACATCAGTGGCAACAAGGATGCGCTTGTTGAACTCCTTGAAGGACTTGTAACGGGCAATACGCTCCTCCTGGGGAATGGAACCGTGAATGCAGATACTGGGGAAGTTGCACTCCACCAACAACTTGTTGAGCTGGTCAGCACGGGCAACCGACTTGACAAAGATGCACACCTGGTTGAACTCGAGCGAGTCCAAGAGATCGTTCAGCTTGCGGTTCTTCTCCTGCTCCTTGATGTCAACATAGTACTGCTGAAGACCGTGGAGCGTAAGCTTGGTCTCGTCGTCGACGTAAATCTCGAGGGGGTTGACCATGAACTTCTTGCAGGTGACACGAGTGTCCTTGCTGAGTGTGGCAGAGAACATCATGACCTGCTTGCTGTGGGGAGTGGCACGGAAAATCTCCTGGACATCACGACGCATGTCTGTGTAAAGCAAGATATTTGAGAGGTTAGCATCCTACCAAAAACCAAAGATCCTGCATACGCGACTCCAAGTGGGTATTTCGGGCATGTAATCAGCGTAATAACGTCATCTCATGAGGAACATATGTTGTCCTTAAACGAGCTGGGTTAAAGTAGCAATTAAGTTGTCATCATAACATGCCAAGGTGGTCGGGCGGTGGTTGCAGGGGAGAGAATGGGAAGGAAAGAAATAATAGACCGAGATAGGGCGACATACCAATTTGATCGAGCATCTTGTCGCACTCATCGAGGACAAAGTGCTTGACATTCTTGAGCTTCAGGGTACCCTCCTTGATGAGAGCAAGGATACGACCAGGGGTACCGACCAGGATGTGGGGGCAGAGCTCCTTGTTGCGGAGAATATCCTGGTCTCTCTTGATGGGCATACCACCGTAGAACACCTCAGAGCGGACCTCGGGAAGGTACTTGCTGAAGCGAGTGTACTCGTTCTTGATCTGGAAGGCGAGCTCACGAGTGTGGCAGAGGACAACGACAGCGACCTCACCGGGAGTGGGCTCGACCTGCTGGAGCGAGGCGAGGACAAACACGGCAGTCTTTCCCATACCAGACTTGGCCTGGCACAGAATATCCATACCAAGAATGGACTGGGGGATACACTCCTGCTGAACTATAGATGTAATAAGGGAAGCGAAAACAATCATCAATGTCCGTGTGATCAGGAGGCGAAGCATTAAAAAATGTCTAGGAGGCGGAGCAACTTACCCTCAGAGGGATGCTCGAAACCACAGTCGACAATGGCACGCAAGAGCTCGGGCTTCAACAAAAAGTCACGGAAACCGGTCGAGTGCACACCGACATAGGATCCCTTCTTGTCCTTGGACTCCTCGGCAGCATCGGGCTGGGCAGCGGCGGGGGCGGCGTTGATGGACTGGATAACTTCATCATCCTCATCGTAGTCAACGAGATCGTCGTGGTCGGTCATGGCTTAAATAGGAGCTGGGGTGACTGGCAGGCCGAATCGATAGGACAGTCGACAAATTGGGTCCGGGCAGCGAGAGAAGAACGCAACAAGAGCCAGGCCAAAGGAGGTGGAAGGGAGGGTTGGGAAGGTATCGTTTAGTATTGGTTCTTGAGGAGCTCGAACAAGAGGCGGGAGGCATCTTGAAGCAAAAGACAGCAAAAAGTAAAAAAAAAAAATGACGGGGGGCGAAGGACGGGCCATGATAACAATGAAGCAGGCGAAAGAACAAAAAAGGGGGTGTGCGGTGGGGTGTTCGTGGACATCCTGCCGAGTGACGGATGTGGGTGGGGCGGATATCCGTCTCTCCTCTCCTCTTCTGTGATCCGTTCCTTCGTTGGCGATTGCGTCCTCCTTCGAATAGCGCACCGCTGTCGCACGACACGATCAACAAGAGAAGGACGGCTACACGTCTCGAACCGCTTCCTTCCTCCATCCAGGGAGCCAAGATCCCAATCCTCTTGGACAACGCGGTCGGAAAGGTGCGGTGTCAATGCAGCGGGGCAACAGCACAACACAAAGAGCGTGCCAGTGCGTGCCGAGGCCAAAGTCATTGCAGTCCCACCAGCGAAGCGATCGAGTTGGTGCTCATCCTCTCTTTTGCAGAAGAAAAGAAAGGGCGGAGGGCGATGAGATCCTCGCGTTGGGTGACGTTTTTTTTTCTTTTGAAAAGCGTATGTCGTGTGCGATATCGAATCAATTTTCGACCCGGAGATCTCAGGAGCAGAAGAGAGATGCGGAGGCGCGGCCGGCCAAGCCAGAGAGAAAGGAGTTGCCACTGTCGCTGGAGCAGAGGATGTCCATCTTGGTGGTAGAGATAGACATACCGAAACTTAAAGAGTAGGGCGGGCTGGTGACTGAGTCGGCTTGGCGGGCGGGCTGATGAGCACTGGCGTTGTCGACGGGAGCGATGAGCTTGGAGGTTTGGGGAAGAAAAAAGAGTCTTTGGAGTTGGTGGAGAGCACACGCGCTTGGACTGCTGACGATCGGGGAGGGTCGCTGAGTGGGACGGATGGATGGATGATCGGTGTCGGCGGATGGATGGATGGATGCACGGGGGATGCGGGGTGGGAAGTGGAGGATGGAAAAAGATGCAAAAATCACAACGCGCACAGGCGGATCGATATGCGAGACGGCGATGACGTGAACAATGGCCACTTTGAGCATGTGATTTGCGGGCTGGGATTGGGTTGCCCGGTCCAAAAATAGGACACTACCAGTGTCTGTCGGTCCCCTTCCCTGTGCATCCTTGTGCGACAGCAGCAATGCAAGGAAAGTGAACTCGCGCAGGAATAAAGACGTCGATATGGCAACTGTGGATCACACCATAGACAAAAGGCCTTGGACTGCACATTGGCGACCGATACCGCAGACATGATGTCGCTTCTGACTCTGAGCATTCCATGACAGCTGTGGCGTGTGGCATGTGCCTTCATAACTCGCTCTCGAAAAAAAGACTAAAAAAGAGCTTCGCTCTGCTAGCAGTCATGACAGTGCTCAGCAGCGCTGTTGGGCCAACCGTAGCTCTTCGCAACGATGACAGACTCCCGGCAACCAGTTCCTATCTCATATATTCATATGACGAATTGAATTCGTATAATGTGACCCCACTACAGAAAGTTAGAAAGCCCATTGAGAGTGCCCCGTCTTCTTCGGCACGCACTGCACCGTATATAAACCGTGCTATTTCCCGGCTCGCCTTTTTCGTTCCCTTCTTCATTCATCATACCTCTACCCCACTTCACAACCGAAACACCTTCCAGAAGTCCATTCGTCTCGTATCTAAGTCAAGTCACCTACTGCGAATAGGCAACCCTTTTCTTTTCTTGCTCCAATCCTCCATTGCGCCTTCAGCTATCACCGCAGCACACTTCTGCGCCGCAAGTTTTTCGTAAATTATATATTCCGCACATACGCTTTTCTTTTACAGCCCCATACGTTTCCTTGAAACAAAAAAAAACTCCCGTCTCGACTCCCACTCTTCTCTGCTTAATCAAAATGTTCATGCTTTCGTGGATCCGCTCGTCCGAGGCTCAGGCTTCCAACAATGCCCCCGCCTTGGCCACTGACCATGATTCCGTGGAGGAAGACCAGCGCCAGGAGGACTGGGTCGTGCTGCCTTGTGACCACACAGATCTCATGGAAGCCTCGGTCTCTGACCTTGACCTCCTGTCTGCCTCCATGACGCTCTACCGGCCCTCCACATCTCCACATCCTGCCTCGAGTCGTTCTCGAACCGACACGACGTCTTCATCTTCCGGAGCGTCTTGCTCACCGTTGACAGGAACCAGCGCCGCACATGCGGGCGGACCTGGAGAGCAGACGACGAAAAAGAGCCGGAGGCAACTCAAGCAAGAGCTGAGGCATCAGCAGGCTATGGAAGAACTGGAGCGTCGACCCCGATACGACCCAATGATTGCAAAGATGAGAGACCACGAGTTTAAGATGGCGAAAATGGCCAAACTCGGGTTGCGTTCAGGGAGAATCATGAGCTCCTCTAGCGGAGGGCCACAGTCGGCCAAGAGCACGCGCAATGCTGGAGGATCCACGCCCGCATAAAAAAAAAAGAAAAGCAATCCCGAAGGAGCAAACACGCTAACAGCATACTGCGAGAAAGCTTGTGTTTGTTGCGACTCGACAAGGGGAGCATTCCTCACCAACGAAAAAAAAAATCCCTTTATTCCATTCTTTTCAAGAAACCCCTTACTCTAGTACAACATATAATGCTTTGAAGGTGCTGGGCCGATGTTTGGCCCTGCATGCCCCTGATTTTTTTTTTTCCCACTTTGCCAACTTTTTTTTTTTTTTTTTTTTTTTTGTTGATCTCTCCATTATCCACCAGGAACGTAATAAATGAAAACGTGAGTGAGACTGCCGTGCACTCTCACGCTCTGAAGCGACAGATTTGACAATTCACTTTGAATGACTCTGGCCTGTTACCTCCCCGTCAAACAAAACGTGCTTCCGATGATTTACATGTCGAGATTCCAATTCTCTGTATTTACTTTCGAGAAATGCCCCCACGGAAAAAAAAAAAAAAAAAAAAAAAAAAAAATATTATGCAAAGGCCGTCATCTCGGATGTTCATTTGGGTTGTCCTAGCTCTATGTCAACCACCCATTCAACAAATGGCGCCTGTGCCTCCACACACAGATCCAAAGTACTTGCACGGCGAACCAGCGCCAAAGTATCCTGGATCACATTGCTAAGCGGGGGTTGTTCGTCACCAGGCGATATCAGTAGAGCCACTTGATGATGACTAGTGCACATGAATGATCTAAAATACAAAACAAACCTCTTGGCCTGGACATTTTCCTGACAGAAACCAAGTGTGAAGTACAAATAATGTGGTTAGCAATAAGTCAGGACCATGGGTTCGCTGTGTCTTTTCGCTATGATCAGCATACTTAGTTGACCATCGCAGAGACGATAGTAGTTGCCGTCTTGACCTATTGGAATCATGTCCAAGGTGAGCAATAACACTAGACCAAGATGCTGTACTGTACATCGGACAACAGGATCGAACAACACTGTGATTACATGCTATGAAATCTCCTGGAGAACAGGCACGAGGCTCTAATCCTGTGTGTCGCGTAGAGACAATGACGGGACTGGCCATTGCCAGGCAGGCAAGGCCTAGCAATATCGTCAATGATACCCAACGCATGTAAAATATGGTGTGACGAACGGTAGTGGTGTGTAGCGGTGCGCCGAAAGGAGGAATGGCTAGAGCAAGCTCTGTGACTAAAAAAAGAAAGAAGGGATTACGAGAAGGAAAGAGGCAAAAAGCAAAAACGAGGGAGAGAGAGCGAGACAAAAAGATGGACCAAGGAATGTCCTCGAGTTGCCTTTTTTGTGTCGATTGTCTGGTGCAAAAACGGAGTGGTGTGGCACTCAGTCAAGTAAACACGAGCCAAGGTTTTTTTTTTTTTTTTTTTTTTTTTTTTCACTCCCTCTCTCACCTCGACCATTGCCCCTCACTCCAGCACACATTCCCCCATACCCGCCTAATCCAAATGACCACACCCACTGCCAGTGACCCGCTGTCCAACACACTGGCTCCCAGCACAGCTGCGACTTTGACCATCCGAGTGATCAAGTCATTCGAGTACCGCACATCCAAGAACCTCATCCTCCACAACATCGATCTCACCGCAACAACGGTCGGCCAGCTCCGCGCAAAGATCATTGAACGTAACGTCCAGCTTCCCATCCCATAACCTTCCGTCTTGTCGAACTTGCTAGTCCGCCACTTCCTCTCTCATTCTGCCTTGAAGATTTCATTTTGAAATTTGAAGAACCGTAATGTGGGATCTCGCGAGAACGGACCACCTGTCATCAAGGAAAAAAGTCTCAATGTATCCCACCGAGAAAAATAGCACTAGCCGGATTAATACACTAACAGCTTGTGCCCAACCCCTCCACAATACCTCTCGTTTCTCAATATCCAGAGATCAAAACCGCCTCAGGATGGAAACCGTACCAGAACGTCGTCTTTGGTAAAAGAGAGCAACAGGCATTGATTCAAGCGCTTGCAAAGTTTTTTTTTTTTTTTTTTTGGTCATGCACTCACTTTGTCTCCTCCTTGGCTTTGGAAAAAAAAACAGATACCCTCAAGTTGTACACGAAGGCCCACGGTGCAAAGACCATGAACCTGATTATCAACATGGACCACGACGAGGACTGGATCTTGAGCAACGACGACGAGATCCTCGCGAACCATGGCATCGGTAAGAATGTAGTTGGGTCTACACGTTACAACCTTTATGAGTGCCCGCCCATTGTCGATCGTCATGGTTTTTCTGATACCTTTTTTTGTACTTTCGTTGTCAATCCAACTTTTTACTCTCATCAGAGAACGAGACCGAGATCTCCATCTTCAACAAAGAGCTGTACGTGGCTTTCAAGCAGCACCCCGATATCAAGTGGTAGATCATCTACATGTCACCCATATTTTCAACAGCAAAAAAAGTTATCAGAAACACAACAATGACCCAAGCATATTTGCATTCTATCCTTCCGTTGCGCGCAAGGAATGGCCACTCTTAAAGAGTCTTTTATTTGCACAAACATGCCGATGCTAAAGATACAATGAGGATTTTTTTTTAAAAGTACACAAGATGATGATGATGTTCTTGGATAGGTTGAGTACGCTACGATAGCGTCGGGTGTGGACGCAACCTGTTGCGTTCCAAGGAAGGACTATCCCGAAACTTCCTCCTCGTCGTCCTCACTAGAATCAAATGCAAAAGTCGGACGCGGACTAAACCGGTATCCCTTCTCGGCGCTCTCTGCCGCCGCCTCCATCTCCTTCTCCCTTTCTTCCTCTTCCTCCTCTTCCTCCTCTTCCTCCTCTTCCTCCTCTTCCTCCTCTTCCTCATCCTCCTCTTCTTCGTCTTCCTCGTCTTCCTCTTCCTCATCTTCTTCCGGACCTGTTCTGGGGCCATCATTCGCGATATTGGCACTGTTCCCGGCATCAGCAGCAATCGGATCCTTCCCGAAAATTCTTTCAGCCGTCAGCCTCTCCTCCAAGACTTCAAAGTCTTCCAATTGAGACTCCTTTCCAAGCTTGAAGGCAAAGTCGGAAATAACCTCCTGGATAATCATCCCAAGGGCGATATGAGATGGCAGATCCAAGGCCTGGAAGACATCGGGGCAAGGATATGCATGGGTATAAAAGTATGAAGCGTAGTGGTGCAGCGCTTGCAGAAACGACGTTCCAGGGACATCTACAAAAGAAAAATACCAGGTTAGCAATTTAGTTTCTATATCCCCGCTATACCATAGAAACATTGAACCCCTAAAAGAAAATATGTACGTTATATATATCTAAATACTCACCACAAACTGAAGGCATAATCTCCTCGCCTTTCTCAGGAACCCACGGCCGAAACGTCCTCGAATTGACCTTGCGTACTTTGGCCGCGGCTTTTGTCCAACCCTTGCGAGACTTGAACGTCTTGATCTTGCGATAGGTTTGGACACCGTCCATACTAACTTCGACTCGAGGGTGTACCGTGGGCGGTTTTTCATAGTCTCTGTCCTCTCGATGCTCGCTACCGGCCCAGCCCAGCTGTCGAATGGAAGCCGCGGTAGCTTGCCGAAAGTTCGCTGCCATCACGTTCAAGTTATTCCGCCGACGGTTCACAAAGAGAGCATCCTGTGTCGTTTTGTCCAGACCCAAGTACACAGTGTGGTCATCGTCCAATGATTCCGCGAGTCGGTACACCGCTGTATCGCCTAAGAGACTTCGAGGGTTGAGGTCTTTGAACTGCCCCTGATTCTGCTGCCCAGGGTTATAGCGCTTTAGGAAGCGGCGTTTGGGTGCGCCCCTTGCATTATCGTGATCGACATCGTCGTCTCCGTCCTCAGTCGCCATTCCATCCTCCGGACGTTTGTTGCCGTTGGCCTTATTTGTCTCGTTCACGAGCCACTCATCAGTCTTTTGTTGAATCTCCTTCCTACCACCCGATCTGCTACCATGGCGTGGTAAAGCTAAAAGTCTCCGATCCAGAGTCCGTGCAAGCCTGCTTCTATTCCGAGGGCGGGGAGCTTCTGTCGACATCTCTGAGGGCAGCTGGGATTCAGGTGGCCGTTGATTGATACTCCATTTAGTAT
Source organism: Mortierella alpina (assembly GCA_029449245.1). Taxonomy (NCBI): domain Eukaryota; kingdom Fungi; phylum Mortierellomycota; class Mortierellomycetes; order Mortierellales; family Mortierellaceae; genus Mortierella; species Mortierella alpina. The sequence goes on along the minus strand of JANATF010000010.1, from coordinate 1,317,322 downwards.
TTCGCTTCTCTTTGACTCCATCGGATGATCCTGCATCTGGGTTGCTTGTATCTGGCTGAGGCGGGCGTTTGAACCGAATGTCCAGCAAGTAGTCGGCATTCGCGGCAGGGTTCTTGTCCAATTGAGGCCTGTAGGAACTCAGTGACGCGTGTTTTTTGGTGACGCCTACAACCCATCCCGCATCCGTGGAGTCATCCCTGCGACTCGTCAAGTTTGGAATGGCGTCGGCGATCTCGACCCGACTCATCCCCGCCTCATTCAAGGTCGACGAAGCTGCCTTAGGTATAGCCTCCTTCAGTCGCTTGTACATGTCGGGAGCGATTATCAGATCACCCTCGACGGGATAAGAACAAAACCCAGGCGCCGTGCCCGAGGGGAGTACGCGAATGGAGGATGGAACGGATGTTTTGCTGGAGAGCGTGGCTGTGGTCGCAGAGGAGGACTGATGGCATTGACTGCAGATGGGCTTGTGTCCTGAACATTGGAGGCCTTGGATGATGCAGGACGTGCACTGGCTAGAGTATCTGGTCCTCTGTTCCTGAGTCTCCCCTTTACTTCGATGCTGCTCCAATCGTGCGAGTCTCCGCTCGCGTTGCTGCTTCTTTTCCTCGGCGGAACCCCGATATCGTTTTAATCGAACCTCTTCCTCAAGCGTACGGTTGACTGCTTTCGGATACGACCTGCTGGTGAGGTACAGTGGCACTGGCATGCTCTGGACTTCTCTACGGCTGGGTGCCACTGTGCCTATATATGTCTGTCGAAGGATCAGGTCCTCAAGCTTTTCTTTGACCTCCTGGCGATACTTCGCTCTCACTCCTGCTCTGCCCCAAAACGCGTTATCGACGTCCTCATCCGTCTCTGTGTTTCTATTCTCCTGCACCTCCTGCCCTCCTTGCTTTTCCTTATCAGAGTCGTAGGTATCCTGCACCTCCTCAGGTTCTGACTCGAAGCTGAGGTCGCCAGCATCGCCACCGCCTTCTTGGTCGTTCGCACTGCCTTTGCTCCATGCGTCGTCTACAGTGCTGTCGGATTCATTATCGCTCGCGCTGCCTTCACTCCCCTGATCGTCTGCACTGCTATCAATAGCCTGGTCGCTCGCTATGCCATTTTTCCTGTGATCCTCTGAGAGAGTAACGTGCTCTGGCTCGAATGCCTCGAATGATTCGAATGCCGAGTGACCCTCATTCTTCTCACTCGTGCCTGGAGCGAGGGCACGCGTAGGCGACGCTGACGGGCGTGGGGAACGGGAAATGGGCTGGGTCTGGATCTGGGTCAAGGAAGGAGAAGGAGATCGGGAAGAAGATTGGGGGCGCCATTCGCTAGGGCTTCCTGGATCAAAGTCGACGTAATGGGCTGGTTCGTAAATCAGACGAGGCCGCTTGGTGGGCGAGGCGGATGCTGTTCGGCGGTCCCTGTCGCCCCATTTCCAATCGTCGAGCTCCATGCCTGCAAAGAGAGCTTCCTCCTGGTCCTTGTCCTGCTCCTTGTCCTGCTCCTGGTCGTGGTACTGGTCGTGGTCCTGGTCGTGGTCCTGGTCCTGGTCGCGGTCGTGGTCGTGGTCGTGGTCGTGGCCCTGGCCATGGTTCTCCTGGCTCTCGCTCTCGGGCCGCAGGCTTGTGCTGGCGGAGGGTGGCTCCGATTCCTGCTTGGCACGCCTCTTGCGCAGTGAGGGGGGCATGGCGAATGCGGGTGGGCGCGGGCGAGGATAAGGCCTGGGCGTTCAAAGAGATCAAAACAAGAGGCTGCTGCTGCCAGGGGACAGGACATGCTGTAGAGGAAGGACATCACCTCAGTCAGGAACAGCTGTGGCTTGGAAGATGTTTGTACTTTATGAAATGTGCAAATGTGCTATTGCCCAACAACCCAAAGTCGCCCACCGCGTACGTGAATAGCAGCCCTGCCCCACGCCTATCTCCTTTTCCACTACGAGCACCGTCCATGGACGATCCTTTGCTGTTCAGGCCCTCACTCTCCGATTCTTTCTAGCCTTCATCGTTGCTGAGTTACATCCCTGTAAAGATCAACTCATTTCACGCCATCTCGACGCTGGGCAAGCGCATCGAAAAACGCATCCCCTCACTCTCCTGAGAAGCACCGGTTTACTTAGTACAAGTGAAAGCGTTTTTCTCACAGCACGGCATTCTCATGGGTCCATTGCGAATTCTCATTTCGCATCACCCTCTGAATCTCACTTTTTTCATATCAATCAACGAAAACGCATCCCCAGGTCTTGTTCACAGACACCACTTTGCTTAAGCCAGGCGCAAGCGCATACCTTGTAGTCCGATATTCAGAAGAAGCATTCATTCCAAGCCAATCACCACTCAATCGTGAGGCTCGCATTGGTTTTCATTTCTTCAATGCTCTTATTAACACGGATACCTCACTGAACTCACAGCCTTCTTGATATCAGCGCACTGAGGCGTCACAAACGGCTATGCCCCACAATGAATGAGGCTGGTCGGCTATGCTCGAGCAGGAAGAGCGGTGTCTGAGAGAGTGTTGACGAAGAAGAGCATGAGACTCACACAATCGACCACCGCCTTCGGTCCTAAAAAAAGACTGATCAGCATTTCAGCAATAACCACTTCGGGCGAATTTGACTTGGAATCGGCGAGACATCAATTCGTATATTCATGGAGGAAGTGCTAGAGACTGATTCCTTGCGAGATCTCGCGTTTTATCATTTCAAGGTCTAGCTTCAAAGAGTGTGATCAGATTGGCCTTTCCACTTGAGCCAGGTGTGAGCATTTGCTCTATACACCACTATCTGCATGGCCTGCGCTTGGACATTGTGATATTTCAGGAGCAGTGCTCAAGTTTTATAGTAGACTATTTCACAGGACAACATTGTAAAGTGGCATCGATCAGGGTCACGGACGAATACTCGTTCACGGAGGCTGGTGCTGCAGAGGATACAAAGTACAGAGGAGACTTTGTCCTGTACCCACGAACACGAGTCTTTAAGCTGATGTCGTCGTAGGACTAAGGCCCACAAAGTTAAAAAGCAAGCATAGTTCTGGACACTACTAGCACAATGTCATGGTTCGCTCTGCACGAGAACCAAGGGCGGCTCATAGTAAAGGCATCGGTGTCGCCATTAAAGAACATCGTAACTGTTAATGTATCTCTCGGGGGTTTCTTGTGAAGTGCTCTGCTGTCGCTCAACTCCTCTACACACACAAGCCATTCCTGCACAGCTGGAAAATGCAGCTGACGACTGGTATAAAGTACGATATGCTGACTACTGGCACAGTGTGGTGTGAAAGGTAGACCAAACGGATACCTCCAAGGCACACGCCAGAAAACGTGGCTATATCGTGTATGGTTTCACATTTTAATATACTCGCGTGGCACACTGCCCCTGCATTTTGGCTTCTTTTCTCGTCTCATCTCTTTCCAACGCATCTCCAACGCTTCACCTTCTTCGGCTACTAAGGTATATCAAACAACTCCCAACTCTTTTTCAAAGACCTCCATCCATGCTGCGACTTGCGGGAGCAGGCACACACCACGAACTTGACTCAGTTCAGTCTCTTTTCAGCCTGTCTGCCTACACGTTCCTGGTGTTCACCAAAAGCTTTAAACAAGCTGAAGAGCAGAAAGGAGGGTCCGAATGTGCACGCTCGACTCTCGTTCCCAACACTGGCCTCAGGGCATTGGCCTTCTTGACATGTAACTCTTGTGCGAGCGTGCGAGCGCTTAGTAGCGCATGGTAGCGCATATTCCTGTGCCTTGCCAAGATGGAGACCCACTCCAGCAACAACGTGAAGCGCTTCTCTTCCTATCCTCTCCACCTTTGCACGGCACTCACCTCACTCTGCAAAGCAACAGGTCCCGACTTGCATGCGCATTCTCTTTGCTTCTATGCCTCATTTCGTCACTCACCCAGGAGCCTTAGGGCAACGCAATAGTGCGGGCGAGTGTCGTGTGAAAGTGCTCGACGCTGACAAGTTTTCTTTGAAACTGAAGCAACAATGACATACGTACATGAGCAGAAGAGCCATTTTGGGCTTTGAAGAGCTAGCCAGGAGTCGGGAAAAAACTTGTTCAAAGCGAGTATGCAAGCCCTTTTTGCAGCAACTCATGCAAAGTACAGTGCAGTTCACTCATGGGGCCACACGCCCCTCGCCTCTCTCTTTTTTGAGTCTGCGCTAGACACAGCAAGACAAGAGGGGTAAGCACAATGAGCTTTGCAATGCTGCCTCTGGATGAGAATGGAGCTCAGCCAGACACCCCTAGCAGCCCACCAATAACCCCCCATACCTCCCCCTCTTTGTGTGTATGCTGCCAGCGCATTGGGCTCGGGCCAAAAAAACGAAAAAAAAAAAATAGAGCACGGTACGTCGCGTCGCGTCTACGTCTAATCTATTGCTCTGTCCTCTGTGCTGCCAACCCATAGAGTCAAAGCAGGTCACTGACACGCCTACGTACCCATTTTTCTTCTCTTTTCTTCTCAACCTGCCCTAGGCACTGCAAGACCCAAGAGTAAGTGCAATAAGCCTTGCAATGCTGCTTCTGAAAATGAGAACTGGTGAATATGCAAAGACCGTCGACAGCGGACTAACAACTCTTCTCTGTTTTTTTGTCACCGAGGAGCATTTACCTTGCAGCTGTCGAGGACGACATCAGTAACTCTGGCCATATTCACATGCACAGTGTCGACCGGGACCTTTGAGAGTGAGCATCTGTTTCCTCAAATCCTGTAGTGATTGTGGTAGTGTCATGCACACATCCTACCTCAGCCATATTCACATATCCTCGAACAAAAAAGCCAAGCAGCTTCCCTTCGCCTTTTTTTCAGCCTTCAACCTCGCCCCTCAGTTCTCGTATGTTTTCTTCTAAAGCCTTTGTTTTTTCATTCTCACTCTCTTTATATATCTCTCAATCATTCATCGCTCCTCTCGCTCTCTCTCTCTCCAGTTCTATTCTCTCTCTTCCTTCTCTCGCCTACACACCCACTCGCTCTCGCTCTCGCCGTCTCACATACGTCTTCACACACACCTTCTCACACACGCTCACACACACACACATACACACGCTCACACACAAACACGCACACGCTCACACACATGTAACATGGGTGTCAGAGGTCTTCCCTCTTTGCTGAACGACGCCAATGTCCCCAAGGACGACGTTCATTCCTTCGCCGACAAAATTGTGCACATCGACTTGATGGGCACGTATTTCGCTTTGATACGCGCCCTCTACTTCAAACTTCTCCAAGAAGAGGCCGCCAAAGTCGCCAGGCAGTCGCCACTCGACATCGCACTCGCAACTGCAGGCGCAAATATTCGCATCGCCTTTAATTCTGGGAGACAAGCACAACAACGCGATGCACGCCTTCTATACATCGCTGAGGCACTCCACAAAAAATTCGAGGCGATCGGACTCGACCAAACCCGTACTACCATTCACCTCGATGGTGATCGCCCGAATGAAAAGCGGCACGAGCACGCTGCTCGAGATGCAAGGAACACCAGAGGTCTGGGACAGCTGAACGCACTCTTTGTTCAGACCCCGCAAGGACCACAGCAGCAGCAACAGCAGCGGCCTCCTCGTCTGCGTAAGCGCAACATTGAGGCGATAGAGAGAAAGGCCAAGAGTCTTTTGCATGTTCCCCGGGAAGTGCTACGGACTATGTGCAACTTCCTACAGGACAAAGGCTGGCGCGTTCACCAGTGCCTCTTCGAGGCCGACCCATGCATAGCTCGACATTGCTTGGAACATTACCAGCTAGGGCAGCAAGTGTATGCCTTGAGCAACGACTCTGATCTGTTTGTGTACCCGTCTGTGCGAGAACTCATCCGCCCAGTCTTTAACAAGAAGAACAAGTTCCAGCTCTTCAACAAGCAAAAAGTCCTCGAACGCCTGCAGGTGAATGACCTTCAGCTGTTGCTCATCGGCATCGTCACTCACAACGACTACAACGACCAGTTTACCAACTACGGTATCGCCACGAACCTAGAAATAGCCAAAGAGTTGGCCCCCCAGCTTCGTCGCCACGCTCCCGTCGCCGGCACTAATGTCGCCACCGCCCACGCAACTATGACAACCGTGGTCAACACTTACATCACCAGCGTCACTGGTGCAGCTGCTCCCGCTGCACCCATTCTGAACTTTACAGATGCCATTTCTGTGTTTGCAGGCTTGACGCAAACTCCCATTCCAGCTATACCAGGTCCCGCTCCAGCTGTACCAGGCCCTGCTCCAGCTGCACCAGGCGCTGTGATGCAGCCCCCCAATATCAACCAGGCGGTGTTGCAAAGGCTCGTGGACTTGGAGAGAGTCAAGATCACAATGCGGCGGGCTGGTCGCCCGGCGCACTCACAAGTGCATCAAGGCCGCTGGCGGCGAACTCGTGTTCCCCCTACTCCACTCCCTCCTCCACCCCCAGCACCTGCTCTGCCAGCACCTGCTCTGCCACCACCTGCTCTGCCACCACCTGCTCTGCCAGCACCGGTTGTGCTTGCCAAGTCTGGAGCGCACAGGTATGTTTTGTTCTTGAGCCATGGTGTCATGTATTAGGTGGATGGTTCTTAATGACAGGTACAAAGAGATCTCACCAACAGTTTTTGTCTTTTTTCACCCTGCGCTTCCTCTTTTGTGGCATCAGTCCGCCGCATGTTGACCGCTACGACTCTGTCAGTCCTCAAGCCGATCGACCGCGATATAATCGAAAGATTATCAACGACTTCACGCTAGGTGCAAGAATGCCCGCCAACTACCTCCAGACGCAGGGTGGGACGCATTTTCAAGTCCGCCGTCCTCGACCCAAAACGGGCATAGTGGTTAGAGCGGACCCTGCCCCTGCCCGTGTCCGACGTGGAGCCGCGCGGCCCGTCCAGGCGCAAGCGCCAGCAGGCCCACCGAGGACTCACAGGCCAATCACAACTTACAAGCATGCGATGGAAAGAGTCTTCCGGACCTCAACACTGTCTGTGGGGTCATTGAAGGCCAAGCTTCGGCATGCCGTAGGACCTGTCGGCGTTGCCCTCAACGACGACCAGAGATCCCTTATGGAAAAGACCATCAACGATGCCGTGACAGCGCTGAACAACATTCGGTCCTACATGCTGCAGGCTATTGCTCTTTACATCTCCATCAGACTGGAAAATTACAACTCCAATTCAGCATGGGACGTGGCATATCGCCAGCGGTGGCTAGATCCACTCCTCAGTACGAACGACATGCAGGTAATCTGCCAGAACATGGCAAGTCTTTTCGCGAGCACAAGCCAGATGTTGCCCAAGATAACCATAGGCAATGGCCATCTACAAAAGCGTCGCAGAGTCGAGGGCCTCGCCACCCCCCATGCCGATGCAGGAACTGCTCCTCCGCCTACTCCACCTCCTGTCCCATCCTTAGCCGAACGTATAGCAGCAGGCGGTGGAAGGCCGCCGAGCGACGACAGGCAGCAGATAGCGTGGGATATGGTCAAGTTCCTTGTGCGACATCTCGAGCACGATCCAGTGATCTTCGTGTCAAAGTCTGCGGCTGAAAAACACTCAAGAGAAGAGATGGCAAGAGAGGTTGGCAATCTGGTGCGGCGCCACTTTATTGAGCTGTTTCCGAGCCTGAATGTTAAGGTAATGTCTGGTGTTTTTTTTGTATTTCGTTATTCTTTTGGAAACCACCCTTGATTTGCACACACCTACTGACTAGGCTTATTTTTTTCTTCTCTCCTCTACCATCTTGAATATGACTAAAGGCTCTTGCATGCAACAGTGGCCCAGAAGTTGGGCTGGACGGCTCCAACATCAGTACTGTCGATCTTATTTGGAGGTTTTGGAGTATGAACCAGAGATTGCCGCCACTTGAGCGCATTGCATTCACTCCTCAGGCTAAACTCGAGGATACGTTCATGACGTTATCAGAGACTTCTCTTGTGGACTTGTTGTGGACACCTAACAGCTCGAGAAATCCCGCAAAATGGAGCAAGGTTCGTCGAGAGGCTGCAGAAACCCTCTGCACGCGTCAGCAGGCACAGGCCATGACCCAAAACACCGGCCAAGTGGTCGAGATGCTCTTCTTTGGCCAACTAGTCCCTGGCAACCAACGCAAGGCTCGTCTGTCCTCATACGATAAGAAGCGAATCTCGATGAACCAATTGGTGCTAGGGGGGGCCTGGCCTGGTATGAGCACTCCTGCTCCTGCCCCTGCGGCTGGTGGCGGCGCTGCTCCTGCTCCTGCGGCTGGCCCTGCTCCTGCGACTGGCCCTGCTCCTGTGGCTGGCCCTGCTCCGGCGGCTGGCCCCCCCGCACCCGCCCCTGCCCCTTTCCTATTTCCCGATGTGTTTGTCTTGCCCAACCTCCGGAACTATACCGCCGCAGTTGTGGCCTTCCGCCAACGTCGGTCTAGGGCACGGCAAAGCGGCCAAAATTTCCAGGAAAGTCCGCCGGCTCTGCCTACGAGTGCAGCACAAACGTTGTATTATGTGCCGCAGGGGATGATACGAACCAACGGCCGCGAGTTCCAAGTCCTGGCGTTTGATCTTCGCAAGCCTTGTCCTCCTCCTGAAAGATTCCACATGCCGGAGACAGAGAACGTGATCGAGGACATCGAGAAGATGTTCCCTCTTCCGCAAGACATCACCAATGCGTTCGGCGCCAACCTCCTCAATGTCCCTGTGGTGGGTATTGACCCCGGAGAGGTCGTGTCAGCAGCGGGCTGCGGCATCAACATCGATCCTACGATGCCGAACAAGGTCGCTGTCCTCACGGTCAAGCGCGCAGCCCTTTACGCGCCCATCTTCCGGGATCGTTATGTGATGAACCAGCTCAAGGAGGAGCCACCGCCCATTCCCAGATCCCACCCAGCCCCCAGGTTGGCTGCTGCGTTTCAGTCCAACGGGTCCATCAACGATATCCAGAACAGGATGGTTGGTTTCGGCGATGGAAGATTCCAAGCGGTCAAGGAGCACCTCCGAGCGTGGGAGAGAGCCTTTCTGAAGCTGCGCGAGTTTTACTCTTGCAATACCTACAAGAAGAGAAACTGGGCGCGCCGAAAGGCATTTCGAGCCGAGTATGATTTGGCCGTCACCGGTCTGCTCAGGCTAGCACTCCTCGACGGGGAGATGAACCAGCTGCACAGGAGGGTGGTCCCTGGTATGAAGAAGACTTTGTTTGTGTACGGGAGTGCTCGGTTCAACACCCACACAAAGCTGTCGTCTCTTCACACTTCGTTGATGGGCTTCTTCTACAAAAAGGTAACACGTCCAAGTTGCTCTTCTTTTGCGGCTTTATTGCATGATGCACACAGTACGCGTGCATAGATGATAATGCTGACACCATTTTTCGCACGCTTGACCACCCTCTGTAGGCAACAGCGCTTGGCCATGTCGTTGTTGTTGCGGACGAGTTTAGGACCTCGTCAATCTGCCCGAGCTGCGATGCTTGGGTCGCCAAGCCCACGATGCGGTCATGTTTTTGCGTGACTCCAGCATGCAACAGGTTTATCCACAGGGATACCCTGGGCGGTCATAACATCGCCCGCATCGGCCGTAGTTGGCTCACAACACGGCGGCGCCCCGCAGCGCTCTCTCGCACGTAGTCGTGGGTTGACCTCACGAAGAAAATTTATAGTCGCAAGGTAACCTTTTTTTTTTCTTTTTTTTCAGTTCTGGAAACATTTGTATGATAGTGGAGAATCACGTATAGTACACTAACGATTTTGCATCTATGGTCGGTTAGGCTATAGTTTACAGGATTGCTGCGGGCGACCGTGGCCGGGCTCCTTCATAACTCCTCAGTTCCTCCAGTACAAATACGGGTGCCGTTGGCGTGGGAGGCGCAGGGAAGGAAGGCCGGTGCAGCATTGAAAGGTCTGGATTGCCTTGGGTGTAAGGCGGCGCCACCTCCGCCAGTTCCATCCCATCGTCGGCTGCGTGTATTGTCACAGACGGTGTGTTCCCTAGGGCTGAACGTGCAATCTGAGATTCAGCAGGAGCGTATGACGAAGGCGACGGCCAAGGTTGGAATCCACCTGATAGATTAGAAGGAGATGGGGTATATAGCTCAGGCGCAGTTGGACGGTGCTGGGCCCTGGCTGAGGTCGCCAACGGTAGTGGAAGGATGGATGGTTGTTGTGTCGTTGCTGGTGTGGGGTCCAGTAATGCTGGCCGCGGGCGGGTGGGAAGGTTTGCTGATGGAGGAGACATCGTGCGGGAGGGTGTCCGTTCCAAAGACGATCGCCGTTGAAACAACGATGTTCTTGATGAGCCCATCGATCCACGTGAACGTCTTCCGCCCTCAGATCCGGACCGTGAATCACCGCCAATGGTCTCTGTATCATCGTCCTCGGATCCCAAGGTGCTGTCCGTCACCAGTGTTGTCACGATGCCTGGACGAGGATGACGCTGAAGTGGAACGTCGCTCATATATTCTGCCGTCTTTAAATTGACCAAACTGGCCTCCATGTCCTCGGTCACAAGGATCTTATCTCCTACATCCTCATCAAAGCTGTGGGGCCGAGATGTATCTTCGATCTTGTACACACCATCCTTGTCGCCAGCGTCATTTCCATGGTGTCCATCTTGATCTTTCATCATCATCTCCACGATCCTAGCCCCCAGCTTCCTCTTCCAAACAGGCCAGCGCCTCCGGAACACGAAATAGAGCACCAGAGCCAGCAGAACAAGAGCTCCTGCGACAGAGCCGCCTATAATCGCTGGCCTATGATCCGGTGGTATCGTGAAAGAGTATCCATATGGCTCGGAGATGCTGGGGTATTCATAAACATATGTGGAATTTCCAAAGCCGGCGTCTGTCAGATCAATTGCGTACACTGGCATGGAGGTGACATCCACTGCATATGCAAACAGAGTGTTGCTTTCCTTGTCCCCAATAGGTTGAATTAGAGCCTCGGCCAGAATGGAGATATCGATGAAGGAAGGAGCGCTGAATCCAGTCTCTGGACTTGCGTCGTCCTTCAATACCATACCCAATCCAGAGCCAAAAGCCGAATATCTATCCGGCGACTAAGGTGGAGCGCAAGATTGTACCAAGAAAAATATTAATAAAGACCAGAATTGCCCGCAAGTGTACTGTACAATGGAAAGAATATATGTATAAAAAAACCATGCAGCGAATGCTGGGCTCAGGGTCTCATACCTGGCAGAACATGTACAGTGTACCCTTGTAATACTTGGGGACAAGGTTCCTGGAGGCGCATTGGCTAAGGCTTGTAGCATTGTACACCGTCAGCGCAGCCGGCGGCTGGAAGGTTTGTGGTGTTCCGGTAAGTGGGATCTTGGTGAGAATGTATCGGAGAGACCCGGTGGCGTTGTTGTTGACAACGCTGCCGAACTGAAAGATCGCATCCTTGGTGTAGATTAGCTGCCTGGGGTACCCGTACGTATGGGGGTCCTAAGCAACCGCAGATCGGGTGGCAAGATTTTACATCGGTCAGTCTGGACTGGAAAAAAAACAGCGAGACATTCAAAGATTAAGAAGGAAGGGAACCGGACTGAAACATAAGAGCTGGGGAGTTCCGCTTGTCCTGTCGCACGTAGCCCACTGTTTATACATACCAACGACCAACTGGCTGCGTTGACGAACTGGCGGGTCCCATTCCCGCTGGTCTCCATGACACCCAGGTTGACAGTGTTCGAGGCACCAATGTTCACTTGCACGAGTGTGTCCGTGTTGGGCCACTGGAAGAGGTCGAACGTCGGTTCGACATCGCCCCAAAGATAGCCCGGGGCGAGCGTGAAGTTGGACCAGAGGTTTGTCCTGGGGTCGTACTGGAATCCGCCTGGTGGCCGTGGGTTCTTGATGGGTTGTGTGGGGGTGGATTCGCTGAAGTTGGACATCATAGAGAACACCCCTGTGTTTTGGTTCACATTGCAGACGAGCGGAGAATGATCCTGAGGGAAGGAGGTGGGTCTCTCTGTGACAGCAAGGAGAGACCAGTGGATGTTTTCGAGGCTGGTGGGGTTGGGGTTGGACTGGACAAGAACGACGAACTGATCTTGAGGCAAGTAAGGGTCGACGTCCACATAGTTTGCGTAGGACATGCCGATCAAACGGCTCCCACTATAGGTGACGCATACGAACTGTAGGCCCCCCATGCACTGAAAGAAACGGCCGTGGGGTCAAGAGGAAGAGAATGGTGGCACAGGCTATGCGGTCGAGGAATGAAGAGAAAGAGAAGGCGAATGAGAGAGAAATGGGAGAGAGAGAGAGAGAAAGTGAGAGTGAGAGAGAATGTGAGAGAATGAGAGTGTGAGAGAATGAGAGTGTGAGAGTGAGAGAGAATGCGAGAGAATGAGCTGAGAGAATGAGAGAATGAATGAATGAATGAATGAATGAATGGATCGAAAGAGGCGGGAAGGGGAAAAAGGCAAAACGAGTGAGACGCCCAAGAAGCACCCGACGACAGAGTATGCAGAGGAGCTGTCTGGCTGAGCATGAAGCTCGTCTCCCACTGCTGCTGTCAGCGAGCCGCAGGACAAGAGGCAAAGAAAGACACAGGCGACATGAAATGCAGGGTACCAACCTTATCGTGGGCTCTCAAACTCGAAGCGGCCAAATTGCATTTGCAGCTCATTTACCCCCAACACCCTGGCAACACACGCACCGTTGTGCTACAATGCGGATACGGTACGGACGCAGCGGCCTCCTCTCCAAAAACACCGCCTCAGGGTCCAGCGCCACAGCCCCAACATGTCCTTGCAACAGGCCTCAGAAATGAAAAAGCGAAAGAAAGAAAAAGAAAAAAGGGTCTTTGAGCTGTCAAGACATGTCAGGACATGTATTTGCTTCCCCTAACCTATTAAACTATTACAATCATGGACGAGCCATGCGATTACGCCGACGATGGCTTTGGAAGCTTAGGGACTTCGATTGTCACCTCGAAATTCAACAAGCCATTGGCCAAGAGCTGGCTCTTGCTCGATTCTTTAGACCCGGAGAGACGGAATGTACCACCTGTCGTGGTCAGAGGTGTCAACAGCCCATCGAGGTTGGCCGCTTCAGCAGTCGTTGTCACTGTGAGTGTGTTCAGTCCACGCTCGAGGTGAAAGTCCTTGAAAACCGACGTGCCAATGGGTTTGCCATTCGCGTCCGTAGTCAGAAAACTGAGCTCGCCAAGCTTGACCACCAGATCTGAGGGATTGTTGATGCTGATTTGAGCTACAAGGGTATACTTCTTGGAAGCTGCGTCTTGCGTGAAGCTGATCAGCTGTGAGAACTTGATGCCGGGGAAGCCGTCACAGCCAGCCAAGGTGATGGGAGAGTCGAAGGCGAGCCCCAGAATATTGAACGCAGTCGGCGTTGGCGGAAACCCCGCAGGCAACTCAAGCGTGGCATCCAATGTTCCCGTGAGCCTGAAAGCGACTGATTTCAGCTCGAGCAATCCCGCGATAAAAGTAGAGAAATCGTTTTCAGCCCCAACGATGATGGAGAGATCAGCGGATGGCAAGACAGATGACACTTTGTTACCCGCGACCGTCGTGGGAGACATGGCTGTCTCGAAAGAGGCTATTTTCTTGCCATTGTACTACACCCAGCAATAAAAGTTGTAAGGTCATCAGTCATGTTGATCTCCAATTTACACATTGAGTCAGTGCCTGAATTCACCCTTACCACTAGGTCGGCCTGCCAGAGAGCATGGGACAAGATAACAAGTATCATGCATCAATAGAAGATAAAAAATCACATAAGTATCAGTACAGCCCACTTCAAAGACTGCAACATCCAGTGCAGACTTACACGTTCTTTGGATTGCGTCAAAGGCCAAGCGCCTAACACAGCAGGTGGACTGATAACATTGGCTTGCAAACTTGACGAGGAGATTTTGAATTCAGCGCCAACTTGGGTTCCGATTTCAATGGTCAAGGGCATAACCATAACATTTGTGACGATGCCAAGGTCCATCTGGGAATGAGCATACGGCAATTTGATTAGGACAGGACCCAAACATGAACACGCGACAAGTTACTATTTACTTCTTACACTCATGATGGCTGCATCACACTGCCATTTGCCCGACTTCAAAGAACTACGTAAAGCAAAGGTCAATGCGCGTTTTAGAATTTGATCTGCACGAGAGAACAGGTTGAACAACAGGCAGGAAGAGGAGAGAAGGCCTAATTGACTTACTTTACAATGCAATCGAAGAAACCCGCCGGGTCGCCACGCTTCATCATGATTGGAATGGACATCGCTGTGGCAGCCATGGCCACAGTCCATAGGGTAGTAGAACGCGAAGTTTTCATGTTGCAATCAGAGACGTAGCAGTGGAAGTTTGCGGATGGAGGATAAGTTGTACTGATACTGTACTGGCTGGGTTGTCTGAAAAAGACCACATACTTATACGCGCCGGCAGCATCATGGCGTAGTGCTACACTTTTAGGCGAGGAGGAGTCAAGGGTGTCAAAGTTCTTGTTAGCCCTGGGTGTGTTTTCACGGCTCATAGATCAAGGGCACGGCCTGAACATACAATGAGGGAGAGGCAAAGGTTTGAAAATGAGGGGCATCAAGGAGAAGTCCAAAAATTATCGTCTCCTGGACGACGGCCACTGGAAAAAAGAAAGGTGATGGGACAATCACGCGTACGCGCTGGCAGCATGATGGTCTTTCGGCGCTTAAAAGGAAGGGAAGCAAGCAAGGGTGGTTACAGTTCTGGGTGTGTTTTCACAAGTTGCGCATAGATCAAGGGGGCATCTCATTCTTTCGGTCTACTTACGGTCAGCACGCTGCACTCTGAGAAAAGTCCAAAAATACGCATCGTCTCCTGGACCGCCACTGGGGAAAAAAAAGTGATGGGACAATCACGCATAAGCGCGTCCTGAGGGATAGGGGCCTTGGCTCATAAGAAAAGAAAACTTTCTGTAAGCTCTGCAGGAGCCCAACCAGACCAAAGTTTAGGGAGACAAAACTAGTGTTCTGAGTTGCGGGATTGTTGGAGGGTGAAATGCTCTCACTTCCAGTGAAAACTATGCCTTTGCTACATTCTTTCCACACCAGTCCAATCCTGCCACTCCTTCGACGCTCGCGATGATCATTGTGAACATCAATGTCGCTGAGATACTCTCCAGGAAATCGCGGATTTTTTATCGCTCATCAGGTTGACCAAATACCACTATTTCAAATTCTCGATGCCATGCGTGTGGTGACTCTAA
The DNA here is from genome assembly GCA_029449245.1 of Mortierella alpina. Taxonomy (NCBI): domain Eukaryota; kingdom Fungi; phylum Mortierellomycota; class Mortierellomycetes; order Mortierellales; family Mortierellaceae; genus Mortierella; species Mortierella alpina. Next base: position 1,302,198 of record JANATF010000010.1, on the reverse strand, counting down.
CGATGGCAATAGTATTGCCTTTGTCTTTCACTGTGAAATGACCCATCTGGGGTGAATCCGCAGACACGTCTCAACACAGAGTGGTCCTGTAAATCCGATCCCGACAATGCCTCGTTGACCCTTCTTCAAAAACTGTGGATCTTGGACCTGTCGATCAGATGAATCATAGATGAATGCATGATGTCCTCGATCGAATGTGAATATGCAGCACAGCGTATAGCCCGCACAGATGATGCTTTCGTGCTCCAGAATACCCATATTGGCTTCGAACTTGGATAAGGCATGCAATGAATCAATCCAGGCATCAAATCCTGCAGGCGAACGCGTAAAAAAGACAAAGTTCGAAGATCGAAGCCCGAAAAAACCAATGCGCAACATGCACAATACATACATTTCGTGCTATTCCCTTACCTCTTCCTCGACGACACCTACCCTGAGCCGCCCACAGCAGCTGCAGGAATCCCGATGTCTGGAGAGGAGATAGCTGCTTCCGAAGCAAGATCCGCAGAAGGCCGAAGTATCCAATACGGCACCTTTGCTCCTGCACGGTTGGAAAAAGGTGGCAGCGCCCGGATTCAGAGACAAGCCCGAGAGCTTGGCTGTCGGCGGCACGTTCTTGCTGTCGTGCTCTTGCTCGCTCATAGCTCATGCGTCCGAAGTTGTATGAATTAAGAATGCAACGGTCAAGAACAAATGGAGAGATGCATGTTCCTCTTTGCGAATAACTGTCACGCGATTTATATTATTAGATCATTGCACACTGTGCAACGGTACCATCGACTCAAATTACTCTCTAAACGACCTCATCGTTGCCTTCGTGGCCCACGACCTGGAAGGGTTCCTTGATATGAGGGTTTTCGCCCTTACCTGCACGCCAATCCGCCAATCGCTTCTCCTCCTCCAGGTGCTCAGCCCACTCGATCGTCGACACCCAGTGATTCAACACCATTGTAAAGTAGATACCAAGGATCATTCCAATCGTCACCAAAATAATCGCGACCAACGCGGCTATCTTGCGACGATCATCGCACTGTGTCAATGACCAACCTGGGTTACGCTGCATGCATCCGGTGTTGACTTTTTCAATGTGGTGCGTCTCCACTGCAATGTACACGATACCCCAGCAGAGAAACATGAGGAAGAACCCCCAGCAAGCCGACACAAACTGGCGATGGTGCCATGTGCTTCCCTAGATATCCACAGAGTGGTGTGAGCGCGAAAATAAATATAAAAACAACTTGAATACATCTTGAGCCACAGATTTAAACAAAACGGGAGGAGGAGGATGAGGAGGAGACAGGGTTTTTTACCTTGGTACAGGCCCAGACACCGTAGACACCTGTCATCAGGAGGAGGATACAGATTACAGCCCAAGGGATGGCCAGATCCGTCTCTGCATGGGGCATGATCCCTAAATAGGTGATATGTCATCATAGTATTAGCGAAAGCGTTTCATGGCCGGCGCTAGTCCGATCTTGTCCCTTCCTCTGGACATTACTCCACCCTATCGACCGTCACCGTAACTATCATGCAAAGAAAAAACAACAGACAGGGTCTTATAAACCCGGGTAAAAGAAAAAACAAGAGCAGAGTAGCAAAACGGAGGGGGGGAAGGAGGTGGTTCTTGTTTTTAAACCCTTCCGATTCTCGGTAAAGATTGAGAAGGACGGAACAAGTAACCTTGTTCATGTTCATGCCCAGCTACGATGCGTCGCAAGGACCCATGCAAAAAGGTAAAGGAGGGCATACAGAACAGTTCAGATCTTCGTACTAGTGAGGTGCTAGGCTATGGTATACCCGGGAAAGGTTTGTGTCGACCGAGACATTTAAAAAAAATCACTCACGGCGAGGCATTTTGCGCAGGTGCTTCCCACCCACTCCTAAGACCGCATACATCTAGCCACAAAAAAAAAATTGCACTCTCTATGACGGGAATCTCCAGCCTAAACGGCCCACCGCCCCTCTTCTGTTGATGGCTGTTGACAAAAACGTATAGGCAATATGATACCGATAACAATTACACTTTGTCGCGATGTACGGTATCGTGCGCAGGAGCGAGGTGTACCCTGCTATACTGCTGTAACCCTGGCTGGAATCACCACGAGAATGACGTGTTTGGAAAGTGCTTGGGCTACTTACAGCGTCCAAAGCAGAGGATCATAAACACCAGCCCAATGACAGCGTATAGGCCGGCGAGAATAGGCGCGAAGGTGGCCGTGTTGAACACCCCAAAGAACTTGTTGAACATGCCCATGATGAAACGATGACTCTGTTTCGTCTATGAGTTGTAGTCGAGTGTGCGGGAAGTCGAGATTCGCTTGGTGGGTTTCCCGAGCAGATAGATGAAGGCGAGCGAACTGGCGGGCGCGAGAAGTGATATGGACAAGTGAAGAGGCGAAGAAGAAGGGCAAGTGGAGAGCGATAGAGAGAGATGGAGATAGAGGAAGTGAGAGTGGAAAAGTGGAAAATCAGCCAGGAAAGGAAAGAGAGGCGAAGGGAGTACAAGCGAGACGATGGAGAAATAGGAAGGAGGCGAGGATGGAATGGACAGAGGCAGAGGCCAGTGCAGCCAGAGGAAGACAGAGGTGATGAGACACCAACCCAGTGCGCTGACTCGTCTGCATCAGCTGAAACACAATGGACGTGCTCGCCCCAATGAGCACACGGGCATCGCTGCTGCCTACCGTCAACAAAAACAAAGCGCGGATCTGGCGGACCGATACCATCAAGGCGAAGTTTCGTGCTCTGTTCGTGCAAGGTTGTTATTGTCCTACGTGCTGCGGGTGCTAAAAGTACAAAAGAAAGGTGTAGCCAGAGACGGTAGAACCGCAAGGAAACGGCCGTGAAAGTAAAAAAAATAAAAAAAAAATAAAACGGTATAGATACAAGATTGTAAGCAGGTGCCAACTACTGCTGCCTTCTGCGGTAGGTATATCCACCTCCACCACCTCCGGGGATGCCTGCCGACACGAGATCTCCGTCCTTGAGAACGATCCCCTCTCCGACTTTCTGGCCTCCCATCAGAGCCTCTGCCATTCCTGCTGGCACTCCCTTAGGCAAGGGCTGCGCAACGTCGTGGCAATAGGCGTTCAGTCCGTTAGACCAGACGTATCCATGACGGACAACGTTCTGGAGGATTTTGTAGGCTTCCTTATTCGCATACGGAATCCCGCTCTTGGGATCTTTGTACTTGGCTGGTAAACCCGTGATGGGGCAAACAGGCTTACGCTCTGGATCTGATCATTATAAATATGAAAAAAAATGTTGCCATGAATATAATGTAACATGCACTCTGCATCAAAGAAGGAAGAACCAGAGCACCAGAACACTTACAGTTTTCGGCAAAAGACCACTCATCAATGGGCGAGTCCTCGTCCTCGTAGTTCATGAAAGTGATCCAGTTCCGTCCACACATCTGTGTCGGGTGCAATTTCTTGCGTTTCCGAGCAATTGATCCCGCAGACATGTTCATTGTGGTATAGTGTGCTGGAGTCAGCGCTCCTGTTGATACCTCCCCTGCACCGCTGACAACCGTGGCTCCTTTCCGACCGCTGCTAGTTACATCTGCTGCAGAGTTGCCTGGTGGCGACGTCATTTCAACATCTCCTTGGCTCAAGCGATCCAAACTCATAGGCGATCCCGGCGTTTTACATTCATTGTCGACTCCATCGAACTCTACCCTCAGCTTTCTACCCTCTGCGGCTGGACTCGAACCCCTCGACATGGATATTGATTGAGGTGACTGGGGCTCCTGTTGGGACTGAAATTGCTGCTGTTGTAGAAGCGATTGCGCCAAGGACTGTGCAAGACTCTGCGGCGGCACACCTTGTGCAAAAAGTGAAGAGGTTTCCGGACCGACACTTCCAGCTCTAGATCCAGGCCTGGTCGAGGGTCTCGTGCCACCTGGCGTAGCTGTTCCAGTATCAGCCAGCGCTTGGATCAAGGGACCATGTCCGATCCATTCTGCAAAGGAGTGGTAGCGCACAAAGGGTCCCATCGCGACTTCCTTTTTTTTGTGGACCTTCTTCTTCTCCATCTCCATGGCCTTGAACGCCTGTAATGATGCTAGGTTGAGTTCCTCTGTCTTTTTCGCCTCCTCCAGCAATTCCTCCTGAGTCATCTTATGCACCACCACCTTCTCGCGCTTTGGCTGCATCGCCTTGCGGGTCTCGTACTCTAGCAACTTGAGCTCCGTTTCCTGATTGTTCAAGACCGTGGTTCTGCGTGACGACTTGCGGATCTCTGCTGGGATTTTGACCATTTGTGCTGATGAAGGAGTGGGCGAGGCCGCTGCAGAAGTAGTCGCGATTGTTGAGGAAGATTCTCTGGTCCTGCGCTTTGCTGGCACAACTGAAGTCGTAGGCTTCTTCTTGGCAGCAGCAGCAACTGCTGCGCCGGCCTGGCGAGTTGATTTTGGTCGTCCGCTTGCGGGTGATGCTCCCGCAGCTGGGGCAGTAAAAGACGATTTGCCTGTTTTTAGATGACTTAACATCGCCTGCTGTTTTCTTCGTGCTTTTGCTTCCTCAGGGTCCTCGTTCAGGTTACTCTCCTCATCGTCAATGAGCTCCTCGTCTGCGCTTTCCTGGTCGAAATCTGAATCGACTATATCCTCTTCATCTGTTTTCGTTTTTTGTAGTGAACAATAATAATTGTGTTTAGTTTCTAGACGAACTAGGAGGTGGTGGTAGGTTCTTTTTTTTTTGCCTATGGCAATCCCATGGATTACCTTTTCCTTCATTCTCATACTCGTCATCCTCTCCCTCGACCTCGTCTTCAAACAGCTTCTCCATCTCCTCCTCCTGAGTCAACAACACATGCATGCTGGAAACAATGATTTACAACGACATGCAGGCACAACGTTGGAAAGTCATCAGTACAGGAGCTGTAACACCTCTTTTCACGAAGTTTCAAGCTACATGTTGATGCGCGCTTTTCGAGTCCCATACCGGTTTCCTGCATTAAGTCGCCTCTCTCGGCTGGCAGCCATGGTCCTGTTTGGTGATAGGGTATGTGGAGGTGGAGGTGGAGGTGGAGGTTGACAGGCTGCCTGTGCCTCGGTCCTGGTGCAAGCAAACAAGACGTCTGGCAGTCACCCAAGCCACATCTCTCCCATCAACTTCAAGCAAGCGGCCAGACGCGTTTATATATATGAAGGTGGTCTATGGTAATCCAATCTTTGCCTTCAGCTCGGTCTCAATGTTGTTCAGAACCCACTCGTTCTGGTTATTCTGCTTGCCCAGCTTCATGCGCATATTAAGCACTCCTCCCGTCACGGAGCTCAGTCGCGATCCATAGAACACCTCGGCATGTGCCAGGACCCACTGGTCGATAACACTATCGAAAGAGGAAGAACAGGCAAAGATATTAGAAGCGAGTCCTCCACTTTACAGAGATACAAAGGAATCGTTGCTGCGTCGAGACATAGCCGTGTTGCTCCTACCCAAGATAATCGCCAATAACGGTCATATGCATGAACCGCCTCCTGAACTCGTCATCGTCTATCAACTCATGAATCGAGATTCCGCCAACAGCCTTGAGCGACTGCAGGAACTGAGGATCAGTCTTGTCTGAGGCAACATAGAATTGCTTATCAAGGCAGCCTTGCATCTTGTCCCAGGGCACCTGTCGGTAATTGTTGCCATCAACCTCCAACGCATTAAAGTCGATATCACACTCCTTGCCCTTGTTGGTGCGGTGTTTCCAGCTTGCATACATGAACTTGTGCACCGCAAAATCATTGTTTTCTTCTCTCGACCAGCCATATGCCTGGAAATCACCTTGGCGATAGTGGAAGCCCATGTAGGGCTTGTTGTTCAGCTTGGCCAAGAGCTTCTTGAGAATGAATTCACGGGCTTCCTGCAGCTCTTTAGAGACCTGAATCTCATTCAGCGCAATGCTCTGGTATCGTTCCAAGCTCGCTTTCGTCGAAAACTTGAAGGGGAAGCGCAAGAAACCGTGTACTCCCTCCTGGAAGTGCAAGATGGTGGCGTCCGAATGAAACAACTGCTTAAAGCCAATAGGCAGGACGCCATACTGGCCCGTGTTGTTATTGTCCTTGTGCTCCTTCCACCGGATTGACATCTTTTCCGTCCTCGTTTCTGTGACAGACATCTCCTGTCCTTCGTGGATGACAAAGACCTCCATGGAGGGCTGTATCAACGACTTGGACGGGAGCTCGCCCTTGTTCGGCAACGGAGTGATATCGTCCACCATCGCGAACGCCTGCATATTCAAGTTGTAGAGTTGAGGAAGAAGTGGGCGACTGTCGATGGAAATGGCGGGGTCCATCTCATGGTAGACTTTGAGGAGGTAGAAGGCTCTGGGTAACCGAAGATCTCCGCCGTATGACTCGATCCACTCGTCCGGGTCCTCGACAATGATCTTGTGCTTGACCATCATAACCCGGTTGAATTCCGACGAAGTCATCACGTTGAGGGTCTCTCGCATTCCATCAACATCCCAAAAGCTTTTTGCGTCTAGAGCCCAGCGGGCATAAAATGGATCCGTAATCTCGGCGATATTCTCCATCTTTCCATATGCTTGGCAGAGCTCGAAATGGCTGCAGGAGCGGGCAAACGTCTTGTGGGAGATGATCAAAGTGCGCTCCAAGACTCTTGCCATGTTGTTGGCCATCTCTAACATATAGCTAAATGCCAAGAAGAGGCGAGTATGTGAGATGACAGTACACAGCATGGCCACAACTGAACCCTCCCCGAGCAATTGATCCTTACCGAATGTTGTTGAGTCCAAGCCAGATATGGGTGTCGTAAAAGAGGTACTTATCAAAGAATGGATACGGTCTGTCTTCCTTCTCAAACCGCTTAATGAAGTCTTGTGTTTGTGTGTACCACTTGGGCAGTGGCCTTGCGGGATCCCAGTATGGAATCTCGATAGTGCTATCGGCGCCATCCTCGCCTTTGATGTAGTGCCTTGTTGAGCCCGAATCACCGTGCTTTGTTCCTACTCGATTTTCAGGTTTATCATGCGTGAGTACCTTTCTTTCCTTCCCTCTCGCCCTCCTCCTGTTGCTTGCGCCACAGAATCTATTCATACCTGACGGATCATGCTCCCGGACAGGATCATCTTCCAGCTTGAGATCCTTATGCGGCTTTGGTTCCCAGCCGACGTCGCCATAGTCTGTGTCCATGCGAGGCGGGGGCTTTGAGCTGACCATCTTTGGAGGCGGCTTGGTGCCATCGCTGTCGCTCCCTGATCTGAATATAGAAAGACCTTCCTGGTTGACATAGACCAGGCGGAGGAAGGTGACGATTGCCGCTATAACCAGGAAAACAAAGAACTTGAAGTGCCTGTTCCCTATCTGCGGAAAACTAAAGGTCGACATCATGACAGAATCCTGTGTGCTGGAGCTAGGATCGCCGATTGCAGACAGTCTAGCAGGAGCAGACGAGACAAAGAAATAAAGAGGAGCTCGAGACGAGGCCTGTGTTGGGTGGAGGGGTATGGTGTAGGCGAGGTGGGGGGGCGGGCGAGGGGATGAGGAGCGGAGAATGGAAAGGAAGGAAGGAAAGAGCGCAAATAAACTAAGCGAGGAGAGAGATAAAAAAAAATGGTGTGACAAGCAAGAGGCCGTCACCCTTTTTGATTCGCCCCCCGAGCAAACACGGCCTATCATGTTCCGATCCCCTATAGTAGACGAAAGTCCCTCTGGCCATTGCCATGCGGACACTAGACGGGGTCCCAGCAGGGAAGACGAGAAGGATCTCATCCATCTGGCATGCTGAAGCACCTTCAGAAAGCCTATACTATGGTGTTTCATCCAGACACTGGGAGTACAACTAACTCTATTTATACGTCGCTTGGGTCTCACTTATTTTTCAGTACAGCCCAAGATCGTGGACGTTGCAGGTCAGGTCTTTCTCAACTGTGTGCTCATCCTCAGCATCTCAACTCCTCAGCTCCATCTGCACGAGCCACGGAAAGAGACTTAACAGCATGTTTATCTCAACGTAGGTGTGACCATTTGCTACGAGACTAGTCAGAGACTAAAACCCTCAGGTCATGGTAGCATAGCAACGGGTCGTACCAAGACCACCGCCTTGGCGAATGATGCGTAACGTTTCACACATTTTAACAGGATGCGCCTGTATGATACACTCCACAGCATGCGATGAACCTGTTCTTGTTGGCATCGTCCTCTATCGAGCAATAGGGCACTCTCCACCATGGATCCTCTTACGCCCATTTTCCTAGGAAACAACACTCACGCGTGCCCAAAGGTTGTTAATAGAGAGCGCCTTAGTTGAAAACGCGAGACGTGGGAGGTCAAGTTGATATCATTGAACAGAAAAATGGCGTTCAAACTACTTTACCCGTGTTGATAGGCCCTCAGCATGGCACCAAGCTGTCTCTTATACCACCGAGGCACCAGTGCATTCGCAGCTGAGAGCGACCGCTAACGAAAGCATTGACGAGACTAAAGCCAGCGCGTAGACGATCTGAAGAGGGCTCGCCTGAGGATGCCTATTTGGAAACGAAATCATGGCCAATTGAATGCTTCCCTAGACAGCCGTGCTCGATAGGAGCACCAAAAATTAGCATGATTACGTTCTGATAGGGGGTTTCATAGTGTGACGATAGTGGAGTCTGTGTTGTCGTGAATGTTGTCTCCTTTATATATCAGAACGACTAGGAATACTCTCTGACTGTCGACAATGCTACATCTCCTCGGCGAAGTTCAGGATATTTGATGCAAACACCGAGCGACGTGACAGAGAAGCTGTAGCCCACCACAGCTCCAGACTTGCACGCTGCCCTGAGAGGATAGTCCGGCCTGTCCTATACAATGTATAAAAGTGCACGTTCAAGCCTGCAGTTGGTTTGCACACCCTCAAAATGAGTAACTTCCTCTCTGCATACAAAATGAAGCCCCACGTCGGTCTAAACCCCTAGGCCACTTCTCAAAACGAATATTCTCTCACATTGCATACAATTCGGATGGTCCCACGTGTATGCAAAACCAGAAGTTCCATTGTACTGCTCTCTCACCCTATAGTATATGTGGTGATGAACAAACTAAGACCAGTGCAGTGCCTGTAACAACACTGCACATGGCGCTGGCATCTTCAGCATCGCTTGCTTCAAGATACCACTCCGTAGGTTTGTTGCGGTCCTGTACAACTCCAAGGACATCATCGTGAAAGACACTGATATGGAATATGGCAGTGCCGTCTCCTGCATCGCATGCCTTGAGGAACCACTCCATAGCCTTGCCACAGTCCTGCTCGACACCAAGACTATCCTGATACATGCCGCTAATGTGTAAGGTTTCATTGCCTTGTCTTTCATGAGGCAGTAGCAGCGTCAGTGGAAAAGGAACATGTCTACTATGTTGCGGCCCTACAAGTGCCTCCTGAATGCAGCTATCCTAGATCGCCTTCTGTAAAACCAGGTCATTCATAGGAACAAGTTGTGTCCTCAACTAGATTGATCATGATATCTTCGATCAGAGCTGCTCTCCAAACAGGCGTTGATGTGGAGGTGCCTTGAGGTATCTAGAAAACAAATTGCATTAATGTTCTGATGAATGCGTAACATACGAGTAGAATCATCGATGATCAGGGAGATCAAAGGTAACGGCCCACAAATACTCCCTGGTTGCGCGTGGCTGCATGCACCAGGCAAGCAGCACCGTATTCAGTAACTCATGACTGTTAGAATACGTGTAGATCAGTCTAAATTGCCAAAAGGATGAGCTGCTAGGGCTGTGTGTACCACACGAGATAAAACAAACGAAAGCAGGTGCAGCCAGATTCTGCTGCATGGGCGTAAGGGTGCAAGAAACCAAACTGTACCCCAAGACCTTGGTGCGCCTCTCCAGGACCTCTTGAGGGATCAATGGTAAACAAACAAGAGCAGCAGATATACCATCAAGTTGCTTGAGGATACATTCTTCTTTGGACCTGATCCTGATCAAACAACACACGTATGTTGTACATCAACAAACTGTAAACCTTTTTTGCGGCGTAGTTGCATCGACTCACAGCATTGAATCAATACAGCAAAAGAACAAAGTGCAGGCGTACTGTACGCCTCCTGAAACTCCACCTTCATTACCCAAGTAGTCGTATCAGCGAAAAGCAAGGAAGCCGCCATTTTTTGACAGAAAGGGATGGAAGGGCGAGGGAGTCTGACAACACTTGAGGGGAACAACATATCCAACTGACTGCCTTCGTCAAAGATAGCGCCATATTGTTCGACGCGCCGCTCTTCTGTACCACTCCCGCTGTGTGCAACAGTTCTGCGGTAAGGCGAGGGTTATTTTCGTTCCGCGGCAGCGAATCTGAAGAGGAGAAACATCGCCAACATGACATGATCGGATAACGTGCCTTGACTGGATGCTGTAGAGTGCTGCAGGTTCTCCAACATAATCCAAGGTGAGTCTCCCAGTTCTCGGGTTGGCTCTTTAGAACGATGCCAGGCCTGCGCGCCATCGCCGAAACGGAGAGATGAATGGAGAAAGAAGATTGCCATGGACACAAATCGTTCATTTGTTCATGATAAACTTCAACAAATGTGGAGAGGGCTCTCTCTGATCGATCTAATTGCCAGGCAAGTGTGTACTGTATGTCATAGTTCTTGCTATGAAGGAATCGCTCTCGAAATCAGTCAGACACCAAACTTGTTGTCATCCTACTTTGTAGTCATTTCTGCTCGCTGCAGGGTTCCCACTGCTTCAAGAAACATAGGGCGCACCTATTTCTGTGAGCCTAGGTTGATCAGACTATCCTGAAGTAAAGATTGAAGCATGACTTTTGATTTGCGCCTGTGGGAGAGGTCTTGGCTAAGCGCGGCGGGGCACGTCCGTCATTGACTCGGCGGAAGGAAGTCGACAAACGACGGCATGGCCATCGCTTCACTTGACATTCTCGATAAGAACAATAGTTGTTGTACAAAAGGTCAAAGTTCGGGGGACACTTGACATTCCAGACTTACCGAGTTTTACATGCATAGGGTACTGTACACACCTTTGATCCACGATCATCGGAGCGCACGAGCGTGGAGGACAGGAAGTAGATATTTGCCGAGCCTTTCGTCTGATGGCACGGGTGATAAGACTGAGTGTTCTTTGTGTCTACATTTGATCCTTGCTAGCGCAAAAGTGAGTGCCAAGAAGCCTTTCACTGGATCTCTATTATTAGGCATAACCAACAGCGACAATACCAAAGAACATGGGTTTTTTCTAGCTATCAACAAAGCTCAATGGACTGTACACTTTTGAAGCAATGATTGAATGAGTGAGGAAAGCTTCTTCTCGCTTAAGTTGTCAGGTTAAAATGGAACCCCAAACCAATACTTTAAGTGAAAATGAATAGTCCTTGTGTCAAGTGGGCCTGGATCGAGAAGCCCTTTTGGGACTTGTGATGGTTCTTTAATCCTGTTCCGTGTTTGTTCACAGGTTCCTGGTGCGCATGTGCTCTCGCCATCCGAACCAATACCTTTTGGTCGGCCGTCCCGCATTTGTGAAGGGTGTTAGAGTTTGGTCACAATCAAATTCGCGATCGCTTTTTTTTTTATCAGCGTGTGCTCTTCTTTTTTTTTTGTGGTATCGATTCCCTCTCGCCTGTTCTACACTCCAGCTGAACTAATTGTATGATGGTAAAGCCAGTCAACAAAATGGACCGCAGGGTTAAAATGCTTGCGGCTGTCCATTTTGGTCCAAGAGAAATGTCCGTTGCTTCCATCCTGCATGGATTATTGATCGATCGACATCGCAGCCAGCCTACTATTGTACTCTCTGCAACAGCACTACTTGAAGTACAGTAGCTACTTACGGGAGCTGTTGGGCGGGTAAAACTACGCTGTCCTCAGCGATAGTCTAGTTCTACTGACATTGGCCTTTATATTCGGCTATTCCTCTTGACCTTCGTTGAGCGTTTGCATTCAACGGGTTTTGACCGCATAAGGTTGTCTGTGCCACGAAGCTCCTCCAATCAGATTGCAATCATTCATCTAATCTCGAGTTCCACGGACAACCTTGAGAGAAAACAAACACTCGGTCTGTTGACCTCAGTGTCTAGTAATTCCTCTGGAAGGGGTGAACAGACTATGTGTTTGCGCATTCACCAGTGCGGCTTTCTTCCTCCCTCAAACCTCAGTCGAATACGCGCCTTTGCATCATGGTATCCCTATTCTCATTTTGAAACCAATCGGGACGGGGAGTGCTGGCATCGCCGCACAATGTATTTTCACGCCTTTTGCTCTTTGAGCAAACATGGGCGTGAACTGCTACTGTATACCACCGACTTGCAGACCCCTACGCCGGGGGTCTAGCACGGCTGATGAACTCTGACAGAAGCGGCCGGCGTGGTTGAGCGAACGACTCAGTGCTATTGGAGAGGCAGTGAGGACATGGGATGTGAGCCCTGCCCGTCTAGCAGCACGCCAGTGTTAATTTACCTTCAGGCTACTCTTCACGAGAATCAACAAATGCTCCACCACTTTACGTTACTCAACTTGTTATGTGTGTGAGCGGGTGCAGGTGTTTGTTGTATGTATTTTTGTGTCCACGCCTGCGGTCTCTTCTTCCGCATCCTCCTCTCGCTCGGCCCAACAATGACAGCCATCTGCGTAGCTTTGCTGCGTTTGCCATCGATCGTCAATTTCCCTTTGTCCCAGGTGGAGCGGGCAGGGAGAAAGAGTATAAAAGACTTCCCCATTCCCCACTCCGTTTCATTTTCTCCTTGTCTCTCAGCCAACCATCTCACTTTCACCTACGCCCTCCTTGCTCCGCCTCCCCCTCTCATCACCCCACCCTCGAGTCCGCTCAACTCATACCCTTCCCTTACCTAATACCTTTTAATTTCCTTCCAAATAATTCTTCCATTTGCTCGCTCTCACCATGAAGATCACCATTGCTGCCGCTATCGGCCTCTTGGCCCTCGCTGTCACCGAGTCTGTCAAGGTCAACCCCTTGCCCGCCCCTGCTCACATTGAGTGGGCCTCTTCGGGACCTGTCAAGGTCGACAACAACTTCCGCATCACTGGAACCCAGCATGACATCCTCTCTAAAGCCTATGCTCGCACTGCCTCTCTCATCAAGGGTGAGCGTTGGATCCCTCAGACCTGGGAGCGCCCTGCCGCTAAATTCCCACCATTCCCCACCTTGGAGAAGCGCCAGGAGGTCGTCGAGAACAAGCACGGCGGCGCAAAGGGCACTCTCAAGACCATCAACGTTGTGGTTTCGGACTTGAAGGCTGACCTCCAGCTCGGTGTCGACGAGTCCTACACCCTTGATATTACCGCTGCTGGCCAGGGATCGATCAAGGCCAAGACTATCTGGGGAGCCCTCAACGGTCTCCAGACCCTTAACCAGATCGTCATCTCGGACGGCCGCAGTGGTCTCCAGATCGAGCAGCCCGTCCACATCAAGGACGCACCCAAGTACACTCATCGTGGAGTCCTGTATGACACTTCCCGTAACTTCTACTCCTTGAAGTCGCTCAAGAAGCAGATCGACGCCTTGTCCTATGCCAAGATGAACGTCTTCCACTGGCACATCACCGACAACCAGGCTTGGCCCATTGAGATCAAGAAGCATCCTCAGATGACCAAGGATGCTTACTCCTCGCGCGAGATTTACACCCAGAAGGATGTTGTTGAGCTGATCAAGTACGGTCGTGAGCGCGGTGTTCGTGTCTACCCCGAGATTGACATGCCTGGTCACTCCTCTGCCGGTTGGCAGCAGGTCGACAAGAAGGCCGTCACTTGCGCCGACTCTTGGTGGGACAACGATGGCTGGACCCACCACTCTGCTGTCGAGCCCAACCCCGGTCAGCTCGATATTGCCTACGAGGGTACTTACAAATTGATCAAGGATGTCTACAGTGAAGTAGCCAAGCTCTTTGGCGACAACATGTTCCACGTTGGTCTCGATGAACTCCACCGCTACTGTTACAACTACTCGGAGCCTTCGCGAGAGTGGTTCAAGAAGCACCCCGAAGCAACCTACAGCGACTTTGCCCAGGTTTACATTGACAAGGCCTTGCCCATCTTCCAGGACCGCCCCGACCGTCGCTTGGTCATGTGGGAGGATGTCGTGACCTCGCCTGACTTTGCTGCCAACAAGGTGCCCAAGAACGTTGTCATGCAGTCCTGGAACAAGGGTCTCGAGAACATCAAGACTTTGACCAAGCAGGGTTATGATGTCATTGTCTCCTCGGCCGACTTCATGTACCTCGACTGCGGCCATGGTGGATGGGTCACCAACGACCCCCGCTACAACGTCAACGAGCCCCCAGTCCTGCCCAAGGCCATCCAGGATGCCTTTGACGAGAACCCCAGTGCTTACTTCCCTGCATCGGTTAACTACCAAGGCTTTGGTGCCTCGTGGTGCGCCCCTTACAAGACCTGGCAGCGCATGTACAACTACGACTTCACCCAAGGGTTGACCGAGGAGGAGGCCAAGCACATCCTTGGAGGCGAGGCGGCCATGTGGTCTGAGCAATCTGATGAGACTGTTGTCGAAAACAAGGTCTGGCCCCGTGTTGCTGGTTTGGCCGAGAACCTCTGGTCGGGCAACAAGAACGCAGCCGGCTGGAAGCGCACCACTGAAATGTCTGCTCGCATCCAAGACTTCCGTGAGCGTCTGTTGGAGCGTGGCATTCTTGCTGCTCCTTTGGTCCCCAAGTACTGCTTGCAGCACCCTCACCACTGCGATCTCTTCCGCAACCAGACTGCCCTTGGCAAGTAAAGTATAGCATAGCTATTTTTCGACATCGTTAGAGCCACAGAACCAAAAAAAAAATATTCTCCACTACCTTCTAGATCGGCTGGTTACATTTGGTCGGTTGAGAACGGGTCGTTATGTACGAAATACACACATACAAGCACACCATAAAATAAAAAAGCGCACATTCATGATACCGTTCTTTCAGTTTCTGTGTCTAGCTTCGCGGTGCACTCCTAGACAGGGTCTTTACTGATTTCCTTTGTGTTTCTCAGGGACGCGACGAACGCGTTTCTTTTGCTCTCAGTGACTGTTGGCCTGTGGGGGCGACATCTTGTTGACACTCGTCACTTTTGCATTGTCCTGGAATCCACACCGCCTTCTTGTCGTCAACTACTACCGCGCCACAACCATGGACAACTCTGAGGAACAGCAGCAGCAGCAACAGCAGCAACAGCAAGATCAGCAGGATCAGCAGGACCAGGAGAATGTTTTCTTGTACGATGGACCTATCGACCCTGCCACCGAGCAGGCGATCCAGGACCTGAACGACATTGGAACCAAGGCATTTGCTCTTCAAGACTACGAGCTCGCCGTCGAAAAGTTTGGCCTCGCCTCCGAGATGCTGTACGTTCTACAATACCACCACTCTTCATTCCTCACAAGGAGTCCAAGATCTCCTCGCACCTTTCCCCCCCCCCCCCTGGACGCTTGCCATTCTTCAAGATTTGCATCCCACGCAACCCGCTTCTCATCTTTTTTTTTTTTTTTTTTCGTTTTGTCCCATCTCTTTAGTGGCCAAGTCTATGGAGAGACGAACCCAAAGTGCGCCAACACGCTGTTCATGTACGGAAAGGCCTTGCTCGAACATGCGATCCAGCAGAGCTCCGTACTCGGCGGTGTTACTGAAAAAAAGTCCAAGGACGAACTTGAGGCGGTCGTTGCTGCTGCTGCTGGACCCTCCAGCTCTGGTAAGTTCACTGTTACAAAAGAACGAGAACAAACCCCCTCCCCCTCCCCCCGCCCTGTCTCTTTCTCATTGCAAGGATCAGCAAATTCCACCGTGCAAACGGTACTTCACAAAAACATTCTTGTTCTAAACAACGTTTTTTTCTCATTTTCTGGTTTCAATATCATAGCATCTTCATCTACCCCCAACAACCCAAGATTCGTCTTTGAGGGCGACGAGGATGAGGACGAGGAAGAAGAAGGAGACGAGGAAGGTGGTGCTGCGGAAGGTGGCGAGGAAGATCAGGATGATTTTGCAGTTGCTTGGGATGTCCTCGACCTCGCCCGAGTTCTGTACCATCGTATGGGTACCGAGGAGGCTCTTCTGAAGCTTGGAGATGTTCATATCGCTTTGGGAGATGTCTCGCTCGAGTCTGAAAACTTTGAGCAGGCTGTCGCGGATTTCCGGGAAGCCATCACCGTCAAGGAGGCAAGACTGGAGCCCGACGACAGACAGCTGGCAGAGGCGCATTACAAGCTGGCCTTGGCGCTCGAGTACTCGCCCACAGAATCGGACAAGGCTCAGGATCATATTCATAAGGCAACCACCGTTTTGAAGGCCAGGATTCAGAAATTGAACGGGTTGTTGGCCTCTGGAAAGGGCAAGGCCCGCGCTACTGATGCCACAGAGAACGAGACAATGTTGGCTAAGGAGCTTGTGGAGCTGCATGAGTTGGTTGGTGAGATGGATCAGAAGGTACGGCCTCAGACCTTTTATCTTTTATTCTTGCGGTATGGTGCTATTGTTGTCCGTACCGGGTTCCTAACAAAATGCAACTTATTTTCACGATGCGCAGGTACAAGACTTGATTGCCAATATGGCCAAGAAGCCCCTCGAGGGTCAGACCCAGATCGAGATGTTGAATGACATGCTGAACCAGAAACGGGCAGAGGCCGCAATTGATATTTCGAGTCTTATCAAGCCCAAGGTCAACAAGTCCGCTGCATCAGCCTCTAGCACCGCTTCACCATCAGCAACGGCCAACTCAGCAGCAGCCTCGTCATCACCGGCTACCAAGACAGAGGATGCTACCAGTGCAGACTTGGGATTGAAGCGCAAAGCTGAGGAAGCTGCTGGTGACAGTGCAAAAGACGAGGATGAGGCAGAGAAGAAAGCCAAGGTTTAGAAAATAAAGCCGACCGGTGTGTATTTCAATGAAAAGCATTTGTTCTTCCTGCTTTTTTTGAAAAGACTCGACAAGGTTGTAACCACGTCAAGATCTTGCCTTTGTAAAGATTAACCAACACCTCTATACCCGCGTTTGAGAATTCAGTGAAAAGTTATGAACCGCCGCAGAAGAGCAAAGCATCAGGGGGCGCCTTTATGTTACCATTTCGAAGCACTGAAGGCGCTGCGATAACGGGGGGCGGGGTATATAAGACGACGGGCCGCTGCAAAGAAATAAATAATGAGACGAATTCACTGGAGCTTTGGGACCCGGAACCCATTGGCGAGGCGATGTCGGTATCCTTCAGGCTCCTTGCTCTGGGATCTCTGCTCCCTCCCCTGCTTCATTCTCGATGCCTTGCCCTGCTGATCCGGATGACGCTGCCGAGGACGTGCCGTGCCTTGACTGTCGCTTGAATCTGTGTCCTGATCCTTAGTTTGTTCATCGGCAGCCTGCTGCTCATCCTGTTCATGCGCATCATATTCATTATCAAGGTCTTGGGTGCTTGTCGCAGTAGTGGTGTCATCGTTAGGGTCGTTCTTTTCACGCCGATCTTTGTCCGAACGCCTGGTATCGTTTCTGGCGCCCGACGTAGATGTTCGTAAACATTGCACCGATCTCGGCGTCTTTTTGATACTGCTTTTGATTTGCAAGCGCTGTTCCTGCTGCTCCTGTAACCGCATAATCTCGTCTGTCTTCTCCCCGAGAGAATCCACAACTTTCAATAGCTGCTCCCGGATCAGCTTCTTTTGCTGGCGCCTCTGCTCCGCTGCCGCTGTTTCTGTAGCAAGTGCCTCCGTCGAGGTTGTTGCGGACGATGCTCCTCCGTTTAGTGATTTCCCTTTACCCTTGCTGTCCAAAGCAAAGTCACCAAACGACTTTTGTCCGATAATCTCCAGGTCATGGTGGAGCTCTGAGTACGATTTCCGTAGTTGTCGGACTTCCTCCTCCAATTCCCTCAGTACGAGATGTAGCTTTTGCTCAGAAATATTGCAAGAATCTGCATTCTTTGCTAGTCCTGACATTTGTGCAGGGGTCGTCGCTGCTTCCAAGGAGCGCTGTCGTCCGGGGTAGGGCAACTCCTGACTCTCGCCATAATTAAAGTTTGGAGTGTCAGTGGAATCGGAGCTGGACTCTGTGCAAGAGGAGGATTCGGTATCCTCTTGACGGGCAGGGCTGCGCCGCCGCAAGTGTGTCTGGGTGGCTGTTCTCGAAAAAGGGATAGACGCGGTATCCTGTCGCTTCTGACGTATCCGAACCGGTTTCCCGTCGATCCTCAACATCGATAGCGACTCTCGGACATGTTCCTGATGATGCCGCTCATGGTATTTCCCATCGCCGCCATTACAGCAAACCGTACAGCGCTTAGGGTCGTGTGTTTTGAGCAAAGACAGGATCCGCCGTAGGTTGATGGATATCTTCCTCTGTTTTGCAGAAGCAGAGTTCTTGAATGAAGAAAAAAGACGGTAAGGTAAGAAAATTGTAAGCGGAAATGTCAGCAGTCTTGATTCCTGTCAAAGGACAGAAAGTGCTAAAGATGACCTTCTTCATCACACATCTTTTCAATGATACTTACTGTAAGAGGAATGCCAAGTTCGTGGAAGGAGTCTCCTTGCGATACCGTAAACGCACGCGATGCTGCTGCCTCATATCGTGGATTTTCCTCTCCTCCATCCACGATGGTAACAACGCGAGCGCGCTGTGGAATCGGCATTTGCTCAAGTTCGGGACGTGCCAAGTCATCGTAGTAGAACTGTGATCGCTGGAGAGGCTGTGCAAATGCGCCATTTTGCTGCGCTGTCGCCATGGGATCATGGTGCATCCTTTGATTTCGAAATATATGAGTGTCAACGTCGAATGGGGTATGGGGGATTTCGGTCATTCGCTGAGACGCCGAATTTTGCCCGGGTGCTTGATGTCTGGGCTGATCACCGGCATCCCGTCCTGTCCCTAGGCGGGTATGGTATTGTCCGTCACTTGGCTCTCCATACTCACTGTGGGTCACGTTGCGGAGAGCTGCGGTTGATCTGCGAGGGCCATCCAACGACCGCGACCTTGGGTTCGGCGATGAGTCGTTGTGTGGGTCGTCGTCGCCGTAATAAACATGGTGGTGAATGTGGACAACCTCCTCGAACTTCTCCATTAACTGCCGATGTTCAAGGTGTTGGGCTGACTTTGAATGCTCCTTTTTACGCCCGGATTTTGTCCGAGAGCGAGACGCGCCAAAGAATTCCTGCTCGTCCTTGAATCTGCTGCTCGCTGCTCTGGACGATGATGCTAAGGGGGCCTTTGCTGATGAACGCCGAGGCGCTGCTCCACCTCGCGGACCATGAGGTCTCTGCATGATTGAGTGTTCAGAATCTGAACAGACGCTTTGGATTCGTCGAGGGGGTTTTTCATATTTGACATGATCTCCAGTATCGCTCTCGGCACTCTCACTTCCATTGTCGCTTTCAGATTCGCTGCCTCCTTCTCCTTGTTCCGAGTCGTCATCAGAATCAACCAGCAGTAGCAGGTCGGCCTCCTCCTTCGCTCGGATCTGCTCCCGTAGCTGCAGCTCTGCTCTCTGCATCTCCAAGGCATCGATTCGTTTTTGGAACGCCACCATATTTCTTGCAATCATGTCCCTCTCTTGCTGAGCGCTGATGCTCTCTGCCTCTTGATCCATATCGCTACGGCTCGGCTTGGAGTGACTGGAGGACTGGGTGGCCTGATCGGTGTTTGGCAGTTTCTCGTTTGCCTTACGACTGCGCTCCAAATCCCGCTGCGCCTTCCTGAGTTCCTTTTGTAGTTTCTGAATTGCCTTTTCCGATTGTTTCTTCTCTGTTTTGAGCTGCCGAATCATCCCTTTCAGTGTTCCTAGAACTGATGCCACGGCTACAATGAGATCAAAAAGTCGAGGAATTAAAGATAAAAATATATGCGTCAGTCCATCCGTGCCTTCATATATAGTGTAAGGTGTAGTTCAAAACATTCACGTCCTCAGTCCTACCTTGTCCTTCACCCAAGGTTCCTGCCATTTCTAAAAAGCGGTCCTCTGCTCTAGTCGCAATGTCTAATTGCGCCAAATCCTCAGCCGTAGAGAGCAGAGGGAACGTCGGCGCCGACCGCCAGTCATGACCCGAGGCAGTAGGAGCAGCAGAGGAAAACCCCGCCGGAGCCGTAGGGTCGTATTGGTGCTGTTGTGAAGAGTGTCTCGATCCAAAATTGTATCTTGTCGGCGAGACGAGATCCTCCAGCGCTAGATCTCTGCCTCTGTCGAGCTTGCTCACAGACAGAACAGGCGAACTTGGAATATTGAAGTGGTTGATACCTGGATGGATGCCGTCGGATTTCGGGTTCTCTGATGTCTGTTGACCCCCCTCACGATTGAGAGACGCCCCCAGCTCACGCTTCGCTCTCGCAAGAGCCACCTCGCGCTCAAATGAATTTTCTCCGCTGTCCCTCCTTGGATCATCTTCACGGCCTTCTTTAGCCCGAATAGGGTTAAAGGAAGGCTTGTACCGGTGCACGACTGTGTTACTTGCCCAAAGTCCTTCCCTGGTCTGCGTCTGCGAAGAGGTTGGCTGAGCCTGTGACGGAGGTGGATGCGACTGGTCATTCCCTTTGTCGCTGATTCCAGGTCGCTTCAGCTCTACTGTATCCTGATCCTCATCCTCATCCTCATCCTCGTTGTCTTGGTCCTCAATATCTGAAAACTCTGTAGGCGAATACGAGGAATGATACAGGTCTTGACGTTGCTTTCTGGCAACCACTGCTCGCCTGTTGACATCTCCAGAAACGGTGGGGGTGGCGACCGTAGACGTTATACTTTCCCTGGCAGACGGTCCCACTGCCATTGTAGTCCTTGATAGTCCTGTCCTTGGTGTCTCCATGATCTACAGGGAAGAGAATTCAGTGGCAAAAAACAGGGTCAATATCTTTTCAATGACAGAAAAATCAGGTCATCTCACAAACTCTCTCGCAACGACTTGCATTCCTAACACAAACGTACAGGAATGGCTGCATCTAGCCGCTTGCGAAACTTTTTCTCAAGCAGAGACTCGTCCATAGAAAGTTCAGTCCCAGTGCCTTCGCCTTGTACGTTTGTTCGTGCTGCCTCGTTTCTTGCCGGCACATCCAATCTCTGATCTGTCCTGCTACGTTTGGGTGCTGCCGACACTGCTGAGATTGCTGAAGAAGTATCCTCATAGGCCCGAGAGGCACTGAGATATTCATTTTGCCTTGAAGTCGTTCTTGGAACCTGACGATCTGCATTGCTGTTCAGAGACCGACGGAGCTCAGATATTTGATTCCTAATTTCCTGGCTGTCCAGAATGTCTCTAATAGTCAATACCTCTTTCGTCTTCGCGCTGGTGACAGGCGGTGGGTAGAGCCGGCTCCAAGACTGAGCTCCAGCTTCTGATTCTCCGTTACTAGGAGCTGGCGATCGTGCTGAAGATGTCTCCGACGGCTCTGCGCGGTATCCATGTCGCGGTCTCTCCCGGTTCGCATCCGAACGCTGTTGGGTCCCCGCATTCGACACGGGCGAGATCCCACGATGTCCTCCTGAACTTTTTTGTGGTTGGTGTGAGAATTGTTCCCGCCCCCGACTAGGCCGATCAGAACTGTGGTTGTT
Organism: Mortierella alpina; assembly: GCA_029449245.1. Taxonomy (NCBI): domain Eukaryota; kingdom Fungi; phylum Mortierellomycota; class Mortierellomycetes; order Mortierellales; family Mortierellaceae; genus Mortierella; species Mortierella alpina. The sequence continues at coordinate 1,280,717 of JANATF010000010.1, read as the reverse complement.
ATCAAAGTCTTGACGAGGGTTGGCTCTACTTCCAAGCCTCACTCCCATGTCCTGGAACTGGCCTGTCGCGCCTTGAGAAACAGAGTTGCCGTGTGGTGAATCTATTGGCTTCCTGACTTGCCACTGACGTCCATTCTCAGTGAAAGTCCGCTTCGTTTCATCTTGCTGCCGCGCTTGCCGTGTGGAATGCTCAATAGCGTGCTGGAATTCGATGTACTTGGACCGAGGTTGCTGTAACTGCCTGTGCTGCTGGCCATTAGGGGTGGGAGTGATGTCCTTGCTAGAGATCTTTCGTTTGTTGCTACCGGCAGTGACGGTGTGACTCTGGTCCTGTCCTGGCTCCAGCCGCGAATGTCTTTGTCGTTGTATGTGTCCCTCATGGTTTTGAGTTTCCTGCAGTGAGGCAGTGGGGCCTTGCTGAAGAGTGGACGCCAGCATTCTCAGGGCAGATGTCGAGTGCCAAAGGGGGTAAGGCGAGCGGAGGGATGTTTCGCAGCCTGCCTGCGATGATGCCAACCTGGTTCCTGCAGAGCGAAAGGTGACAAGTGAGCGAAAAAAAAGATGCCCTTTGGGAATGCGATGAGACTCGAGGAGCACTGGAAAAAAAATGAATCCAAAATCAAGCGCGCACCATGTTGTACAAAAATGATATGCGCTTTATATGTGCCTTGACTGCGTCTATTCAGCACCTTCGTCTTCCTGAGCAGCCATCGCCTCCTCAACCTCCTTCATCTCCTGGGTCATGATCTTTGACCGTGCAAGTGCACGTTTGGCTTCAGGCACCATGCCCAGCTTCTTCAACTCAATCGCCAGCTTCTTGTCCTTCGATATCCTAGAGTTGACAGCCAGGCAGTACGCCTCCATCGTCAGCTGGCCCGTCTGCACCTGCAGCACCAGCAGTTTCATCTTGATCTCCAACTGAGTGAGCCGGTCCTGATGCTCCTCTGCACTTTCGTGGTTCCCAACTGCCTTGGCGTCATGGATCAGTCTCTGTGCCTCCTCGATCTCGTGCTCAAGCACTGTGTTTGAGACCAGTAGCTCCACATTGTTGAGCTCATTCAATGCTTTGTCTGACGCGCTTTCATCCTGCTCTGTTTCTACTGCCGGGGATGGCACTGAGGAGGCAGGCTTGGCCTTTGCAGCAGACGAACCTGGAGCAGGACTTAGCTGTCGAGGCGCCGCCGGTGCCGGCTCTGGACACGGCGCTGGCTGTTGTCCAATGGACGCCGCAGGTTTGGGTGACTCCTTGGAGGCTGCCAAAGTGGGCGCTCGTCCCGAAACGGAGGCTGCTGTAGGCGACGATATCGCTGGTGTTGCATTAGACGCTGTCCTGCCAGTCGAAGCCACTGCCGTTGCTTTGGTGGTGGTCTTGCCGACTGGTGTCCCTGCCCTTCCCGAGACTGGACTACCACCTAACCGCACTGCCGGTGCTGCAGAAATAGGAGATGGGAATCCCAATCCTCCAGAGTTGAACTCGTCAATTACCAGCCACTTCTCTTCCTTGACCGCAATCTCTGGCTTCAAAAGTGGGCGTTGTAGCCGAATCCGGACCTCAATTTTCCCTCCAGTGTTACGCCGTGTGGTAGGGTCCACAAGCTAGATGTGGTAAGGCGTACAGGAAAATGATGAGAATAAATATCTCATAGAGAAGAAACTGACAAGACAATGTGGACTAGAGTTCTTACCGGAATTATCTCGTTGATCTCGGAGTGGTTCAGCAGCGCCTGCAGTGGGACCTGGGCACGACCGAGCAAATAATCCTTCCAGAGCATGCCGCGGTAGTGCCACACTTCGAAAGTAACCTTTCTCCTCTCGACGAACCGCTGAAAGGCTCTCGAGCGCTCGATGCCAAGAGTTTTCGAGTAATTGAAATCGGGTTTCGGCGTCTTCTTGATTGTTGGGCTGGTTCCTTTGCCTGAACCAGCTCCAGCCATATTCTCCGTTGGCCAGCCCAAATCCCACACCACATATGCTTCAATATCCGAAGGTTGCACGTCCTTGTGAGACAGGTCCCACGCCCTGATGATGCTGAGTGACAAATCGTTTAGCCCAATCTCTTGGTAGAATCCAATTTCCAACTCGAAACGCACGTCTTGAAAGTGGAAAGCTGGCGCCTTTTTGCCATGACTCCGGTATGACTGCAACGAGACCAAATCCGTCTTGAAGGTTTTGTTCAGCTTGTGGAACTCGAGGGCAGTTTGTTTGTCGCCGGCGAGATAATAATACTGGCAGGTTGTCGCACACATCTTGATTTGTGATTCAAGCTGAGATTCCAGCATGTCGTACGTGTCCGCGCCCGAACTAGACACTATCTGAAAGTCATCGTCGGGCGCCAATTGCCGGAATTCGATACCTCCACCGCCTCGTACGTTTGATCCGCTTCTCAGGTCGTCCGCGGAAGCCTCTGCAATGCTGCTGCTAACGTGTGTCGTCGCCTCGGGTGCCGGTGAGGAGATGGGCGGTGCATAAGAACTGGGTGCATCCGCTCCTGGTTTAGACGGCGATATAGCTGGAGCAGCTGGAGCAGTGGCGCTTGGTGGCGCCCGGACTCGATCTCCGTCGGATGTGATGGCCGCAGTTGATGCCGAAGGTTCATCGGGAATCGGGTATAGTTCCAAGTCGAGAAATCCGCCCGCCTCCACAAGTCGAATCCATGCCTGCAACGATTTATATGTCTTGAGTCGTTCACCTGCCAAAGCCATGTCTCCTGCGCGTTTGGCCTCAACAGCCGCTCGCCTGTACTGAACTTCCCGAGTCTGCAAACGCTGCAATAAATCCTTGCCGTTCGTTTTTGGAATCTCTTCCAGACGCTTGGCTGGCCTGGACTCGGACCGTAGAGGCGCAGTGTAGTCAGTCATGGCTGTATCTCCGTCAGCGTCCTCATCAATGTTGGTGTCGTCCCGAGGCGCAATGCCAATCATCGAGGAACTAGCTGACTTTGGTTTGTAATCCTCCATTGCATCGTTTCTTGTCACTGCTTGGCTGGAGGTTGCCGGTTTTGCCACGGACGCCGTTTTTGTGTCCTCGATCGATCGGGCGTTGCCTTGAACTTTCGTGTCCTGTGGTATAGCATGACCGCCAAGGGACTGCAGCTGTGCCTAAGGTCGAACAAGAACCGTTAATAACCAAAACCAGGGCTTGCTACATATCCGTTCAATTTACACACTCATCTTACCAAAAAATGGGGGTCATTCCAATCATCTTCTGTGAGTTGTACCTCCTCGTCATCCTCGCCATCGTCCATGACTCCTCCAAGATCCACGGCGAGACCTGACAGAGAGGTTGGCGTAGCGATTGAGTTCGAGGCCAGCTGACTACTTGACTGCAGTGCAGGTGCCTGAGCAGTATTCATCGATTGCTTTGCTGCCGCAGCGGGGCGGGCCCGTACTAGAGGAGCCTGCGGTGCTGAGGCCCTTTGAGGTGGTTTGCTAAGTTGTGCTGCGGGGTTTGCCTTGAGTGTAGGGCCTTCACCTGTCAGACCCTGTAGCTCTGCCTAATCCCAAACACGAAAGGCAATTACAGTGTGTCAACACCTGCCAACGTTACAAACTCTGGACCAAGGATCAGTACAAAGGAACAGTTGGCGAACTAACCAGCAAGTCTGGGTCGTCCAGGTCAATGTCGCCTAGGTCTTCACCGCCATAGTCGTCCATGTCCTCGTCTCCACCACCTTCAGCAACATCCTCGTTAGCAAGTCGCAAGCCCCGTGCGATGATGTCACTATAATCTTCTGTATCCTCGACGGTCTGCTGCTGTTGCCGCTGCCGCTGCTGCGAAGGTGGATTCTGTTTCTTCCAGCTAAACATGCCCTAGTAATGGTTACAGTAGTGGTGCTGATGACTCAAATGTCCGCTTGACTTGTGCAAACGACAGTGCGATGATATTGAATCACGTGTATAAACCTGTCGCGTTCTATCTTTTGGGGTGCAACGTGAGGGCGGGTTGAAGTCGTGTGCAATACGGATAGTGAGCACAATAACTAGGAGGTGTTCTCCTGGATGCTCCTCTTAGTCCACTTGTCGTTTAGTCAGCCCAGTAGCTTGCACTTGGCTGGAATAATACACGGGGGTATCCAGAGAGCTCTTTCGAATGCTGTTTTCCCTTTGCGTAGCCTCACATAGCTAACGAAACAGAAGGCAAGGACGCAAGGACCACAACGACGGAGAAAAAAAGTTAATAGCAAAATGTCCGAGAGCACTAACAGCAAGCCATCCAAGGAACACGACAACCATTGCTATCCTCATCATCCTAAAAAAAGATTTTGGGAGGCGAACCTCGCCTAATGCATCCAGGGAGGTATCATTTTTGAGAAAAGTTGGCCTTTTGTTCTCGTCCTTTGGTTCACCTCACATAACCTCCATTCTTCCACAACTGCTCCGGCAGACTAAAGGATTGACAACATAAACGCGGCAGTCGCTGCAACACTGAGCACAGCATCATTTTCTACTGCATTAAACCCCACTTTCATCTTCAGCACCTTAACCCCCACTCTCAAACGAACGGCGTCCCACAACACATCCTTCACTGGCCTACCATCATTCTTCTTGATTGACCCCCCTTTCCTCATTTTTTAGGATCTTGACCGGTCTCGTCCGTCAGATCGGCCATCCATATAATTTTGGTGTCCCCTTGAAGCGCCAACATTCGCTGCTTTTTCTCTCTCACTTTCGCACTTTCTCTTTTTTACTTTCTGCATCCCTGGTCTAACGTTCTCGAGTCCCTGCGTCTCGCCTCGTACTGTACCCATTTTCCGCCCGCCACCGATCGCACCATGCGTGTCTCACGCTCCGCACTCTACGCCTTTTTGGGCACACTCATGCTGGTCAGCATCTCCTTCATACCTGTTCAAGCCATTCACCAACAGAAATCTTCAGATATCACTCTTGCAAATCACAAGCGCGATCTTATCGGCCATTTGATCGGCGGTCAACCTGCCCCTGCCCCTGCACCGGGAGGTAGCATCGTACCACCTTCGACACCGTCGGCTGCGCCCGTTGGTCCTGATACTACGAAGACTGGCTCAGGACCTTTGCCCAGTCTTGTTGGGGATTTGCTCAACCCTCTCAGTGGTGGATCGTCATCCACCACACCTCCAAAGAAGAAGGCTACAACCGACGCTGCTGATGGAACTGGAGGGGCATCGACCCCAAGCGAGGGTGCCTCCAGCGACAATAATGGCAAAGCCGATGAGGCACTATCACCCGGCCTGATTGTCTTGCTGGTCATTGTCCTAATGGCCGTCGTTGCTGCTGTATTGCTTAGCTGCTATAAGGTCCGTCAGTCCAGACGCCGACGGCACCAGAGCTGGGACGAGGACATTCTAAAGAACCATGCCGGCAGTGTTGGATACAGCGAAGGAGGCGGCTATGGCATGTATGTCGGGGGTGGCAAGGATCTCTGGAGAAAGAACCTGGACCTGTTTCATCGTGAGTAAAGGATGCGAAACAAGCGTCATATCGCACAGGAACGTGGCCAAAAAAACAAATCGTCAGGAAGCCCAGGAAGGAAGGATAGCGGCCGCGCACTCCTGAACTCCTGTTCCACACACAACTATTACCTTCTTACATAACGACAAACTTTATAAGCACCCATTGACAGAGCCTTCGCCTGCCAGTTTCTTACGTGACATGTCCATATCTTTACTCCATTCCACTTTTCATTTGCAATTCATTTTATCCGTAGTTTGCAAATAAACAGCTCTTTATTTTTACCAGCCATTGCTACCTACCATCGTTGATGAATGAACGACTAGCCCTATTTTTCGGTTCTCTTTTTCTATGGACTTCTCAAGTTCTTTTTTCGCACCCTCTCTTTGCTGTGGAATGGCAACGTCTCTATGAACATGAACGCGCTCGTTGCACAAAATCAACAATCAAGGTTTGCTGACGCACAGCTTTTGCGACTGCATATGCTACCCCACCACCATTTTCTTTTCTGATCTCTCAGTCCCGATCATTTGAACATTACTTTCAACCTCACACACAGGACTCAACGGCAATGGCAACTGCAGCAACCAGAATGTCGCTCATGACTGGCCGCGCGGCTCCGCGTGTGTGCCTCGTCAAATCTTCGGTCAATACAGTCGGCTCCCGCCGTCTCTTGACGACCTCAGCCCCTGCGAAGAACGCTCAGACCAGTAACGCAGGAAGCGCCAAGGCAGCTCTAGAGCAGCCACACGAGACCATGGACTGGAACACATACTTTGCCCTGCGCAAGACCCGCCGCAACTATGAGCGCGTCTTTATGATCCCATGCGCTGCGTTTGGTCTCGTTGGTGCTGGATACTACTTTGCCCAGCAGGACTTTGATCCTACACCCATTTTCGGTATGGATCAGGTTGTTGTCTATGGTGCAGGCACCATCGCTGCTGGTATTATTGGCCTGGCTACCGGCCCTGTGGTTGGAAACATGGTCTTCAGAGCTGTGAACTCGCGGGCGAAGCCTCTTGTCGATAGAGTAAGGACACGGATACATTACTGATCACCCGTTCAACTGTCGCCTCGGCGTGGACATTTCCTATCCAATAATTGGATCTCTCCTTTGCATTCACAAGCGCTAAAAGCATCCGAGAACTGACTCTCTCCCTATCTCATTCGCTGTACTACTCTGCGCTTCTTACTGATAGATGGACAAGGAGTTTTTCAAGCACATTGTCAAGAACCGTGCGGATCCCACAGCGAATTCTGTGCGCAACCCTATTCCCGACTACTATGGCGAGAAGATCAAGTCTGTGAGCGAGTACCGCGCATGGCTGAGGAAGCAGCGCGAATACCGCCGCAAGGCGCACTTTTATGTGGGTGTCGAGTAGAAGCACTGATACGAAAATACATGCAGTAGAGCTTTTAGAAAGACACGCTGAGAAATCCAGGCTTAAAGGGCGCGTGCAGCACTCCAATATCAAGGTTTCGAGATGAAACGTGCGAGTGCATCTTTTTGATTCCTCATCCATCCTGCCCTTGTCAAGACGACCTCTGCCGCAACGCGCCCTTCCATCCAGCCCGGGAACAGCACACCCCATCATCCACCCATCCTCTGACCCGTAACACTCCCCACCTCCCCTGGGTCTGGCCACGCTGTCCCCATCCTGGCACTCTAATCTGACCCTAAGCTGATCCCCCATCTGATCCCCATCTGATCCCCATCTGATTCCGCCCCAAGACCGAGCATGGATCCATTCTTTGGCCTTATCCTGCTCTGCATCGCCATGCTGGTGGCATCCTTCCTGGCAGGCAACATCCCTCTTTCGTTCCATCTCTCCGAGGACCGACTCAAGCTCATCTCCAACTTCGGCGTCGGTCTTCTCGTCGGCACCTCCCTCGTCGTCATCATTCCCGAGGGTGTCGAGACCCTCTACAGCGTTCCAAAACCTGCTGCTCCCCCGTCACCCCTGGGTAGTGCAGGTCTCGGTCACAATCAGCCCATCAAGCGTTCCAGCTTCCACCCAGACACAGCAGCGGTAGGATCCTTTATTCCCGGTGTTCTAAAGGCCGCAGAGTCCTCACGCCTTCTCAAGCGCGACAACGAGCATGTAGTTGTCACAGAGCGAGACCACGTCTATGTCGCGATGCAGGATCAGCTCAACACAGATGCAGTTAAAGCAACGTCTTTTGAGGAGAACTTGCTCAAGACCCGCCAGGACGATAGGATCGTGCAGATGGATGTGACCCAGGCAACCGAGAACCATGCTCCCGTTTTCTTGAAGCGTCAGGATGTCGGTGATGGCGATAAGACTGGCGTAGCCCCAACTGGCGATCAGCAAGGCAAAGACACCATCAACGACGATCAGGAGAAGCAGCAACAGCAACAGCAACAACCCGATGGTGAACACGAGGAGACTGGTGAGGACGAGGAGAGCGAGGAGGTGCACAAGTATATCGGCCTGGCTCTTCTCGCTGGATTTATTCTCATGTTCTTGATTGACCAGATGGGCCCGACCCATGCCCATGGACACAACAATCACGTCTCGGTCGCTGACTTTACTGAACTGCACAACCTGCAGTTGGACGACGGCAACATCCGCATGCCCTCTGCTGTTGGAATGAGCTCTGGAAGCAAAAAGCGTGGCAATCCCATCACCATTGGATTGGTCGTCCACGCAGCCGCAGACGGGATTGCGCTCGGTGCCTCGGCTTCTCGACCAGAACTCCGATTGATTGTGTTCCTGGCTATCATGTTGCACAAGGCCCCTGCGGCGTTTGGACTTTCGACGGTGCTTTTGCAGCATGGATTTTCTCGGCGTCAGACTCGTCAACAAGTTGCCATCTTTTCACTTGCGGCTCCTATCGGTGCCATTCTGACGTACATCTTTATTCAGATGAGCGGGAATCATGATGAGGCATCCTTGCATTGGTGGACGGGTATGCTCCTCTTGTTCTCGGGCGGCACGTTCCTTTATGTGGCCATGCATGTGATGTCAGAGATGAACAACTCGGAGAGGAGCTCCTCAGGATACAGTGTTGGAGGCTCGAGTGGAGACAAGGGTCTCTCAGTGGTCGAGGTCCTCTGTGTGATCGGAGGCATGATCGTGCCTTTGATCTTGTCGGTTGATCATGAACACTGAGAAATTACAAAGAAAAAGGAAGCAACCTACTGGCATCACAGTAGAGAAAACAAAACAGGAACTTTTCGCACCCCCTCCCCCTTTCATGCCTGTCCACTTGTCCATCTCTTGTCATTTCAACCGCTTCATAGACAGCTATACCCCCCGCTTTCACCTTCAATGTTTCGTCGTCCTTTTCAAGTGTATCAATAACATACGGAAAATCACGTCCTTGACAGTTGGGATCTATATATGTGTAATGTGTATTGTCATTCCTCCGTCTCCGATTCCTGTCTATATATCTGCCTGATATCCTATGGCTCGATCCTCGAAAAAAACCGAAAAGGGTGTACTTATGCGTAAGGCATCAAGCGACGAAGGTGCTTTGACTGGCGAGGGGTGGCATAGGAGGCTATACCGGCCTTGTTGAGACGACCGCGATCCATGCCTGTGTTGATGTGGCGCTTTCCTGCCCTCCAGTGCTTGAACTTTCCTGAAGGCAAAGCGACAAATCTACATGGAGTGTTCGCACAAGAGAGAGAGAGAGAGAGAGAGAGAAAGAGAGTCAGCAAGGAAAGTATGCTAAGATTGTACGACCTTGGATCGAAAAATAAACGAAAATACAACGCCGGGAGTGGACAACGGGTAAGGTATACCTCTTCTTGGCGGAAGAATTGGTCTTGAGCTTGTAGCTCATGTGGCGGACAGCGTTGCAAAGGACAGACGTTGAGGTGGCGGGAGCTGCGGGAGTAGTCATTCGTGATGCAGCGGCGAATGCTGTGTTCTTGAGAGGACTCCAGGCGAGAGCTAAAGGATTTCCGAAAAACACAAGGGAATGAGAGCGGGTTAGCTGTTGCGGTCCAGATCCTGGGGTGGTGGTCGTTCTTCATATGCGTGGCAGTGTTTACCCAGTGTTGATCTGATGAATGATGCCATGGCAGGTGCAGCGGATGTGAGAAGAGAGACCGAAGGGCGTGAAGACAGGATGCTGATTTCAAGATTCGCCTTGGTGCCTGTGCTTGTGTGCAGTCGACAGTGGACTCTTGCCGGGCGCCAATTCCACCGTCCAGTGGCTTGTCCTGATCTAAAGCACCGGTGTGTTCTGGTCCTGTCACACACCGCTCGTTTTTGGGGATATACTCTTCAATCCGCTTCCGCTTTGCTCTGCACCATATCCATCGATCCTCACCTGCCACCTTTGCTTGCCTGTTGCAGACACGCCCCTTGCTGCATGGGACACCGTAACGTCTGCACAATCTGTATCTCATAGCCGTCAGGTTCGGAGATTGCGCCTTGCGCCCGTGTGGACAAGAACCTGCCGCACACCGAACCAAGCGTGTATAGCACCCTCTCTGGCCAAATCCCTTGTGCCTGTGCCAAGTGCCTAACGGCCATGTGGGATCCAGCCCGCGACGAAACCCCTCCAAGGTCTGGTCATCCTCCAGCCCGCCGCTACTCGCGGGATTACATCCACGATAACACAAAGTCTGAAGACCACAATATCCTTACAGTATCAAGCGACCACCACCACCACAGTGGCCCGCCCGGAGACAGCGTGCTCACAGCTAGTGCTGCTCGCGGATCAGCTCCTGAAGCCATTGACACTTTGATGCACCACGTGGGCGACAGCTTCTGGGAGGATGCGCCCGATATGCAAACACCGAGGCTTGACACCAGTAATCACAGTCAGAGTAGCAATCATATGCCCTTAGAACAATCCTTCACGACCCTCCACACCCACGACGATTTCGCACCATGCTCGGTCCTAACATCAGGCAGCATGAATATACCAACGCAGAGTACATCAATAGGACCCGCACGATCGCCCTTGTCCCCACCACCTAGAATTCCACAGCAAGGAAAAACGCAGTGTGTCGCTCATTTATTTATTCCGCAGAGTCACCGACCACAGTTTATCGCGGCACTGGCAGCACCTCCAGACCTTGCACTGAAGATCAGGAAATCTGTCCGGTTTCGGCGGGAGCCTTCCTCAACATCTAAGCGGAGGTAACTTGGGTCATGCAGTCGTTCTTCCTTGAACAAGGCCAAATTGTCGACGCATTTTGAACTGATCATTTGTATTGATAGGGGTGCTGAAAGTCCTGTTGCGTTTTCTTCGATCAAATCAAGTTCTCTCTCCAAATCACTGCCAGGATCTTCAGTCAAAGCGGCATCGCCTCGGTTCGCACACGGCGGTGTAGGACTTTTTGGCAACAGCAGCAGCAGTTTGAAGGCGTACGGCGCCTCAATAGTGGAGAAAGACCCAGAGGAAAAAGTCGCTGAACTAATGGAACTGAAGCAAATGAAGTAAGGATCAAGGGTCTCATTTTCTTCGCTATAGCGAGTATTCATGCACGAGAGGAACCTATATCTTATTCAACCTTTCCTTCTCAATAGAATAAGACAGGAAGACCTCTTCCATTTGAAAGATCAGATCATTCATCTGAGCCAGAATCTTGAGGAAAAGGAGAGTATTCTGGATGAAGTCCGCGTAGAACGAAAATCGCTGCAGTCAGAGCTGGCGCGCTACATTGCCATGGTGAAGCAAATCCAAAGGGATGTTGAACTTGTAAGTTGCAATATCTCTTTAATATCCCTTGTCAATGCTAACCCTCCCAGTCGAATGGAAGGAAAATAATCACTAACATGTTCTGTTGTACCTTTTAATCAGACCACGCAAGCAGAAGTGGAGCTCTCCAAAGAACGGGAACAACTGTCTCAGCAGGTGTCTCAACTGAAGGACAACGATTACAAAATTTTGAAGGAAGAGGTCGACCAGTTGCGGTCTAAAAAGGGGTTGCGCCCCTTACCAAGTCTGGAGCAGGAACAGGCTGATGTCATGGGCCGATATCTGGAGCAGAGGCGAGGACAATGGCGTCAAGATGGGTTACTGCAGGAGCATTCAGGTGGCGCCATACATCATTCGGGGGGGTCCTCATCCACAGTAGTCTCATCTTCGTTCCCAGGGGCAACCCTCACCGGACGAAGTTCTAACATGCCTTCAGGATCAGGGTCAGGATCTACTTCTGGTCCGGGACCTGTCTCGAGATCGTCATCACGAGCCACCACCACATCCTCTGCGTTTTCGACCTCAAGGACACGAAATCATAGTGCTCGATCGGAAAAAAACTTGCAGCAATCTGATCCTTCTCATAATCGGAACTCAAGCAGCAGCAGCAGCGCATCCAGATCCAGTAAACCGCAAACAACTCGCAATAGCACGGTTAGACCTAATGTGGCGACATCGAGATCATCAGGCAGGCAGAGTCAGAGATCAAGCCCCAGCTCTAGTCGCAGCAGGAGCCAGAGTCCACCTGTACGCTCATCATCTGGTTCCATTGCTGAGAGATCAAAGAAGCGGTCTCGGTACTGAGGGGTCCATCTTTCATAATATAATCTTGCCCATTTCATGTACAAACATTCGTTATATGCGTCCTGTAGACAGTTTCTCTCTCCGAGGAGCAGGTGACAACTATGACCTGGAATCGAGTGGACGATTACGTTCTTTCATGGCACCCGGTCAGTCTTGAGTTGTGTCTAGTACAACAGGATCACATAAAGTAATTTCCAAACATGCTGCTAAGACGGCCTCGTTGTGAATCCAACACTGTTTCTTGGGTTACAAACTGTCCCGGTGCACAAACACACGAGCATTCGCTTCTTTTTTTTTTTTTTTAGCGATTGCTCTTTTCTCAAGCACTTTCTTTCACAATCACCAACGGGGCAACAAAATGGCCAGCTCAGCTCATACCCTTCCCCTTCAAGCGAGATCCCAGTGTTGCTGCACATTCATTCCCCCTTACACGTTGCAGCATATCGCCAACCAAGGCAATGTCTCTGAGCGATGCCGCGAAGTCTCACGGAAAACTCTCGCCAGTATAACCGCGATCCACCAAGCTCGTGCCACGGCTCAAGCGATTCATGCCCCTCGCCCCCCTGGATCCCAAGGCCAAGGTATCATACAGCCTTATGTCTTTCAATCCATCATCGACTCGAGCGACTCCTCGGAACAAGACAAAGAACGAGCGAGGTGCAATCTCGAGAAATGTGCAGACGTGAAGGAGTCAAGAGCTGCTGCAGCGCAAGCTTCGCAGACGCTGCTCAAACCTCCAAAGGGCGACGACGACGAAGACAAGAAACTCTTTCGAAGAATATATACTGCACGTGAACGCCATATATTGTCCGGTCAGGAACTTTTTACAGATCCTCATGTACCCACACCTGAGGACGACAAGGATGCAGGTGCTGTTTACGTGCAGTTCAAGAAGATTGCTGATTTCTATCGCATCGAGTTTCAACGCGACTCCATTGATGGCAAGGGTATGGACTATATTGCGTCGGTTCACTTTGACGACGACGATAACCACACGCCTGGTTACAACAACGCCTTCTGGAACGATAGGCAGTGAGCCTTTGGCGATGGCGACTATGAGGTGTTCAACAGCTTCTCGAACCTCCATGATCAAGCAGTATTACGCGCCCGGCGGCAAGCAGAAGGCGAAGGATGCGGATTGGTTGATTGGAGAGGGCATCTTTCTGGTCCGGGGTGCCAAGGCTCTTCGAGATATGGGCAACCCGGGAACTGCTTACAATTCATCCACTGTTGGCAAGGATCGTCAAGTTGGGTCCAAGAAAGACTTTGTGACTCTCCCAAATACTGGAGACGGAGACTATGGCGGTGTCCATATCAATTCGGGCATTCCCAATCGTGCCTTTTACCTTGCTTCTACCACCCTGGGGGAATACTCATGGGAGGCGGCTGGCAAAATCTGGTACGCGAGTCTGACGGATCCCGAGTTGCAGGATGTCAGCAGGAAGCAAGCCTTCAGGGAGTTTGCAGATATCACCTGCAAGCATGCACAGATAATGGGTGGGCAACCCTGGTTGGAGGGCGTGAAGAAGGCCTGGACGACTGTAGGTGTCCTGTGAGGATGATCCTCACTCGGGACCATAATTTATATGAGCAATCGCAGCTCCATAACTGTCGACAAACATCATCGACCAACATCACAGCAAATAGCCCCATTGATAATATTCAAAGTCGACCCTATTTTATTCACTTTTTCTCTAAGAGATCGAGCTCAAAAAAAGGTGCTCGCAAATCCCGCAAAGAGATTTAAGCCTCAGTCTTGGCAATGATGTCCGAGTCACCGGCATCGGTGATGGAGAGGACACCAACACTATAAGGAACAAGGGTATCAAAATTGGGGGAATAGGTCAGCCAACGAAGCACAAATTCAGAGTGCAATTGCCGAAAAGTGCAATACATAACATGAAAAAAAAACTTACCGGAAGTACTTTCCGCAGGCGGTACCGAGCTCGACGTTGGTGCCGGTGTAGTGGTGGACACCGGTCTTGGACAACATGGCGTAGTACTCGATCTCCGACTTGCGAAGAGGAGGGCAGTTACCGGAGATGATGACCAACTTGGCTGTTTGTTTCCAAAAGCATCAAGGGAAATCAAATCGTAAAGCATTTGCCCAACACCATCAAACAAGACGGAAAAGAGAACAAGAACGAGAACATGTGTCGTATATGAACCAACAAGCCAGAAAAAAGACATAACAGGGAGGAAAAAGCGCAAAAAAAAAAATGTTGGTGAGAACACAAAGTCTTTGGGACGTTCTCAGCCCTTGCGAGCTCCAGTCACCAAAAGAAGAGTATTGGCTTGTCTGAACAGGCCACACTGGGATCGAAGACTGAGCAGAATGTCGAGAATGTGAAATGGCAAAATGTCGTTTTGATGAAAAAACAAAATGCAATCACACCTTTCGACGTTCGCTCAATCCCTTTCCTTGCTCAGCGTCGTCAACAGTGTTGGGAGATCATCAACAATATAAAAGAGTGAATCCTCGCCAGACCCTGGACGTGCTTCCAGACAAGCCAACAAGGTGAATTCCGTGTTTTTTTGGTTCCTGAGCGGAATGTTGGATCATGATCCTGACACACTTACACTTTCCCTGACGGAGGGTCTTGAGGGTGGACTTGTAGCCGAGCTGGTACTTGCCAGACTTCATGACAAGAGCCAAACGGGAGTTGATACCCTCACCAGCCTTGACCTTCTTCTTGTTGATAGGAGCCATTGTTGAATATTTCTAGAAGGTGCGAGTCGAAAATAACAGAGAGCCTTGCTTAATATCGCTGACTCCTCTTTGTCCTTGTACCTGCATGATTTGTTATGAAGATTCAATCCTCGAATGTGAATCCTTCGTCCAGATGAAAGCTGCATACCAAGTCGGATGGGAAATGAGACAGAGAAGGATCCAACAACCAAATGTCAACAATGAGAAAATATACGTCGCAAAGCAAAAAAAAATAAACCCTTAATTAACATGTGATTTACTCCCTGCCTATTTATTACTTCCGGAAAGTGGGGGTGACAGTGTTGGGAAAAAGGGAAACAGGACGATGCTGTCCGTTCCACTTTTTGTTGTATTGTCCGCAGGCATTGCAAAGCTTCTCGTTACGTGCACCCAGACGCCAGATCGCTAGTAGCCGAAAATATATAGGCACAACAAAACAAAAAGTGAAGTAAAAAGGCGTGTTAATATCATTGAGCTGGCCCCCGATCAACATCGATCAGACGCGGCAAAGAACCCCCTGGACTTACGAGAGACAAGTGTCCCGCAATTGGCGCATGGAATCTGAGAGTCGTTTCGCCGCCAGTGAGCAGGCGTTCCTCCTGTTGATGTCACAACTGTGTGAAAGTTCTTCCTGAATGTCACATCACCGTTGGCGCTGACCTGGAGGGGTGTCGCAGCAACATGAGTACTAGTATTTGCTGCGCGAGGCCGTGAGTACGTCTTTTGATGGGTCGGCTGCTGAGGAATAGAGTAAGAGTGATGATGAGGTCGAGGAATAGATGGATAGCCGCCTGTCATATTGATGTGCGGCGAGAGCACGACTTGAGGAATGATGGTGGCTGGCGGCAAGGTCTTGCGGTGTGCCACTGGGTTGTGGACTGGGTATGCTGTTGCTGTAGCAGGAAGTCCACTGCGATTTGCGTTAGTGGGGAACGCAAAAGGTTTGTTGGGTGGCAATGTTCCAGTAAAGGCGGGCTCCTTGTATGGCAGTTTCCGCATGGCATTCTCAACAGCCTCTGCAGTCACCAGCTGCGAAGGCTTGACCTTGCTAGAAAGTTCGAGTAACAACTTGCGCAATGTTGCCGCTATTCCAAGATAGGGTACACGATTAATATTAGTCGCATTTTCTGCAATGAGTGCACTGCAAGGCGGACCGTGCCCCCCACTTACCAATCTCCATCTCCCGAGCCCCGATGGTTTGATCCTTTGAGGCGAATCGCTCCTCCTGCATCTTGTAGAGCTCGAACAACAAAATGGCGTTTCTCTGGATGATTTCCAGGGGTGCGTGAGATTCGCTGTCACTCTTAGCCGCCTGGACTACCTCCAAAAGTCCTTTGACATCTAACCCCTCCTCGGTCAAGAACTGAAGATCACCTTCATCAATCTCGTTCCCATTCTCCTGTGCTTGGTACTGATGGGCGATGTCAAGTATGCTCTCCAGTTGAGCCTTAGAGTTGCCATCCTCGTCTGAACCTGTCGAGGACATCTGCAGTTTTTGTGTATACCGGGTCAACAGGGCATCGTATGCTTTCGCAGTATCCTCCGCATTCATCTCGGCATCAGAGGAATCGATAAACGGTGCAAAGGACGTGAAAGGCGCATATGGAAAATATTCAACTAGAAATGAAACAGAGCCAACATAAGTATTATTGATTCTTTCGATTTCCAAGCAACACGCTGCGTATAATGATTACCTCCGGTGGTCTTCTTTTTTGTCTGATCGGATGTCGTCTTGGCCATTCTGGGCTTTGCGCATACATCCTGAAGCAATGGCGGGTTCGGATTTGAGCACAGGGGGACGACAACCGTCTTTGCCAACTCTTGATCCAGCACTTCGTCCTTGACAACGGCCTTGCTTGAAAACACAAAGCCCTCGGTGGATCGCTGGAAGAGCGCGACCTTTTCATGATCTCGCTCAGGTGCTGTTGTTGGCGTCTCCTCCTGCGATTGGGCCTTCTTTCCGTGAGAACGGATGGTGTAGTGAGACCTGTCGCCAATGAGATCCAAGGCGAGCTGAAGCAACTTTTGGCCATGCTCCTGAATTTCTGTATCGCGAGCGTTGAAGGCGATGGCCTGCTGGCAAATCTTTGTAATGTCGTCCTAATAATATATGCAATGCAAGAAAGGGTAAGAGACTTGTGCGTCGCAGGGTAGAGAAACAACCAACGCTACTTCGGTTCCTACCTTGAATGCATTAATGCTCGAATACTGATGTTCCTTGAGTTTAGACTTTAAGATTTGGAGAGAGTGTTCCACTTTCTCTCCATTGGTGAGCGTCAATGCGACTGCAGACATAATGTTGTGCTTATCGAGGCTGCGGAGGACATTGAGGATAGTTGTGAGGACGTTGTTGAATTCTACTTGCGTGACCTCCAAGCTCTTCTGCGACACGTTGCTCTCGCCAAACTCTGCAGTCTTGGCCCTCTTCACCTCCGTTGCGACGCCGGGCGATCCTGGGACGTCAGACAGGGGCGACGGATGTGATTTGCGCTTTTTGTGTCCGTCTATGGCGGTTTGTGCACCATTGATATTATTGGTGGATGTTTCGGCCATTGGTTGTGGTCAACGTAACACTAAAGGTTTTGGGAAGAAGGCTGCAGAAATAGGGTTAATATCAATAGTAGCATGAACGGGCCAGCGAAGTGCGAAAGGATTCAAATATGTATCCCTGAATATCCATCGGTATGCAGGTGGGTTGACCATTGCATAAAACAAGATGCGCTTACCAAGGGGGTACTCTGTAGTAAGAGCAGCTCGCAGTGTGATGCTCCAATTCTAAACTACAATCAGAGATTGATTCGCTTCGCGTTAGTGATCTTGTCCAAGTTAAGCAATTTTGTGTTGTGTGCACCCAGTCAAGTAGGGTTGTGACAAAAAAGAAAGAACCTAGCATCAGCGCCGCTAGCATGGCACAGAGCACTTCAAACGCTAAATATTTACCAGACAAAGAGGATGAGGCGGAACCGGACACTTGTTGCGAATTTAAACAAGTGGAGGAGATTAAAAGAGAGTGGAGTAGATACACTTCGGTACCAAGGTCGGAGAGTTAAGTGTTGTGCTGAAAGAGCGCGTCCAGGAAGAAGGCAAGATTGATGCTGGATTCGCATTTCACAGCATCGAGTACGATACCGCTACATACTGTACAAACTCGGCTTGATGACGTCACGTGAACATTTTTTATCGCTGGACCAACCCGTCGAGCAAGGATAGGTCTATCAAAAAGGCTCCTTTGAAACGCTCCGCATGTGCATTTTGTGGTGTGTGTTGGCAAGGTGCACAATCAAAATTTCCTTTCGTGAGATCGGTGAAGTCGCGTCAAATTCTGGCTATAGCCATTATCCACTGACACTGACAGCTGAAATTATTACATCTGCCAAAGCGGAGGAACGAAGTGGATTCAGTGGTTCAGGAAGGACGCGGCTTGCACGGCAGCGTGGGCCATACATTTTTAGTCTGGACCATTGAAATCGTAGCCCATCTATCGTCCATGTGGCGTGGTGATCCAGCATGATGTTGACATCAGGCTTGATACCGAGTCTGAAAGGGTCAACAGATATGAAATGAGCTTGATACCGAGTCTGAAAGGGTCAACAGATGTGAAATGAGTCGATCGTCAAGAAAAGCACCAAAGACAGGCGCAGTCAAATCACTTTTATTGGCGTTGGTATCCTCCTTTCCTTTCAAAAGATGCGGGGGCACGTTGTAGGTAGGCAGGCACGCGGCGCACAGGTCGAATGAGATATTCGCAATTATTGCTCGTACTAAGGATGGGAGCGAATAAATGTTAGCAAAGGTCGCTCGCTCGCTGGTCGCTCAACGCTCGCTCGTCGCTCTCGCAGGTGAAAAGATGTACACTTACTGTAGAGGCATCCCCAGCCCGAAGGCCGGAAGACGCCCGTCATTCTACAAATTGTTGCGACGCTTCACGCCGCTTAATCGAAACCAAAGTCTCCTTCATCCTCCTCTTCAGCCTGGGCAAAGTCTCCTTCATCTTCCTCTTCAGCCTGGGCTGCGGGTTGGACCTGGGTGGGGCGTCGGAGGGACGCCGGCCTTGGTTGTTGGAGGAGCTGGGCCATGCCGATGCGAGCGATATTGTGCGCTCCCGCGCTATCTCTATGCATCGGCACATTGCAGGCCGTGCAGGTAACCCTGCGCATCTCCTTCGTGACGGCAGCATCGCAGCGAGGGCACACGCTGCTGGTCTTGTACTCATCCACTTTGGTGACCGGGATGCCAAGAGCCGTCAGCTTTCAGGTACGATGTAAGATAGGAAAATTGTGTCAGTCTCATATCAGTCAAGGTCGAGCCAATAGGAAAAAAAAAAAAAGACATCTCACCTTTTGGTACAAAAACTCGGCGACCTTCTCGTGGAAGGAGGCTCGTCCACGGACACCCTCAAACTGCCCATCGCCAAGAACGACAACGACATCCAGCCCAGGACTCCGCTGTACATCGCCTGTCCGGGTGCCGATCGTTCTGAGGACAACGTTCAGCACCTGCTCATAGTCTGCTCGCTTGGCACGGCGGTTGGCCCACTGCTTCCGTTTGAACCCCGCTGACTGGTAAAAGCTGAGCATGGCCAGCTGGTGCGTCTTGAGCCATAGCGCATACTCCACCACATCATTGGGCTCAGGGGACTGCCGATCAGGAATACTAGACTCGTATTCGCTGATGCTGGGGAGTTCAATTGGAGCTCCATGTGTCTGTCGGATCGAGGCAGATAGACCACAACTCAGGTTGTCTGAGCTGACTGGTTTTGACTTGGAGAGTCGAAGGCTGCGAGCAAACCGATTGCTGGACTCGTACATCGATCGCTGGGTAACGATGGCGTTGACAACCTCACGGTCTCGTGAGGGGGCGTAGAGAGCCGCTGCGGCGCATGGAACGACAACTCCCAAGTCGATCCCGATGACAGCGACATTGCCAGTACCGGTCGGATTACCAACACGCACAGGAAAGTGCTTCTGGCGATTTGCAGGATCGGCCAACCACTTGTGGAGGTATGGAATGTCGTCCAAGACCGACTTGCGCTTCGGAGCAACAGTCTGCTGAGAGGCCGACGCCTCGCCTGAGGTAGTTGGCTGCAGGGGACTGGTTTGGGCAGAACCAGCGACTTGGCTGTCGGCCTTTTTCGCTTTGCGTTTGGTATTGCTGGCAATCGCCTGCACGACTCGACCATTAGTCCTGATGGTGCCAGTCGTCACTTGGAACTTTTTGATGAGGAGTCGCTTATGTCCTTCGGTCACTAGACAACAAAAATGAGCGCAGAAATCTAATGTCAGCAGCAGCTTTTGATCGCATTACAGTAGTGCTTCATGTCAAGGCTAGACTTACAGTTCTCAGGCGGCATCTCTTTCAACCGCATGTACTCGTGCAGCGGCATTGTACGACGCGCATGATTTGTGTGGTGCACAAACAGGTGGAAAGACAAGTCATGCATGTCGTCCCTGTTGCCAAAGAACATCTTCATCAGTGGCGTCGTCTCACCGCCTTTAGCCCAGAGCACCTCGAGTAGGCCCAACTCGCTGAATGTCACGTAGCCCTCCTGAAAGCCAGCCTGGGGGTACAAGTTCCATCTCTCCCCTTTTGGCAGCATTAGGTTTCTGCGGAACCAAAGGCTTATCTTGTCCCTCTGCTCGCTGTGCTCCTCTCGTTCCTCCTTGCCCTGGCGCCTGAGAAAGTCGTTCACCTAAGAGGAACAAGTGTAAAGTATGTGAGTGAGTCTCTCTGTCTTGACATATGTATGCATCAAGTGCATTTGTGTGTTTGTGGCCAGAGCGGCGTTCGAGTTAGTTACCTTCAAGAGCAGCTCAAACTCTAGCCGAGTGTAGAACTGACCGAGCTGTGCAGCTATTTCACTGACCATTGTATAGAAAACAGTTTTCACAGTGCATGGTGGGTTCGGGAGAATGGCAGCCGTTCCAGTGTGCCCTATAGACCGGTAGACATCCATCACGGCATCAATCGCCACTCGATTGTAGTTGACAGCCATGACTGGATGTACCACCGCAGCCTCGATGTCTTGCTGTTGGCCCTCAGGTTCGGCCTCGAGGCCTTGTTGAAGTTGATCGTCGGCACCGGGGTCTTGCTGAGGTTGATCTTCAGCATCGGGGTCTTGCTGGCTCGCAGCCTCGGAAACTGCAGGAGTTTGGCCCTCTGCTGGATCAGCAACACTCATCTCGACGTCCTCTGCTGGGTCAGCGACACTCATCTCGACGTCCTCTGGCTCCTCATGATCCTCGGTTTCCTCAGTGGGTTCCATCTCGACGTCCTCTTGCTGCGGCTGGTCCTCGGCCTCTGCAGATAGCATCTTCTCATCCTCGACAACGAGTTCGTCCCAAGACATTCTGAGATATCTCCCAATCCCTCCAACAATATTCTGGCACGTCGTCTGGTGGAGCAGAGCCATGAGGACCGGGGATTCATGGTCTTCGCCAAGGTCCCTGGCGATCGCGACCTCCCTGGAGATCAGCAGGTCGATGGTCAGATGGATCCACCGGCGACTGTTATTCATAAAGTCCACCACCTGCTCCATCGTCTGCTCGATTCGGACAGAAATGTTGTCGAGATCTGTCACGGAGGCTCCTTCCAAGTTGTACTTTTGACTGTACATCTTGTGGGCAACCCGGACATTCTCGGCCAACAGGCCTCGGATGGAGCCGGTCTCAAGCGTCACCAAGCCGTGAGCCTTTTGCAGGGCTTTTTTGGTTTTTGTGGCAACACTTGTCACCCTCTTGACCTTTGACTCTACATTACGAGGGAGTTCATTGTCAGTCATCTAGTTGTTTTTTTTTCATCCAGACACGGCCGTTTTGTTCAAAGAAATAATATTAAAAAAAAAAAAGTCTTACCCGATCCAGGTGTAATCCCAAGCTTGAGGCTCCGCGCGCCTTTGCTGCTCTTGTTGTACTTCATCTTCTTGGACGGGCGTTTCAGAGGCTGAGCTTTCCTCTTCGCTTCCTTCTCTTTCTTCTTCTCCTCCTGTCGAAGCTTCTTGGCCTCCAGCTTCTTCGCCTCCTTCTCCTTCTTGGCAGCCAGCTTCTTGGCCTCTTTCTCTTTTTTCTTCTCCTCTCGTGCCTTCTGGGCTGCAAGCTGTTTCTGGGACAACTTCCTCTTGGGCGGCTCCTTGGGCGGCTCTTTGGGCGGCTCCTTGGGCTTTTGCTTCTGCTTCTGCTTCTTCGACTTTGCCTTGGACCCCCCAGGGCTGGGTGGTGACGAAGTTGGACCAGGAGGCGGCTGCGGGGGGACTGATGAAGGAGCACCACCTTGCGTTCTTGTCAAATCGACCAAGTGAGCTGCGTAGATCTTTTTGGGAAAGGGCCTTGAGAAAAAAAGGAAGGGGGAGGTCAATGCGCGTTCTATTGAACCCTCAAAAAAACCAGTTGCAAACGCCCTTTGACAAAAAAAAAAGAGCCCATGTGTTCCTCTTACCTCGAAATTTCGGTCGTTTCTGCATCATCTACAGGGTTCTCGTCCAAACCCAAAGGTACCACGAACCCCAGGAGATCGAGGTAGGCCTTGTATTGCTTCTCAAGTTCTTGTTGTCGACTCTCTTGCTCAGGCGGCGGCCTGTGGTCTTCCTTTTGACACACGAAGATGTCCCAGGACGCTGACGTGTCCAGCTTGACTTTAACAGCTTTCTTGTAGTCATCAAGAAGCTGCTTCAAGATGGTTGTCGCCTCCGTCAGGAGCGTCTTGGCATCAAACGTCAGCTGCAGAAGGGTCGTGGGCATGTCACCATCGATTTCGAACGATATTGGAGAGTGCGGAGCCTCGCCAGGAAGCCTGTCCTGCTCTTTAGCAGCGTCGAATCGGCACTTGATGATGTTCGCCAGGCTGGTGAGCTTCAAAAGCATACCATTGACGCGCTCATCGGGCGCCTCCCACTCGAGACCAGTCTTGGCCGTCTCTTGCTCATCGGCCTCGGCCTCCTCCTCCTCGGCTTCCTCCTCGGCTGCCTCCATTGGAGTGTCTGCATCCGCGCTGGTAGGGGGCTCCTCGGGATCCTCGGACTCGAGGAGACTGACTTGAATTTGATGCACGTAGCTTATGGCATCCTCTACGAGATCGTAAAGGATGCCCAGCGGACTCGGAGTTTCCGCGGCGTCGTCTCCGCAAAGCTGGATAACCTGATCTTGAAGTAGTCGATACAGGTTGCTAACAAGGCGGAAATACCCATCTGGAATTGGTGGTGACTTGAGTGCCTGGATTGCCTTGCAGTTTCGCTTCAGTCCCATGTTGGGGACGTTTTTGGCGTAGTCACTTCGGGACACCATCCCGAGGACTAGGTATTGAAGCTCCGACAGCTTGAGTCCCCGGCGGACGTCGTCCACTTTGTACTGAAAGAAGCCGCCGCCCTTGCCGACCTTCCTTAGCACACAATCGACAGTTGAATGCAGAAACAGATCTGAATCCACAGACGCTGGAACCGCCTGGACCCCACAGAGGTGACGCGCAACACACACATCACTCTCCCCAGGGCATTCACAAACGTTCCAACCGAGTGCCCGTAGCCCGGTGACGATGTTGTTGATATCCGAATGCCGGACAGGCCGGCAAGCTGTGAGCTGCCTTCGGATGCTGCAGAAAGCCTTGCGTCGCTTTCGCTGCCCTTGACGTGGCAACTGGTCCACAGCAGAGGCAAGCTTTTGGAGATTCGTCTCCTTCTGCTTGGCGCGGTCTTCTTGCCCTACGTTCTTTTGGGTCGTGGAGAACTTGTCACCAGCGTGGATTCGAGTGAGTTCAGGCGAAAAATGTTTTGTAAGCATGCGGTGTAATGCATGCACAACAGGCTGGTGAGTTGACGCTCTTGGGGGGGTCGTGGATAGCCTGGAAGGGTCGTTCTCGTTTATATAGAGCCTGGGGGGACCTGGTTGCTGTTGCTTTTGTTGCTGTCGCGTCCTTTTCAGTCTACGCATGTCTTCTTCGACCAGCCAGTGCTTTATGAAAAAATAATAGCAGCCAAACAGGTCTAGTTGAACGACATGGGTCTTGGTCTCCTCCGGGGACATGCGCTGTCCCTGTATGTCAAACTCTTCTAGGAACTGGAAAAAGCCATGTAGACCCATGGCTGAAAGTGTTTGCTCGGAGTGCGAGCGTTTTGAAAAGGTGGGATAATGGTGAAACGATACGGCAAAAATGAGAACTATGTGAAGAATGAAGGTGAAGGCAGGGTCAGAGTGCGAGCGTTATGAAAGGATGGGATGATGGTGAAAAGATACGGCAAAAATGAAAGGGATCGTAAGAATAAGATATATTACTTTTGGCCCAAACAAAGAGGAAAGCAGCTCGGGGTTTTACCACAACTTAGAGGCATCACTTAAAAGAACATGCAGCATATATTGTCCACGCTGTGGTGTCTCGTCACTACTGGACTTTTAGCCTGGATCCAGGAGCATTGCAGACAAGGAGAAGGTACTTCAGGGAGCTCGTATTGATAAGGACCGATATTTACTGTATATTCCAAGAGTAGTACAAGCGTCCGGACGCGAGGTTCAGCTTTCTCCAACGATCACTCCAGATCACAGAAAGACCGTTTCTGACAACTACATGGGAACAAAGTAGAGTCCGGACGCGCGCGTCACTGCTAGACTGATTGCTTATATCGTTTACCACGACCATCAAGCCGAATCACCTCACATGTCCGTCTGGCGGGCGCATGCACCAGAGATGGAGGTTGCAGCAACCATCGTCTATAGTGCGCAATCTTAAAATGCTATTGTTGCAGGACGGTGGAGTCTGTGCTATTCTCGCCGCGTGCACTGTGTCGAATCAACGATTGTTTTTCACGCCGACACTCTTCACTTTACACCCTCGTCTTCCTTTTGCAAGTGTTCTATTGTCACGCTTAAGATATCAACCAAAACTATTCTGCAATGTCCGTCAACCCAATGTCCGGCAACCATGGCCTTTACAACATGGGCAACCGTTGCTTTGCTAATGCACTTTTGCAGTGTCTTTGCAACGTGCTCTCCACAGAGGAAGAACATCTTGAGCAGCTTCAGCATGACTTTCGTGCTAGGAAACTCTTTGAGTTCATAGAGAACCTGAGGAGTGATGGGACGCAAACCCTGAATCCTGATCCTCTTCCTGTAAGGCTCGAGTCAAGTGCCGAGAAAAGAAGACAGCCTTGAAGATAAGAAATGGTTAATGGTTAATTTTCTGGTCCAGTATCTAGAAGGACCTCATTCTATAATACATTGAACGAACTCGTAATGTTTCTTGCCACTAGTGCGATTGTCGAGATTCCTTTCGATATGGATCGGGTTTGTCGTAAGGGTTAGGCAGGGGTGACAACTGGTTGCTGGCCAGGCGCCAAAAGTCGCAGCAGTGATGTGTTGACTGACCATTCTTATCGACAAAGTCGTTGTGTTCGTCAAAGTGCCATCCTTGCTCCTCATACCATGCTTCGTCTTCACGTTCAAAGGAGGATGCGGTCTGTGCCATTGTGCTTATTACTTTATTGTGGGAAGGCGTCGAGTATCAGAGTAGGGTGTACAGTATGGCATGTGCACGAAAACAGTAACAGAAAGAGATAGGCAAGCAAGAGGGCGTACTTTGAAGTTAAAGTATGAACGGAGCGAGCGACACAAAAGTTTCGCCTTTCGCTCGCTTGGAGCGAGCTGCTCGTTGGAGCGAAGATTCCGCTCTGCTCCCAGGGCTAGCTCGTACTACCCCATTCGGTGCCTCCAACAACAGCTAGACTACCGTTCAATCACTGAAGTAAAACCAAGGCTCAGAAAAGAAGGAACCAGAGTCAAGTCAGTAAGAGTGAGAAGCAAAGAATCGAAGCGGAGGGATGTGCAAATACAAACAAAATCATCAAGAGGACATTTTTGGATGTAAGGCAGAAGAGGCGCTCGTGCTTGAAAGACGACAAGAAGTAGACATGTGTGTGCAGTTGGGCATCCTTTTTTTTTATTTTGTGTGTACGCAAGAGTGCAAATGGTGCCATTTTGAGCATCATTGAGTGCACGATAGCATGATGTCGACCGCGTCGAGCGGAGATTGATCAGTTCACAGGGAGCACCTTTGCCCGCTCAGTCTATGGATGTGTACCACACACTCTTATAAACAAATCGAGAGCCATTTGCAATCATCTCTCTTTTCCGTGCTTAGCTTTGCCCTTGCAACGACCAGCGCCCTGCTCCCGCCGACCACAGTCTGTCCCCGTTGCATCTCAGCCGGCTCTGCTATGCACCTCTGCCCCTGGCCATGTCAGATATTTGTCTCCCCATCGCCGTTATGGCCTTCCTCCTTGCAAAGGATTAGGTCATTCGTACACTTTCATAGGGGAGAGTCGTAGGCCACAGAACATGGCACCATCTGTCAACAACACTTACCACACTCCTATTTGTACAGGATCTTTTCGGGCAACGGCAACGGCATAAATAGTAGACGAGCTAGCGAGTTGCCTCATTTCTTTCCTTGCCTTCCTTTTCCCCGTAACGTTCTCATCTCCAGACTCAAAGCCCTTGAACTCTCACGCTCAATAGTTTTGAACTCTCACGCTCAATAGTTTAGCGCTCTGTTACTAGTCTACCTCTCTCACGATCTATAGTTATCAACAGGCCCACTCACCACCATGGGCGCCTCACTGATCGCCACAGAAATCAACTTCAGTACTCTCTTAGGAGCTATGCTCGTTGGGGCATCCATCATCCTCACAGTCCACTCCCTCGCCCGAATGATCTTTTTGAAGCGAACAGCCTCCAAGTACCACCTCTTTCCTATCATTAATGTAGCCCAACTCGTCAATCAGCTCTGCGTCTTTTTCCTCATCACCACGGCCTTTGACACAGTCTCCCTCCAAACGGCACTTTGGCTCAATGTCATCAACAACATTGCGTACTTCATCACCAAACCGGTCACCATGTATCTCGCCTACCTCCGGTGTTCAGCCGTCTTCCCCGCTTTTCGAAAGCTTGACTGGCTGCACTTTTTTTTGATCGGCTTTCGTGCCGTCGAGTTGTTCGCAATCGTCATTGTCAACATTGTCCAGAACGAATTGTGCGAGGGATCCGTGGCCAAAGGCACGCGGTGTGCAGGGTTGGCGGTTGCCTGGACTATTCGTGATGTTGGTGCCCCCGTTTTCCGCTTCTACTACATTCTCTGCGAAGGCATTTTTTACGTCAAACTCTTTACAACCTTGCGGGAGATGAGCCACGGCAAGAACCACGAGCTGATCCAGCATCGTCGACTTCAGACCACTCTGTTCTCCATCGACCTTATCCTCCTCATCTTCATGTCCATCTACCGTATCATCGGCATCTTCAACGCCAACCTTCCGACCTACGTCTATATCGAACTCTTCTCCTCGACTCTGACCATCTTTACGCTCACAGAGTTTGGTCTCAACATTCGCATGCTCTTCAACTCTGTCAGCGAAGGCAAAAGTCATTCAGGAGTCAGCGACGGATCCCCTGGACCCCACGGCTCGCGGCCCAGTAAACACGAAATGAGATCCATCTCCTCAAATCGTCCTCGACCACTGACCAACAACTCGACCACACCCTTGGCCGGTGACGCTGCTGGGTTTGGCAACAGAAGTGATATCGAGATCCAAGCTTCATCACAGCAGCATTTGGACTATGTCCCCTACTCGAGCCCTAGTTCCCCAACAACTACAATCCCACAGTACAGCAGTGTGATGCGGTACCCGTTTGCTTCTCCTAACGAACTCGCTGCGCGGTCCTACGATGACGATACATACCAGCATCCATTGCACCGCGAGCAGCATGATCAAAGGCCACGACCCAGTCTGACGTTTTCGACTGTCGATTCCACCCCTGCTGCCCCTGACCGCGCCCTGTCTATCCCCACAAGATCCCCCGCAAGACGCTGAAAAATAGATTTACTCCTAATCCACAATACCCCCAATTACATCCTACTCCCATGTATAAAAGTGCTGTAAACTATTTCAACATACATACATGCATCCATGCATCACATCGTTCTTGGCACAATCTATCCCTAGCACCGCTCTTTTTCATGTTGCATGAGCGTGAGCATTGATGGCATGGCAATCGACACCTCGTACCATTGTGTTGGTACGTGTGTATGACTGGTAGCCGTTACGCCCAGTCGTTGCATGAAGGAAGCGCCGCGACGGTAACAACCTGCAAATTCAACTCCATTGCGCGCACGAGCCTTGCAGGAGATATCCCTCTTCCCAAATCGCCTCAGTGCTCTTACTACACTAGAACCACTTTTCTTTTCAAGTGAGGGCACCTCGGCAATGATTGGTCAACCTTGTGTGTGCCATATATTCCTGGAGCGGAGATGCGCGATAATGACTGATAATGGCGAGATTTTCCACTGCGTGCAGCCATTTTTCTTAATGAGTCCACTGCTGGCATGGCACAGCGAAAGCATAGGGCAGGCTCAACCATTTGGGACCGAGAGAACTAGTCCAAACACCAGCTCAAGCCTCCTAACCTGCATCATTTTTTAACAGTCAATCAGAACTTATATATGCTACGTGCTTACTCTAGGGGTGCTGTCGAGGATGCCAGCACATAAAAAGCACAGCAGCAAGAAGACAGGTGCCATGAGACCAAGCTCAAGCTAGCTGATAGCACAACGTCAAGAGACATGCTGGAGCGATGTTGGTTTGCGCACACCCTGGGCTACTTCCGAGTCGTTTCGTTGCTGTGTATTTAATGTTGGAGGCTTGCACCTCGCAACGGGCTGGACGCGGAATGCGAGAAAGAACAACTAACGTGCGAAATCTCGTCTCATGACAGGTATTGGTGCTGTACGTGTACACGAAGCCCCTACTTGGGTCGTGGTTGGAAGGTTCCACGAACACTCAACATCAAGGGAGCGCTTGCTGTTGCCAGACCACATTCATCCTCGCAATACGCAGAGAGAAAGCGTGAGAGAGAATGGCAAGAGGAAAAGAGTGTGTGAAAGTGGAAGGAGATGTCATTATGCAGATAAATCTTACCCAATCATACATTTGCCCTCGATCTTACTTTTTTTTTTTTACGCGCCATTTTTTTTTTCTTTTTTCTCCTTCTCGCACATCTCCATCTTCCCTATTCACACAACACAGTTCACAAGATGACCAACTTTACAGCCCACCACTGGCCATCCAAGGTCGCCAAC
Source organism: Mortierella alpina (assembly GCA_029449245.1). Taxonomy (NCBI): domain Eukaryota; kingdom Fungi; phylum Mortierellomycota; class Mortierellomycetes; order Mortierellales; family Mortierellaceae; genus Mortierella; species Mortierella alpina. The sequence continues at coordinate 1,251,986 of JANATF010000010.1, read as the reverse complement.
ATCCTTGTGTATCTGACGCTCCTGTCGGGTAGGTGATATCCCAGTTAACCGTGCTGTACGATAGATAGTTTTCTTATGAGTACCAGGCTAATATGGTTCCACGACAGGTAACTTGTACTCGACCATCATTGCTGGTGACGATGGTGTGGACTCGCCCTACGACTCCAAGCATCATCGGTCCTACATGACTCCCGCAAGGTTCACTTTCTTCATCTGGACCTTGATTTACTTCCTGCTGGGTGGCATGATAATCTTCCAGTGGTTCTCGGACAGAGTCCACCAGGCCGTCGGCTGGCACTTTGTCTTTGTCTCCGTCCTCAATGCCATCTGGCTCGCTTTGTGGGTAAGTCTCCTTCCTTAAGCCTTCGGCAGCAATGATGCCTCAAGTTACGTGAGGATGTAATGTCTTGAGAAAAGACAGCTTTTTCAGTGGAAGCCCAAGCGGGCTAGCCCAATAGTGGCATCCACGACCCACCACATGGACCATTCTTTCCTCTTATGTTCGCACCTTGTTTCCTGATGCTGCCAAGTGGGAAACACTCCCAGTGTTACAGAGGGAAGATTTCTTGTTTCCATCATATTTCGTTTGTTTGTACGCCGAAAGTGCGTGGGAGAATAACAAACCAACGTTTCCAGCAAAGAGTATTGGAAAGTGTTGTAGTTCTGCTGAGGGGAAAGAAAAGTGGATAGGGATACAACCAGTGCAGAAACACGAATGCACTCGGCTTACCCAAAATCAAACAAGAAGGCCCATGCTTACCATGAAGGGGAGGGAAGAAAACGATATTCATGCAGAAAGGTGTCAACCTTGCGTGAGCCTTATGCATGGCACAGTAACATAGGGCACCACTATGAATCAACGCTATCATCTGTCACTTTGTCATGCTAACATCGCTTCCTTCTCCCCACACTCTATATAGTCATCTGGACACACCTTCTTTTCTTGGATCACCTTGGTCTTTGCCTCGGGTGCAGTCTCGTACATCTACTACAGACTCAAGGAGCTGCATGCCTCAGAGAACTGGGCAGAGACCTTGTTCCTCCACTTGCCGTTCTCGCTCTACCATGCCTGGATCTTTGTCCTCATGATCATCAACGTCTTTGCCGTCTTTGGACCCGTCAAGGAAGATGGTCCTTCGACCGCCCACATCGTCTTTGCCGTCGCTGGCCTCCTTTTTGTGGGCTCGATCGTCATTGCCTACATCGAGTACAAGAGGGGTGATGTCGGTAAGCCCTGGCGTCCTCCTTGCGTATATATACATAACCCACAAATGACGTATACAGTTGAAGGGTTGAGATAGTAACTGGTTGTGTCCGTCTCAAATATCATGAAATAGCCGGCTCCTTGGTTCTGGCTTGGTACCTCTTTGGTGTCTTCGCCCAGCAAAACGAGCCCATTATCCACTGGATCGCTCTTGTCCTCGGAGTCGCCGTCACCCTCTACACAACGAGACCTTTTGTCAAGCAGCTCCTTGGTCGACAGACTGGCGAGACCGCCCCTCTTTTGGGTTAATAACGGACTTGTCTAGACATCGAGCGGAAGATCATGCAGAGAAGAGAGGAGCTGAGAGGAGAAGGCACAACTCTATTAAAAATCGATTTTCCAAGTGTGCAGTGGACAGTACGCACAGTACGCACATGCGGTCGGATATTCTTTGAAGCATCGGGCATTGAAGGTGGGCTATGTTTGAAGGCAAGGTGCATCGCCATCTGCAGCATCGACTACGCCCAAGCTGGTAGCACAGGGCGTTCCTGCCTGTATACCATCCACAGCTCTGTGTACGTGACGCTGAAGGGCGAGGCCTGCTCGTGCCGGCTCGTGTGCCCAGATCTATTTTAAGAGACGAGTGCGTATTTCGGTGTTCCTGGGTCACCCGCCTCTGCGCCGAAGACCCGCTAGGCTATTTCGGTGCGCTGGTATATATGTGGCCGCTGTCCATCCGCACAAATCTCACTCTTTGTTTTCTTCTGTCCTCCACATCATCTCATCGCCCCGAGCCATCATCATCTCCCCCTCGTAAGTCGGGTCTCTGCCAACAGCAACTGACCGATCAGCACCATAGCACGCTGCTTCTTCGCCAGGGCATCCACAGCCATCTAACCGAAACCCTCCCTCGTTTCATCCCTCCCCCACAGCACAGGACAACACAATGAGGTTTGACACAGCAGCCATCTTTGGCGCCTTCTCCATCGCCCTCCTCGCACCCTCCGTTCTCGCATGTGAGCGCGAGTGCCAGGTCAACGTCTCCCGTGCATTCGCAGACAAGTATGAGATTCTCTCGAACCAGTACTTCACTCTCCTCAACGAGAAGGTCGAGAATTCCTTCTTCTATGGCGTCCCAAACAACCCTCTCGGCGCCCCGCAGACAACCGCTGTCCTCAAGACCATGTCGGACTCGATTACCGCTGCTCAGGAGGCCTGGAGCAAGACCATCTTCCAGACAGTCTTCGACACCATTTTCAAGGACGAGCCCAAGTTCAAGGGAGACTGCAACGTCCCCCACCGTGTAAACCAGCCTCCTCGTGGCGTCAACTGGACCATGCCTGACTGCCACAACATGGACTACATCTGCGGAAACCCTCCTTCGATTTGCCACTTTATGCCCATGATCAAGACCAGGATCGTCAAGAAACTCATTGGTCAGCTGCAAGACCGCGTAGACGGTGATGATTCTGACGTTTACGTGGGCTTTATTGGACCTGCCCTTCAAAACGTGTTGACCGCTCAACCCCAACTCACTGCTCACCTCAAGACCTTGCACGCCAACTTGAACGAGATCCTCGAGTCGGTCAAGGATGAGCTCACAAAATTCGCCAACGATGATAACTGGAAGCAAGAGTGGGATATGGAAATCAAGTGGCTCCTGCTGACGTTCCCTTAAACTCTCCTTTTCTTGGTCAGTTGTGATGCAGAAGCAGGCCCTTTTTCATCGCATCTCGATATCCCGTCATCTTTCAACATATTTTTATCCACCTTATTTTATGCATGATTAAAAGAAAAAAAGTTTTGCGCCTAGAGAACAAAGACCCCGCAGTTGCTTTCACCCTTGTTGCTGACAATCAACGCCCACCCCTTTCATTTCCAGTGTTCAGGAGAATACGATGGTCGCGTAGACCCTGCGACCATAAAAGACCACACAACTTCAAATTGCAGGCTTTGTCGGCGTGCGTGCTTTCAATGGCTGTTGATTGCCGCTTTATGCGGTATTGATATTTCCACAAGGCCCTGAGTGAATCGCTGAGGAGCTCCACTCAAAAAAATAAGCCATGGACAACCATAACAAGGTTGAACGTGCGACAAAGCGAATCCACATGAGGCATCTTGTGCGAGGGAGATCCTATAAAGGTACTGCATTGTCCCATGTAGAGTTCATTCATACCGACCGACCCACACTACCATTACAGCTTTCTGGCGACGCGACAGGATGAAGTCTGTATTCAAGTCCCTCTTCAAAAGGAGATCCAAAAAGCACAATGATAGTGAACCTCAGTGCGATCCCTGCACGCAGTATAGGGCATCCAACCTCAGCAGTGACTTGGAACCGTGCCGGGTTCAAGATCATTCTTTGCTGCGCGAGGATTCTCAGCACATGTTGAGAAATAATCACATCTCGACCGCAAGCGCGGGCCTTTTGACATCGACGTGGAGATCATCCGTCTGCTCACTCAAGGAAATTTCCAGTCGCCATCACAGCTCTCAATCGTCAATGATTGTCCACGAGGATCGACAGGAGCCTTATGATCCCAGGCCCATTCGTGACATTATTCAGGTTCAGCAGCAACTGAACAGCACGGCTACCACTCTGCCCCCACCGAACGCAATTTACGCAAACGACAGGTCAGGACCAAACCATAGAGTAAACGATGATATAGGCGATGAGGTAGGTCTTGGACGCTTGAAGTTGATCCCAAATGACGCTACATTGCTAATGACACCACTCACAAGATCGTATAATGCTGGGAGATGCCTTTTCTAATACCCACTGCTACTTGATCTGTGTTTTTTTTCAACGACATTTGTTAATGGCCGCTTCTTCTCGTGGAACTGATAGTGCTCGCAACCTCATAATGATGAAGAGCAACATCATCACAGTCGTGACAATGAAAACGAATCTAGGATGCCCTTTGGGAGATCTCCAGTGAGCTATGGTCTCCGTCGACAATGTTTTCATCCGCTCCCACTACCGGATCATAACTCTGACAATGGGGCTGGCGTTTCGCCTAACCAAAGCAGTGTCGTCATTGGCAACGCAAGCGACAATGGTGATATCAAGGGTAAAGGCAAAAAGCGGTACACTGCTCTATCAGAGAGCGTGGAGAGCTCGACCCTTGGCTCTCATGTCCAGAGTCGCATTTTTGGTAATGGAAACCCTTACGTGGTATTCCACTCTTTGGCCCAAACCACACCAAACAGAACAACTCCAGCAATCGCTCTTGGGTCTGGATCTGGATCTGGATCTGGCTCCACACGATACGAGAGCAAACCGATCCCCTCAGACGGTGTTAGACATCAAGGAGATAATCGCATAGCAAGGATCGAGGTGATTGTCCCTTCAGAAGCTGGACTCTCAATCTCCCAGGCGAGCGGCTCCGAGGATGATGTTGATGAAATATCCTCGGGTACCGCCGCCTCCTCAACAAACGCGCGGCTCCGGGAGTCATCATCGCTCCAGCATGATTATTCTGAACTTTCAATGCGTTCAAATCAGTTCAAGTCGATATCAGCTGCTGAGAATTCTCAGCTATTGTCTGCTAATAACGACTTTCGCCCACGCGCCAGAAAGACACTCTCGCTTGAATGGTGCCCGGTGCACAAAACTCTCACGACGCCCGCCCCACCTTTGCGGTCCAAGCCCCAACGACCATCAGCACCTATGAATGATTCCAGCTCTCGTCCCCAACGACTGGCATACGGCACTCGATCCACGTCTGCGTCCGAACATTCAAGCCAGCGGGTGAAAGGGCCGCGACCCATTCCAAATTTCGAAGAGCATCTGAATCACAAGCGCCGATCGAGAGTGTTGGACGATGCTGAATTGACAAATATATCGTCGGAAGGCAAAAGCCTTAGATCGCAATCCGAGACAGCTGAGCAGGACGACTCCAACTTTGTCCTGATCAAGAGGTCCAGCACAGTGCCCCCACCCAACCATCTCCACATTCTGAACGTACCAAAGGGACAGGCACAGGTCAGTGATCAACAAAATGATCGACCATCCGTGGTGGTTGAAATGTCAAGTCATAATTCAGGGAGCGTCGAACATCTTATGCAGGACGATCAAAAGTTTGTTACGGATACAACTCCACGGAAAACACACCTGCCAGGTCCGATACCGATCCCTGTGCCCAAGGCCTGTCCCGCAAGGCACCCGCCTATTGATAACAGCAGCAGAGCGCATGCTACATTTGGTGTTGGTACACTATCAGAAGCGCCTTCAAGTCCTATCACATCCACAGGCCCCGGTACCAAGCGTCTGTCAAACACGACTTCTCGAGGCACTGCTCGTCAGATCATCTATTCTGCAGACCTAGAGCAAGGGCTGCCTGAAGGGAGAATCGTACGTGATAGCAACTTTGAAATCGTACCTTCAACTCGTGTCAGTATCTCCTCACGCACCAACAGCAGCGCCGCGGCCTCCAGACTCTACACACAACCGAGCCAGTTTGCTGAAGGCGTCGACATCCAGTGTTTCTCGACAGCGACTATTGTGGTCCAGTCCAATAAGCGCGGCTTTGGCAGAGTGCGATCATCCGAGGCCGCTCAACGACCTAACAACAATTTGACAACCGCTGCCATCAGTACTGAGCGAGAGGGCATGCCACCGCTTCCTGAACCTGTGGATCTTCACGAGATGAGTGATAGCGATGAGGAGGTTGATGCGGCACGCTACAAAGCCGAGGTCCTCAAGCGCGCTGCAGTGGAGGCAGCCAATGCTGCAAACGTTGCGGCCGCCAAGGCGGCGGCAGCAGCAGCAGAAGTTGCAGAGGCGAAAGCCGCTAGGCGCAGATTGAGAAACGAAAGGGCTTTAAAAGCTCCGGTCCAAGCTTGTGAAACTCCTTGTAACGACCCCATGTCATCAAAGGACAGTGCTGGTAAATGATTTGGAAAGCATTTTGCGTTGGAGTGCATGATAGCATGATAGTAATAAAGTAGTGCCATCTAAACATGCCACTCTGTTCTCTGTTTACCTCCGATTGCCATACTTCATCCCAGTCCCCATCTTTAAATATTACCTTGGGCTTGAATCGATAGTGCCGGGTAAAGCATTCCACCAATTGAGTGGCACAAGGGGGATTTTTAGTTCAGAGAGCGGAACTGTTCAGTTTGCGGATGAAATCCACGATGGGCCTCAATGCCCTGTCACTTTAGGAACCGCGAGCCGAATAACTTCAACGGACAACAAAACTCGTACAGTTAGCTTTGTGGGTATAACGGATTGTCTGAGACCGAAGATCCAGAGCCCCCAACCAAGTGACGATGCTGACTGGACGCCTCTAGTCAATCGATGGTCAACGCCATGGTCTCCATTGCGTAACGTGAGCTTGAGAAGTGGCATGAGTCTTTACGAAAACCAGCGATCTGGGCCGATGGCGCCACTGATCCCATTGATCCAGCCAGGTTCTCATGGTAGACAAAGAGTTGCATACGTCCACTACTCGCGTGCTGTTTCGGCCAACGAAATCTGTATCCTGCCTTTCAGAATGCACTCATTGTCCATGGTGATGGATCACGTCTCATTGCCACTACAGGAAAACCAGAACGTCGAGTCGACAGTTGATATTGGAGTACCGACAGCACAAAGCTCAAGTCCTCACACGAGAGAACAAGTTGATAACGACAATATATCAACAACGATTGCAGGTCCGGATTCCCATGATAGTAACTTGAATGTCCAGGAGACAACTAGGTTAGACCTTCCACTTGCACCTCAGTCGCCCAAGTTCTTGCTGCCGAGTTCTACGGGTACCGAGTCCGGATCGCTCCGACGTCCCAGGTCCTTGTCGTCCATTGCCTCAAGTCGACTCACCTCTGATGCGACAGCTGCCTCAGCAACACGATCGTCTCAAGTCCTGATCAATGGCATGACGCCCGAGGAACTTCTTAGCAGTATTCGATTTGAGAGTGACCACGAGGGTACTGCAGGATACTATGGGCCTCGCGAGTATGCTCGAGATGAGGAAAAGAGGCGGCTGCAGGAGAGTCGAGACGCCGCTTGGGCACCATCGGCTGGCAGTGGGTCGATATTGATGCCTATTTTACGGAGAGTTCAGACAATGGCAGAGATGTTTTATAATGGTCGCGGAGATATTGTGGACAAGGACCAAAGCACGTCGGGAAGGAAATAAAGGGAGCCAGCACTTGGTCCTCCAGCCATAGCTTATCAATGATTTCATTCGTTGGATGCAGAGCAACATTCTCTCTCAAAGACATGCGTTTGACCACGGTTTTGAATGTACAATAAAGCGACGAATGCCCTCGGGAAACATAAATCTGACTAGGTGCGGTTGCGTACGAAACCTCGTCTTTTTACAGCAAGATCTCGCATCCTCACATTCCTCAATTCCAAGCATAAAGTCTAAGAGCGCTGCTCGCTCCGTCTTCGCAATCCCTGAGCTAGCCTTCTTATTGTTTGCAGCTCTGACTCAATATAACCTAGCCCATTGCATGCTCGTGGGTCAGGCAATGGTCGCATTTCGTCGAGCCCATTCTCTGGAAGCACCCCTGACCCCTGCCCTAGATAGCGTTCTGACCTGATGCTTTCTGCACAAAGGCGGCGGCAACGGTCAGGAACCTGTATTACATCCGATCAGTCACACTCTACTCAGAACAACACCCTGTGGTGCAAGCGCTCACCCACGGTCTGCCTCGTGGACCCAGTCTGAAAATGATGTCCCTTCGGCCAGCACAAGCTCACTCTCAGCCTCTACAAAGGCATCGACACCGCGTTCTCATACTCGTCGCTTTCCTCAACCTCATTGTGCCATAAAGATAATCTGAATTGTCGCAGTCAGTAGCCTTCATGGCTCCAGTATGAAAGCTAGTAGCTCAAACATTGCACTGGAGCAATGATTGTTGCAAAAGATGTGACGGAAAAAGGGGTGGTATTTTTCAATGAAAGATCGCCTGACATTTTGGTTTATGCTTCCTTTTGACGGTGCGGCAGAAACGGCGGTGTGGTCATTAGGCAGAAGGTGAGAAAGTGATACGCGGCTATGACTATTTATACAAAGACAATGACCACAATGAACAAAGGCAACGACTTGCCTTTGTCATGACAGTTCCAGAATGATGATGATCACTGTAAGGTGCGCGCCTTTGGAGGGAGCTGCCTTCGAGTAATTGTTTCTAGGAACAAAAGTGCGAAGCGAGAGGTATATCTTGCAAAAGGCAGCACGGATAAACGGCCTTGTCATTGCTGCGATCAAACCACAATGAGTCGTGAATAGCTGCCTCTGGCAGCCATTGTGAATTTTCACCATTCCTCCAGGACTAACGGCTTTTCACGTTGTTCTCTTCGCTTTTCTCGATGAATGGTATTGATCTTTGTGAATGAAGGAAGCGAGCCCCATTTAATCTCGACATGAGGGCGTCGCAGTTTTGCTTTCTTTTAGTGCCGGCATTCAACTACCTTTGCAACTAGTCACACTCACAAGAGCTCGCATCAACCGCCCTTGCATGGTATCAAAACCTCAATGAACACTGTACGATTTTCAAGCAACTCCCGATCCTTAGAATCCACCATGGCAGCTCACCTGGGCCCTGCACACGACCAGAAGGGGGTCCATGAGGACAGTACGAAGGTTATGCACGAGCGGACAAGGTGCAAGCAAATGCTGACCTCAGAAAACTGTGGTCCTCAAAAAAGTGTCGACAAATATAACGAGGTCGTTTCCCCTCATTCCTCCCAAACGTCGCCAACAACATTGAAATTCAGTATATCGCAGCTTTGGAGTCGTCAACGTATATTTCAGACCCCTTCGTCAGCAACAGGGCCTATATCACGCCCAATATCAGCTCCACCTCAAATGGCCGATATATCCAGCGGGCGCTCATCGATCGCAACCTTACCACCATCAGTGAGTTCAGTTGGATCCTCCCGTCGCTCAAGTCTCGGCCAGCAACGTGCGATATCCTTTGCAACAGCAACCACCGCCTCAACCTCAGCGCCAGCTTCCTCCTCGTCGGCATCATCTCGCACTTTACCACATACCCCTGAAGAAATCATCTGTAGCGACAATTCCGAAAGCACTGTGTTGTTATTCTCAACACCATCGCGCCATCAGGACGCCTTGACTGAAGTGCAGAAGCGCATTGTGGAAGGCCGAGATCAGCTTGATCATTATAACTCCATGATACAGCGCTACGAATGCGAGCGAGCTAAGGCATGGGAATCGCGCGCTGCCCTCCAGGAGAAGCGTGATAACATTGCTCGAGAGATTGAGGACCTGGAAGACACGCTCAAAAATCAAGCATCTTGGACTCACGCGGCAGTAATAGGTCTCAATAGACCATCCGTTAAACGGCAAAATTCCCTGTTCTCAAACACTGCAGGTTTTCTCTGGTCCATGTCACCTCCTATAGAGTCTCTAGAAACTGAGCCAGGTTGGGAGCCAGTTTTGGAGGCATGCTGCCTTTCAACGCTTTCTTCTATTCCGAATATGGCGACCATGGTTGACTCAATGCTGGCTTCGGCGACATCTATAACTGATGATGCTTCCTCGTCTCTCGCATCAGTGGCCCCAACGAGTCCCCTTTCGTCAAGATCAGTAGTATTCGCACAACCGATTGTAACACAGTCCCCAGCCATGTCCTCGCTCAATTCATCAGCGCAACATCCGCCATGTCTTCGTTGCAAACACAAGCTTATTCTTTTGGACAAGCAGACGTTGTTGAGGGAACTCCAAACTGATATGGATCAGATTCAACAGAGACTCTCAATCATGACCTCGCAGATTAAACATCTGCAACGGACGTTTGTTGCGCCAGTCGAGAGATGTCTGGCAGAAGATCGCGATATATGGGCACGACTCTCGACAGCCGACTGATAGCTGTAAACCGATTCTTCGCGGGGATCCTGTCAATAATGCACTACTCGACTTGCATAAGTAGAAATAAAACTGAAAGCATCATATTCTTACTTTCAAATCGCGTGAACTGAGCGTCTACTGGTGCGAAAGTTGGCATGTACACTTGAAGCATGGAGGCTGGTGTGATAGCCGTGCAATGTCCGCTGGCACAGTCCCCACGAGCGCAGGCGTAACAAACACTAGTCCATAAGTGGTCATGAACAACGGAGTTTTTGCTTGTGCTACGCAGTCGTGAGACTTTAGGTTTAGGGCTCGGCGGAGGAGGACGAAAGGAGATGTTCTTGGACATCCATCTCTCGTCCCTTCCCAATTTTCCATACAGAAAAGTGCCTGTGACGCCCGGTAGCCAATCAGAGCAAGCCTGAGCGGCAAAGGACAACCCTATCCGTGAGAGCCATAGGGAGGAAGGGCGTGTGCATGGACCGCGTTGGCAGCCATCCTGGGATAACAAGGGCGCCTCATGGCTCTATAAAAGCAGACCAATGCCCGATGCTAAAGCGGGTTGTATCTCACTTTGCTCACCACACTCATCTCGATTCCACTCAGAATTCCGTCGCCCCACATGGAGCTCCCATTGCATTCATCCACCAGGCCCCACTTCGCAGCCGACAGACACCACACGCACCCTGTTCACACAATGTCTGCCCAGTCGGTACCTGCTACAGCGTCGTCTGCGATCGACATCCCCATGATGCCACTCCATATTGACACCGCTACGGTCTCTGCCAACGCATCAAGCACGGGTCTACCATCTCCTACTCCCTCAACGCCAGAGGACTTTTACGAGGCGCGCGATCCCATGTCTCTCGAGTCCAAGCGCATGGACGAGGACCATATCCAATTGATCCAGTCTTCAAAGAAAGTGAAAGCGTTTTACCGTAAGCAGAACGAGCTGATCACGGATCTTCTCGATCCACCCGAGGGCCGTGAAGGTGCTCAAGAGGCTGAGGAACGTAACCAGCTGAAGGTAGGATGGCACCCACCCGACGTCTCAATCTATGAATATCGCACTATTTTTCTGTACTCACTCACAGACGACACTTCAAATTTGATTTGCCTTTGCCTGACAGGTCAAGGTGGCTATCTATGGATCATTCGGCGTGAACGTCTTCTTGTTCTTGCTGCAATTATATGCCGCCATCTCTTCAAAATCACTGTCGCTCTTTGCCACTATGGCAGATTCCTTCATGGACTTGCTTTCGGGCGTGATCCTATTATACACGGCTACAGCCTCAACCAAGAGCAACTGGTTCAAGTATCCATCGGTGGGTAGAAGGATATCTTTCATATGGCCAAGCTTGCTCCGGATGGAGACTAACCTTTAGCTTGATTCGTTTTCTTATTTCTCGATAAATAGGGCAAATCTCGCATGGAGACTGCAGGCACAATCGTCTTTGCTTCTCTGATGGCGACCGTTTCTCTGCAGTTGATTGTAAGTCTTTTCATCTCGAGACGCGTCCTTCATCTAAGGTAGCCGACTAACATTACGGAATCTAATGGGTGGTTTTGTACAACTAGATTGAATCGGTGCGTGAGCTGATGGAGAGTAACAGGGAGCCTCCAATGCCCAGCGCACTTGCCATTGCTTTTGTTGGATTCGCCCTTGGTAAGCGAAAGACCTCGGCATGAAGCACATGCTATTACAAAGGACTGCATATTAGCTGCTCATGGTAATCCTTTTAATCCTTCCTTGCAAATAGCTACCAAGGTGGGTCTTTATTTGTACTGCAGAGCTCTCTCGCAGTACAACACCGCCAATATTCTCGCTATCGATCACAGGAACGATCTTGCAGTGAATGGATTCGGTTTGTTTGCGTCCCTTATTAGTCGCTATTGCTGGTGGCTGGACGCCACAGGTGCCATCGTGGTAGCCTTGATCATCTTGCGCTCGTGGGTGTACACTGCCTACGGTAAGACCCAGCTTATTGAATTCACTTGATGACCAATCTTGCTGGACGATGGACAGGATATCTTATCGACAGATACCATTAACCATTTATATATAGAACAAGTTCAACTCATCGTTGGAAAGTCGGCAGATCCAGCCATCCTCAAGAAGCTGATCTATATTGGTATATATGATTTTGAAAAGAAAACTAAAAAAAAAACCTCGCTAGTTATAGAACTGCAACTAACCCTTTTGTCCATGGAAATAGCCCTGACCCACCACCGTAAGATCTTGCAGGTGGATACGTGCACCGCCTACCATGCTGGAAACAATCTCTTTGTTGAGGTGGATGTTGTAATGGCTCCAGAAACACCCCTCTGGGAAAGTCATGATATTAGCGAAAGCCTTCAGGTAAAACCAAGAAAATTAGGGCACATTGAACTGCTACCAATCGCATTGATATTCACATCATCTGCGGCTCTATAACGATAGATCAAGTTGGAGTCCTTGCCCAATGTCGAGCGCGCGTTCGTTCATGTCGACTATGAGACGTCGCATGCTCCGGAGCACCGCAAGACAAAGTAGAGAGAAGACACTACTCTCTAGAATATGCATAGCCCACTTTTGTTATAAACATATTTGCTGATCTTCACATACCCATGAACGCACAACCCCTGTCAAGAATGATCTGCAGCCCAGAGTCCGAGTATTCATCTCGGGCTTTGAGGCTCATCTATGTTGATGTCATAGGATATTCAAAGCCGGAGATGCCATCCGCTCAGGAGGATATGCCCCCTTCTATCTCTCAGATGTTTGTTAAAATGGGTCAAGCTGATGCTGCATACAGCATTACCTCCTCTTCAGCCCTTTTGACTGTCTGGCAGCTATCGTCGGCGCACCAGCAATCAAAGCATAAAATTCAAGGGAGGGTGGAATGAAGGGGGACGGACGGATAAAGCCTTTCCCTGAGCCTCTCTTGCAGCTCAAGTTTACCGGGTAACAAACGTACGAGACATGGATTCATCCAGGTACCTCCAAAGCTCATCTGTTTTTTTGTTTCCTGTTTGTTTTTTTTCAGGCAGCGCAAATTCCACAAAACTCATGAAGGCCAATGCCCTTCTCGCACTTGCTGTCGTTGGATCATTAGTCCTATTCAAGATCTTGCTTATCTACCTTCATCTTCGTGAGCGGAAAAGGAAACACATGTTGACGTCCAACATTGACCTGGAGAAACAAGCACCCTCAATAACACTACCAAAGCAGGATTGCACACCGATCAGACGGCCTAATCGCACTAGGACGGGTTACTCACCTCAAGTCACGTCTCGACCTCTTCCTCCTTTGCCTATCGACGCTATAGTCGTTGAGTTGGAACAAGGCACCGTTCCACCCGTCATACAAATACCAAAGCCTGTTCACAGTACTGCTCGCAAGCGGTCGAATACATTGTGAAAAATAAATAGCCTATATTTCTCCACTTCCTCACAACTGTCTATCGCCGCTGCATGGAGACCAAACCTTTGCGATTAGAAAATGTGCAATTAGAAAAAATGGCCTCTTTATTTGACGGTTGCACGGGCCAACGGCGATCGGTAGGGCTGCTCGCGTGTTCTGCTTCTATGAAAAAAATGCTCCCTCATAAGGTCTATCTCCCTCATATAGGCGCATCATGCGATTCCTGGGATTGATACTGATCTTCATTTGTGCATCTTCTCCAAAAGCGCTGTGATCTTGCTGTCGATCTCGTTCAGTTTCTCCCACTTTTTGTTATGGAACAGTTGCAGGTTCGATTCATGATGCTTTTGAAGCTTCTTGAAGTCCTCGTCCAGTTGATGATGCCAAGGGTAAAGCACTCCGATTTGGAATGATAATGCGCAGGTGCCGATGATGAAGTTGAAGACTGTCAGAGCCTTGTATCGTGCCATAATGATAGCTGGAGGAGCTGTCATGTGTCAAAAGAGATATGTAAATAAGGTGAGTCGGAGGGAATGTCCTTTGCCTTTGCAAGATATTGGCTGAAAGTACATGGAGGCGAGTATTGCGTTATTTTTGTTTTCATAGGAAGGTTCTAGCATTCAGCTTTTGAAATGTCATCACCGATGCTCTCATTGTTCCTGACTTTTGTGGCGAGTGCCAGTTCATCTAGTTGATTGAGGAGCCGTGCGTCTGAATGGGCCCCCATGGTTGCATTTCGCTGGTCAAAGGCATGAGAATGATGGCCACAGTTTCGAATACTCACCTTCTGGGAGGGGAGAATGACTTGAGAGCGAACTTTCGGTACAAGTGGAGGTTCCAAGATGAAGAGTATTTGCACACCTGTTACAGAGACTGACCTGTTAGTAGGTAAGGCAGGTCTCTTGCTCTCCCGACAGCTGTGAACCATTTGTCACTCCATATGCACTCACTTCTCAAAGGCAGGGATAAAGGGGGCGGTGAAGGAGTAGGGGACGGAACGAAAAGGAAAGAGAGACACAGGAAGCGAGGCTCACGACGGCCAAAGCCCGCCTGGACGAGTGTTAAGGGGCGCAAGGGGCGCTCTGGTTTTCTTCGCTCCGTTGCATCATCCCTCTTGGGCACCGCATTAGACATTACTTTCTCTAAAAAAAATCATCAATACTCCTCGCGGGACGACAGGAAGTTGAGGTTGGATTGGCAACTCGACGCTTATTCTATGCGTGCTCGGCAGGTTAAACCTGTTGCTCATTACAGCTCGGACAAATCAAGTGACGAGCACAGCTGCCGAGCGCAACATGAGGTTTTCCAACAGGACATGGACATTGAAATGGACTCTGAGGACATGAGACAAGACGACAACTTCCACATGCGGAAGCATCCATACCTTTTTGATCCTGAGTTCTATGCAGCCCTGGACTCAGCTGTCTCTGAGCAACTTGAACCAGGGTGCTGCAGTTGGATGGGGCAGCACTCGACTTTGACTCAGGATAAAGGTTCGCCCAGGCCAAAGACGACATGTAAGAAAACAGAGGAAGCTGGCACAAGGAGCGAGCGGGTGTCTTTGTCCGAGCAAGCAAACACTTCACGCGTACCATCATCATCAGGTACTGCCTCTCACTCAACTATAATTAAGCCAGCTTCTTGGTACCTTGGTGATCGAACTTCAAGACCGTACAGAGACGACACATTCGATTCCTCAACGCGTTCGAACGCTAATGGGCCGATCGTCGTTGATTTGTCCTCGGGAGAAGAGCTGGTAGCCTTGCACATTGGTGAGAACGACCACAAGAGGAGGAGAGAGAGTCCTAGCGAGTCGACTTTGACCTCATCTGCAGTAGATTCTCTACGCACGGTCTTTGAGTTTCAGGAAGATGGTAGCCTGCTTCCGATTCTTGTCCGTTGCCCAACGGGGCCTTCTAATGTCAAAAAAATTCGACTGGGGAAGTTATACGATCTACAGAGCTGTGGTTCCTGACAGCATGGAATAAGTCACATGCAGTACCAATGCCGCCTCTTGCTAGCGGCTGAACAGCGAAAGGCCACCAATGGGGCGAATTGCGAACTGCAAGTAGCGCCGGACCATAGATAAAGCCTCTGAATCTGCCAACTGTCCTAGATCTCGCGACTTTTCAATAAATCTTCACGTACCGCTCAAGTATGGGTTTTGATTCTAGCCAAGGGTATGAGGCGACCACCCCCGTCCTTCATTCGCTCAGCAATTCTTTAGGTATGATGCAGAATGAACACGCAAAATGTCCCAGGTTGAGATTGGGTAGTAAAATCTCTAGCTTTACCTGTAAGATTCAAGCAACCTGGGTCTTAATGCGTTATGCAACCGTAGACTCTCTGCTCGGGATGGTTTTTACCGAAGCTGATTATAAACGTAGGAAGCGAGAGTCGAGAGTTGTTTTCAACGGGCAAAGGCGCCTCCGCCCTTATGCGCTATGCATACCTTTTCCGATCGCGGCTGACGGGGTGTCTGAGGGGGCGAATGTGGGGAAAAATTCAAGCGGCTCGCGCTGTGACAGGCCCGATCATTTTCAGGTGAGAGCATGAATTCATAAAAGGCAGGCACGTTCCTCCTGTTCGCTCAGCTCATTCCGCACCTCTTCACTCCATTCGCCCGACCTTCTTCAGCTGCCCGTTCCAATTACTCATTCTATAGCACCTGCACAAAACCATATCGCTCCACACTGAAACCATGGTCGCTATCCAGAACACACAGATCGTCCTGGCCAACAGGCCTGTTGCTGACATCGATCCCAAGACGACTTTCAGGATGCAGAAGGTCTCTCTCTCGGACGAACTGGGTCCCAACGAGATCCTGGTCAAGGTCCTCTATGTCTCTCTCGATCCTGCTATGCGCGGCTGGATGCGTGATGTTCGCTCGTAAGTGAAAAGCAACTGCCAGCTGTTACTTCAAACTCATTTACGATCCTACTCTTCATGAATTCAACCTAACCTATGGTTTCTGCGAATCTACAGCTATATCCGCCCTGTTAGGATCGACGAGGTCATGCGCTCATCTGATGTCGCCCAGGTTCTCAAATCTAACAGCGCAGACTTTAAGGCTGGCGACCTTGTTCGTGCCACCTGCGGCTGGCAGGAGTATGCAATCCTTAAGCCATCAGAGGATGTCGTCAAAATCAAGGCTTTCCCTGGTGTGTCTCCCTCAACCTACCTCGGTGTCTTGGGCTTGACCGGCTTGACTGCCTACTTTGGACTCTTTGAGGTTGGAGAGATTGCAAAGAAGGGCGGACCCAACTGCACTGTGGTCGTTTCTGGCGTAAGTTTGCGATGTTAAAATCAGAGCGACGTCAAGGATATCTTTTACTCGCGCTATGTTAACGTGCAATTACTCACCATGCGATCGACTCACAAAATGATATAGGCTGCAGGTGCAACAGGCATGGTTGCCGCACAGATTGCAAAGCATGTCTTTGGTTGCCGCGTTATTGGAATTGCTGGATCGGATGACAAGTGCGACTATCTCGTGAAAGATCTGGGACTGGACGTGGCGCTTAACTACAAGTCAAAGACGTTCTTCAAGGAGCTGTGCGCTGCCACACCAAAACTGATCGACATCTTTTTCGACAACACTGGCGGAGATATTTTGGACGGCTGCCTGAGACGCATTGCCTTCAAGGGTCGCATCATTGTGTGTGGCGCTATCAGCACGTACAATGATGCCGTCCCCAAAGGACCTGGTTAGTGTATTGGCTTTGATATTAACCCTTCTGGCTGAAAAGTACTTTTCAGCGATCCATACTGACAAAACGCTTTCCATACTGTAATGTATAGCCTACTACAGTGCCTTGATCACGCAGCGCGCAAGGATGGAGGGGTTCATTGTCTTTGACTATGCCAAGCAATACGGCAAAGCCCTCGAGGATATGTCCACCTGGATCAAGGAGGGCAGGCTCAAGAGCCGTGAGACAGTTGTTCACGGAATTGAAAATGCACCAGATGCCCTTGTCAAGCTGTTCAAGGGCGACAATACCGGCAAGATGCTGGTCAAGGTCGCAGAGGAGGAGACGAAAAGCAAGCTTTAAATGATGCAAATTCAATATATCACGTGTTCGTTGCTGTTATGATGTTTTTCCAACCACACAGGTTCAAAGCGGTGTCGAGGTCTTTTTTTTTTTTTTTCTTTTCTTTTTTTCCCTCAGACTTCCAACTCTCCTCCAGAACCATGTCCGCCGCATCCCTGCCACCCACTCAATTCGCATGTACGTCCTGGCATAGTTGCAGCCCTGCCCTGTGCTCACCTCTTGCGTGTACCCACTTGGACCCTGAATCGCTTTGCTCCCTCGACTCAACCGAGGAGTGAAAAACAATAGCTGATCAGATCATGCATTCGCAACTCTAAAACCATCTGGCTAACTCCACGCTCATTCTTTTAAACAATTCATGCTGCTCTCGGCTCTCTACCATCCTCGCTTTGACGCTGGCCTCCAATAGTTCGTTCCGCTGCAGGAATTGGTCTCTCCGAAGGCGCTCCTGCCTTCGGTGCCCCTGCTGGATTTGAAAAGTAACGAGATGGATGATGACATTTCCGTGCTGGCTAGAAGCTCTTGTCCACCTGCAGATTTGATTGACCTGTTTTTTCAACCATAGGCAAAATGGAAACATTCGTGTGCTCCAGTACAGCAAGAACGGTCAGTACCTTGCTTGGGCCACCCCCGAATGGTATGGAAAACCTTGTGGATGTCTTGATTGGTTCCTGCATATCTTACACCCTGTGCACTAACACGCACTTCTCTTGCTCGAATGTCTCATTCGACAAAATAGCGTCAAGGTGATGGATGCTCAGTCCTTGCAGGTCGTCCAGGACCTGGCCTTGAAGGATGTTCTCGAGATTGACTTTTCCCCCAAGGGAACATATCTTTCAACCTGGCAGAGACAGAGTACGTTTTGGGCCTGGATCATGAAGAGAGGGGAAGAATGGCTTCGTCACTATTTATAAATTTATGCGCACATGCGTGGAAGAACTGGATCCCAATACTCACAACCACTCTGCTGCCGTTTTTCCCGTTTCCTAGTCAAGACGGAGGATGGCTCTCACAAGAATATGGCTATCCATGAAGTCAAGACTGGCCAGGAATTGACTGCGTTTTCCCAAAAGTCGCAGAACAATTGGTAAGAGTCGGGTATGATCTAATGCAAGGCGCAGTCCAGGGGAGGAGGATATGCAAGACCCATCGCACAAATAATGTTTGTGGCCACATAAATTGTTGCTGATGACTGGCCCCTGTCCATGTTTTAGGAATGTTCAATGGACTGACGATGAGGCATACTGCGCCAGGATGGTGTCGAACGAAGTTCATTTCTGGGAGCCAAAGAACTTGGCAAAGACACCGTTCACCAAGCTGCGTCAGGAGGGCATGTCCCAGTTCTCACTCTCTCCAGGAAAGAGCACATCCGTCGCAGTCTTTTTCGGTGAGCGAAAGGGTGCTCCAGCAATGGTTCGCATCTACTCGATCACCAACTTTGCTGTTCCTTTGGCGAGCAAGTCCTTCTTTAAAGCTGATCGCGTTCAGATGATCTGGAACCAACTTGGCACCAATGTACTCGTTTGGGCGACGACCGACCACGACAAGACAGGAAAGTCGTATTACGGAGAGACAAATCTCTACTACTTGGCTGTGGCCGGCAACTTTGACTGCAGAGTGCCCATCGATGGTCTGATCCACGATGTCGCTTGGGCCCCTGCCTCCAAGGACTTTGTTGTTATTCATGGTCAAATGCCCAGCCCTAAGACGACCCTTTTTGATCATCGCGCCAATGCTGTTCACGAGTTTGGACGGGATGCCCGCAACATGATCAAGTGGAACCCTCAGGGACGTGTCTTGGTCTTGGCTGGATTCGGCAACTTGGCTGGAACCATGGATTTCTGGGATCGCAAGACGCTCAAGAAAATTGCCAGCGTTTCCGCTCGGGATACAACTGCTTGTGAGTGGTCTCCAGATGGTCGCCACATTCTCACCGCAACTCTGAGCCCTCGCCTCCGTGTTGACAATGGTTACAAGATCTGGCATTATACTGGAACGTTGATCCATACTGAAGAGATAAACGAACTCTACCAGGTTAGCTGGAGACCCTGTGCCCCTGAGATCTACCCTATCCGCTCGGCTCTTTCCCCCGCACCCAAGCCCACCGCCAACACTTCCGCCGCAGCCGCAGCTGCTAAGCCTGCGCCCCTGCGCATGGGCGCCTACAGACCACCCCAGGCTCGCGGAACACCTGCCCCTGCTATCTTCGCTGCTGCCTCTGGTAGCTCATCGACTGCCGAAGCTGCCGCTGCCGCTGCCGATGCCAACCTGTCCAAGGCAGCATTGAAGAACAAGAAGAAGCGCGAGAATGCCAAGAAGAACAAGGATGGTAGCGAAGATGTTGCTGTCACGCCTTCCGCACCCGCATCCGGCTCGGGTCAGAGCTCGCCCGCCCGCTCCAATACCCCCCGCCCCAATTCGAGCAGCAATAACAACGGCAGCAAGTCAAAGCCTCAGAACGGAGCACTTGTATCTTCAGCGGCGTCATCCAACAGCAGCCAGATGACGGAGACGGAAAAGAAGATCCGCAACGTGACGAAAAAGCTGAAGCAGATCCACGAGTTGAAGGAGAAGCAAGCCGCTGGAGAGATTCTTGAGTTGACTCAACTTCAAAAGATCACCGCCGAGGCGACATTGTTGAAGGAGCTGGAAGCACTCAAGATCTAAGAGGATGTATTTTTTTGGTGTATATACACGCATTTAGTGGTTTTGACAAATATATGGTAGATACGCGATCCAGCTTTGGCAGTGCCTCAACATGCATGCACCGAGAAAGCGTGAACAGCGAAGATGTACAGTATGTTTCGTTTTTATTTGCTAGTCAACAATGCACACATTCTTATACACTAATTTACAGAATCACTCCTGGCTCATACCTAAAGATGATAAAGTAACAAGCGTTAGCAGTTTGCTTCAAGTGAGGTTTGTTCTTTGGCTCAGAGAAAGTTGAGTTGCGCGATTCGCTTGAATCAATGGTAGTGTGCAGGATCAGGTCACGAAGGATATTTTCCTCAGAAAGAGTCAGAAGTCTAACATATATGATTGTGAAACATCATATTGCCCACACCAAGGTCGCAACGAGCGGTGAAAGATGGAATAGAATGTCGGGAGGATCAGTGCACTTTCTTACCTTGCTGGGATCGGGAGAGGGAAACGGAGAAGGGTATGGTTTTGCAGGAGGGAGGTGGGACGCTTTATATTGTTTTTTTTTTGTCGGTGTGCAACCATGCCAACCCTTAATAACTCAAAGCGATAAATCCTGCAATTAGTTATTTCCTACGGCACGACGCTCAATCACAAAAAAAACGAAAGCAGCACTCAATCACATCACTCCTCCAACCGCCTCCGCCCATCGACGTTCAGCCTGCACCATGGATAGTGTTCTCGGTAGGGACAGGAGCCCTAAATCAACATCAGGAATCGATTCTCTCGAGGGCTTGACATCTGCCACTCTCCAGCAATTAACACGCAATATCTATTTTCGCAATCGGACACTAGAAACGCAGCGAAGACTCCATGAGGAGACTGATCGCTTAGAGCAAGCCATCGTGGACCAGTTCATGCTCAACCCCAAAACTGTAGGTGCACCCTGTCTAGCGGTCTCTTCACGTCATGATGATGGGGCAGGTGCTAGAAGTTTCTGGACACTAACGCGAGTTTAATTCACTCGACCGTTAGCACAAAGAGCGATTGCTGCAGGAACACACAGTGGATGGGTACCTGGATCGGATAAGTGCCAGAAGCAAGGACCTTCAAGGACTTTATCATGATGAGGATGGGTACGTAGGCCTGCCTGAATATGAATTCTTTTGAAAGCAACCGACTCCATCGCTTAGAGGGGGACATGTGGGGTACAGGTTTTGCTAACTTTTGTGCACCTAAACAATATAGATCGCGGAAGAAGGAGATGGATGCCATTTCTGGAGCCAACGAGTTTGGAGAATTCTATAATCGCCTCAAGAAGATCAAGGACCACCACCGCAAATACCCCAATGAAGCCGTCGAACCCATGGAACTCGAGTTCATGGATCAGCAGCCGACAGAGGCTAAGATGGAGGCGCTGGACGACATGTTCTCGGGCGAGGAGGCAGGTGGGCGGTATCTGGATCTTCATCAGGTCCATGAGCAGTACATGAATCTGAAGAGTTTGAAGCGGACCAACTATCTCGGCTACCTGTCCGAGTTCACATTATTCAATGAGATTGAGAGGAAGGACAAGGACAGCGATTATCAAAAGTAAGCAACTCCTCCACTGGCGAGCTATGTTCTGGCTTTCTAGTTTCATACTGACCTATTGGGTATTTTGGCATAACTGTCTGGTGGTATAGATATCTGAATTCACTGTGCGGCTATCTTGAAGGCTTTTTAAAGCGCATCAAGCCACTGTCAAACATTGGAGAGATTAAGGATGATGCCCGGCAGGATTTTGACAAGAAATGGCAGGAGGGATTGTTGCCAGGATGGCCAAAACTGGAGCAAGAGGACGCACCATCCACAGACCTGTTTTGCATTGCTTGCAAAAAGCAGTATGCAAAAGAAACCGTTTACACAGCACATTTGGACAGCAAGAAGCACAAAAAGGCAGCGGCGCAATTGACGAACGGTGCAAGTGTCAACGGGGGTGCCGCATCCACGGACCAGACGAGCGTTGCAGAAGTACAATCCAAGGTCTTGGCCGAGAAGGCTAAGCCTGAACAGGACATGGCATGGACTGAAGTGGTGATTCAAAAGTATGCAGAGCTCTTGAAGCAGCAGATCGATGACACCAAGGAGAACGTGGAGCGCCGTCAAACTTTGACAGGTCGTGAGCGCGACGTAGGTCTTCTTTATATTGTGTTTGCATAGGTGGTTGCTCGTAAAGCAAACAGCATGTAAGATATGACACTAATCGCCTATACCATGATCAATACCCCCCTTAGCTCGAACTTGAGACAGATCAGATCGAACTGGAAGAGTCGGACTCTGAGGACGAGGAAAAGGTCTATAACCCTCTTAAATTGCCATTAGGATGGGATGGTAAACCCATCCCATACTGGCTGTACAAGCTGCATGGACTGGGCGTCGAGTACTCTTGCGAGATTTGTGGAAACTACGTCTATAAAGGTCGTAAGGCGTTTGACAAGCACTTTCAAGAATGGCGCCACGCCCACGGAATGCGTTGCCTCGGCATCCCAAACACTAGGCAATTCCATGAGATTGTAGGCATTGAGGATGCCCTTGCTTGTAAGTCCCCTCCTGGCTACTGTGCTTTGCGTGAGGCCGATGTAACGCGACTTTCAAAAATTGACCATAAACGCTTTGCCTTGCCTGGTAGTGTGGAAGAAGATCAAAGGATCCAAGCCTGAGAGTGCCAAGAAGGACCAGATCGAAGAGTTTGAGGACAGCGAAGGAAATGTGTTCAACAAGAAGACCTACGAGGACCTTAAGAGACAGGGCCTCATCTAAATGAGTCGGCAAGTGGTCAAATAAACCCCGGATGTTCTTCCCCCAAGAAAACCATGAGTGTCACCAATATGAGTAATAGCGTGGAACTCCGACCATTTCACAATTCCTCCTTTCTGCAATTACAATTACCTCCTCCATTACTCTAAAATGATTCCATCACCTGTTCGCATGGCAATTGCCGCTCACACACGCATTCCCTTGATCAAGTTCCTCGGTCCTCGTCGCCTTTTACCCAAAGGTGAGCTTTATGAAATGTCAGAGGCTAACTTTGCGAGCGGGAGTAAGATATCCCACATGTAGACTGTATCTGCTGGTCAATATCACCTAACCCTTGGAAAGGAGACACGCCTCAGCGACTTTTGCGAGGCGACAAAGATCAAGTCTTGCAGCGCAGGATGCTGCGCTTTTGCGAAAGGTTGCACCTACACAGCGCATCAATTTCGACCATGCTACTACAAGATGGACCAAGCAAAGCGGAAAGCACGATTTGAGCAAGCCGGAAGTTCACCAGCGTTATACACATAAATAGGAACATGCTTTTCGACGCGACGGTGTTGCAACCGCATGAAAGTAGCCCAGGCACCACCCACGCCCGAGTATTGTATACACTAATATTTTACGCGTCTCGACTGACCAAATCACTAGAACACCATGAACCTGCCCGCCATCCCGCCGCTCCCAAAGACTCTGAGTTCCCTCTCAAGTCCGTCACCCCCACCTTTCCACCTTCACAATCAAAACCTGCGTCCACCTCGGCCACTTCAGGACCAAATGGAGTCTCAAGGCAGACCATGGATTTTGCCGATCTTCCCGCGCGCTTCCGCCATCCTCAATTGACAGAAGCAGAAATCGAAGCAGTCGAGGTGAGGCGATTTGCATTAGACAGCTCCCTCTTCCACGGGTGGCAGTGACACTAAACATGATCGTCTCCCAAAAGCTCTGTTGATCAGTGGTTACTAATGCTTTCGATATTTCTATTCCTCAGACTGGCGGTGCTACTATTATCTACTGCGCATGAAAGACTGATATGCGCCGCACGGACTAGAATACGCTGAATGGCGCAGATGCTTGGTCCATCACAAAAGTGCAACGAACTGTAGTGTGGGCCTGTAAAATGAAATAAACGTGCATTCGCCACTCCTGGCTATTGGTTTTCCACGCAAACGATACGTCGGGGGCTATCCTGAACCAGCTTTTTTCAAGCATAGTCCAGCACCGAAGTGTTCGAAGCTAAAGATTGTTTTGTGCAACCTAACCTGGCGTGGCTCAGTTACCGGACACAGTGTTTTCTCCGCGTATATCCCAACTTGAGGATTGTTGGCGTTTTGGACTTGTGGGCACGACTCGAACCGAGGTTTTCCAGCCCATCAGAGGTCAGGAACGTGATGCCTTTCTATCGATAAAAAACGTAAATATAGTCTGCAAGCAGGCTCACAACCCAATTTACCATGATAGAGCCCTGTTTGTTTGCAGATTCCCTGTCTCAGTATTGCACGCAGTAATGCACCCTTTTTTAAATTCTTCGCTGAACAGAGATGAACATAGTCTGAAATGCTACTGTAGTCTAATGGCTGTTACGGTTGCAGACTTGTTGAGGCTGATGGTAATTAAATAAACGCCCATCCCAACGTTTGAGTTTTCGTTGAGCACCTCCCTTTCACTGTAGCCCACCGATGACGGCTCTGGTGAAAAAAAGAAAAATAAGTGCTGCATTGCTTGCTGAAGATGGAGCCCAGAACGGCAGCAGAGATCGCATAGCGATGAGCACGCGTGCCATGGCGAGTACTGCACATGTATATGATTC
The DNA here is from genome assembly GCA_029449245.1 of Mortierella alpina. NCBI lineage: Eukaryota > Fungi > Mortierellomycota > Mortierellomycetes > Mortierellales > Mortierellaceae > Mortierella > Mortierella alpina. The sequence goes on along the minus strand of JANATF010000010.1, from coordinate 1,227,253 downwards.
AGTGTTGCGCAAAATAAATCAGGCACTTGATTCATAGTGGTTTTCACTATGCTGGCTCTGACGATTTCTCATCTAGAAAAACAACCCCCTGGTACTAGACAACTCACGGGAAAAACTTAAGTGTGTATCCAACGCGCACACTAAAGCTCAACGGACCTTGTAGCCAATAGGTAGAACCCCATTAAATTTAGACCAGGTGAATTTTTTAAGTGCCGTTTTTTTTGGATGCAAGGAAGGGGAAAGGCATGGTGTATGTAGGCTGCCCGCTCAATCTCGCGCGGGTCTAAATATCACTGTTCTCCCCCACTGTATGCATCGCTGGTTCCTTAAGCCTTGCTTCCGGTTCTCTGTTCTACTTTGAGCACCGTTTTCGAGGTTTTCAGTCACTCGCTCAGTGTTCTAGCTGACTTTGTTGCATGCAGGGGTACTCTGCCACAAGCACCATACCCACTTTAGCAGTGTCGACTACTGTCAGTAGCTGGTACCTCAGAATTAGACACCGCGATGGTTTATCTCGAGAATAATGTGCTGCTCTCTTGCAAATCGTCGCTCTGTTGCATGGAGACGGAGAAAAAGCGCACTAACTGCCGTCAGTCTGTTTAGACTGTTTTGCTACTTCACCATGTCAGTAGGGCTAAGTTGACTAGTCCACCCGATTCCTCTCTCTCTCACTCTCGTGCCTCTCTCTCTCTCTCCTTCTCTCACTCACTCTTTGTGCCTCTCTCTCTCCCTCTCTCTCTCGCTCTTTACGCCTCTCTCTATCTCTCTCCTCTTTTTCTTCTTTTCCTTTCGTTCTTGTTGTGGCTGTTCTTACAACTCTTTCACACCACAACCACCACAACCACCATCACCAACCCACAATAATCCCCTCCCGCCTCCTTCTCTCCCTCTCCTCCTTGTTCGCTCCCCCCCCCCTCCCTCCACTCCTTACCTCCCCATCCTACCGACATTCGCACCTACATCTCTTAACAAGCACCTATCTGCACACAACCCTCCTCCAAAGGCCTAAAGTGCCATATAGCCGCACCTTAATTGACAACGACACTTCCAGTTGGCTACTGCAGCAATCCTGCTACCATCCCCTCCCGCAGCCAACGCTATTTACGACCCCTATTCCATCCACAGTTCATTGCAGTGGATCCCATACAACAAAGCAGGAACTCGTCCGCAGCGAACAACCATCGAACACGATAGCAAAGAGGACAATAGCCTCCTTGTTTTTATTCGTCGTCCTGGTTCTCCCCCTTGTCTCCTTGCTGTAAAAAAAAAGATAAAAAAGGTAACGACTTGGTGCTGTAGACGTGACACACAACTCCTTGTTTTCCTTTTCTCGCCCGGCGACTACATCCCTTATATTTGGCAAATGGGGCAACGTCAAATGCTCGTCTGCGGTTGCCACAACACTGCCTTCGCCTCTGGCCCACCATTTCAAACTACAAAGACATGTTTTGTTGGAGAGGCGGAAGAGGAGGATTATATGTCAATGTGGATATAAATACAGAGAAATTGAGCTGTGAAGCGAGTGAGCCTAAATACAGCAGATCATCCTCCGATCTCGACCAAAGTGGCACTGGGGCTGACCCTCTCAAAGCGTAGCAGGACCTTCAAACCGGCGTCCTTCAGTCTAGAACAATTGATTTATTTGGTTTTCGCCCTGCATGTATGGCTCGGGTCGTGTCTTCGTATACCCGTCTACGGGGACAGAGACCGACCAGCCCAAGGAGATGGCTTGAATAATGAAAAGAGAGCACTGTCGCTAACCAGAATCCTATTTTCCCTTTCTTTTTGTTTATGTCCTCCTTCCTTTCAAACAATCCCATCCTTCATGTTTGCCTTGTTCACCACTGTTACATCTTTTGAAACATTTGTGCAACCCTCGCAATAACCTCAGGCACCGTTTCTCACGGACCACCACCCCTCATTTGCGCCCAACGCCAAGCAACAACAGCTTTCAGAAGGACCGCTTGCAAACATTATGCGCGTCTTCAACCTCCGCAAGGCAGCGCTCGGCAGCATGTCCTGGTCCCTCCTCAGCACCATCACGATCCTCAGCACTCTCCTCTCGCCCTCGTCACTTACTCCTTCGTCACTCGTCTCTGCAGCTCCAAACACACCTGGCTTCTGTGGCGATTGTCAGACCTTCAGCAACGCCATCACCCCCTGCGGTGCAACCTTCACGAATACAGACATTGAGATCAGCGGCACGTACATCCCTCCACAATCGGCCGCCAAATGTATCTGCACGGAAGTGTTGCAAAAGGTACTTTGGAACTGCGCTAGATGCGAGCTCCTTGCCGGCTTCAACGCCCACTCGCAGCCGCCACAGGCCTACCAGACTCAATGCATTGGATGGGGCGTGGTACAACAAGCGGATTGGAAGGCTCCTTATACCGGCGTGGTCGCACCTGGAACTTCAACTCCTTTAACTGGAGGCACCAGCCCACCAGGACAACCTCCTGCTGGCACCAGCGGCTCCGGCAGTAACCCAACCAATGGTGGAGCAACGAGCGGTGGCTCACCATCGGGCACTGGGTCTATGCCCGATCCTTCGGGCGGCTCTACATCCGACGGTGGCTCAGGACCCAACGGCACCGCAATCGGCATTTCGATTGGTATCATGGGAATTGCCATCGCAGCTGGTATGGTCTCTATGTTTTTGATAAAACGCCGTCGTAATCGGCGCCATGCGCCTTTGGAGCTCGGCGATCACTACGTCGGAATGGACGATCATCAGTGGGAGAAGTCCTCACGCCCTCAGTCCCCAATGATTCCCGCTTCGGTTGCTACTGGCGCGCCTGTAGCTTCGCGTGGACCCATGCAAGCTCCACATCGTCCATCGCCATTCGAGAGTCGCCCTGGAGGTGGCGGAAGTGTTGTTGGTGGATACGATGGTCAGTATGATCAGTATGAGCCCTACGGCCATGGTGGCGGCGGCGGTGGTGGTGGTGGGTACGAAACTTATAGCAACCATGGAGGATATGACCCCAACTACCGCCAGGGTCCTCCACAAGGCTACCCGTCTCGTGACTATGCGTATGAGCACGCGATGCCCACCTCGGGAACGCCACTGCCTCCATACCATGGCGGCAAGTCTGAAGGAGGTCATTATATGTAAGACGGAAAAGCCCATACGTGGTTCCTTGACCACCTTAATTTTTTCATATAAAAGTCATCCTGCCCGAAATGAGATGTATATGATTGTGTACTTGCGGCATTTTTGAGACTAAGATACGATACGTTACGACGACTGCCGTCAATCCCGAGACACGCAGTTGTTGTTCTGAATATCCCGCATGCTAGCGGTGCTATTGATGTTGCCTTTGTTGCTCCTGCTGGCTCTTGCGATTGTGTTCTAGCTGGGCCTTTAACGCTTCCACCTGCTGCTCAAGCGATTCATGCACAGGATCCTTATGATGTGGATCATGGTGCTGCCTCTCTTGTTCCTCCTTCTCGCGACGACGCATCTCATAGTACTCCTTTTGCTCCCGAATCTCACGTTCCCGACTCGCCAAACTTTCCTCGAGTTCCTTCTGACGTGCTTCCAATGCGAGTTTCTCGCGGATGAGCCTCTGCTTCTCCATCATCTCATGAGCCCTGATCTCGGCTTCCTCAGTCATCTTTCGCAGGCGTTCTTCGTCTTGTTTGATCCTTTGCTCTTCTTCTCGCTGCCGCCTTTCAATGAGCTCAGCCTCCTGTCGCTGTTGCTCCCTCTGGGCATCCTCTTCTTGTCTATGCCGTCGCTCTTCTTCTTCTCGATGATGTCGTTCTTGCTCCTCTCGATGACGCCGTTCCTGCTCTTCTCGTTGGTGCCGCTCATGCTCCTCTTGCGACCCGTGCTGTTGCTTCTCATGCTGCTGGTGATGCTCCTCCTCAACTGCACCCTCTGCATGGTGCTGGTGCTGGTCATCGCTATCCATCTCGTCATAGAAATGACTCTCGCCACCATCATCCTCATCGTCCACAGTCCCCACGCTCTCGTTCGTAGAGGATTGTGATGAACGGTCCTCGGGTCTCGCCCAAGCCAGCTCCTGTCTCAGACATGTGAACTGCCAACCACCCAGGGCTCTCAGTCTCTCACATTGAGCTCGAGATCCAAAGTCGGTGCCATAGGCCAAAGGCGCAAAACTGTAATAGGACACAAACACAGCCGCCATGAGGGCAATACCGGCCAGATATCTCATCCGCGCGGGCCATCGATGCCAGGCTCTATCGAGTCTCGACACGAACAGGAGGACTGAAAAATAGAGCGAAGGAAGGTAATGATGCAAAAAGACCTGACGCGACATGAAGAAGAAGGGCATATAGTGGATAGCCCATCCAGCAAAAAACGTCCCAGAAGCGACCGCATAGAACGGCGTTATGCCTACCCAGGAAATATTCACAGACAATGGTTAGTCCTAATACGTCAAAAAGACTGCAGCCATTGCTCAGTCGATGGTTAGAATCTTACCGAATCGATCTCGCTCCACAATGGCCGCTTGTTTGGCTGTGAGATACTTGATCGCGCTCCATAAACAACTGGTCATGTACAGTACGACAGAGGCGGTGGCTATCCACCAGAGAAGAGGGTTCCCCATGAAGTGGACATAGTGGTTGGTCTCCAGACTACTGTAGTATGTTATTCCGCGTTTCATGAGTGGCCAGGTCCAAGGATTGGACACGTCCCGCGCTTTGTTCAGGCCATCTCCACCACCACCACTACTACTACTAATGTGCTCATCGCCATGAGTAGGTACGCTCAGATCATGATGGGTCCACCACATGACGCGGTTCAGCTCGAGGAACTTTTGAATGAACGACAAAGGTTGATATGAGATGGAAGGCGTCGATTCAGGCACTACATAGGACAGAGGAGGAAAGTCAGGTTTGTGTGAATTAGGCATCACATTTTTCCACATCGCATTGACAAAAAAAAGCACACGCCTGTAGAACGTACAATGTGAATTCACGTTCTGGTCCACAATAAAGATCGTGTTGGCTTTCTGACGTCCTCCTTGGACACACGCGACTTCCTGATATGTCGAGTATGGTGCCCTAAAGACTTTGTGCGACTGCAGATAGCACTGCTGCTTCTCATTCCACAGTCTAAAGCCCTTGATCGAGTGCCACTGCTTACTTTTATCCTTCCGCTGACGAGCCGTTGCATCTTTGTCCTCTGTAGGGGCTGTTCCATCCTTCATCTCCCTTTCCACAGCTCTTGGTCCCTGATCCTTCTTCCCCTTGGCAGTCTTGGCCTCCTTTGTTTGCTGCATCTGAGCACCATAGTGATCCGCCAGGCCAGGCACCATACCCTCGGGGACGAGTTCCAATCTCCAGATGGTCTCTTCTGTCGGCTGCTTAACCCATCTTGCACCCATGACCTCTCGCAGGAAAGTCTTGTTGGATCCCACAGATTCGATGTTGTTGGCAGCAAGCGCAACTTTGGTGTAGCAATGCCGGAGTCGGATCTGATCGCCGTCGTAGATGAATCCGTCGAATTCCAGGGTGGGGTTCTCTTTACGGTTGATCTTTTGGCGGGCGTGGTTCATGCGGAGCGTGGGGTCTGAAGGGTAGACCTGCCAACAGGTGAGTTCGTCGTCCCATTCAACAAGCTGGATCGCTTGGTCTAATTTTTTTATACATCATAAAATGTCAGAGGAGAGCGAGTTAGCACGTCTGTATACGTCTGTATGCATTACTGAAGTTGTAATGATGGTCAACATAAATGAAGGTATTCTCGGACACCTTTGGATCCATTGCGAGTATATTCGCCGGGCATGGAATGGACCCAGCCGCCATTTGTATTGGCATGTCGAATATGGACCTTGGAGTCCCAGGCGATGTCTACAAACAGAGAGGAAACGAAACACGCACGCAATTAGGTCTTGGATGAGGGTATAGTTGTTTACATGCCCCCTTGCAAGGAGAAAATGTCAACACATGGTTATGAACATTACCAGCCATGACTGGATGGACATCATGCCCCGATAAAGTCATCTGGAACTGCGGACTGACCCACGCATTGCCAGAACCCGACTTTGACAGCAATTTGAAGTCCAGAATATGTAATCCGATATAGAGCATAGCCGGGAATAAGAGCAAACAGATGAAAAGAGCCGTGAACTGCTTCGACAAATCGCGCTAGAGAATGGGCAAATATTTGGCATGTTAAGAATCCAGTTTGGAGCTCGAAAGTAATTACGCGCAAGTGTGTTTACCGTGCTGACGTAGAGATGGGTCCTGGCCTCTTGGAGATACTTGAGCACGCACACACCGATGGTGGCGATCGTGAACAGTCCAACCCACTTGACGCTATGAAAAAAAAGACGTTCATAGATGAGAGAAGATAGATTGAGAGCGAAATCCGTAATGACAGCCTCGATTTGCTTACCTGCTGGACAAAAACAGACAAAAGCCTGTCTGGGCTAGCCAGAGCCACCATCCACGAGTAAAAGGTCGATTCCGGTGGTTGTAAAAGTTGATCCATGAGAGCATTGTATAGCCCATGAAGAACATCATTGGCGCGTCCAAAAGCACAAATCGACTCTGCGTGATCATCGCGTTTTCTGCAGTGATATAAGGACGTCAGAATATGTAAAATGACTTGGATCAGAGTCCGCTGCGGCTGGCATTTGATTCTTACCGAATATGAGGAGAACAGCGCAAATCATCGCCGCCTGGGTCGAGTGGCCGGACTTCTTGATGGTCAGGTACGAGACCGGTATAAGACCCACTCCACATGCCACCGCAAACAAACGCATGCCAATATAAGGCACGCTTTTGTCATAAAGTCTGCAGTACCAGATCGAGAACGACTTGAATGTAAGCACTCTATATCCAAAGGTCTCATTTTTCCCTCGAACTCGACAGCACCAGACTTACTTTCCAGGAACAAAATCGAAATTGCCATTGAAACCGAGCATGTAGGCAACGGCAGCAAAGAGCATCTTGCCAAGTGGCGGATGTATGTCCATAAAAAACTCGCCTTTCAGGTAGTCCGCCACGAACCCTCCAAAGTGCTGTTCATCGAAGCTAGACGGCGTGAATTGGAATGATCAGTGTTCAAGTGCTCCCTTGTGATGGTGTGGTATGCACTTGCAATATCACTCCTTTACCCCCCTGTGAACCCAAATAGCATCACTCCCTCCACAGCATCTACACCTTGTCAACTCCCCCCCCCCACTCCCTTTTCGGGCCCATTGCCCCTCTATTTTCCGCCAAATGAAGCGTTGCCACGCAGCGTAATTAAAACATATGAACAGAGCGCATTTCCATGCATTTCAGTACTTACACGACAGCACCGGGAACGGCCAGCTTCCAGATCCTGACAAAGACCGCCACCAATACCAAGATGGTCAGCAGGATCCCCTGCCCTCTCGAACTCTCCCACCCATTCTTCGTCATCTGGCGCTTCTTCCACCGCTCACCCTCATTCAACTCATCATCCTCATCACTATCCGGTCCATCTACAAACGCATCTGCGCTTGGTAGGAGCAAGTCCCAGTCGTTAAAAATGTCACCCATCCCAATCCGCCCTCCTTTGCCAGCTTGTTTGCCCTTGATATGGGTCCTTGCCCGCAACTTTCTCGAGCCGGACCGATCACTGCTGTAATCGACCTCATGATCATTCATGTCCGACGACGGATAGTCTTCTGGGGACTGATGAGGCTCTGGGCGGAACGTCCTGGTAGCCTTCCTATTGAAGAATCCTCCTCCACTTCCAGAATCCGAGAAGCTGCCACGACGGGACGACGAGACGCTGCTCGAGAGTGAGACAGGTCCGGGCGAATACAAGCCATCGTCGCCGCTGACCAAGTCTGTGTCGATATTCAACGACGTCTCGGAAGCACTGCTGTGTGTTCTTGAATGGTGGCCCCCACCATAATATGTCGGGATTGTACTAGGAGGGGGTGTTGCCATGTGCGAGGAATTCGACATGGGCGAAGAAGACCCCGACCCATAACCGTCATAGCCGCCACTCTGCCTCACCAAAGTATCAGCCCCAGGTACAAGCAAGCCTTCAGATCCGCGTCCTAATGGAGTTCCAGGTCGAGAATTGTAAGGACTATGTTGTTGTTGCAGTGGCTGCTGCTGTTGCTGGTGTTGTTGTTGATGATGATGCTGAGATTGCACACTATGGTTGGAGTTGATGGAAGAAACGCTGCTCGTTCGGGACCGCGCCCCTACGTTGCCTGGCACAGTGAATGGAAGTTCGGAGGACCTTCCTGGATTAAAGCCTCCAAACGACATTTTACAATCTGCTGTTCACTGAAGGCAATAGTGATGAGACAACAACAGGAACGAAATGATAGACAGGTTGGATAGGTGGGGCGGTCGGTCAATGTAGGGATATGAAAGAGAGAAGAAAAAGACACACGCGCACAAGGGTGAGAGAAAATAAGGGATGCTGAAAAGGGGAGTTTACTTCGATAGTTGTTGAGGGTGGCCGAAGGAGGTAAACCACAGAAACTATTGGGCGTGTTTACGAGATATATTTTTTATTGAGTACCTTTGGCACCTTTAGCCTGTATCATAAGGCAAAGAAAAGGAGGCCTTTGACAATGATGAGGAGAAAAAAAACAGGGAGAAGGAAGAGGAATGTCCACCACTACCATTTTCAGTTTTTCAAACACGTAGTCCATCTATTTGCGAGTGTGGATGCTGCGGTGCAATAGAGGACATGGAGCAGACGACTGCCACGGACATGTCATTCTCTAAGGGACACCGGAGGGATCATAATACTTTCGTGTACGCGTCGTTGTCTACAATAGTCAAGGGGTAAACGCGGGTACCCTGCAGCGGTGGAACAGCTACGGGATTTAGTCCTAAAATTCAGAGCAAACACACTGTTTACGAAGTGGCATCGATGCACGGTCGCCGCGGTCGAAAGAGACGACCTTCCTGCCCAGACCGCACGCACTTTTTATTCTCGCACCGACTCCAATAATAAAGTTAAGCAGTTTTCGTATAATTCAGCGAGAGTCATTTCCGGCGCTGGTCAAGGTCGATGAGCGCCCGGACGCCACTTTTTTTTGTACCCATTGGGTTATTGAGAAAGAGACAGGGAGAAAGAGAGAAGGAAAAAACCTGCACGTTTAGTGTTTACAGGTGCCATTGCTCGAGGGAGATGAAGGATTCTACAACGGGTGGCACATAGTCTATCAGAGAGGGGCGAACAAAACACAGAGATTCAAACTCCTCTCTCTTGTTTATTCGTTCCTTCAGCTTCCCCCTTTCGAGCGACAGTCCATTGTTACAAAGCCAAAAGTGGGAGAGTGCTCTTGAATCAAACAACGTAGCGCCATCGATTCCAATTCAGGTGGTACTCCAAGGGGCAATGACAGGAAAGGTCGGAAGAGGGGCAAGGCAGTTCTGACAAGAGTTGAAAAAATAGGTGATGACTAAATGATACTTGCAATTACAACATGCGCGTCATTTGGCTTCCTCTCTTCCCAGACTTTTATTTGTTTCCGCGCGGGTGAAGGTGGACACTCGCTCCGCTGTATCACCTCATTTCCCATTAAATAGCAATTGCCTGGAGAGTCTTGCTGATGTCAAAATGTTTGACCTGCGTGCTTTGGGTGAACAGTGCGCCCGTCCCTTGATTATTTCTCCAAGTCTGCATGTTCTAGGCTGATCGCCGAAATATTTAGACAGGGAAGGGTGGTTTAGCAGGGAGCGAAAGTTTACGCGTACCGAAGGGGAGGTACATCTGTGCAGGTAAAAAGGTGACCTGTCCTTCCAAAGGCCTTTCGACCACTGCCTTCTGTCCCCCACAATGAGCAAATAATTTCAACTCCAGCTACAAGGAGGTGTGTGGAGGGTCCAATTGCCGCAAATGTATGTGTGCAAAGTACTCAAGATGAAGAACCCGATTATCAAGATTCCTCATTTTTGTTTATGGGATCTACATTCGCCAGCAGTCATGGTGCCAACAAACTTGCCCCTAGCGCCGTTCTCATCGTGCTGGCTTTGGAGGACAAATGTGGGCAGAGCCAAGCCAGAAGGCAAGGGTCTGGTGGATGAAAATCGACATGAGCACAAAGATGAGATAAATAAGTGTTTCTCGTCTCAACAGGGGGTTGCAGGCCAAAGCCCTTTCGTCCTTTAGCTGCTCGAGTGAGAAAAAATGTGCAGGGTACACAGTGTATACAAGAGCTTTGGTACTCCGGCTGACTCTCCGTAAACACGGGAGGCCAAGACTAATAAGCACCGCAGGAGCTACCTCGCTAGTAGCTTCGTATTACTCTGCTGAATCCAGGCATCGGCCATGGAGGGCACTTAATTTGGTTCCACATACCCTCCTCCTTCCTTCCTCCAGTGCATGCGCTTACCGGCTTGCTCTTACTGTGAGAACTGCGTGAATTGTCAACAACCTGTTGCATTTGCTCTTAAAGTTCGTTTTAATACAATTTCTTAGTCTGCATGTTGTGTGGAAAACATCACCAGCAGTGGCCGATGCGCTTGTGCCCATTCAATTGCACACATGTTTAGATCCTCGAAAGATATGAATTTGATAAAGGTCAAAGCTGCGAGGAGAAGCGGAGAAGCACGACGACCGATACGCCCCTATCAACTGAGAGAGAAAGAGAAAAATAGGAGGGCAAGCATCCTCTACGCCCTGTCCGCGATAACCTATCCACGTTCTTGGCGTATCGTGGTTCCGTGTTCGCAGCGGATCAAAGGAACAAAGATGAATCCATCTGTGTTCCAGAATCCAGAACCCAACAGGCCCCCGCTATCGTCGTCCGGACGAAGACGCTGATAGTCTTTCCCGACTGCCAGCTCTTTCATTTAGTCAGTGTGGATGCCGATAGGTCGACCCTGCCTTGCATTGCAGCGGGATTGATATTAGGTGACAAGCAAGCACGCATGCGGTCATTGCTTGTTGGGCAGCGCTCTAAATTTGCTATGGATGAAGACTTCCCGAGCGAAGGAAAAACAACAGAAGGTGCGCCATTCCAATGATGAAAGTGCTCATTTTTTTCCTCGTCTTCGTAGCGCAATTGGGTTACCACTGTTGTACTCAGTTGTTCTCTTTCGCCGCTACAGTATAGAGTAAATTATGCGACCTTGTGGAGAAGAAACCATCGCCAGAGCGGGGGAGGTGGTCATTGCTCGTATTCCAAGGAAGCAAAAGAAAGTGCAGGATCACACTGTCCATGTACTCTACACTGATGAGTACGAGAGCGCGAATCAGCCCTCGCCGAATGAGAGTGCGTAAGGTCCAAAGCTCGCAATCGAAGGACTAGATGGCTCTGCGCCCTGTATATATTTGAGGTATGAGTTGATGTTTGAGTCAATGTTTTTTCCACGCTTGCCCTGTGTGTCTTTTCTCAAATCAAAAGAAAAGAAAAAAAGAGGGACAGACCGCACAGGTTGGCAGTGGTGGAAAGACGTTTGCGAATCTCTTTCTTCCTTCTGCTCATCCTCCACCTCCACCTCCACCTCTTCTTCATCCTCAGACTCGTCCTCATTCGCATTGCATCCTCGCCTCATCTACATCTGTCAGCTTGCCCCCACCTCCCTACCCTCTCGTTTTCCCACCGTCTCTGCTATCCCGCAATTTCATAAAAAAAATTCACACTCAACACCACAGCCCCTAGAAAGCGCTCAGTGCACTCATTAGCGTAACAGCTTAGGATGACTGTACGGGAAGGGTACGTAGCCAAGTCTGTGCAAGTGCCCCAACGACTCATACTTGCCACACCCCCTGTGCAGGAGCTTGGTGAGGTGAATTGCGAGCCGATGGGCACCATTGACTCTACACCAGGGGCGTTCCTGAGATTCGCTGTATAAGGGGAGAAGCCCTCGGTCTTTATTTGGCAAGGTGCTTTCCACACACTTTCCACACAACAGAGCTGCTTTGGGAAACACGCCTGGACTTGAGAAGGATGAGCGCATGTGGTGTGAGATGCTAGCAACAGTTGAGTTCCCTCATTGACATCACAATACTCCGAGAAGACGTATTCCTCACCTCTCCATCCCCTTAGTCCCCCCACCTACTCCTCTCTCCTAACTCATTCAAGGTTGAATCCCCACCTTTTTCCCTCTGCCTTGCTCCCTTTTTTTTTTTTTTTTTTTTTTTCTCGGACCAACTGCAAAGCAAATCGCGTGTATCCCACTCGGAGCAAACACAATGTTCCTGCCTCGGACTTGCTCGTCTGACCAGACCTAATCTTTTGCTCGTTGTTCTCGTTGTGAGAGCGAATTGGGCTTGATCTCGCCCTTGGGCCCGATCTGCATATTGTCCCGAGAAAACTGCGCCTGCAATTTCGCATACCTCGCCTCTGCACACCTTGTCTCTCTTCTTTCGCTCCCGCCTCCTGCCTCCTCTGCCGAGTCCTCGTCTTCGAAGTTCAGAGAGAGAATTCTTAAGTTAGCCACTCGTTCACGTTGCTTGCACCTGCTCGTACCCTCCAGCTTTCCATGGTAGACGAGGTGCAGCAGCTCATTCTAGCCTATCACCATTGCCCATTATCCTATCTATTCACGATATCCTAAGTTCTAATCGGCCGTAGTATATCCACGCGTGCATTTTCCGGCCCTTATCTTGCACATTCTTGTTTCCAACAGCTTGTCTAACACTAAAAAAAATGCAATTGCCTTATCTCGATCCACCACCATCGCGTCCCGCACAACCACGCAGCCTCCAGATAGAGATCTCTGGTATTCCTGCCGAAAATGGCAAGTGCCGCGTCGAGACTCAGCTTAAGATTGGCTTCCACCTCCGAGGTGTCCATGGTGGTTCCATCATGGGCTGGAAGCAGCTTCGATTGCCCCGTGCACTCATCGCCAAGGAAAAGCATCGCATGGACAAGTTCAACGGTATGGTTCAAGGAGTTCACTATGTTGAAAGCGGGCAACTGCCTTAGAGATGCCCGTAATACCGTCCGTACTCTATGAATTCTAAATCCAATGATCGTTTGTCGAAACGTCCTTGTGCTCTCCTTTAGGCCGCGATAAACACCTTCTGGAGTCAGAGATATTGACGCTGGATACCCGGCTCGTCTGCGACCATGACATGACCAAAGTTTTGGAGTGCTGTGACAACTGTATTGGTCGAGAGCGCAAACGCGCTCATCGCCGAAAGGAAAGCCTCAAGTTGCCTGGGCCACTGGCTTCCATACCAGTCTTTGGAGCCATCAATCCCAAGAACAAGAATGCAAGCGGCTTCTCGCATGCGGATGAATGTGACCCGCCTACGCCCACAGACCCTGTGCAGTACCAGGCATGGGAGCGAAGCAGGATCATGGTCTTTAGCAGCACAGAATACATCGACATCTCCGCAGGCGAATGCATGCTGCCTACGCGGATCACATGCTATTGCCGACACCACAACGAAAAGGTCGGCTTCCGGTGAGTGTTCCTTCTTGGCATCAGAATGAAATTGCAATATACGATCGAGGTTGACCAGGGCAGACACTTCGTTCTATGGCGTGCATCGCCCGCTTCCCGCTACGGGCCAGTTGCAAGTGGAGGGTGACAATCCATTTTCAGCTGATAGCCATTTTAAAGTAGAGGCGCGATTACCCTCTATGAAAAAAGAACGTGCACATGCTTCCTTTCTTCCCCCTTCGGTTGCTGTTCGCCTCAATTTTGCTGACTTTCCCTTCACTTCCCTCCCAATGCATTGTGTGGTTAGGATCCAATTCACGGCTCGAGATTCCACAGGCGCCATCGTCGCCTCTATTCTCACGAATCCAGTCATGATGATGGATGACCACAAGTCCGGCAAGAGAGTTCTACCAATTCTAACGAAATCTGTTACTGGGCCGTCCAGCAGACGTCCTGGTCCGGAACACTCATCACCGAACACACCGGCTTTGCCACACCTACCAATGCAGCACCAAGATCGTCAGCAGCATCACTATCACCAAGACAGTAAGGCAGGCTTTTCGCACGACCAGGATATGGACGAAGAAGATCGTGACGACATCGATTTGGAAGCCTGCCATTCTATTCCTCGACACATTGGAGTCAAGGTTGAGGACGATGACAGCGAGACCGAAGAGGCATCTCACGATGTCCTGACCCCGTTAGGTTCTCAACTTCGTATGGGTTGCAAACGGCGAGTTGACGATGATGACGAGAACATGATGGGCGACATTCGTGCATACCAGCAGCAATCCTTTCGCCGAAAGACTAGCCATGATCTCGCACAGTACTCAGACTATCATTCATCGATGCTGACATTTGAGCCACCCGCCAGGGAGTTCCTTTCAGCGCCGTCGCCATTCATGCCCGGATCGCCTTTTGCCAACGATAGAGAGCAGAATGCATTTGCCCCTTCATTTGCACAGGCTATCATCGCCAACGGGTCTTTGCTCTGCCAGGAACAAGATACCAAGATGTTTTCTGCTCACATGCAGACAGACAACTCGGTTCTCTCGAGCAAGGCCCTCGTGGACCAAGATCAGTTTCGTGTAGATTCGTCCTCCATGATGGAGAACTTTACCACCTTGGACGAATCCATGATCACCGCGGGACAGGCTGCGTCTGTATCGCGCGCTGCCCTCTCCTCGGGCGGGTCATTCTCGATTCCGTCATCAATATATCACCCCACGACCACATCACCGTACTCGCTCAGCTCTCCCATTACGCCTACATACCCTTCGACTACTTCTGCAACTGTCACCTGTCCACAAAGGCTTGACTCGAGCTTCCTGGATGCTTCTCAGATGCAAGAATTCAACACGTTCCAGCGGCAAAATACTTCCCAACAGCACCAACAGCGACAGGGCTTTCGGCATCAAGATCATCAACTATCGAAGCTCAACCGTGATGCATGGACGCCGACCCGAGCAACAGAAGAGAATGACTCGCTCCAGAACATGAAAGCCGCTATGACTCAGGCAACCAGCCCGTCCTCGAGTGCATTTATCCCGATCCCAGTGTCACTACCGGAAAATATCGAGTTCGAGCCCCTAGTCACCGCGTCGAGAGCAATGGAGGACGATCAAGAACTGTTTACAGCCGGGGATTCATCTGCGGCCTCAAAACGACGCGGTCGTCCGCACAAGAGTGTCGCAGTGATGCCCCCATCGACCACCGCTTCTGGAGCGAGCTCCCCGATGGTCTCACCCAAGGCTCCCTCGACTAACATGCCACCTTCGCCTTCGCCTCCTCCTTACCTCTCCCCGACCTCTACTTCGGTACCATCCCTTGCGGGTATCGGCAGTACTTCTGAAGCGGCCGCAGCTCAGTTTCTATTATACCAGCAGCAGCAGCAGCAACAACAAATCCAGCTTCACCAGCAACAGCAGCAGCACCAACACCAGCATGAGCACCAGCACCACCAACTGTTACAGCAGCAGCACACACAGGCAATCTTAAACAGACTGCACAAACCTCGCGTCCAGAAGCTCGTCCCGTGCAAGGGATCCGTTGAAGGTGGGATCGAGGTGACGCTTTTGGGCAGTGGCTTCTTCCCAGCCATGGTGCCCACTTTTGATGGCGTCCCTGCTCTGAACGTGCAGTTCTATGGATCTGAAACCGTGATATGTACCGCGCCTCCGAGAGCGTACCCGGGCTCGGTGGTTGTCAAAGCTCACAGCTGCCCTCTTGGTCCCGAATCTGCTCTGAACACGCCTGCGTCTGGCCCAGTCCACGACCCAGCTGGAGCCTCTAACAGGCACAATAACAGTAACAGTAACAACGAGTTGACTCGGACCATGAGTCATCTCTTTGGAGGACCTTCGGCCGCCAGTTTGACCATCCCGAACAACCTTCCGAACAACCAGGGAGATGACGACGTTGGTGGAGTGGTGTTTGAGTATGAGGAGGACAAAGGCGACCGAGACCTGATCGCGCTCGCACTCCAGGTCTTGGGAATGAAGATGAATGGCCGAGTTGAACCACCCCATCAGGTCGCTATGCGTATCATGGGCACCGCTGCTGCTCAACAGCAGCAGTATGTGAACCAGCAGAACGCATTGATGGTCCAGCAGAACTCGTTGGCGCTGATGGCAGCCAAGTCTTCTTGCGCCCCAACGACAAGTGCGGCTTGGGCCATGACAGCGACGACCACCGCACGCAGCAAGACCGCCACAAACTTGGCGACAGCTCCTGCTTCAGCACCCCAGGCCTTGACCCCGATCCCGCTGCAGTCGCCCCAGTCGCAGCTGCTGTTCCAGACCCCGCAGGAGAAGCAACTCCAGCATACGCCAACACTATCTGACCAGCGGCGATACAGCAATAATTTTCAGCAGGACCAACAACAACAGCAACAGCTGCAGCAGCTGCAGCAGAGACAACAACAGCGTTATTAGTCGACTCGGTACCTTCTTTTAATCGAGTTTTCTCCTCATCGCCTTCGCGATCTTCTGCCTCCTTTTTTGTAACCATACTGCCATTATCATCCCAAAGCGTCTTCTCCACTCACCCTCGCATTGCATGCTGCTTAAGTTTATAGCCCCGCGCACAGATTTTTATACCCTTCCTTTTTCCCATTCCATTGCTCGTTTCTTGCCCGTCTTCATAACATATCCCTGTAAACTATCTGCATATCGAGCCCATGCCGTGGAATAAACGCAAATTGTAGCAAGATACATGTTTTTTCCCCCCTCGTTTGATACTATGGTACACGCTTGTCTAGTGGCAAAGGCGAGCACAAATGAAATCTATGAGCTGCAGCTGCACTGTATACCCTGACCCCACTCAGGAACCGGACCCACAAATTCGCCATAGGCTTCCAGACCCGCGTCATTCCGCTTCACTTCGCAAGCCAACGTTCCATCGTCCCCCACCTCTGGCTCTGCTTCAGGTTCCGGCTGGGAGAGATCGTCTACTTCCCCAAAGGGATGTTGACACATCCACAGTACCCTGTCCAACAAGTCCTTATCCAGATCCTCTTCCTTGTTCTCCTCTCGCGTCTTCATCACACTCTCTGTCACTCTCTCAATCACCTTCTGTGCCACCCAGTTCCGCAGAACAAATGCTGGGTTGATCGCATTCATTCTCGCCCGACGCTCGCGATCATTCTTGAGCGACTCGGATTGTGCAACTCGCGAGTGATACTCCCCAAGCCAATCCATGGATTCCTTCACAGCCACGTCACCTCGTGCCTGCCAGATAACGGGCGAAAGCAGCCGTTGGACCATGGTCTTGACCTGTCCCACATTCTGCTCAGCGCTATCGGCTTTCTGGACCTTGTAGTCTGCAAGCGCTCGGAAGAACTCGTGGAAATCCACTTCATAATCGTCCATCCACGCCAGAGCCGGAACCACAATCTCTGTCAAATCTCTGTCCTGGACTTCCTCGGGTCCTCCCAACCCCATCTTTGCATTCATCCTCTCTCGGTAGTCCTTCAGGAACACGTTTCTGAAGCTGTTGTTCAAGACTTCAATGACAATGTCGGAAGCCGCCTCCTTGAGATGTTTCTCCTTCTCTGGATCCGACTCCTGCTCTCGCATCCAGTCCAAGTCGTCCACTCGCTCCTGTGCTCCGATCAGGTTCTCGAGTGTCAAGGCCAGTCGACCTAGGTTCCAGAGACAGATTCCAGGCTGCTGCTGGAACGAGTACCGCCCCTCTGAATCCGAGTGGTTGCAAACCCACGTGGGGTCGTACTTATCCAGGAACGCATACGGACCATAGTCGATGGTGAGCCCCAAGATCGACATATTGTCCGTGTTCATCACGCCGTGGCAGAAGCCGATGGCCTGCCATCCCGAGACCATGAGCGCTGTGCGACGGGCGACTTGTTCAAACATCTTTGTAAATCGGTTCCGGTACAGGGGTCGGTGATGCTGTGCATCTGCCACGGTGGCTCCTTCTGCAGCGCCCTCGGTTGCAGCTGGCTCAGCTGCGACGCCCTTGATTCCAGATGTGTGCAGGTCCATTGACTTGAGTTGCTCTGCAAACTTGGCCATCTCCTCCTGACTATCCTTTGGTAGGTTGAAGACGTCGCTGCAAGCATATTCAGCCAATCGACGAAGGTTTATCCTGTCCTTGCGGTAAAAAAAGATCTCAAAGCTTCCAAAACGAATCCAGCTCGGTGCAACGCGGCAGACAATCGAGCCGGGCTCGCCACCTTCCTCGCGTACGACCATAGTTTCTGTAGATAGGATGGCGAGTGATCGCGAGGAGGCTACACCAAGGGCTGCAACAGCTGCCGGTCAAGATGATGAAAAAGAAGGACGTTGTAGTGCATGTGAGTAAGAAATGTACTTTATCTTTTAACAGTACTTTGCAAACATTTCATCTTACCTTCTGCGCAGAGATACTCCCGGATCGAAGACCTGAGCACTGCGTAACCATCCGCGAATCGACTGTAGGGCGTCTTTCCTGCACCCTTGAGCTGCAGCTCCCATGATTCTCCGGTTTCTGGATTCACTGTCTCGTCTATGGAAGGCAGATGCGTGTTGTGTGAGATAGTGGTATATCTGACACCGCTACGTCAATAAGACGCAGACAAACCAACTTACAAAGCGAGATGGCCCTTCCGTCGCCCAGCTGTCCCGCATAATAGCCAAACTGATGACCGCCATAACAGTGGGCCCAGGGCTGTGCTAGCCTCGGACCGTGGCCGGTTGCATCATCCTGCGCAGCCTTGGCCAACTTTCTGCCACCTCCCGATAGTACTTTGACCAAGTTCTCGTACTCTTCCGTTGTCCAATGCGATCGGTCCAGTTTGGAGTGGTCCACACCAATCTCCTTGGCAAGGTCCTTGTTCCAGCTCAACAAGAACGCGTTCTTGGACTGGTCCTCTGGGTTGACGAACGAGTAGACCGCGTTGCGGACCATTCTTGGGGAACTGAGCACGCTGTCGGGGACGGGGACGGCATCGGGGCCGTCTTCTTGGCCGAGCGACGAGAGCTCGTCGGCAGGGAGGGCAGAGGTGAAGCGAGCCGGGTAGCGGGGGTGTGGGAGCGGAGGGGGAATGGGGGTGGCGAGGCCAACTGGAGCGGAGGAGAATGGACAGGCTGACATTGGTGCTGGAGAGCGTGTGTAGCGTGATGGAGGTGCTGCGCTGGGGAATGACGGGGAGGAGAGACGGAGAAAGTGTAGGCGGGAGTGTGGCGAGAAGACCCAGCGGCGAGAGGAGCGGGACGATGGGGAGGACGAGGACGAGGACGGGGAGCGAGGAAGGAGCGAAGAGAGCGACGACGACAGAGGAGAAGAGGACACGGTTGCTTGTCGCTTGCAGCAGGCTGTGGCACGAAGCATGTGTGTCTGAGCAGTTCAGAAGGAGGTGCGCGGGGCGGACAAACCAGCGGTCGCACGCTATTTCACGGGCAAGCGGGGACTGCCTTTTGCGACGCTGATGTTGTCGTGTTTATCCCCAGGCGCGCCCTTCGCGCCCTTCGCATTTCTGCCCTCGCTCTCCCTCCCGCACCTTGGCATCCGCGACACCTGCACAACCACACAACCACACAACCACACAACCACGCGTCCTCGCCTCGCCACCCACAGCCAATAAAGAAAACAAGGCCGCTGTGGATCCGATCGATCGCCATGAGCGAAAACACCTCACAGCCAACGACTGGTGCTGCAGAACAGCTCAATCGCTCGGTAATATTCCAGACACTGCGCGCGTCCTGCTTCCTCGCCATGCTTTTGTTCTCCAGGCACTGAACACCTGTCGTCTGCATGCTCATAGATCTCCAAGCTCAAGCCGCCCACCAAAATCACTTCGTCCTCATCTGCATCGTCCGCTGTCGCAACAGCCCTAGCAGTAGCTGCTGCCTATGAAAACAACCAAGCCAGCATGACCAATGCAGCAGGAACCTTTGCAGGACCAAAGGCGACCAACACAGCCGCAGGCGTCAAGAGAGGAGCAGAAGATGCAACACCCAACAACCGCGCCAAGAGACCTGCAGCAAACACAAGGCCTGTACCTACAGCTCGCGTGTCTGGCCCACCAGCCAGAAGGCCGATAGGATCAGCAGTTCCCGGCACACATGGCGCCACAAGGACGAGACTTGGAGCACCGTCCAGGGAACCGCTCAACCGACCTGCGTCAAGGGGAGCCGCTGCCGCAAGGCCCACCACATCCACCACATCACGTCAACTTGCACCAACTCGGACACCCTCAGCGATGGGTCCTGCTAGAGGTGCAAGAAAAGTCGCAGTAACAACAACACGGGGAAAGGCACCGACTCAACAGCCCAGTCCGGCGCCAAGTGAATCCTCAAATACTTCTGAATCAAAGGCCGGGGAGGCACAGGATGCTATGATGCAGCGTGCGCCTGCACTCGTCGCAAAAAAGAAGCGGCCAGCGTGGGACACCAAGGGTCGCCTTGCAGACATGGAGGAGCTGACAACAGCACTACACGATCAACTTCAAACATCGACCACCAGCATGACGGATCTGTCGAGTAAACTTGAATCAAGCGAGAGCAAGAGTAAGTCTGCACTATCGATGACAAGTTGAAGACTGGACTGATATTGCATGTTGAAAAGGCTTACACAGTAATGATGTTCAATCATAGTCACCGAGCTTGAAACTTTCCGTAAAACTCTCGAGGGCAAGGTTGCAATCAAAGAGACCGAGAATAAGAAAATACTGGAAAAGATGCAATTTGTCGAGCAAGATTTGCAGGCAAGTACTCCTAACTTCATAGCACTAAGGAAGTTGTCTAGAGCTAATGTCTTTGACAACAAAACCAAACACAACAAAAAATAACACCCTACACCTCTTTGGTCATCTAGTCCATCGCTAAGCAGCACTCGGACGAGATTCAATCCCTGCGGTCACAACACACGGAAGAGATGGAGCAGTTCAGAAGGACTCAGACGAGATTGAAGCAAGAGACGGATGAGCTCCAAACGAGGTTACATTCGACAAAAACCCAGCTTCAGACACAGATGCAGGAGAACACCAGTCTGCGGTCCACTATATCGACTCAATCATCAACGTGCCTCGCCCTGGAGGGCGACAATAGAGCCCTCAAGTTGAAAATTGAACGAACTGAGGGTACGTTGGCCCACCGCGTGTCAACAATTGAGAGTCTTGAAAAACAACTCTCAGAGTCTGAAGCACTCGTCAAGGCTTTGGAGCAGCGTATCCGAGAGGAAGAGACCATTCGTCGCCGACTCCACAACACTATTCAGGAACTCAAGGGCAACATTCGCGTATTTTGCAGAGTCCGACCCGTGTCCTCATCAGAGAGCGCATCGAAAGCAGAGACCACGACAGCCTTGATCAAATATCCGGGCCAAGAGGGGCGCGAAATTGAGTTTTCAAACTCGACCGAGTCTGCACGAGGATCTCAGATCGAGAAGGTGTACCCATTCACCTTTGACAAAGTTTTCCAGCCATCGTCCAAGCAGGAGGACGTCTTTGAAGAAATTTCCCAGCTGGTTCAGTCTGCACTGGATGGATACAATGTCTGCATCTTTGCTTACGGTCAGACGGGCAGTGGAAAGACGCATACCATGGAGGGTCCATTGAATGCATCAAGAGAAAGCATGGGCATGATTCCCAGATCTGTACTGCAGATCTATGAGACTGCCAAGGCACTGGAAACCAAGGGGTGGACCTATACAATGGAAGGGCAGTACGTGGAGATTTACAACGAATCCATCAATGACCTGTTGGGAAGCGATGGTTTGGATACAACAAGGAAACACGAGATTCGCCATGGACCGAATGGAAAAACCACTATCACGGACATTACGACAGTGGTTCTCACCTCGCCCGAGAAGGTGGCGGCGTTGTTGAAGAAGGCAGCCCATAACCGGTCTGTTGGTTCTACGCAAATGAACGAACGATCCTCTCGAAGCCATTGGTGAGTCGACCGCTATTCTTTTCACACAATGCCGCCATGGAAAATATGCCTGCATGCTGCTCTAACACTCTATCCTTATTTGTTATGTAAATATAGTGTGTTCACGTTAAGACTGGCAGGAAAGAACTCCATCACGGACGAGTCCAGCGAGGGCGTCCTGAACTTAATTGATCTTGCAGGATCAGAACGCCTGTCACAGTCGGGTGCAACTGGAGACCGTCTGAGGGAGACGCAAGCGATCAACAAGAGTTTGAGCTGCCTGGGCGATGTGATCTATGCCATTGCGAACAAGGACCCGCATGTGCCCTACCGCAATTCCAAGCTGACGTATTTGCTCCAGAACTCACTGGGCGGCAACAGCAAAACACTCATGTTTGTCAACATCTCGCCACTGATGAGCAATTTTAACGAGACGCTCTGCTCCCTGCGCTTTGCGACCAAGGTCAACTCTTGCACCATCGGAACCGCCACGAAGCGAGCCGTCGCCAGATAGTAAAAGACAAGACACGTTTTTTATATTGGACCCCGATCTTGGAGCCTTCTCCTTCGCTCCAGCATACCCCCCCCCCCCCTCACTCTCTGCTCACCCACCGTCCACCTCCCCCATGTAATTCGTAGTACTCATCTCTTGCGTGTAAATATAAACATTTGACATCATCACATTACGACACAATGAAGCAACATTGACATCACTTTTGGTCACCTTCGAGCTGTATAAACAGCCCTGCACTCCCAACTTCGGATTTCATTCTTTCATCCTCTTCCCACCTCAAGAAAAAGTCCTCATCCCACAAAACAAGCCAAAACCAGCCAAACGTTTCAAAACTCCACAACTACTCTAAACATGTCCAACTTTACTGAAAAGATGTCCAACACTGCCAACTCCTACCTTGGAGGCGCCAAGCAAACGGTCGGTGAGACTATCGGCAACACCAACCTCGCTGCGAACGGTGCCGCCCAAAAGGCACAAGCCGATTCTGCTCAGCGTATGGCCGACGCAAAAATCCACACTGAGGGTGTCGGACACAAGGTCGAGGGCGAGGCCCAGGCAAAGATTGGATCACTCACTGGTGACCGGTCCATGCAAGCTCAAGGCGAGGCCAACCAGGCGTTAGGAGACATCCAGAGAAATGTCTAAGTGGCCCGTGCGGGGACACCTCTGCAGTTGCATTAGCAAATGTCACGTCCATTAATAAATTCAAACGATCCTTTTCAGATACTATCTGCTTCTTTATTTCTGCCTTGTAGGCGGTTTGAATGACGGCACACACGCACACAAAAAAAAGTCATCTCTTGGTTACAAAAAAGAATAAATGTGGGGTAAAAGTGATCAGGGTCGAAAACACTCTCTACCATGTTCATCCGCGTCCGCTACCTCCAATCAAGGACCAGCTTGCATTGACGCTGTTGTATCGCACTTCCTGGTCAGGGTGTGACATGAGTTCCATGATCCTTTGTTTGACGCCAATCTCTTGCAAGAACCTGATTCAACAGCAAAAAAAACGTGTCAACGGTTATCTTTTGTTAATGCCCACCACGGCTAACAATTCTCGATGTCAAGATGAGAGAGAAAGGGGCCATGTCTTACTTTCTGCTCTGGGGGTCCCGCTTTACGTACTGACCAATATCATTGGCTGCGACAGAGAGCACGACCGGGTCCGACGCTGTGCTGAGCAAACGAGCAAGAACCCTAGGGATCATTCCGTTAAAAAAACGTTGAGTGTCAAGTTTGATTGTATCTGTATGAAGTACCTTCCAACATGGACTATACAAAAAAAAAAAGTAAAAACCATTACTTCAACAGCGCGTAGTTTTCCTTCTTGAGCTCACGCCAGTTTTTGGTCCAGAACAGATCTGACTGATGCGGTGGTGACCATATCAATCGTCCTGACAACAACTCAGCTTGGTAAACCTCAAATGTCCTAGAAACAGTTCATCAACAGTTCGTCAAGGTCAAGATGCGAGCTAGTCATAGGAACTCTTGAGTCCATCAACAACCCATCACTTAAAAAAACCTACGTGAGAGTCTGGAAATTCTCCTCAAGTTCTGTCTTGAGATAATTCACATCTTCCAGGATCTCGCCATCAGACCATTTTCGTGTGGATAAATTCTCCATGAACGTCAAAAGTTTGACTGCTGCCATGGCTGCAAGGTTCGCCTCGGGCGCCTTTTCAACAAGGTTCTAGACATCAACGATATGACAATAAGTATCACTGCGCCTCAATAGCTTGAGCCACTGCAAAAGCACCAGCTACATGGATACTTACTCGCAAGGTTGAGATGATTACGCGAATAACTTTTTCCTTGATGGCAGATTTGGCAATCTCTACTAGCTGAGGGATAACATCGTATTTTCTATACAGCGCAAATAAGTGGTGATAGGTAAGTGAAAAATAGCACTCTCACCATTGCTCTCTCACCATCGCAAGGCAAAACATTCAGAACCCCTGTAATACATACCTATTGAGCTCTTGCGCGATTTTGATATCAAATGTGAGGATCCAAAAGCAATAGATGACTTGATACTGCATTTGAGGTGTGGGCGAATCAGTTTTTAAAAGCCTAACGAGCGCGTCCATTGCATGGGGCGTGTTCCAGTAGACAGGTCGCAGGGGTCTCTGTCTCAACACGGATTCCAAGACCTGAACTGCCAAGTCTACAACGGCCGGATTGTTGCTCTGAAGCTGCACGGTAGTCCAACGAAAGAGTTCCTGTGCTGCTTCTGCACTGGGCTTTGGGCTGGCAGACAAAAGCGCCGTCAATATTTTGCTAGCCTTAAGTGGCACAAAATCATCTTCGCTACGCAAGCACCTAGCCATTGCCATACATCCACCACGAGACAGTATAAAAACAATCATTTAGCCCATCAACATGTGTGTAGGCATATTTTCAAACACTGTGGTCATTGGTCTTGTGAGTCCATACTTTAGCAGCGGAGCGTATGGTAGACCAGGGTCATGTTTTTCCAGCTCAAGAAAGTATGTCGCGCGTTCCTCGTGATCTAGTAAGGGGGGACAGCGTGCGAAGTCAGCACACCTAGAGTCTCAATGGCCTTCATGACATTATTCATTCTTTGAAAGCAACGGCAACAGTTGTAGTTAGAAAGCACCAAAGTTATTACCCACGAGCAGATCGTCAATGAGGATGAGAATCGACTGAATAGTGTCTACACGAACGAGCTTCTGCAGAAGGCTGATGAACAGCTCGGCGTACACCCGTCCTTCCTAATAGGGAAGCAGTCGTCCGAATCCGAATAAGTGCAATACACCTTGGCCTCTTTGTCGAGACAATTAGGGTATCAATACAGGAGGCAAGTCTTACTTTGTCTACTACCCTGGAAAGGTCTTCGCCCGATTTCTTGTCCACCTCTTTGATATAATTCAACTCCGTCTGAGTGATAAGGGTGGCGCGTTGGTAGCCCTAGTATGGTGAGGAGAGCAGCATCAGCGACGGTGAGCGCCAGACTGTCTTCGACGCTGAGATAAAGAAAGAAGCTGCTTCTGAGAACGAGCTAGCAAGGTGCTTTCAGCCATACCTCCCAGGGAATAGGACGAGCCCTCAGGCTTGCGGTCAAGTCGTCGAGGTATGGGTTTGAGACGAGGGCCAGAGGCACCTCAGCAACATCGTTGTTGCTTTGAATGACCATAGTCGCTTTCTTGGATGCAAATGCGTAAAAGGGGTGGATGGAGGAACTCGTGAGAATGACCGAGGGAATGGAGAGCGAGCAAAGAGTGCGCGTGAGCAGAGCAGAGAAGCCTGGCCATATTGAGGTCGATGCGCTGACGAGGGGCAGTCACAATTGCATTCCCATTGCAGGACTCTGGTCCCCGCGTACCACAAAGATGTGAAATGATGTGGTTGTTTATCTGACCTAATTCTATCCCTCAACCCCTATGGAGAGCTCACGTCAGAGGCTCCAATTACCCAAGACGACAGCCGACCTATGCGCTGCCTGCCTTCTTCTTGGCCTGCGCCATCTTGTCCTGCTTAACAAGACCCTCCAGACGGAAAGCACGTCCTGGGTTGTCTCTCAAGTAGAAGAGCTTCGCCCTCCTGAATCCCTCGCCTCTCTTCATGACCCTGACAGACTTGATCAAGGGTGAGTAGAGCATGTACTTCATCTCCACGCCGACCTTTAGAACCACATTCCGGACAGTAAAGTTGCTGTGCAATCCACGGCGATCCATGGCAATCAAAACTCCCACAAAGGTGCTGGTCTTGTCTGCGGACATGGCGTTAAGAGTCTCGACAAGGACAACATCACCAGGGCGCAAGCAGTCTGGATGGGACTTGTTGAAAAGTTTTGACCGACCGTCAGCGCCCAAACGCTGGACCTCCTCCTTTGAGATGAGCTGCATCAAACCCTGTCCCTTGGTGTTAGGTTTGAACTGAGTTGGTACTGAAACGGATGCTGGGGCAGTGTATGTTGACTTGGCGGCTACAATTTCGAACAAAGCAGACGGTACCCATGGCAGCAACTGTTAGCTCAGGTGATCTGCTTGTCTGATCAACGTTCTTGAATTCCAAAGAGCGACTGAGCTATCCCGTTGACTATTTTTTTACCCGTGGCAGCTGTCGATGCGAATCTGGCGGTGACACCTGAGAGGCGAGCTCCGAGTGTCCTTGTGAATGAGAACATGTGTGGCGATGTGGATGTGGGTGTAGAGGTGATGCAATGTGAATGGCCTCTTTTCAGTTACCGGAGAGGAAATGTGAAGGGGGACGATAAACAGGTGGCTTGTGGTCGGCAATTCGCTGCAGCTGCGACTTTTGAGGCCCAACTCTGCTTCGGCACGCGTGAGAGTTGAGAACGAACCCTGTCCTGACCCCGCCCGAGGTATTTTTGTCTGCCCACCCATCCATCATGGCATCATCCGCAAGACAACCCATCACCAAAGGTAAATCCCAATTCAGGTCCACCTGCTTGCAGTAAGCCCATTTGATGTGTTGCATCCCCTCTTAAACGGAATTGAATCCTCGCCTTCGTAGGAACTATTGGACTACTCCGTCAAGCACATCTCGAGCGCAGATGCCCCAATGCAGTGCTCGCTCGTCAAAAACACTCTGCGAGCAGCGGCCCAATAGTACAGGAAGACTCAGCTACACGCTCAGACACATCCAGAGGATGTCAAAGGAGCATCACAGGGGGAACCCCGGCCAGTTTCCCACTACTTTCATCTCCCTCGCGTTATACCCAGCTCTTCAAGGATTTCAACGGCTCGCCTTCGTTATTCTTCCGGCGTACAATTGTCACCAACCACAACTTCAACACCAACAAGGTCGTTACGAAGCTGGAGAACAATGGATTTCTACGAGGACAGGCTGAAGGCATCATGCGAGTCATCAAAGGTCTTCTCGGACAACAGTAAGTTGACCCCAGATCTTCAGAAGGACAGCACTTGGACCGGATACTATTTGAACGCAAACTTCAAGCAAACGGCGGCTGACGACAATTGCTACTATCTCGATCTCTTTTTTTTTCCAGCACGAGCAAAATCAGGAAAAACATGCTGACGAGCGGCGACCTTGAAAACGAGTCTTA